>CM073731.1:74497125-75697125 GCA_037113605.1 Calophaca sinica
GATTGTGATTTCTTGACGAGGCAAAGAAGGAACGCGCATAAGAAGAACTGGAGGTGTTGGTGTTGTCGTGACAAGCCACAACTTGGCCGGAAATGGCAGATAAGGAGGAGGTTCTTGGCTGGACAAGGCAGCTTCAAGGGAAAACGCCGAGCAGCGACGACCTGGGCAAGGGTGCTAGTGATTTGCCAGTGTCAGTGTTTTTCGTCGCCGATAACGTTGACATTTTGGCCGGAGGAACTGAGAAGAAGAGGTGAACAAATAAGGTGTGATAAGCTGTATGAGGGTGTATCTGATTATGATGGGAACAAATAAATCTAATGGTGACTATTACTTGTTCACGGTGATGTTATCCATGTAACTTGTGCACCGTATAAATTGTCACCATACTTAAAAAACATTACCTAAGTTTTATCTTTAAAAAAAAATTCGGTAAGCATGCCAAAAGGAAATTGATTGACCCATTCCGTTTTTCTTTTTATTTAAATCGGGACCAATCAATGAAAATCAAGTGGCCAATTAAACATCAGCCAATTAATGTACCTTTTTCAGGGGGGAAGAAAAAACGGACCATGGGTAACCTGAAGTCCTTTTAATTTTGGATTAAATGCAAAAGTCAAATAACGAATCCGTGATTTCTTTTGCCTATTCTGGCTGATGAAGTTTCGTAATTTCATAACTTCCGTATCTTTGACGTTGAGCTTCGATTTTTCTTTCAGCTGTGTTCATGTCAGGGAGATTTTCCTTTTTAATAAAATAGTGTTCAACCAAATATATATCGCACATATAATTAAAACAAGCACAACAATACGAATTCATACAAAATTAGTGGCATTCCATGATCCAATCAGTACGAACTCAAACAATGAACATATCGCATATATACATAAAAAGAACGATCCTATGAACACAAAAGACAACATGTATATATCGATTGAATCATATTCAAAGATAGTAAATTATGTTATCAAACAAGATAAACAACCACATAGGATTCAAGGTAACTAAGACTAAGGCTCTAATACCACTGTTGGGGAATCAAGATATAGACTTTTAAAAATTCTTTTAAAATCAATCTCAAGAGCGAAAAATCTCCTTGCCAAGATCGCTTAGAACTACGAGAATCACATGGATGTTGTGTTTACCTCTTGAAATGTGTTTTCTCAATCACCAAGCATTGCAGGCGAGCAACACCTCTACTCAGTCCACACGAGCAAAATCTGGAGCTAGGTGCGTCGGTGCTAGTAGACGGCTTACAGGGAGAGCTCTGACCATAACATTCATGTGGCTCAAGTGTACAGTACATATAATGAGGGGAGCTCATGTCCTATTTATAGAAAAATGATAATTGAACACAAAATCGTATAGACACCGTATGTCCTTATGGTACAGACATGTACGGACCGTACGGAATCTGTACAGACATTTTTTTTTTTTGCTTTTTTTAGATTTTTTTAACTGGTTAACACATATTTGACATTAACCTGATAATAAATAGTATTAACCAGATAAAAAAAAGTTCCAGAATTAGGCATTAACCAGATAATGAACATCATTAACCAGATATGTGAACTTGATTAACCAGTTAAGAAAATGAAATGTCCAAAAGTTTCAGAATTTGACATTAACCAGATAATGAATAGCATTAACCAGATATGTGAACGTGATTAACCAGATCAGAAAATGGGATGTCCAAAAGTTTCAGGATTTGGCATTAACTAGATAATGAATAGCATTAACCAGATATGTGAACTTGATTAACCAGCTAAAAAAATCTGTAACATTTTTTAGGGAAAAAAAATTTAATTTTTTTTTTTTTGGAATGTCCGTACAGGTGTCCCGTATTTGGTGTCGGGCTTGTGTGTCCAATTAACACAACTGTATTTATAGGCACATTAGCACTTGCTATTTGCACCCCTCAAAATTGATTATGCACCTCCCTCACTAAGTCTTGTACACTACAAGCCTATTTCATGTCTTATTTAATTAAATAATATTTAATTAAATAAACTATTAATTAATTAAATCATATTTAATTAATTAATACTAGGATTAAATCAAATCATATTTAATTTAATCTAACGCTCCGTAATTTGCTCTATACGTGTGACCCGTGTAGGTTCCCACTGGACTGACAATAATATTAAATATTATATTAATATTAAATATTCAATATAATATCAAATATTACAAACAGTGATTGACATCTAGCAATGCATCACTGCCACCCAGTCCATAGAATATCGGTGATTCGATATTAACCTTATTGCAACCATAATCACTGTGAAGCCAATGTCCCTTCGTCCATATGTCTTGATTGAACACGAGGCATAAATGTGTCATCCTCGTTAAGTCCAATCATATGTTCCTCGATGGGGCCACACATATTTTCACGTCCTACTCTATCGAGAGGCCCGAGACATTACTACTGTTATGTAGGAGGGACGAATCTTGTCTACATCACTCACACTCCTCAACATGATTCATTGTAAGCCCAAGTACCACCTTTATGATCATCCTGTTACGGATGACATTTGATAGTATTAAAACCTACAACTCCTAATGTAGGAATCGTAGTGACTTCAAGTCGAAGACTACTTTACTATGGTTGCCACGAGGAGCGACTATGACACTTACATAACTATTATGAAGCGTCCTCATAGTGGGTCAATCCGATATAAATATTACTCCTAATTTTTATACCTGTGTGCCGACTTGATGTCGCATATTCATGACACGTGAGATGTGGTCATCAATCTACTCACACAATAGTCTCTATGTATTATTATCATCCTAGTTAACAATAATACTTCGACTACAGATACTTTAAGAATAGTGTTCTATAGTTCAATGGGGTCTCACGATCAAATCATATTTGTTGTTCCATTGAAAGAACTGTCTATTCTAAGGACTTTAATATGCTATATACTAATAACATAATAAATGACGCATTTACATATATTAAATATATGACTAAAGTTATGATACAAATAATAATATATACAAAATAGATTGGCCACTAGGGCTCACGCCAACAGACGGTCCTGTAGCACATTCTTCACGATCCTCCTGAACTCCAACGACAAAATAGGATTGGACATGAGCTCTAGAGGTTCCTCAGTCTAAGAGAGTCAAAAGTTCAGAAAAGAGGGCTAAGAATGCCTATATATAGGCTCTGCAGTGCACAAGGTCAAACTGACTTCAAATCTGGGCGATCTGGGACTAGGTACGGCTGTACTGGCTTTACACATGGCTGTAATGCACTTTAGTTGCGACGTTGGCCCGTACTTCCACACTCTGTGCAGCTTAACAACATTGGGTACAACCATACTATCTTTGGTACGACCGTACATGACTTTTTCTTCGACGCCAGGTCGTACGCACCTACTGCTGTGCATGGTTAGGTACGACCGTGCTGACTGTAAGTCAAGCCGTACTGCATGTCCAGAAACACAAAAAATATCCAAATCTTGCCAGTTTTTACTCCGTTTACGCCTTTTTCACTCCAAGTATTGTCTTTGTGATAATTCTACAAAATGGGACACGAATGAGTACTTTTATACTTTAAATGACACAAATTGACATGATTTAATACTCAAAACACCCCATAAAAGTAGACAAAATTGGGGTTTATCAACCACCCCACACTTGAGCTTTGCTTGCCTTCAAGTAAATTACTTTGGTAATTATAAGAGAAGTTATTTTTACTGACTAGAGGCAAAAACAAGTAGATGAAAATAGAGCAATGTCATAAGAAGTGCCAAGAAATAGAATACCTAATTAAAGATACAAGTTTAATAAGTTCATCAATCTGTGATTGAAAAATCACACTTCTCACCACTCTTAAAGTGTTTAAAGGTACGGTCATGAAAGCTCAAATTTTCCCAAAGAAGTGACATTGCCATAGGCTTGTACTTTAACCAAAACTCTACTATTAAAATCCTCTTATCATGCAATGGAGCCAAGGTAATAATGTTAGGTGGGATAAAAGAAAGAAAAGACCACGCAAAGGGTCAGAAATAAATCAACCAAACAAGTAACCTTTTACTTTTTCACTTTAAAGAGCAGGCAAGAATCCCTCTAATATGTGTCATTTTCTTTTTTTTTAATACTCGAAGGCAGTAAAGCATTTCGTTCTTTTCTTTTTCTCTTTTTCTTTTCTTTTCTCGCTTTCCTTTCCTCCTTTGATGCTGTTATGCAACATATAAACAATTTAATAATTCTAGGAGGGGAAAGTAATTGCTCAGCCTTCCTTTTGTAAACTTTCCTGAGGGATTCCCAACATTATTCTTTTGATTTTTGCCACTTTTTTTGATTTTTGCCACTAATTACTCTAACAACTGTATTTTTCAAGGTTACCACTGCAAAAATAATAATCAATAACAATGAAATGGTACTAAAGAAATATAATAATAAATTCAAAAATAGGCAACTAGTGGTAAAATATTTCAAAATTGAACTGGGCCTGAAGAATTCCTAAAATTGTCCTTACCAAATTCATATGACAGTAAATTTTTATTCGCTTTGTATTGGTCTCAGCAAAAGTTCTAGTATGCAAAACATAGAAAAATATCACTCAAACAATCAAAAGAGCTAAAAATATGATCTGACCTCTTATTTAGGCTCAAAACTCACATTTAGTGGCTTATACAGAAAAATTGAGACTCATAAAACTTCAGTGCTAATTATAAGCAAATTCTATGACAAGCAACAATCTTATTTCAATCACAAGTTGTCAGAAAAATTTTAAGGATAGCCCCTAAATCAGCAAAATATCAAGTTCTCTATAATATTACAATTGCAAGTATAGCCAAGTAATAAAAATGTAAATTCCCTCCCCACACCTATTTTTAACAGTGTCATCACTGCTAACAGTAATAACATAAGCACGAAAAGATTCAATCAATTAAGTCTATGCTAAAAAGAAAATAAGGTGGAAAGAGACTCCCCTCTGAATAATTTCATGAACAAATTGTAGGGGCATGAGTCAAAATTTGGTGATGCCTTCCCATTACTGATGGAGCTGGTAAGCAGGCATAGAATTGTGCATAAAAAAAAAACTAAAAACATTAGAAAAATAAATTAGAATAAAGCAAAAATTGCAAATAGATACTAATAATGACAAGCAAATAAAATAAACTCCCTACGAGTGTGCATATATACACAATCCATTTTTTATACAATAGAAAAAAATGCCTAAGTACTAAAACGGAAAAAGAAAAAGTCTCGCATCACTCGGCAGGTGGTTATGGCTGGAGCTGTTGGAGAAGTCCCAGAATAGCCGTGAGCTGCTCCCCCTGAGCCTGGAATCTCTGATCCACCAGGGCCCTATGCTCCATAAACTAAGATGCAACTCATCGAGTCGCGCCAATACATGCTCATAGGAGTGGGTCTGGGGTGCTGTCTCAGCTGGTGGTGGTGGTGCTGCTGGGTACTCCTCAACTAGCTGTGCCATCTCTGCAGCCCGATCCTCCTGACGGGGATGCTCTGGCTAGATCACCTCATATCTTCCATGTCCTAATCTCTGCAGAACACCGATGTTACAGAGAGTAGAGAATCTGATGGGCTCCATCTGGATAATAGTGGCCCCACCTGTGGTCGAACTCCCAAATGGTCGGCGAGCCTAGAAATTAAGGAGCCCACCACAATGTGACCGGTGTTCTAGGAATACAGATGAAGACTGATCTGAGTGTAGGTGCGTAAGAAGAACATCCCAGCGTCGCAACGATGCCCCTGGTCGTCATTCATGGCCCAAAGAAGAAATAAATCGGCCCTGGTGGCTGCTCCGTCGCTAAGGGCACGCCCGTTAATGGAACGGGCAAGCCACCTGTAAGCTGTTTGTATAGCTGGGTCTCCAATCCTGCTAGCCTTAGCCCGGTTGGGCATGTAGTGGGTATCTCTAGTGAGAGCCCGCCAGCTCTGGCTGTCCTTCCATCCAGTATGTCCAAGAGGGCTCCCAAGTACTCGGGCGTCTGCACCTTCTCTACTGTCTTGAAACCAGTGTGATGCTGAAATCGTCTGGGGTCATCATGTAACACCTTGTTTCCAGAGCGCTATGGTATAAAAATAATTAAACCCTAAATGAGTGATTAGTTAATAATGGTGGAATTAATTTTATTTTATTTAGCAGGCAGAAGTGTATTTACTTGAAGTTACCTTACATAGGGCCCTAGCTATACAATGTATATCGTAATTTCGACTTCCTATCTACTGACTCTGACTCCGCCCCAACATCTCTTCCTATCGTCGAAGTTGGGGAGCAGCGATGCACTCTTAGGGGTACGATGAGCGGGATAGGGGGATGGACAACTAGCTTGACCTATCCACATGTCGGTGGAAGGTTGTTGGCTATAAAAGGCGAAGTGGCTAGGTGGGGCCCTTCTGCCATTTTTGTTAGAAAGTTATGTGGCCACGTAGGCATATAGTCGTAGGTTGCATGGACAAGGGCAGCTAGGTAATGATCCAAATCATTATCGGGAGATGTGTGGTTTAATCCTTCAGATGTTCTATTGTTCTGCTTTGCTTATGTGTGTTGCCTTTTTATACATGAATTCTAAGTCCTGCTTTCCCACTGAATAGTGCATATAGTGTGTTCATTATCTCTCGTTTGTTTTCTATGTCCTGTATATTTCTGTCCACAAGTCTTAGCAGGTATCAGACAATTCCAGGAAGGAAAAAGGTTCAGTCAATACACAGCCAGTCTACCCGACGTCCAGACAGGATGGTAGCTAACTATCTGTCACCTGTAGACTTGTCGGACCCAAACTATCTTCAAGGACCGGCGTGTCCTATACCGACTGCATCGTGCCCGCACTCTGGCACCTGGCCTCGTACACAGCCTATGTGCACGGTGGTGGATTACAACACATGCATATGATTATTTGTTAATCAACACCTTTAATAGCTTGTCATTCTTTATTCTTCAGCTCAGCATATCAGCTTATTATCTCAGCACTTATCAAGCTATCAGCTATTCCAGCACTTATCGACTCTTTATAACTAAATAGTTCAGCCATTTTCCTACACATAGCACTATAATAACTTAATCAACACAACCATCCTATACAACACAACTATCTGCATATAACATAACATCAATTATCAACCATCCTTGATCAACGTATAGGTCAACCAACACATCATCAAGAATCAACCATCCTCGATCCACACATGAGTCAACCCCAATATTGCTCAGGCGATCTACTACTGACATGTTATCAATCCACACACCAGCAATTACACACATAATTATAATACAATCATAAGGAACCAACATCACATCAATCAACATCCATCCACTGATATCAATGGATTACTCCTATGGTTGATAAACCTCTGACAACTGTCCTCAGCTATCACAGGTCACAGCTCCTTTCCTAAGGTGCTGTCACTATCAACCTCTAGTAGGGATTGGGTCACCCTACGCCTAGTTATACACTTATTCTAATCTTATAATCCCTGGTGGTTAGGGTTCAGATCTCCCATACCTGGCTTAGAAGACTGTTGCAATTGCTACCACTCTCCGTGTCCTCGCCGCTCCTCGCACTCCTACCTCTGGATACTCCTACCTAACTAACTAGGCCACTCTCATCCTCCCCTCTCAGAGGTTTACCTACTAAGGGCTTTCTGATGCACAAGATCCTCACTTGAGGAAGGTGCAGAGTATACTTGCTCCTTAGTGGCTCTCTAAATCTCACTCCCTTTCTCAATCCCAAGGATTACATATTAAGGGTTTTCTGATGTGCCAGATCCTCATTAGAGGCAAGCACAGAGCATACTCACTCCTTAGAAGTTCCTAGAGAGAGAAAGCTAGAGAGAGAAGAGGATTTGGGGCGAGTTGGGAATGGAGGGGTGAAGGGGTATTTATAGTGGATTTTGAGTCCATCGCGTCGCGATGGGTATTAGGCATAACCTCCATCGCGTCGCGATGAGGCCACGTGTCACGCATTCATTGGCTACATTCACCGACTTTGAAGACTCCACAAGGTTCCACAAGGTTCTGCCATCGGGTCGCGATGGTCTATAGTACAATCTTGGTCACGTCGTGACCGTGTCTAAGGAGATATTCATAATTTATTTCGTTCTAGACATTTCTAAGGGTTTCTAGACCCTTCTTAGGGATATTTTGGCCCTTTTGAGTGTTTCTATAACACATTTAAGTCTATTTCCTTTCAAATTAGGACTTCTAATGCTTATTCATTATCTAACTGTACTTTAAATATTATTTTCTAAAAAATGGGATGTTACATTACTACCCCCTTAAATAATTTTCGTCCTCGAAAATTTAGTGGTAGTTATGTTAGAACCTAAACGATTGAGAAGTTTGGACCCTCATTAATTTTGATGATAACAAAGTACTTGCAAGTGAACAAATTATCTTCTAATAAGTCTTAAAGTGTGAAAGTATTAAAATTGTTTACGCCTTATAAGTCACTCAAGCAAGAAGGAGAAATTCACAAGAAATTGAATATATTTCATGTGTGTCAGCATCCGGTTCACTCCAGCGTCTTGTGTATAGCGAGCGTCCAGTAGTGTTATTCTTTGTCACGTGGATTACTCAAATTTCCACGAGCGTCCGTCCTTGTTTTGAGCGAGCATCTGGTCTTTTAATGAATCACGTGATGGTCATGTTTGTGCTCTTCTACCTCAGCTGTTTTGGAGCGGAATTAGAATTTGATTTTGTGCACTCATTTTGATGTACGAAGTATCAAAGGTGACACCTTTGATATAAGACAAAATTCATACAAGGCAATTGTGAAAAGTAGATAGTACAAAAACAGTAATGTGTACTATTCTGATATTCTCTTGAAAGGAAGAAAATGATAGTATTTCAAAATACCTCACTCAATGATATGGAGCTGAAATTTACTGCAACGGTAATATCCCTCAGAGACTCCTATAAATACACCAAGGTATTCATTGAAGAAGGTTGCCAAAAACTACTAGAAACTATATTCTAAAAGAGCTATTACTCAAGTGAGAAATGAAGCTTCGTGCCAAGTTTCTGGACACCAAGAACTGAACCTCATCGTCTGATATTCTTTCTTTTAGAAAGTTTTTTGTTTTTATGCTTAATCTCTTTATCCTCTCCCAGAGAGTTATTTGATTGTATTCAAAAGAATATTACTTTGTAAAAGTTGTTCTCCCTAGTTAAGGCTTTGTTCCTCAAAGTCTCGAACGTACTGAGTCGTTTTGAGATGTTAAGAGTATTGTCAAGTTTGCGACAGTAGAATACTCTTAAGAAAATTTGTAATCAGTTGATTATAGTGGAAAATCCTTCAAGAACGAAGGGACTAGACGTAGCTATCAGGTTGGTGGTGAACTATAAATCTCTGTGTCTTTTGCTTTACTGCTTTATATTTACTTTTATCCTGCGCATAAAAACAAGTTTTCATAAACTTTATTTCCAGCATCTGGTCATACTCCAGCATCCGATTTCAAACAGATTTAAAATCCAGTGTTTTAAAGTGTTTTTAACTTAAAGTTTGTGAAAAGTTTTCAACACAATTCAACCCCCTTCTTATGTTCACGTTCAGTTGGTACCAGAGCTCGGCCTCTTGGTTGAGCAGTTATCAGTGTTAAGAGAAAATATCCTATACTGTGAACATGTCTGCAGAAGGTGGTCACATGAACCGTCCTCCTCTATTTACTGGAGAAAAAATTGACTACTGGAAAGATAAGATAAAAGCTTTCTTTGAGACACAATGACTTAAGCTGTGGGATATTGTTGAAAGTGGTTACCTTATTGCCACTAATGCTGCTGGTGTTGCTATTGCCAGAGAAAATTGGAATGATGAACAGAAAAAGAGATATCAAATCAATCAAAAAGCTAGATTCATTCTTATCTGTGCTATGTCAGAAAAAGAATATGATAAATGTGGCAAATTCGATACTGCCAAAGAGATATGGGATTCTCTTGTTTTGTCTTATGAGGGCTCTGCCCATGTAAGAGAAACTAAAGCTAGCATGTTAGTTAAGAGAAACTAAAGCTAGCATGTTAGTTCGCCAATATGAATTGTTTAAAATGGAAGATGGTGAAAACATTGAATCTATATTTGGAAGGTTCCAAACACTTGTTCATGGGTTACAGGCCTTTGGAAAAAGTTATACCACACCTGACCATGTGAGAAAGATCCTGAGAAGTTTGACCAAGCAGTGGAGACCCAAAGTCACTGCTATTCAAGAAATAAAAGATTTAAATATCTTGAGACTTGAAGATCTTTTGAGTTCTCTAAAAGCTCATGAACTTGAGTTGAATGAGGAAGAACCTGTAAAGAAAAGCAAGTCTATTGCTTTGAAAGTCAACAAACATAAAGCCAGTACTTCTAAAGCCCTTCAGGCTGAAGAAGAATCAGAAGATGAAGCTTCAGAAGGAGACATTGATGGGTCGGATGATGAGCTCGCTTTCATATCCAGGAAGATCCAAAGGATGTGGAAGAAAAGAAACTTCAAGAAGAAATTCCACAAGAAAGATATCAAGGACAAGAAGGAAAGCAAAGACAAAAGTCAAGTTGTCTGCTATGAATGTAAAAAGCCTGAACACTTCAAATCTGAATGTCCTAACTTAAGAAGAAGCCCACGAGAAGTTCCTTCAAGGGAAAGAAGAAGAGTCTCATGGCTACATGGGAAGATCTGGATTCATCATCCTCTGAGGAAGATAATGATGAAGAAGCTGAACGTGAACACAAGAAGGGGGGTTGAATTGTGTTGAAAACTTTTCGCAAACTTTAAATTTAAAACACTTAGAACACAGGTTTTTCAAAACAGTTTGTTAAACGGATGCTAAAAATAAACCGGACGCTGAAAAGTAGTTTGTGAAAACTTGTTTTTATCAGAGCAAGATAAAGATAAATAGAAAGCAGTAATGCAAGAGACACAAAGATTTATACTAGTTCACTACCAAACTGGTAGCTACGTCTAGTCCCTTCGTTCCTGAAGGATTTTCCACTATAATCAATCTGATTACAATTTCCTCAAGAGTATTCTCGTCACAACCTTGACAATACTCTCAACTTCTCAAACGACTCAAGACAATCGAGCCTTTGAGGAACAAATTTAACTAGGCCAAAACAACTTTTACAAGTTAAATTGAATACAAGTATAAATAACTCTCACAGAGAGGATAAAAATTAAGCTCAATATAGAAATGCTTTCTAAAAGAAAGTGTCGGACGTGAGTTCGATTCTTGTAGTCCAGAGACTTGGCTCGAAACTTGATTGCTCACGAAGCGGTGCTTTGAGTATTGACTCTTTTTAGTGTATAGCAATGAGCTTGTTCTCGATAAATGAAGCAATATTCTCTTGTAGAGTTTTCATAGCTTTCTTGATTTGGCAGCTTCAAAATTCCTAGCTTTCTTCAATGGATACCTTGGGGTATTTATAGGAGTTCTAAAGGATATTACCTCATAAAGAAAAATGGCTCATTTCCATTGAGTGAGGTGATTTCAAAAAGCTGTCTCTATCTTCCTTTCCAGAGAATTATCTCAAAGAGTACATATTACCGTTTTCGTACTACCTTGCTTTTCACAATTGCTTGTACGATTTTTGTCTTGTAGCTAAAGGTGTCACCTTTGATACCTCGTACAACAATTTTGGCGCATAAGATCAAATTCGAAATCCGTTCCAGAACCTTCTGAGAGTAAGAACAATTACGTGACCAACACGTGATATAAAATGAAGTTCAGACGCTCGCTCAGAATGGAAGATCGGACGCTCAAAGCAAATGGATAAGACTAGTGTCACAAAAGGATAATTTCAGACGCTCACGAAGACAGTTTACTAGGATGAGCCGGATGCTGACACATGAAGTGTATCCTTCTCTTGAGAGCTTCTTCCTTCTTGTTTAAGTGGCTTAGAAATATATGTAATATTAGTATCTCAGACACTTCAAGAATTGTTAGAACATATAAATTGTTCTCTTGTGAATATTTTGTTATCATCAAAATTAATGAGGGTCTAAACTTCTCAATCGTTTAGGTTCCAACAATCTCCCTTTTGATGATTACAAATATCTAAGGTTGATGAACAATTTAGTTTCAAAATGACATCAAGGGTCTCCCCCTGAATTTAACAATTTTGATATATAAGATAATTCTAGTATTTAGGCGATAGTTGATAAACAAATTCAATTAAGTGATCGCAAAGCAAAATACGTAGATGTATCAGAGTAAGATCGGATGCTGATCAAAAAGATTGATTTAATCAAATTGTACCAAATGCTATTGATCATTATAAGAGCACTAGTACCAAATTTATTTATCATTATAAGCGCACTAGAACAATGAATATTAGCGCATTAATGAATAACCACACAAATGCTATGTATGAAATGCTATGCATGATACTTCAGTTCCAGCGTATTCATCGGAGTGTGAACATCGGACGGTGAGTTAGTCAGATTTTCACGTGTTCATCATACCTTTCTTTTACTCCCCCTTTTGTCATCAGACAAAAAGAGTTTAAAAACACATCATAGTCAAAATAAGACTTAGAAAAATTTGAATATAAGGCAGATAATTAGAGCAAAAATAGTGTATATATATATATATATATATATATATATAAGTGTGTCAACAAAAATAAGAAATATCACTTAGTACCAAAAAAAATATAAAACAAAAGAAAGTTTAAGGGTTTGGAAGAGGTGGTGGAGGGATGTTGAGACGTTCATAAAGTAATTTCAGAGCAGTCTCCAGCTGAGTGACTTTCATGTTGGTGGCCTTCATCTCTTCAAATTCTGCTTTGGGAATAGTGACCATCTCAACTACAGAAGTAGAAGTAGAAGGTCCAACTTCTGGTACGGGTGCAGGTTTCATCCTCTGATGCTCTGCTAGCACCCAGTTGGATAGCTTAAGTCTCAATTCCTTCTTCCGTTGAGCGCTTAGAAAAAATGCATCATTTGGTATAGACCATTTGAAGAAATTTCCAAGTTTTCTGAGCTCAGATGCTGTTTGAATTTCCCATTGATACTTCACATCTTCTGGATACAGCATATTCATGAAGATGATTTCTCTGTGTAGAACAACATCAGCAGTGAAAGCATCAAACCTATTTTCAGCTTCTTCTCCCCATATATTTCTAATAAAGACACTCAAGGCTTCACAAGTGAAAGAGAGTGCTTCGTTTTCTGCCAGGTAAATTCTTCGCAGATTTTCCCTGTCATCTTCTTCTAGCACTAGGGGGATGAGGTATGGTAACATAGCTTTGGCTTTCCAAGACTCAGACCATTGACTCCAATTAAATCCAATGTCGAAGTGCTTGGTCACAGCAGCCCATTGGTCATATATCTTCATGCAGTCAAAAGGCACGACATCGAGCATCTGAACATATCATCAAGTAGACTGTTCTAAGATTGATGTCGATGGTCTGGCGATTGTGGCAACCTTGATTGGAATAGTGGCCTTCTCGGCATTGCGGTAGCTGAGGAGCCGCTTCTCCATTCATCTTCCTTCAGAGAATTCGGGTAAAACCTTACGGCATGATCCTCGAGAGATCTTGGCAATCAAGCTTAGAGAATTCCTTAAGGTTGTACTTTTAGGAGCCTTCTCATATTCCTTGAGCCCGATCTTCTTTGAATGGCCGCCGCCTGAGCGTGTTCTTTCCTTTTCTCAGGGATAGACCAAGGTAGCCCACCTTTGTCTATCTGGTACAATCTTTACTGATACAGAAGAAGGATCCCTGTACTGTCTGATTACTTCAATCCTTTTCATCTCAAGATAGTGTGCCATGAAGGCAGCTTCTTCATCTGTGATCCACCTTTCGCATTCTTCTAATGTGAGTGGTTCAGTTTGTGGTAGGGATCTAGGAAGATCAACAGAGAATGGAATTGCTCTGCTACCAGATGCTGGTCTCAATCTTCCTTTAAATGACATCTGGAAATGGTCTTCTCCATCCTTGAAGGTAGCACTTATCGGAGATGCAATCTCTAATCTGGCAGCTCCAGAGGTGAAGGTTTTTAAATGCCATGTGGAGGGACGATTGTAGATGCTATTATATATCTCATACTTAACAAACTGTGGTTTGTATGAGACATTCTTCCTTCCACCAGCGTCTGTAGGTTTATGGGTAATGGTGAGTAAGGTGGGAGTGGTTTTGTTGATTTTGTAGGTTTTAGGTGTGTAAGGTTTGAAGGGATTAATGGGAGGTATTTTGAACAATAGATTAAAGGGATGAGAGTGAAGTTTGGAAATGTATGAAGTGAGGGAGGTATATGTGGAAGTTTGAGGTGAGGAGATGGTGAGTGTATTGGTCTGTGTTTGGGTAGGTTGTTTGAGGGCTATAGAGGTGGTTGTGTTTACGGTTTTTACGTGCACGGGTTTGAATGGTTGATGGTTGTGCAAATGATATGGGTGGAAGCAGGAATGGTATTATCGGGCTTAAAAACAGATACGTAATCATCAGTAGGATTCGATACCTTAGGGTCAAGTTGATCGCTCGACCAATCTCTTCACGTCTGTCTAGGGGCAAGCACCGGAGGCGACGATGAATTGCCTTCTTTTGTGCCGGACTGAAACTTGTTTCTCGGCTTACTTCTTTTCATCGGGACCGATCGATGGGAACGCAGTCCTCATCTTACGATTGATCCTTCTTTAGGTGCGAAGCCACCTACGCTTCTTGCTTCTTGTCTCCTCTTACGGAGAATCGGAAGTCCTTTTCACACCGATTCTGTAACTTCCGGTGGTTTTGTCAAAAGTAGACTTCTTCTTTGAGAGAGGGACCAGATTCTATTCCCTGTTCCTTTTTCACCTTCTTCATTTGTTCACCAGTGATCAATTTCATTCTGACCAAGCTGTTAACTCCGAAGGTGTCAGGAATCACAACATTATCAGTGCCAAAATACTTCACCTTTTCTTGATCTGGCAAAGCAGTCAGCTTGTTTACAACCAGATTCTTGGTCATTATCTTAGTGAGCAGAACACCATAAGGAATGCACTTGTAAGTGTTTTTCTTGTCAGCAACTCCTTTCCTCGAATTAACCAGTGCATTAATCAGGTTGTTGTAAATCAATCTTGGCAGGTTTACCTTGTTACCAGCCATGTAGTGCCTCATAATGAACTTCTGTTCATAGTTGACTATGTCACTAGAGCCAGCCTTCAACCAGACGCTCTTGGTGATTATCTTGTGAAGAAATCTGTAATGACTCTTCAAATTCTTTGCAGTAGGAGTTTCACCAGATTCTTTCAACTGTTTATAGTTCTCAAACAAATCCTCATTGACCTTCTCAAGGCCATGAAATGCATCACCAATCTGTAGTAAACGATACCTTCACAGGGACAACGGTGACTTGAGAGATGTTGGTAGCGGTAAAAACGAACTTGTAACCTCTCACGGTTCCTTCAAAATACCACCTTGGTGTAAACGCGTTACCCCAAAATTCCTTGATAGCGATAACTAGAACCTCAACCTGTTTCCAAAAGAAGTAGTGTTCCCAACCCATTGCCTTGAAATCACCGTAGAAGTCGAAGCCATAGAGTTTGAAGTTTTCTAAATCAACTCGATTTTCCAAAGAAGACTTTTCCTTTAGCCACGGTGTCGTAAATGGCGGTATACTCGAGAGGTTGTTACACGGACATGATTGCGGTTGAGAGATAGAGAAATGGAGGTTTAGGGTTTTAGGGCGATCCACGAAGAAAAGAGAAGAGAAGGAAAAGCTTTTTGGTGAAAACAGAGAGAGTGATTGTGGAGCAAAAAGAAGGAGTAGTGGGAAGGTTTTGTAATTGGTATAGTTACTTTTCAAAATATCGCCCGTATTTCCACATAAAAATTAAATCAAAAAGAAAAGAAAATAAAGATTCGCTTTTCATTAAATGCAGACGCCAAAATAAAAGTTAAAGATTTTATTGAAAACGTAAATAATCATGACTCAAGAGATATGATGAGACGCTTGAGTCCTTAACCCGTGACACGTGTGGGTGTGCTCGGACGCACGCAACCAATTCATTGGATGATGAGTTATGATGCATATGACAAATAAGATGCTAATGCACATACATGCTTATGTCATATCAGATGCTGAGATTTTGTTTATTTTCAGACGCTGAGATTAATCATTCTTCTATAAGATGAAAGTTTAAATTTCTTCTTATAAAATTGAATCTATCTTCAGCAAGGGGTTTGGTAAATATGTCAGCCCACTGATGATCAGTGTCTACAAATTTTATTTCTAGAATACCCTTCTGAACATAGTCTCTTATAAAATGATGCTTAATCTCAATGTGCTTTGCTCTAGAATGCAATATAGGATTTTTAGTAAGACATATGGCAGATGTATTATCACAGAAGATAGGAATGTTACTCTCTTTTATCAAGTAGTCTTCAAGTTGATACTTCATCCACAGAAGTTGAGAACTGCAACTTGCTGCTGAGATGTATTCAGCTTCTGCTGTTGAGAGTGCAATAGTGCTTTGTCTTTTGCTTGACCAAGATACAAGATTTGCTCCAAGGAATTGGCAGCTACCACTTGTGCTCTTTCTTTCAATTCGGTCTCCAGCAAAGTCAGCATCACAGAAACCTACTAATTTGTAATCTTTTGATTTCTTATAAAGCAAACCAAGATTAGTAGTTCCTTGCAAATATCTGAATATTCTTTTAACAGCACTTAGGTGTGATTCTCTAGGATCTGATTGAAATCTAGCACACAGGCAGACGCTGAACATAATGTCAGGTCTTGAAGCCGTAAGATAAAGTAGAGATCCAATCATACCTCTGTACATTTTCTGATCTACCTTCTTACCAATTTCATCTTTATTAAGAGTGCAAGTAGGATGCATAGGTGTACACATAGGCTTGCAATCCAGCATCTTGAATTTCTTTAATAATTCTTTGATATATTTGCTTTGATGTATGTAAATACCATCACTGCATTGCTTGATTTGTATTCCAAGGAAAAACTTTAATTCTCCCATCATGCTCATTTCAAATTCAGCCTGCATAAGCTTAGAAAATTCTTTGCAAAGGCTTTCGTTAGTGGCTCCAAAAATGATATCATCAACATAGATTTGAACAAGTATGAAATGCTTGTTAGAGGATTTTCTGAAAAGAGTAGTGTCAACTAAACCTCTTGTAAATCCATTTTTCATTAAAAAAGAACTTAGTCTATCATACCATGCTCTGGGAGCTTGCTTAAGACCATATAGAGCCTTTTTAAGTTTAAAAACATGTTCTGGCAACTCAATATCTTCAAAACCAGTAGGTTGTTTAACATAAACTTCCTCAGTTATAAAACCATTTAGAAAAGCACTTTTCACATCCATTTGATATAGTATTATCTCATGATGTGCTACAAATGAAAGTAAAATACGAATAGCTTCTAGTCTTGCAACAGGTGCAAAAGTTTCAGTGAAATCAATACCCTCTTCTTGTGAGTAACCTTGAGCAACTAACCTTGCTTTATTTCTCACAACTTTACCATCTTCATCAAGCTTATTTCTAAATACCCATTTAGTACCAATAGCTTGCTTATCTTCTGGTAGAGTGACTAGCTTCCATACATCATTCCTTTGGAACTTATTCAGCTCATCTTGCATTGCTAGAATCCACCCTTCATCTTCCAAAGCTTGATCAATCGTCTTAGGTTCCATCTCAGAGAGAAGTGAAAAATTAGCATGATCCTTGAAAGAGGATCTGGTCCGAACTTTATCACCAGGTTCTCCTATGATTTGATCTTTTGGATGATTGGTTTTCTACTTCCAGCTTTTTCTTGCTTCACCGCTGAGTAGAATTCTTCGTCTTGTCACCACCGGATGATGAAGATGCATGTTCACCGTCGACTTGTCACCGAGGTTTAATTTTGAAAATAACTCATCTAGCTCGACATAGCGATTGTCAGGCTTCTTATCATCAAACTTGACATGAATGGACTCTTCAATCACAAAGTTTCTTTGTTGTATATTCTAAAAGCTTTAGATCTTTCAGAGTATCCCAAAAGATTCCTTTGTCGACCTTGGAATCAAACTTACCAAGCTGATCTTTAGTATTCAAAATATAACAACTACAACCGAAAGGATGAAAGTAAGAAATGTTTGGTTTTCTACCTTTCCACAATTCATAAGGAGTCTTATTCAAAATAGGTCTTATTAGAATTCTATTTTGAATATAACAAGTCGTGGTTTATCGCTTACGCCCAAAAATGTTTCGCAATATCAGCTTCGTTGATCATGGTCCTGGCCATTTCCTGGAGGGACCTATTTTTCCTTTCTACAACACCATTTTGTTGAGGTGTTCTAGGAGAGGAGAAATTGTGGGAGATGCCATTTTCTGTTGACAAGTGACTCCAAACACAAGAGGGGGGTGAATTGTGTGTGAACTGTGCTTTCAAAAACTTTTGGAGAAATAAGTGCTAATTATGAGTTGCGGAAATATTAATGTGAAATAGATAAATCACTTGAAGAATAAATTGCAAACGAGTTAAAAATAAAGTAAATAGTAAGATATAAATAACAATAAAATAAAGTACAGAAATTTAATTGACTGAAAAGTAGAGAGATAAGGAGTAAAAAAGCACACAACAAATTATCCAGGTTCGCCCACCTCACCCCCCTGTGCCCTCCGTCCTGTCCCCAAAGCAAACCACTATGGGATTTTCACTAAGACACTAGCTTTTAAATCAGGTTCAGCTAGAAACCTTTACAACTCTAAACCAGAGCAATACGTTCAAGAGATATCACCTCTCTATGAACACCTTGGGATTCCTACCCAAAAATAAATGATTTTCACAAATAAAATGAGACGAAAAAGATACACTCAATAGTGCAGATATAACAAATTGAAGCTCAAATAATACAACTCAAATTATGTAGAATAAAAGGCTCTCAGAAAATTGTGCTCAAATAAGTGTGAGTGATGAAAAATATTTGACAGAGTTTTTGGCACAAAAATTAAGCACTGCGTTGTTGTTTTTTTTACAAGGCTCACGAGCTGTGTTTATATAGGCAATGGAGGAGCGTCACTTTAAGAAGATTTGTCCGTTGAGGATTTGCCCGTTGCGGCAGGGATCTGTCCGTTGGAATTTGTCCGTTGCGTTGAAAACACGGAGACGGCTCGGCATACGACCTCTGAAGACAGCTCGGCAGACGACCTCGCCACACAGCTCGACAGACGACCTCGACACAGCTCGGCATACGACCTCTGAACAGCTCGGCAAAAAGGCCTCGGCACACGACCTGGGAACACAGCTTGGCATACGACCTCCTCATCGCCTCTGCTTCATAGCTCAAGACGCGACCATCAAAGATGACACGCGACTCCCAGACGCGACCTCATAAGCTTGACACGCGACCTCCTCCTCGATTCGACATACTACTTCCTCGAGCTCAACATCCGACTTCCTCCTCATTTCGACATCCGATTTACTCGAGCTCGACACGCGACTTCCTCACTCGACATCCGACACGAGATATGCATGTCAAAATATTTTGTGCGTGTGTGATTTAATTTTAATTGAGAGCTTTTTATTACTACTTACAAATTGTCTTAATAAAGATAAATAAATACCCGTAACCCAAAGACTTGAGAAACAATCATTCTTGATACGTCTTGGTATTCTTTTCCACTTTTGCACGGTTGACTATTTGTAAAGCTCCTTTGTCAATCATCAAAACCATCCTGTCAAGGCATGTATTCACAGACTCCCCTTTTTGATGATGACAAACATCTCATGGAGGAATTTAGTAAAATATAATCATGATATGGCAATGAGATATAAGCATGGTTTTTCAATAAAAGATATCGAGTTTAAGCACAATATTTAGAAAAACTCCCCTCACAATAGGCAATACTTAAAAGATCACTCCCCTGAATCATGCATTCATGTAACTCTCCCCTTTTGGCTCAAAAAGCGGGAAAGACAAATAAAGCAAGGCATATATTCAGGATTAAACAAGCATATTTTGATAGTTACGTGATACCAAGCTTGGTGTGTGATGATGAGCCGTTGGACATGATTAGCTAGTTGCATAAGACAAATCGTCACCCACTCATTATTCCGTACTTAAAGAAAATGGAAGGGGAAAAGACTGCATAAACACGTTAGCACACTCAAACGCCCAAGTTAGAATTTATTCAAAAGAAAATGCAATCACAAATACTCAATGCATGATTGGTCTAAAATTCTAATTCAGTTCTAATAAAAAGAAAGTTTCCTTAGGCAAAGGTTTAGTAAAAATATCTGCAAGTTGTCTAGATGTTTCCACAAACTCAATCATGCAATCACCTTTTGAACATGATCTCTAATAAAATGGTGCCTAATCTCTATGTGTTTAGTCCGAGAGTGATAAACCGGATTTTTAGTGAGGTTTATGGCACTAGTATTGTCACACTTAATTGGAGCAGTTTTGATTGATCCCATAATCATTCATTGTTGTTTCATCCAAATAATTTGTGCAAGAACAACTACCCGCCGCAACATATTCCGCTTCTAAGAAGGGACAAAGCCACACCGGGCTTGTTTCTTACTATGCCATGAAACCAATGCATTCCCAAGTAAGTGACATGTCCCACTAGTGCTTTCGGTCCATTTTGCAACCCGCAAAATCCGAATCCGAGTACCCAATAAGTGTGCAACAAGACCTTTGGGGTACCATAAACCCATGGTTTGTGTGCGGTGAGATATCTCATGATGCTTTACCGCTAAGAGATGTGATTCCTTAGGATTTGCTTGAAAACGTGCACACATACAAACACTAGACATAATATCCTGACGACTAGCGGTGAGATAGAGAAGAGATCCTATCATACCTCTATACTTACTTACTTCGACCGACTTACCACCTTCATCTTTGTCAAGATAGCATGATGTGCTCATGGGAGTTGAGATTTCTTTGGCGTTGCTCATTCCAAATCTTTTAAGCAACTCCTTGAAATATTTGGATTGATTTATAAAAATTCCTTCTTTTGTTTGTTTGATTTGAAGACCAAGGAAGTAGTTGAGCTCTCCCATCATGGACATTTCAAACTCACTTTGCATGATTTTGGAAAAATCTTCACACAAAGACTCATTAGTAGCACCAAAGATGATATCGTCAACATAAATTTGAACAAGTAAAATGTCATGATTTTTGTGTTTAATGAAAAGAGTGGTATCAACTTTTCCTCTTTCAAAACCTTTTTCAAGTAAATATTTGCTCAATCTCTCGTACCAAGCTCTCGGAGCTTGTTTTAAACCATATAAAGCCTTTTTCAATTTGAAAACATGATTTGGAAATTCAAAATTTTCAAAACCGGGGGGTTGATCAACATATACTTCTTCTTGAATAAAACCATTTAGAAATGTGTAACGACCCGTTTCCGGACCGCTACCGAGCTCAATATACCGAGCTCGAGTTACCGAGCTCAACACACCGAGCTCAACATAAACCTGTATGAGATGTGTTTTAAAACGAAACTCTTGTGCCTTTTAAAAATACGATATATTATTATTTTTTTTATAAAACCAACTCGTGCACATCAGAGTAATTACAGCTTTTCGAAACATGGTGCAACTAAGACACAAGACTTAAATTCTAATAAAACATACATGCATAACATACATATATATATCACTCGAAATAATAATGTATACAAAATACAGAGTAGCAAATGTATAAAGAAAATACACCTAAGGTATGACGACTTCAAAAGAGCAATCATACCTGGGGTACTTCCAAGAAACTCCCACGCAGGCTGCTCCAAAAGTAAGACCACCAGTCTCCCCAGTAGCACCAAAACATACCCGCCCCAAACTGGTCACGACCTCCGAACACAAAAGAAAAATAAGTACAGTCATCAAAAGAAATACGTCGAACAAACATAATCAATCACGACAAGTAGAGGTCGTCACTCGGGTCCTCGTCGAGCTCCTCCTCGGCATCATCTATCGTCGAGTTCCTGCGCCTCGACCTGCCTGGGTAACCGTCATGGATTGAAGGCACCACGGAAAGTGGTCAACTTCACAACAATTCAAGATAAGCTCGACATAAAGGATATAAGCAAACAAAGAAAGTATAACATTCACCGACGTGACTCGACCATCTCACTCTAACTCGACACAACTCGCAAATCCATTTTCTCTCGACTCGACAATTTTTCCGAATGCACACGTCTGCATCAGTATGTCGGAAAGTCCAGAAGCCTTGGGATCCTCGCTCTCCCTAGGGCGGTCAACTCAGGGTCCCATAGCGTGGCGACGTCTAGTCAATCTCCGTAAACAAAAGGGACCTAGCACCCTTAGTTATCCGGTCACGGCTCAAAACGTCATACGACTCACCTAGCTCGCTCACTCGATGAACAATTACGCATACGATATTCAAAGAGTTAAACACAAGATATTCAACCGCATGTCAAATAAAAAGAGCAAGCTCGACATGAAGAAACGCAATTCAACATGCAATACACAATTCACGACATATATTCAATCACATATTAAATACATGCAAAAACTCAATCATATCACAACATTTCAAGCTCGACACAAATCAGGAAATCCATACACAATAACATAACCACGTAGAATATGAAGTGCCCTTATGCTAGCATACTATGAAAGTATTAATGTGAAGCACCCTTACCGAACTCCAAGTTAATGCTGCTCGACAACGACCTCGACACAGCTGTCTTCAAATGAGCTCGACAACGACTTCTCTTACTCGATCTCGACACGGCTGTCTTCAACGAGCTCGACACGTACGCTTCTCAGTCGACCTCGACACGTACAGTTCTCGATCTGGATTCCGCTGCTTCCACGTCCTTGGATTCGCTTTCCCGTACACCTTGATTCGGAAATCACTCGATCTCGGGAATCAGACTTCCTAAAACAAACACAACTCAGTTCGATCTATGGGTTCTAATACACTTAGCTCTCTTCCCAAACTTAACCACAACCCAGAAAATATAAAACTCAAGAACTGAAATATATTTTTCCTCTAACACAAAGTTAGGGTTTTCGATCAAAAGTTCATGAAAAGGTTATCGATGCTTCAATGATAGATCGACAACAACAATACCCAGAAGCACCAAACGAAAACCAAGAAATCGAAACAAACCAAAAATGGGGGTTTCTGGGCACTGCCGATTGCAGAAAAACAGAGGAAGAAAATTTGTTTTACAAGCCCAATTAATCGGTTAGAAAGATAGGTAATATCGTGAAGAAGAAAACCCATCAATTTGTCATGATTTGGAAGCATAAAAACTAGCTAAAATGGAAGAAAAAGTAGCGCTAAACAAGAGTACGAGGAAAAGAAAATCTGTTCTTCATACCTCAATGGTGGTCGAGCAAAGTAGATATAGGTCGAGAAGATGATGATGAACAAGATTGATGGAGAAAGCTTCAGGCAGAATCTCGATGGAACTCAAGGTTTCGTCGATGGAAGTTTTTGGAGAAAAACAACGAAACTCAGAGCAGAAGGAAGGAAGAAGAAAGAAGAAAAGAGAAAGAATGAGTGTTTGAGGAAAAACCGATCGTGGTATACAACTGGTGAGAGAAGGGGCATAATCGTAACTTCAGCTATAAGATGCCAATCCCATCAATCAATCTACCCGTCTAATCGTTCCTCTCTCATAATTACCCTCTACTCGCTTGGCCAACGATCTAGACACGCTGACGAGAACGGCAAGCCGACAAGATAATTATTACAAACAATATAATAATAACTTGAATAACGCTCAAAGAATACGAGTATCATCTCGACACGATGTCGACAAGGGTGCTCGTGCAAGCGCACAAGGTTCTAACACGAGTTCGTGAACGCGCCTCCTCCGCTCGACATGCGACCTCCTCATTTCGACACCGAGCCTCCTCATTTCGGCTGACTAGTGCACGCATCTCCTCGGCTCGGCAAATGACCTCAGAACGATCTTGGCACGGGATCTCGACACAAGGTCTTGGTCGAGGTCTCGATCGTCGTTCTAATACGATGTCGATCTCGCCCTCAGGTGTTACAATCTCTCCTCTAAAAAATTTCGTCCTCGAAATTGCAAATAAGATTCTTACCTCGGAAAAGTTCAGGGTACCGAGTCTTCATCTTCTCCTCCAGCCTCCCAAGTCGCATCTCCGTCTTCGATCCCACACAACTTTGACGAGTTGAATCTCTTTGTTCCGCGAATCGCTTGGCTTTCCGGTCAACGATCCTTGCGGTAATGCTTGAAAGATAGGTCGCCCTTCGGTTGAATCACATCCGCTCGATGACATGAGAGGGTCGGAAACATACTTCCGCAATTGTGAGACGTGGAAGACGTCGTGGATGTTCGACAAGAATGGTGGCAAGGCAATCTGATATGCCACTGGACCAATACGACGAAGAATCTGGTAAGGTCCAATAAATTTAGGGGTAAGTTTCTTGGATTTGATCGCTCGACCAACTCCAGTAGTGGGGGTGACTCTAAGAAATACATGTTCTCCTTCCTCGAACTCGAGTGGTCGACGTCGTTGGTCTGCATAACTCTTCTGTCGACTTTGAGATGTTCGCATCCGATCTCTGATCAAACGGATCTTCTCGGTAGTCTGCTGGATCATATCTGGTCCGACAACAGAACGCTCGCCGTCCTGGTACCAACAAAGAGGCGTCTGACATTTCCGTCCATACAGTGCTTCAAAAGGTGCCATTCCAATACTCGCATGGAAGCTGTTATTGTATGTGAACTCCACCAATGGTAAGACGTCGTCCCAACTTCCTCGGTGATCTAACATACAAGCTCACAACAAATCTTCAAGTGATTGGATCGTTCTCTCAGTCTGACCGTCAGTCTGTGGATGATATGCCGAGCTAAGCCTGAGCTCGGTTCCCATCGCTCCTTGCAATTCCCTCCAAAAATGAGACGTGAACTTCGGATCTCGGTCCGACACGATCGAAGAGGGTATTCCATGAAGTCGTACTATCTCCGCGATGTAGATCTCGGTCAGCTTTTCCACGTTGTATGTCGACCTCACTGGTAAGAAATGAGCAGATTTGGTCAATCGGTCGACGATCACCCAAATCGAATCATTCCTCTTCTGCGTCTTCGGCAAACCTACAACGAAGTCCATGGAAATACTATCCCATTTCCAAACTGGTACGTCAAGCGATTGTAGCATTCCCGCAGGTCGTTGGTGCTCCACCTTCGCCGACACGTTAAACACGGTTACGTGCTCGGCCACTTGCTTCTTCATTCAGGACCACCAAAAATGCTTCTTCAAGTCTTGATACATCTTCGTAACTCCCGGATGAATACTAAAGTTGCTCTTATGCGCCGTCGAGAATCAACTTCCTCGGCTCGGATCGTTAGGTACGCACACTCGGCCATTGCATCTCAAGATGTCGCCCGCTCCGGCGTGAAATTCGCGCTTCCACTTGCGCTTATCAATGAATCTTCTCTTGCGAAGCTCGTCATGAACTTGCTTTGGTCTCGGATCTCGCCCAACAATCTGTTAGAAATGGTAAGCATACCAAATCTCGGCTTCCCGGTGAAACTTCGACACTCAACTTCAAGTCTCGGAACTTCTCGAGCATCTCCAACTCCTTGATCATCATCGCCGAGGTTAAAGCGCTCTTCCGCTCAACGCATGCGCTACCACGTTAGCCTTACCGGGATGGTATTCCAACGTAAAGTCGTAGTCCTTGAGAAATTTGCCCATCTTCGCCGACGCATGTTGAGCTCTTTACGGTCGAACAGTACTTCAAGCTCTTGTGATCGCCGAAAACAAAGAAGAGTGCTCCCATAAAGGTAGTGTCTCCATATCTTCGCGCAAAAACTACTGCCCGGCTCAAGTCGTGAGTAGGTAGTTCCTCTCGTGAATCTTAAGTTGTCTTGAAGCATACGCGACCACCTTCCGATGTTGCATCAAGACGCATCCCAATCCCTGGTGTGACGCATCACAATACACCTCGAAAGGCTCTTCGGGTTGAGGCAAAATCAAGACAAAGCGCTGCCGTCAAAAGCTCCTTGATCTTTGAAAACTGGTTTCGCACTCCTCGGTCCAGGCAAAAGGTTGATCCTTCCTCGTCGATCGTAAAGAGGCGCGACAATCTTCGAGAAACCTTCAATGAATCTTCGGTAATATCTGCTAAGCCGACAAAACTCCTGATCTCAGAATCGCCTTCTACTGTTCCCACGCTAACACCGCCAATCTTAGTTGGATCCACGGTATCCCTTCTTTGGAAATCACGTGACCTAGAAAATTCACCTCTTCAAGCCAAAATTCACACTTGACAGGTTGGTATAGAGTTGCTTATCTCGTAATATCTGCGATTACTCGACATAAGTGTTCTGCGTGCTCTTCTCGGTTCCTCGAGTAGATCAAGATGTCGTCGATGAACACTACAACGAATCGATCCAAAACGAATGGAAAATCCTATTCATGTAATCCATAAACACACCGGGCGATTCGTTACCCAAACGGCATCACCAAGTACTCGTAGTGACCGTATCTAGTCCTGAAAGTCGCTTTTGGCGACATCTTCCTCCTTCACGCGAATCTGGTGGTAGCCCGACTTCAAGTCTATCTTGAAAAGATCGCCGCTCCACGAAGTTGATCCATCAAGTCGCCAATACGCGTGGTAACGGATAACGGTTCTTCACGGTAACCTTGTTGAGCTCGCGATAGTCCACGCACGACCTTGATCGTCCATCCTTCTTCTTAACCAACAACACCGAGCTCCCCACGGTGACACGCTCGGTCGTATGAATTGCTTCGACTCCAAGTGTTCGATCCGGGACTTCACTCTTTCATCTCGGTAGGAGACATCCTGTATGGCGCCTTGAAATCGGTCCTGTCCCTGGAATCGGTCGATGGAGAACTTCGACCTCTCGTCTTGGTGGTAACCTGGCACGCCTTCGGGAAAACGCCCTCAAAGTCACACACCGCTGGAACATTCTTCACGCCGATCTCTTTGGAAAACTTCGAACTAGCCAGATACATGTATTCCCTAGTTCCTTCTTTCAAAGAAACTCCAATACGTTCGGCAGAAAGATAATTGGAGACTCCAAGGTCTGGAAAAATTACAGTTTTACGGGCACAGTCCAAAAGGACATGGTGGTGTGACAACCAATCCATCCCGAGAATGACATCTAAGCCCTTAAGAGGCAAACAAACCAAATTGACCACAAACTTCCTACTCTGAATAACCACTACACAATTAAGACATGCAGTGTTTGTGACTAAGGTTTTAGCAGCTGGGGTTGTAACTACTAATTTAAACGGTAAAGCAGTCACAGTCAAGTTCAAATGGTTCACACAATCAGAAGAAATAAAGGAATGTGTTGCACCCGAATCAAAAAGAACGGATAAGGATTTACCCTCGATCTCACATTCACCTTGGATAAGATCATCAGCTCGTTCTGCTTCCTCGCCACTCATGCAGAAAACTCTGCCTTTAGCCACTTGACGCTTCCCTTTGGCCGCTGCAAAGCATAGTCGGTTCGACTTTCGGTGTAGGACAATCCTTGGCAAAATGCCCTGGCTTCTTGCGGTTGAAACACACCTCCTCCTTCGAGTACTGATTACTCGCGTAATGTCGGCTTTCCACATCGATAGCAAGTCACCTCGACACCGGTCGACCTCCACTCCTCGCTCCCTGGGTCATCGGACGATCTGTCCCTGTTGTCGTTCCCCGAGGTCGGTCGTAAGGCTTCTTCTGCAGCTTGTTTCCCTTTACGTGCAAATCTACGCCCCGCACTCGGGGTCTCACCGGTCCACCTACAACGATCTTCTTCTTGTGGCTCCTCACTCCTTCTACCTCGACACATCGATCTATCGACTCTTGGAGGTTTCAATCCTCAACGACACCATTGACTTACGAATGTCGAATCTCAATCCCCGTTGGAATCTCTCACTCAACCATCTTTGGTCAACTCGATCACGGAATGGGTGAAATACCTCGCCAACTACTCGAACTTGGCGCATACTCGGACACTTTGTCGAGTTGCCTTCTTCGATTGAAGAAATTCTCGCTCCTTCTCGGCTCGTGCAAGATCTGGGAAGTACTTGTCCAAGAACCTTTCACGAAAAAGCTCCCAGGTCATCTCGCGACGTTCCGCTTATAAATGTTTGCTTCACTCCTCTCCACCAATACTCTGCGTCTCTAGCGATAAGTAGGTGGCATAGTCGACCTTCACGTTGTCCGCAATGAAGTGCCTCGAAGATCTTCTCGATCTCTTGCATCCAAAGATCGGCCTTATCTGGATTTGGCTCACCATAGAACCGGTGGATCATGCTTCTGAAGTCGGCCAATCCTCTCGCTTGACATTTAGATTACGCTCGTTCTTTGTTCTTTGCAAGTTCTGGCGAGTTAACGCCGTCTGTTGAGCCATCGCGTTAGCTGTTGAGTTCTGGCGGTGATTGTCGAGCCATGGGCCGCCATCTCGGCCATAGCTTGAATTGCTCGTTCCATGTCGACGTTCTCGGTTGCGGTATCGTATTCCTACGAGGTGGCATTAGATTCCACAAAGTTCAAAACCTGTCGAGAATCTCACAACAAGGATGTGTTAAAACACACCGCTTCAATCAAAAACAGTTCAAACAATTTCTCAAGCAATAAGTGCTTCACTTAATCAAACAAAGAATCAACATAATACAACTAGGTACCCACACACATAACCCGACCACGGTGACCGGTCAAATCTTCTATGCACGGCTCGGTCGAACCGAATCGCTCGATACCAACAATGTAACGACCCGTTTAGGACCGCTACCGAGCCCAATATACCGAGCTCGAGTTACCGAGCTCAACACACCGAGCTCAACATAAACCTGTATGAGATGTGTTTTAAAACGAAACTCTTGTGCCTTTTAAAAATACGATATATTTTTTTTTTTTTTTATAAAACCAACTCATGCACATCAGAGTAATTCTGACTTTTGAAACATGGTGCAACTAAGACACAAGACTTAAATTCTAATAAAACATACATGCATAACATACATATATATATCACTCGAAATAATAATGTATACAAAATACAGAGTAGCAAATGTATAAAGAAAATACACCTAAGGTATGACGACTTCAAAAGCAATCATACCACAGGGTACTTAAAGCAAACTCCCACTATTTGCTCCAAAAGTAAGACCACCAGTCTACCCTGTAGCAACAAAACATAACCGGCCCAAACTGGTCACGACCTCCGAACACAAAAGAAAAATAAGTACAGTCATCAAAAGAAATACGTCGAACAAACATAATCAATCACGACAAGTAGAGGTCGTCACTCGGGTCCTCGTCGAGCTCCTCCTCGGCATCATCTCATCGCCGAAGTTCCCTGCGCCCTCGACCTCGCCTGGGTAACCGTCATGGATTGAAGGCACCACGGGAAAGGGTCAACTTCTCAACAATTCAAGATAAGCTCGACATAAAGGATATAAGCAAACAGCAAAGTATAACATTCACCGACGTGACTCGACCATCTCACTCTAACTCGACACAACTCGCAAATCCATTTTCTCTCGACTCGACAATTTTTCCGGAATGCACACGCCGTACCGTATGTCGGAAAGTCCAGCCGAAGCCTTGGGATCCTCGCTCTCCCTAGGACAGTCAACTCAGGTCCCATAGCGTGGCGACGTCTAGTCAATCTCCCGTAAACAAAAGGGGACCTAGCACCCTTAGTTATCCGGGTCACGGCTCAAAAACGTCATACGACTCACCTAGCTCGCTCACTCGATGAACAATTCGACGCATACGATATTCAAAGAGTTAAACACAAGATATTCAACCGCATGTCAAATAAAAAGAGCAAGCTCAACATGAAGAAACGCAATTCAACATGCAATACACAATTCACGACATATATTCAATCACATATTAAATACATGCAAAAACTCAATCATATCACAACATTTCAAGCTCGACACAAATCAGGAAATCCATACACAATAACATAACCACGTAGAATATGAAGTGCCCTTACGCTAGCACACTATGAAAGTATTAATGTGAAGCGCCCTTACCGAACTCCAAGTTAATGCTGCTCGACAACGACCTCGACACAGCTGTCTTCAAATGAGCTCGACAACGACTTCTCTTACTCGATCTCGACACAGCTGTCTTCAACGAGCTCGACACGTACGCTTCTCAGTCGACCTCGACACGTACAGTTCTCGATCTGGATTCCGCTGCTTCCACGTCCTTGGATTCGCTTTCCCGTACACCTTGATTCGGAAATCACTCGATCTCTGAATCGGACTTCCTAAAACAAACACAACTCGATTCGATCTATGGGTTCTAATACACTTAGCTCTCTTCCCAAACTTAACCACAACCAGAAAATATAAAACTCAAGAATCGAAATATATTTTTCCTCTAACACAAAGTTAGGGTTTCGATCAAAAGTTCATGAAAAAGGTTATCCGATGCTTCAACAGATAGATCGACAACAACAACAATGAAGCAACAAGCGAAAAACAAGAAATCGAAACAAACCAAAAATGGGGGTTTCGGGCGCTTCTTAGTGCGAAAAAACAGAGGAAGAAAATTTGTTTTACAAGCCCAATTAATCGGTTAGAAAGATAGGTAATATCGTGAAGAAGAAAACCCATCAATTTATCATGATTTGGAAGCATAAAAACTAGCTAAAATGGAAGAAAAAGTAGCGCTAAACAGTAGCACAGAGGAAAAGAAAAATCTGTTCTTCATACCTCAATGGTGGTCGAGCAGGCGAGATATAGGTCGAGAAGATGATGATGAACAAGATTGATGGAGAAAGCTTGTGCAGAATCTCGATGGAACTCAAGGTTTCGTCGATGGAAGTTTTTGGAGAAAAACAACGAAACTCAGAGCAGAAGGAAGGAAGAAGAAAGAAGAAAAGAGAAAGAATGAGTGTTTGAGGAAAAACCGATCGTGGTATACAGCTGGTGAGAGAAAGGGGCATAATCGTAACTCCAGCTATAAGATGCCAATCCCATCAATCATTCTACCCATCTAATCGTTCCTCTCTCATAATTACCCTCTACTCTGTCGGTCAACGATCTAGACACGCGACGAGAACGGCAAGCCGACAAGATAATTATTACAAACAATATAATAATAACGCTGAATAACGTTCGAAAGAATACGAGTATCATCTCGACACGATGTCGACAAGGGTGCTCGTGCAAGCGCACAAGGTTCTAACACGAGTTCGTGAACGCGGCCTCCTCCGTTCGACATGCGACCTCCTCAGCTCGACACCCGACCTCCTCGGCCAAGAACTAGTGCACGCGATCTCCTCGGCAAATGACCTCGGCAAACGATCTTGGCACGGGATCTCGACACAAGGTCTTGGTTGAGGTCTCGATACGTCGTCCTAATACGATGTCGATCTCGTCCTCAGGTGTTACAAAATGCACTCTTAACATCCATTTGAAAAAGTTTAAAATCCATGATGCATGCAAATGCGAGAAGCATGCGAATAGCTTCTAATCTAGCCACGGGTGCATAGGTTTCATCAAAATCTATGCCCTCTTGTTGATTATAGCCTTTTGCAACAAGTCTAGCTTTATTTCTAACAATGATACCATTTTCATCAAGCTTGTTGCGAAAGACCCATTTGGTCCCAATGACTAGGTGATCTTTAGGCCTAGGGACAAGTTCCCAAACATCATTTCTCTCAAATTGATTTAATTCCTCTTGCATAGCAAAGGTCCAATGCTCATCAAAGATAGCTTCATTAACGTCATTTGGTTCAATTTGAGAGACAAAGGCCATATGATGACATGCATGATTAAGAGAGTTTCGAGTTGTTACCCCTTTAGAGATATCGCCAATTATATTGTCAAGTGGATGATGTTTTGAGACTCTCCATTCTTTTGGTAAATTTGAATGAGGGGATTCCTTAGAATATTGTGGCAAAGGATTTTCATCTTCATCTTTGGACTCGTTTGAATCTTCTAAGTGACTATTTCCCAATATTTCTGCAAGATCATCAACACTATCTTCTTCATCCGCTTTGGCATCAAATTTTCCAAGGTTATTCTTACCATTGTTTAGGACAAAACACTTGCATCCGAAAACGTGAAGGTGGGAAATGTTGGGCTTCCTTCCTTTGTAGAGTTCATACGGTGTTTGTTTAAGGATCGGCCTTATAAGAACTCGATTCATCACATAGCAAGCGGTGCTCACGGCGTCTGCCCAAAAGTACTTAGGAAGGTTAGTCTCATTGAGCATCGTCCTCGCTAGCTCTTCAAGAGACCGATTTTTCCTTTCAACCACTCCATTTTGTTGCGGTGTCCTTGGAGCAGAAAAGTTGTGATCGATGCCATTTTCTGTGCAAAATGCTTCAAATGCTTCATTCTCAAATTCCCCACCATGATCACTTCGAATGGAAGCAATGTTAAGTCCCTTCTCATTTTGTATAACCTTTGCAAGTTTTCGAAAAGCATTAAAAGCATCATTTTTGTGAGAAATAAATAAAGTCCATGTATAGCGAGAATAGTCATCCACAATAACAAGAGCATAGTAATTGCCACCAAAGCTCATGGTTCTAGAAGGGCCAAATAAATCCATATGTAAAAGTTGTAAAAGCCGATTTGTAGAAACAATATTTTTAGATTTGAAAGATGCCTTTACTTGTTTTCCTTTTTGACACGCATCACAAAGTTTATCTTTTTCAAAACGAATCTTTGGCAAACCAATTACTAAGTCTTTACGAACCAATTTATTAAGATGATCCATGTGAATATGAGCCATTCTTCTATGCCATAGCCAAGATTCATCCTCTTTACTAATAAGACAACATGCATCATTTGAAGGTATTTTATCTAAATCAAGCATATAGATATTTCCAATTCTAGGTCCAATTACAATAACATTTTCATTTATAGAATCCATGACCATGCATTTTGAAGAATCGAAAACCACTTTGTTTCCTTAATCACAAAGTTGACTAATGCTTAGCAAATTATGCTTCAAACCATCCACATACAAAACATTTTCAATAGTGGGATTAGGACTCTTACCAATAGAACCAATCCCAAGAATTTTACCTTTGTTGTTGTCACCATACCGGACATAACCACTATTCTTAGGTACCAATGAGGAGAACTTGCTTTTGTCTCCTGTCATGTGCTTTGAACAGCCGCTATCAAGATACCAATTTAAGTCCTTGGCTTTCAAGCACACCTACAACAACAAATCATATTTTAACCTTTGGTACCCAAACCATCTTGGGTCCATATGAGTTAGTCTTGGGCAAGGTGCCCTTTGGAATCCACATCTTTTTGCCAACTACATTTTTATTCTTTCTAATATTGCAAATAGAGGCAGTGTGACCATTTCTACCACAGTGAAAACATTTAATGAAAGGACTACTTGAGGGTTTGTTGTGATTGAAGAGTTTAAAAGATTTTTCATGAATTTTTGGATGATAACCTAAACCAGCTTTTCTAAAAGTACCTTTTTGGTTTCCTAAAATAATGTTTAGATTATCTCTTCCCATTGTAAATTTTGCAAGAGTGTTATTTAAATCCTCAACCTTATTTTTCAAAACACTACACTCATTGCATTTTAAAACTTCATCTTTTTTATTTTCACAAGATATGGGAGGAGAAGTTTCAATCACAAAGAACTTGTTTTTCTTTAAGAATCACTATCTCTTTGTTTAAAATTTCAATTTTTGATTCAAGAGAAGAGATGGTTTTCTTAGAAGAAAGAACAATTTTTCCAAGTTTAATCGTTTCATTATTTAATTCTTCACAAGCAATAAGCAGCTCATCATAAGTTAAAGGAGATTCGAGTTCAAGAGCATTTACCTCATCCTCCTCGTGTTTTGCCATGAGACATAAGTTGGCCTCGGTAGTACCTTCATGGGTCAATAGAAGGGTGTCCCACATTTCTTTAGCAGTCTTGCAATTTGAGACCCTATAGAACTCATCGTAGCTTAAAGCAGAAGTGATGATGTTCTTAGCTTTCAAATTGTATTGGACCTTTTTCTTATCATCTTCGGTCCAAAGTGATCTTGGTTTGTCTACCACTGCATCATTAATTGATTGAGTGGGGACAAATGGACCATTTTCTACAGCATCCCAAATATCAAGATCAACACCCTCAAGAAAGATTTGCATTCTATCCTTCCAATAACCATACCCCTCACCATTGAAAAATGGGGGTCTGTTCATGGAAGTTCCCTCGTAATTGTTTGAAGTCATTCTCTTGAGACGGTTAAGTCCTTTATACAAGAGTCTAGCTCTGATACCACTTGTTGACAAGTGACTCCAAACACAAGAGGGGGGTGAATTGTGTGTGAACTGTGCTTTCAAAAACTTTTGGAGAAATAAGTGCTAATTATGAGTTGCGGAAATATTAATGTGAAATAGATAAATCACTTGAAGAATAAATTGCAAACGAGTTAAAAATAAAGTAAATAGTAAGATATAAATAACAATAAAATAAAGTACATAAATTTAATTGGTGAAAAGTAGAGAGATAAGGAGTAAAAAGCACACAACAAATTATCCAGGTTCGCCACCTAACACCCCCTGTGGCCTACGCCCATCCCCAAAGCAAACCACTATGGGATTTTCACTAAGACACTAGCTTTTAAATCAGGTTCATTAGAAACCTTTACAACTCTAAACTGAGCAATACGTTCAAGAGATATCACCTCTCTATGAACACCTTGGGATTCCTACCAAAAAATAAATGATTTTCACAAATAAAATGAGACGAAAAAGATACACTCAATAGTGCAGATATAACAAATTGAAGCTCAAATAATACAACTCAAATTATGTAGAATAAAAGGCTCTCAGAAAATTGTGCTCAAATAAGTGTGAGTGATGAAAAATATTTGACAGAGTTTTTGGCACAAAAATTAAGCACTGCGTTGTTGTTTTTTTTACAAGGCTCACGAGCTGTGTTTATATAGGCAATGGAGGAGCGTCACTTTAAGAAGATTTGTCCGTTGAGGATTTGCCCGTTGCGGCAGGGATCTGTCCGTTGGAATTTGTCCGTTGCGTTGAAAACACGGAGACGGCTCGGCATACGACCTCTGAAGACAGCTCGGCAGACGACCTCGCCACACAGCTCGACAGACGACCTCGACACAGCTCGGCATACGACCTCTGAACAGCTCGGCAAAAGGCCTCGGCACACGACCTCGGAACACAGCTCGGCATACGACCTCCTCATCAGCTCGGTTCTCATAGCTCGGCACGCGACCTCATCAGCACGACACGCGACCTCGGTACGCGACCTCATAAGCTTGACACGCGACCTCCTCCTCAGTTCGACATACTACTTCCTCAGAGCTCAACATCCGACTTCCTCCTCAGCTCGACATCCGATTTACTCAGAGCTCGACACGCGACTTCCTCAGCTCGACATCCGACACGAGATATGCATGTCAAAATATTTTGTGCGTGTGTGATTTAATTTTAATTGAGAGCTTTTTATTACTACTTACAAATTGTCTTAATAAAGATAAATAAATACCCAGAACCCAAAGACTTGAGAAACAATCATTCTTGATACGCGTCTTGGTATTCTTTTCCACTTTTTGCACGGTTGACTATTTGTAAAGCTCCCTTTTGTCAATCATCAAAACCATCCTGTCAAGGCATGTATTCACATTTTCTTCACAAAATTTTTGAAAGTTTTCATTTTCAAATTCTCCCCCATGATCACTTCTAATAGAAGAAATACAGATGCCTTTTTCATTTTGAACTGATTTGCAGAAAACAGTAAATACCTTAAAATTCTCATCCTTGTGGGCAAGGAATTTAACCCATGTCCATCTAGTAAAATCATCAACAATGACTAATCCATATTTCTTTCCAGTTAAAGAGGCTGTCCTTGTGGGACCAAAAAGATCAAGATGTAAAAGTTCAAGTTGTCTCGAGGTTGAAACAACATTTTTTAAATGAAAATAAGTTTTAACTTGTTTTCCTCTTTGACAAGCCTCACACAAGGCATCAGATTGGAACTTAAGATTTGGTAAGCCTCTAACAAGATTGTGCTTGTTTAATTTTGAGATTAACCTCAAATTTGCATGACCCAATCTTTTGTGCCAAATCCATTGCTCATCTTCAACAGACATAAGACACTTGACATCTTGTTTTGCAAGTTCAGAAAGATCAACTTTATAAATGTTTTGTTTCCTCTTTGCTGTAAAGAATATAGATCCATCATTTTTGCTTTTTACTGAACATCCAGTTTCTGTAAAGACAACATTATAACCACTGTCACATAATTGACTTATGCTCAGTAGATTATGTTTCAGTCCTTCAACATATAAAACATTATCAATAGAAGGAAGAGAGCCTTTACCTATGCGACCAATTCCAACTATTTTACCTTTCTGGTTTCCTCCGAAACCAACGAATCCAGCGTCTCTAGGTCTCAGTTCTTGGAACATATGCTTTTCTCCCATCATGTGACGCGAGCATCCACTGTCTAAGTACCAAGATAGGTGTGTTGACTTTGTTGCTAAGCAAGTCTGCAACATAGACTATTTTATCTTTAGGTACCCATATCTTTTTGGGTCCTTTCTTGTTAGTTCTTGAAGGATGCTTGTCCTTCTTAGTTGTAAACACATTACATGCACTTTTCAAATGACCAGATTTATTGCAGTAAGTACAATACAAACATTTACTATGATTATTGGATTTATCAGATGCTGAATCATTTTCTAAAAGAGGTTCATCTGATATATAACCAAGACCATGAGTTGTCGTTTTACTGACACCCCAAATCATAGAAGCTTGCTTGCTTCGAGTTACACTCTCTACAAGAAACTTTTGAAATGCATGTTCATAGTCATTTGATTTGCAGTTAGGATTGCCTGTAACCACAGAGCTTTTGACTTGAGAGCTCTCGACCACGGTTGCTTGTTGGCTTCCAGACGCTGGTTATCCACCAGACGCTGATTTTCAGTTTTCAGCTTCTGGTTCTCTTCATTGAGTACAGAGTTTTCATTGTGTAAAGAATGAAAATCTTGTGATAGTTTTGAAAATTTCTTTTTCAAATTCTTATACTCAATAGAAAGAGTGGCAGAATCCTTTAACAAATCATCAAAAGCAAGTTGAAGTTCAGAATAAGAGTCATATATTATTACCTCTTCAACTTCTTCTTCTGAATCAAGATCAGTGTCTGCCATGAGGGCAATGTGAGCTTCTTCTTCTTTATCTTCCTCAGAGGAGGATAAGTCAAGATCTTCCCATGTTGCCATGAGACCTTTCTTCTTTTTCTTGAAGGAGCTTCTTGTGGGCTTTTCCTTAAGATTAGGACACTCGGACTTGAAATGTCCAGGCTTCTTACATTCATAGCAAATTACTTGGGCTTTGTCCTTGTCTTTGCTTTCCTTCTTGTCCTTTGTATCTTTCTTCTTAAACCTCCTTCTGAAGTTTCTTTTCTTCCACATTCTCTGGATCTTCTTAGATATGAAAGCTAGCTCATCATCTGATCCATCATAATCTCCTTCTGAAGCTTCATCATCTGATTCTTCTTCTTCAGCCTGAAAAGCTTTAGAAGTACTAGGTTTATGTTGATTAACTCTTAAAGCAATAGACTTACTCTTCTTGGTAGGTTCTTCTTCATTTAGCTCAAGTTCATGAGCTTTCAAAGAACTCATAAGATCTTCAAGCCGAAGGACATTTAGATCTTTTGCTTCTTGAATAGCAGTGACTTTGGGTCTCCACTGGTTAGTCAAACTTCTCAAGATCTTTCTCACATGATCAGGTGTGGTATAACTTTTTCCAAGTACTGCAACCCATGAACAAGTGTTTGGAACCTTCCAAACATAGTTTCAATGTTTTCTCCATCTTCCATTTTGAATAGCTCATACTGGCAAACCATCATGCTGGCCTTTGTTTCTCTTACTTGGGCAGAACCCTCATAAGACAAAACAAGAGAATCCCAGATTTCTTTGGCAGTATCAAACTTGCCACATTTATCATATTCTCTTTCTGTCATAGCACAGATGAGAATAAATCTAGCCTTCTGATTGGTTTGATATCTCTTTTTCTGATCATCAGTCCAGTTTTCCCTAGGTATTGCAACACCAAGGGCATTAGCGGGAGAAATGTATCCACTTTCAACTATATCCCATAAATCAAGATTTTGTGCCTCAAGGAATGCTTTCATCTTATCTTTCCAGTAATCAAATTTTTCTCCATTGAATAGAGGAGGACGGTTCATATGACCACCTTCAGCAGACATGTTCACAGTAGGATCTTTACTCTTAACACTGTTAAGTACTCAACCAAGAGGCCGAGCTCTGGTACCAACTGAACGTGAACACAAGAAGGGGGGTTGAATTGTGCTGAAAACTTTTCGCAAACTTTAAGTTTAAAACACTTAGAACACAGGTTTTTCAAAACAGTTTGTTAAACGGATGCTAAAAATAAACCGGTCGCTAAAAAGCAGTTTGTGAAAACTTGTTTTTATCAGAGCAAGATAAAGATAAATAGAAATCAGTAATGCAAGAGACACAAAGATTTATACTAGTTCACTACCAAACTGGTAGCTACGTCTAGTCCCTTCGTTCCTGAAGGATTTTCCAATATAATCAATCTGATTACAATTTTCTCAAGAGTATTCTACTGTCACAACCTTGACAATACTCTCAACTTCTCAAAACGACTCAAGACAAATCGAGCCTTTGAGGAACAAATTTTAACTAGGCCAAAACAACTTTTACAAGTTAAATTGAATACAAGTATAAATAACTCTCACAGAGAGGATAAAAATTAAGCTCAATATAGAAATGCTTTCTAAAAGAAAGTGTCGGACGCTGAGTTCAGTTCTTGTAGTCCAGAGACTTGGCTCGAAACTTGATTGCTCACAGAAGCAGTGCTTTTAGAGTATTGACTCTTTTTAGTGTATAGCAACAGAGCTTGTTCTCAGTAAATGAAGCAATATTCTCCTGTAGAGTTTTCATTGATTTCTTGATTTGTGATTTCAAAATTAGTGATTTCTTCAATGGATACCTTGGGGTATTTATAGGAGTTCTAAAGGATATTACCGTTACTGTAAAAATGGCTCATTTCCATTGAGTGAGGTGATTTCAAAAAGCTGTCTCTATCTTCCTTTCCAGAGAATTATCTCAGTAGTACATATTACAGTTTTTGTGCTACCTTGCTTTTCACAATTGCTTATACGATTTTTGTCTTGTAGCTAAAGGTGTCACCTTTGATACCTCGTACAACAATTTTGGCGCATAAGATCAAATTCGAAATCCGTTCCAGAACCTTCTGAGAGTAAGAGCAATTACGTGACCAACACGTGATATAAAATGAAGTTCAGACGCTCGCTCAGAATGGAAGATCGGACGCTCAAAGCAAATGGATAAGACTAGTGTCACAAAAGGATAATTTCAGACGCTCACGAAGACAGTTTACTAGGATGAGCCGGATGCTGACACATGAAGTGTATCCTTCTCTTGAGAGCTTCTTCCTTCTTGTTTAAGTGGCTTAGAAATATATGTAATATTAGTATCTGCACACTTCAAGAATTGTTAGAACATATAAATTGTTCTCTTGTGAATATTTTGTTATCATCAAAATTAATGAGGGTCTAAACTTCTCAATCGTTTAGGTTTCAACAGTAGCCAATCTTGCCCTCATGGCAAATACTGACTTAGACTCTGAAGAAGAAGTTGAAGAGGTAATAATATATGATTCTTATTCTGAACTTCAACTTGCATTTGATGACCTTCTTAAGGACTCTGCCACTCTCTCCACTCAGTACAAAGCTTTGAAAAAGAAATTTTCAAAATTATCACATGATTTTCAACTTTTGAAAAATGAAAACTCAAAGCTCAGTGAAGAGAACCAGAAGCTGAAAACTGAAAATCAGCATCTGTTGGATAGTCAGCGTCTGGTGACATGTCAGCAACCAAAAGCTGAGAGCTCTCAAACTGAAAGCTCTGAAACTAAAGGCAATCCTAAGTGTAAATCAAATGATTATGAATATGCCTTTCAAAAGTTTCTTGCAGAGAGTGTAACTCGAAGCAAGCAAGCTTCAATGATTTGGGGTGTCAGTAAAATGACAACTCAAGGTCTTGGCTACATATCAAATGAACCCTATTTAGAAAATAAAAATATTGCATCTGATAAATCCAATGATCACAGTTAATGCTTGCATTGTACTTACTGCAACAAACCTGGTCATTTGAAAAGTGCATGTACTGCTTTTAAGACTAAGAAGGACAATTATCCTTCAAGAACTAACCGGAAAGGACCCAAAAAGATATGAGTACCTAAAGATAAAATAGTATATGTTGCAGACATGCTTAGCAACAAAGTCAACACACCTATCTTGGTAATTAGACAGTGGATGCTCGCGTCACATGACGGGAGAAAAGCATATGTTCTAAGAGCTAAGGCCTAGAGAAGAAGGATTTATTGGTTTCAGAGGAAACCAGAGAGGTAAAATAGTTGGAATTGGTCGCATTGGTAAAGGCTCTCTTCCCTCCATTGATAATGTACTTTATGTTGAAGGACTAAAGCATAGTTTATTGAGCATAAGTCAATTATGTGACAATGGTTATGATTTCATTTTTATAGAAACTGGATGTTCAGTAAAAAGCAAGAATGATAGCTCTATTTTCTTTACAGCTAAGAGGAAACAAAATATTTATAAAATTGATCTTTTTGAACTTGCAAAATAGGATGTTAAGTGTCTCATGTCTGTTGAAGGTAAACAATGGATTGGGCATAAAAGATTGGGTCATGCTAGTTTGAGATTAATCTCAAAACTAAACAAGCACAGTCTTGTTAGAGGCTTACCAAATCTTAAATTCCAATCTGATACTCTCTGTGAGGCATGTCAAAGAGGAAAACAAATTAAAACTTCTTTTCATTCGAAAAATGTTGTTTCAACCTTTAGACCACTTGAGCTTTTGCATCTTGATCTCTTTGGTCCAACTAGGATAGCCTCTTTAACTGAAAAGAAATATGGGTTAGTCATTATTGATGATTTTACTAGATGGACATGGGTTAGATTCCTTGCCCACAAGTATGAGTCATTCAAAGTATTTACTGTTTTCTGTAAATCAGTTCAAAATGAAAAAGGAATTTGTATTTCTTCAATTTGAAGTGATCATGGGGGAGAATTTGAAAATGAAAGCTTTCAAAAATTTTGTTGAGAAAATGGCATCTCCCACAATTTCTCCCTCTTAGAACACCACAACAAAATGGTGTTGTAGAAAGGAAAAATAAGTTCCTCCAAGAAATGGCCAGGACCATGATCAATGAAGCTGATATTGCAAAATATTTTTGGGCAGAAGCAGTAAACACAGCTTGCTATATTCAAAATAGAATTCTTATTAGACCTATTTTTAAGAAGACTCCATAAGAACTGTGAAAAGGTAGAAAACCAAACATATCTTATTTTCATCCCTTTGGTTGTATATGTTATATTCTGAATACTAAGGATTAACTTGGTAAGTTTGATTCCAAAGCTGACAAATGTATCTTTTTAGGATAATCTGAAAGATCTAAAGCTTTTAGAATATACAATAAAGAAACTTTGATAGTGGAAGAATCCATTCATATCAAGTTTGATGACAAGAAGCCTGACACCGCCATGTCAGAGCTAGTTGAATTATTTTCAGAATTAAATATTGGTGGTACAACAAATAATGAACCTACATCTTCAGCATCTGGTGGTAACCAGACACAAGATTCTACTCAAGCGGAAGCTGAAACCAGAAAGTGTTGGAGATACAAAACCAATCATCCTAAGGATCAAATAATAGGAGAACCTAGAGATAGAGTAAGAACCAGATCCTCTTTCAAAGAGCATGCAGATATTGCACTTCTCTCTGAAATGGAACCTAAGACGATTGATCAAGCATTGGAAGATGAAGGTTGGATTCTGGCTATGCAAGAAGAGTTGAATCAGTTCCAAAGAAATGATGTGTGGAAATTAGTCACTCTACCAGAAGATAAGCAAGCTATTGGTACTAAATGGGTATTTAGAAACAAGCTTGATGAAGATGGTAAGGTAGTGAGAAACAAAGCAAGATTAGTTGCTCAAGGTTACTCACAAGAAGAAGGTATTGATTTTACAGAAACTTTTGCACCTGTTGCAAGGTTAGAAGCTATTCGCATCTTACTTTCATTTGCTGCACACCATGAGATAATTCTTTATCAAATGGATGTGAAAAGTGCTTTCTTAAATGGTTTTATAACTGAGGAAGTCTATGTGAAACAACCTCCTGGTTTTGAAGACATTGAATTTCTAGAACATGTTTTTATGTTTAAAAAGGCTCTGTATGGTCTTAAGCAAGCTCCTCGAGCTTGGTATGATAGACTGAGTTCCTTTTTAATGGAAAACTATTTTATCAGAGGTCAAGTAGACACTACTCTATTTAGAAAATCATCAAACAAGCACTTTATACTTATTCAAATTTATGTTGATGATATTATATTCGGAGCTACTAATGAAAGCCTTTGCAAAGAATTTTCTAAGCTAATGTAGGCTGAATTTGAAATGAGCATGATGGGAGAATTAAAGTTTTTCCTGGAATTCAAATCAAGCAATGCAATGATGGTATCTATATATATCAAAGCAAATACATCAAGGAATTACTAAAGAAATTCAAGATGGTGGATTGCAAGCCAATGAGCACACCTATGCATCCTACATGTACTCTTAGTAAAGATGAAACTGATAAGAAGGTAGATCCGAAAATGTACAGAGGTATGATTGGATCTCTACTTTATCTTACTGCTTCAAGACATGATATTATGTTCAGTGTCTGCCTGTGTGCTAGATTTCAATCTGATCCTAGAGAATCACAGTTGAGTGCTATTAAAAGAATATTTAGATATTTACAAGGATCTACTAATCTTAGTTTGCTTTATAAGAAATCAAAAGATTACAAGTTAGTAGGTTTCTGTGATGCTGACTTTGCTGGAGACTGAATTGAAAGAAAGAGCACAAGTGGAGGCTGCTAATTCCTTCGAGCAAATCTTGTGTCTTGGTCAAGCAAAAGACAAAGCACTATTGCACTCTCAACAACAGAAGCTGAATACATCTCAGCAGCAAGTTGTAGCTCTCAACTTCTGTGGATGAAATATCAACTTGAAGACTACTTGATAAAAGAGAGTAACATTGCTATCTTTTTTTATAATACATCTGCAATTTATCTTACTAAGAATCCAATATTGCATTCTAGAGCAAAGCTCATTGAGATTAAACATCACTTCATAAGAGACTATGTTCAGAAGGGTATTCTTGAAATAAAATTTGTAGACACTGATCATCAATGGGCTGACATCTTTACAAAACCCCTTGCTGAGGATAGATTCAATTTTATAAGAAGAAACTTAAATTTTCATCTTATAGAAGAATGATTAATCTCAGCGTCTTATGATATGCATCATTCAGCATCTAGTATGACATAAGCATTCACACATGTACACATATAATATGTCATTCACATCACAGAACTCAGCGTCTGGTGAATTCGTTTGGGTACGTCCGAGCACACATGTGTCACGCACGTGTGGGACTTAAGCGTCTCATCACACCTAATCTGAGTCATGATTATTTAGGTTTTCAATAAAATATTTTTCTTGATTTTATCTTCATTTTGGCAACTGCATTTAATGAAAAAGGGAATCTTTATTTTCTTTTCTTTTTGATTTATTTTTTATTCAGAGTAAATGTGAAGAGGTTTTTAAAAAAGTAATTGTACTATTTTATCAAAACTTTCCCACTACTCCACATCTTTCGCTCTACACTCACTCTACTTTTGTCTGCAAAAACTGCTTTCTCTCTCTCTCTCTCTGTGTGATTTGTCTGAAACTCTAAACCTCCATCACCTACTCTCCAACTGCAACCATGACTGATGTTAAGGTCGGAGAATACTCTGCTATCTACTACACCATGACAGAAGCAAAGCTTTTGAATGAGAACATGATTGATTTGGAGAAGTTCAAATTCTATGGTTTAAACTTCGATGAAGGTTTTGAGGCTATGGGTTAGTCAAGATATTTCTTTACGAGTTCTTCTGTTGAAGTTATGGTTATTGCTATTAAAGAACTTTGGGGAAATATTACTTTTCTTGATGGAAAAATCGGAGGCTATGTCAGAGGATTTCAGTTAGAGTTCACTCTCAACGACATTGCTGATGTTACTGGTTGTCCATTAGAAGGAATTAGTTTTAACAATGGCTGGGAAAAAGCTTTCAATGGCATGGAGAAAGTGAACGAAGCCTTGTTTGAGAACTATATGTAGTTGAAGGAATCTGGGGAAACTCCTACTGTCAAGCATCTGAAGAGTCACTTCAGAGTACTTCACAAGATCATAGCCAAGAGTGTTCTTCTGAAGGCTGGGTCTAGTGACATAGTGAACTATGAGCAGAAGTTCATTATAAGGACTTACCTGGCAAGACAGAAGGTGAACCTGCCTAGATTGGTCTACAACAATCTGGTTCAAGCTATTATGAGTTCGAGGAAAAGCACTGTAGAAAAGAAAAACATCTACAAGAAGATACCCTATGGTGTTCGTCTTACTGCCCTTTTGATTAAAGCTGGTACTCCCAAAAAGCTTGGAGCTTTGGAAGGAAAAGAAAGGGAAAAGTACTTTGGTGTTAGTGCTCTTGTGCGTCTTGATGTATTCGGTGTATACAGATTGGTAAGGATGCAGCTGGTAACTGGTGAAAGAATGAAGGAAGTAAAACAGAAGCAACAAGAAGAAGAAGCTGGTGCTTCAGTTGGTGAAGTAGCTGAAACAAAACCTACCAGAAGCTCAGTATCTGGTGTGAAGAAAACTGGTAAGTCTCTAGCAAGGGAGACAAAAAGCAAAAAGCAGAAGGTGCCTCCTACACCAGAAGGTAAAACTATACTGGGATCGAGTCCCCATCAGAAGCACTATGGAGAAAAAGAGAAAGACAGAAGCTGAAAAGCCTGTTTCAGCGTCTGGCCCTAAGAAGCAAGCTCCTCCGCCTCCTCCTCCTGCTGCTGCTCCACAAGGAAAAAGGAAGAGATTGGTTAGGCATCCTGAGAAACTTAATCCAAAGGTACTAGACTTTACAATTGATGACTCAATTACTACCTTTGACTCTGATGACACTATTCCTACACCACCACTCTCTGTTTCATCACCACAAACACACTCCACACAACCATCATTCACCAAAACATTAGCCAAGAAAACCAAAACAGAAGCCCTTTTCCTCACCACTCAACAACCTCCATCCACCGAACCACAAATCTCCCAATTAACCACAAAACCCAAAACACTTACATTTCCCTCACCACAAACCTCTACCTCATCAAACACATCACTCACTACATACATTTCATCACTCCACTCTCACCCTTTCAACCTACTCTTCAAAATCCCTCCAAACTAAACCAAAACATACAAAGTCAATGTGACTTCCCTCTCCCACTTTCTCTCACTTTTAAACCTACCAACTACTATGGTGCTAAGAAATCTGTGTCATCTATAAACAAACCACGGTTTGTAAGAGAAGAAGTGTATCATTCCATCTATGATCGCCCTTCTCTGTGGTACTTGAAGACATTCACCTCTGGAGTTGCAAGACTGGAGATTTCCCTCGATCAAGCGTCACTGTCTCTGAAGATGGTGAGAAAGTGGAAAGGTCATTTGGTGGAAGATTAAGACCTCTCTCAAACAGAGGAATTATTCCTTTCTCTGTTGATCTTCCTCATGTTCTGCCACAACATGAACCTCTTACTCTAGAGGAATGCGGCAGATGGATCATTGATGATGAGAAATCATTCATGGCTCACTGCCTTGAAATGAAGAAGATGGAACTGGTTTTCCTAAACAAAGATCCTGCTTCTACATCTGTGAAGATTGTGCCTGATAGGAAAATATGGCTACCCCGGACTATCCCGGGTAAAAGGAAGGAACCAGCTCCTGGTAAACTTCCAACATCTATTGGTCTCAAGGAGTATGAAGAAGCTCCTAGGAAATACGATGTTAAAGCATTCTCTGAGCTTTCGGTTAAGAAGTTATCTGAAGACCATGCTCGGCATGTATATCTGAACCTCCTCAAAAGAGATAATTGGAGAACTGGCTCTTCTGGCTACTGTAACGCAGAAAAGGCAACCATCCTTACTGTTAGCTCAATCAACAGGGTAACAGACACAAACCTAGCTACTATTCATCTGGATGACATGTTTATGTGTTCTGTTATTAGGCCTCTGAGTGTTATGAAAATAGAAGATCAATGGGCTGCTATTTGGAAACACTTCAACATTGGATTCAGTTGGAGTAACATGCCTATGTCTTGGAAAGACAAAGCCATTCTACCTCGTCTCAGGCCTCTCAATATTGAAGAAGATGATAAAGAGAATTTGCATAGATTGTACCTAGCTGAAAATGAAGAACTTATCTTCATTTTTGATGGAATGAGAATCTTTATAAGAAGCAATTTTGGAGAAGATGCATTTGCAAAATTTGATGCATATGTTGAAGATCAGCTTAAGCACAGGGAAACTATCTTTCTGCGTATGCTTTACCCTGAAGAGATTGTGCAAAGATGGGAATTGTCTATGGAAATTGAGAAACAGAAGCTGGGAAATATCATCAAATGGAGCTTACCAAATGATGGTGTCTTTCAGCAGATCAAGGAAAGAAAGGATTTGAAACTGAGACTGTCACAGGCAGTGCTAGCAAAACACCAGAAGATGGAATCTCAACGAGTTGCTATTGTCGAACCTGTTCCAGAAGCTAAACCTTCTTCTGCTCCTCCTGCTACAAATGATGATGTTGTCATCTTGCCTAGAGCTGTATTTGAAGCTATCATGGCTACAAATCAGAAGGTGTACCAGCTGGAAAGCACTATGAAATCTTCTCTTGGAACGCTTCAATCAACTTCTTCCTCCTCCTCCACCAAACCCTTAAAAACATTTCTTTTTTATTTTTATTTTGTATTACTGTTAACTTGGTACACTTTTTTTTCTTGGTTCATATTTTGAGTGATCTAACTTTTTGGTACAATTCAAATTTTTCTAGTATTATTACTTACTGTTTTGACTATGATGTTGATTACACTCTTTTTGTCTGATGACAAAGGGGGAGTAAAAAAAAAGTCTAATGAACACATTGAAAGTCTGATGAACACGCTGAAGTATCACACGTCATGCATAAATCATTTCATAACATATTCATTGCATGTGATTTGTTGTTCTGATACTCATTGATATTCATTGTCTTGTGCTTTGATAATCTTTAATCATTTGCTGGCACAATTTTATAATAATTGGTCCAATGAATTTCAGCATCTGATCCTTGAAAATTGTTTGAGTATATTCGGTATTGGTACAATGATCTCATCATATGTTCTCATCGTTTAACGAAATATATACTCTGATACTTGTATGTCTTTTGCAATCACAATGCTCTAATTGTTATAAATCGCTCAGATACCTGAATTATTCAATTTTATCTGAGTTGTTGAACTCAGGGGGAGACCCTTGAAAATATTTTTTTTTAAATTAAATAGTTCATCAACCTTAGATATTTGTCCTCATCAAAAAGGGGGGAGATTGTTGAAACCTAAACAATTGAGAAGTTTGGACCCTCATTAATTTTGATGATAACAAAGTACTTACAAGTGTACAAATTATCTTCTAATAAGTCTTGAAGTGTGCAGGTTTTAAAATTATTTACGCTTTATAAGTCACTCAAGCAAGAAGGAGAAATTCACAAGAAATTGAATACATTCCATATGTGTCAGCATCCGGTTCACTCCAGCATCTTGTGTATAGCGAGCGTCCAGTAGTGTAATTCTTTGACACGTGATTACTCAATTTCCACGAGCGTCCATCCTTGTTCTAAGCGAGCATCTGGTCTTTTAATGAATCACGTGATGGTCACGTTTGTGCTCTTCTACCTCAGCTGTTTTGGAACGGAATTCGAATTTGATTGTACGCTCATTTTGATGTACGAGGTATCAAAGGTGACATATTTGATATAAGACAAAATTCATACAAGGCAATTCTAAAAAGCAGATAGTACAAAAACGGTAATGTGTACTATTCTGATATTCTCTGAAAAGGAAGAAAATGACAGCATTTCAAAATACCTCACTCAATGATATGGAGCTGAAATTTACTGCAACGGTAATACCCCTCAGAGACTCCTATAAATACCCCAAGGGATTCATTGAAGAAGGTGGCCAAAAACTGCCAGAAACTATATTCTGAAAAAGCTATTACTCAAGTGAGCAATCAAGTTTCGTGCCAAGTTTCTGGACACCAAGAACTGAACCTCATCGTCTGATATTCTTTCTTTTAGAAAGTTATTTATTTTTGTGCTTAATCTTTTCATCCTCTCTGTGAGAGTTATTTGATTGTATTCAAAAGAATATTACTTTGAAAAAGTTGTTCTGCCTAGTTAAGGCTTTGTTCCTCAAAGGCTCGAACGTGCCGAGTCGTTTTGAGAAGTTAAGAGTATTGTCAAGTTTGCGATAGTAGAATACTCTTAAGAAAATTTGTAATCAGTTGATTATAGTGGAAAATCCTTCAGGAACGAAGGGACTAGATGTAGCTAGCAGGTTGGTGGTGAACTAGTATGAATCTACGTGTCTCTTGCTTTACTGCTTTACATTTACTTTTATCCTGCGCATAAAAACAAGTTTTCATAAACTTTATTTCCAGCGTCTGGTCATACTCCAGCATCTGATTTCAAGCAGATTAAAAATCCAGTGTTCTAAAGTGTTTTTAACTTAAAGTTTGTGAAAAGTTTTCAACACAATTCAACCCCCTTCTTTTGCTCACGTTCATTTGTCTTAGGAAGCCTTGGCTTTGTGCGTAATTCACCTTCTGGTCTATTGAGTTAATTCTGGCATGAAGAGTCTGGTAAGAGCTGATGACGTCAGCGTCTTATGGCTAGCTCTGTTGACAAAGCTCTGTTAAGTCAATGCTCTAGTGAGATGATCCGATAGACCATACTTCGGTAAGACTACGCTCTGTTCGAACTATGCTCTAATAGAACCATGATCTATTATAACAACGCTTTAGTATATGAAAGCCTAAGAGATACTACGCTCTGAAAGAAGTAGACTCAAGTACAAGCTTACTCTGCTAAGCAAAGAATCACTGTTGTCATGATCATCTGGTACGAAGATGCCTCTGGAATCCACCAGACTGAGCGAAACATTAAAGACCATTTCAAGCATTAAAGAATCCTCAATGATGGCTCTTTAATGTACAAGTAATCGAAGGCCAAATGGAATGTCAACGGAAAAAATCATTCAATCTATCTTGCTCTGAAAGGATCTTATTTTGAAAAAGGATCACAAAAGGATAGACATTTTTATTGACAGCTGTGTCAGTGTACGGAATGAAAAGTTGAAAAGGACATGACGCACTAAAAGCCACAAAAAAGGGATCTAAAGTTTTATCCAGTGGTGAAGTTTTTATACAGTGGTGAAGGACCTGCTTAGGACACAATGACACTATTTGAATCTCTTGCTATATATACCTTATTCAAATCAAGAATGTTAGACAAGTGAGCAACCAAGAAAATATTCCAAGCATTCTTTAGACCAATAGAACTGCACTCAAACGTTTTATTCTTTCTTCAAGAAAGTTATTTTTAGTGCTTAAGTTTTTTATTATATAATCTCTCGTGTGGGAGCTTGCTTATACTGTTCAACCATTTTTTAATACACTTGTATTTAGCCCAGTAGTGGCTGTATTTCCTTAGAGGCTTGACCGTACTAAGTCATTCTGAGAAGTTGGGAGTATTGCCAGTTTGGCAGTAGTATACACTTGAGTTTGTAATCAGTTGATTATAGTAGAAAAATCCTTTAGTGTAGTGAAGGGACTAGACGTAGCTACTAAATAGTAGTGAACTACTATAAATCTCTGTGTCTCATTTCTTTCCTTATCTTTACTGCTACTTAAAGTTATTTTTTCTTAAAGAGTTGTTTTGAAAATGGTTTTCAAAATCACAAGTATCTTGAAAAGATTTCTATAACCCAATTCAAACCCCATTTTCTTGTGTTTTTGTCACGTTTAGCACCATGGGCTTATAGGGGATCGGGACAATGAGGGTGTTCTTGCAGAGATGCAGGAATAGGTCTTGATAGCTAATTGGAATTAGGTCAAATTGAACCGAATTTTTCTCTTGGTAGCTTGGTGGCGCAGTTTGGCCGTAATGAACATTATTTGTATCTTCTTCCCTCTTTTGGCCCATACTGCGCAATCGTTGTTGGGCGTCGAGTTCGTCAATTTTTTCGCTTTTTATCCCCTCTTCCAATTATCATATCATAGAAAGGTGACTGAAGTGTGTCAATAAACGTGGTAACCTTCTCTTTCTCAGATAGCAGAGGTTCCACCTGGGCTACAACGCCTCTCCATCTTTGGGGATAGTCTTTGAAGCTTTCATTTCCCCCTTTTATCATGGTTTGCAACTGTGAGCGATCAGGAGCCATATCTATATTGTAGCTATACTGCTTGAGGAAAGCATTAGCTAAGTCCTTCCATGAATTGATTTTGGTCTGTTCCAACTGCATATACCACCTTAGGGGTGCCTCGATAAGACTCTCTTGGAAAAGTGGATTAAGAGTTTATCATCATTGGGGCAGGAGGCCATCTTCCGGCTATACATGATGAGGTGTCTTCTTGGACAACTTAACCCCTCATACTTGGTAAACTCGAGGACTTTGAATTTTGGAGGAATCACTATGCCAAGGACTAAGCATACATCCGAAGTTCCGAACCCAATATGATTTGCCCCTTCAATTGCCTTCAGCCACTCTTCCATAATTTGGAGTCTCTCCTTAGCTCGGGACTAAGCATACGTATGAGAAGTTTTGCGCAGGGGGGTTACAAGCAGAAGTCCCAGGTGGGCGAAGTAAAAGGGAGAGGGAATGTGCTAGGGGCGCATGCAGAAATGGGGGGGAGGTACGCATGGCATACTAGACTGTGGCCAACTCTTTGGTCACTGCTGTTGGCACCCCCTATTTTAATATTTGTATCACCCTTTTTCTTTTATTATTTTTTTCCATTTTTCTTTTCTTTTTTCACTTTAGTTTTTTTGGATTCTTCTTTTTATTTTAAGACCAAAATATTTTTATTATTTTTTGTTATTTTTTTAACTTTATATTTAATAATCTTACTACTTATTTAAGCAAAAATAAATTTTTAAAAGAGGCCGAACAAAATTAGGGTATGACACCTGGAAAAGCATATTGAGTCATTTTCACAAGTTCTAATCGACTAGCAACTCATGGTAATCGATTAGGTACTGTTCTAAATGCCATGTGCAACTGTTTTGGCCGTATCTGGAGCTACTGGTGTCTGATTGAGGCATTCTTGGTGGCATTGGAAAGCTAAGGACTTTCCTACACAATTATCTCAAATGTGAATAACCAAATTCGGACTCTAACATGGTAAAAAATGCAGTACAAGTTGACTTAAACACTCCAAATACTACACTTGCACTGCATTGACTCCGAAAAGCTTATCTTGAGTTCTAGACATCGGATTTAAGTCAAACCAAATCCAAACGATAGATAAGAGACAATTTATGACTTTCATGAAGGAAATTATATCCAATTAAGTTGTTAAAATGTTCGAAAATGAGGAATACAATGATTGAATTCTAGTAGTCATAGGAAGGAGATCAATATAGGTAGTCCTTTTGTACTAGGTACTTATTGGGTCGAATACACTACTAATAGACCCAGAAATCTTGTGTAACACCTCATAGACTCGACAAACAATACATGGGCATGAGAAGGAAAACTGGGATGTTACAATCAAGCTTGCTGGAATGCATACTAATGGTTCTAAATGTAGTGTAAGCGATTATGATTGCATTAAACTCATAAAAAATCATTCTAGGCATTCCTAGCACATCCAAATTATCCACTTATACCTTAGATCATAGAAACATGAAAATGTGGGCTGTTATACCTTTGTTTATCAGGTGCTTCATGCACCGGCGGTTACTTGCCCATCGTCATCAGCCTCAGGCATTATTTAACGTCCCAATTTTCTAATTCTTTATTAGCATGTGACTTTGTGTGTTTATGTGTATAATTGAGTGCTTAAGATATAATCAGGACTACATTTTGGGAAAGGGAAAGTTAGAAGAAAATTTTAGTATAGGATAGCACGCTTGAGCGTAGAGGATGGGAACGGTTGAGCGTAGGTTGTTGGACAAACCTACGAGGTAGGTTCCATGTGTCATGTTCTAATTGGACGGTGTCTGTGCAGGTTGTTTCATGGTGAAGGAGATTTCTAGCCACAACATTTAAGCGTAAGGGACGCCTCCATTAAAGCATTGGCACGCTTAAGCGTAGAGGACCCTAATGCTTAATTGTTGGCCATAAATCAATTTTTTATAAATTCACTTTTATAGTTTGCCATAGGTCTTCCTTCATCTTCCTCATGACCAGAACATCCCTAAGAGGCCAGAGAAGCCACAACCAAGGGTTTTCAAGCATTGAAGCTTGATTCCATTTGATCCAAGCACCGTGACCTAAAACCAATCATTCCATATCGTTCATGGTTATTCGTTTTTCTTCGTACCTACTTCCTATCTCGTTATGATATGATAAGTCGGCTTATCGATAATGGCATCATTTTCATTTGGTATGATTTTGCTCCAATCTTCTTTCATTCTAATTCCTCACTTCAATCTGACGTTGTTTTAGGTCCCTGTGTGTCGAAATGAGTACTGATAGAGCTAGGGTTTGATCCTAAAGTCCTTCCCTAATTCTGTCATCCAGAAGACAAAGGATTAAGTCCCTTGTTTTGATTTCTCTTTGTTGGTATGGCGAGAGTCAGAGTCTGTCTTTTTTTGGAGGGTTTGATGAGGTGTAAGTTAGCCTCCTACTGATTGAACCGTATATATATATATATATATATATAGTTGTACGTGTTACACATCGTTGTCTTGTTTATGGTTTAGTTTTTAATTCCTTCGCATAGTTGTAAAAAGGGCGCTACGACTATTAAGGAAGAAGATGAAGCTTCTACTATTGGTGATACCCAGGCAGTTGTTCCTGTTGCTGAAACTCAGAGGAAACCTACCAGAAGCTCAACAAAAAGCTCTATGTCTAGAGCGAAGAGACCTGCTGAGCCTCTGGCCACGTCAGCCAGAAGCAAGAAGCTGAAGATGCCTCCTGCACATGTAGCTACAGTGGAACCAGAAGATGATGAGGACAAGGTCCCCATCAGAAGCATCATGGAGAGAAGGAAAGCGAATGATGACAAACCAACTTCTGCTTCTGGTCCTAAGAAGCAAACTCCTGCTTCTCCTCCTACTGTGATTCCACAGAGACAGTCCAAGCGAAGGAGAATAATCAAGCACTCTGAGAAGCCAAAGGTGCTTAGCTTCTCTGATGACTCTGTTGTTGCATATGATAGAGATGACCCAATCACTGCACCACCTTTATCTGTTTCTTTACCACAAATCCCACATACCAAACCACTAACACCACAACCTTCACAAACAACCACCAAGAAACCACACCCTCTTTCTGGTGCTTTGACCTTATCTAAATCCAAAACACAATCCATTTCCTCCACCACTCCATAATAAACACTTCCATCATCTCAATCTAACATCATCAAACCTTTTGTCTCATCATCTCTAACCATATACAAACCTGAATCCACTTCCTCCTTGATCACCTCCCTCACCTTAGAAATTGCCTCATCCCTCTTTCACCCTTTCAATCAACATTACAAATTCCCCACCATACATAGAACCACTACAATCACTGCTACTTCCATTCCCACTCCTATTTCCACACCAACTTCATCATCAACACCCTCGACAATAGATACTACATATTTTGGTCCTTTAAGGATTAGAATGAAGCCTGAAAGTCCTGTCCCCATTATAGAAGAGGAATATCATTTCGTCTATGATCACCCCTCATTATGGCATCTGAAGACATTTACTTTCGGAGTTGCCAGGTTGGAGATTCCTCACATCAGCTACAATGACAAAATCAAGATGTCCTTTGGTGGAAGACTCGGGCCTCCTCCAAACTGTGGAATACTTCCCTTATCATTTGACCTGCCTCTGTCACTTCCACAAAATGAACCACTGACTCTTGAAGAGTGTGGAAAGTGGATATCAGACGATGAAAGAGCGTTTCTACTTCAGTGCATGGAGATGAAGCGCTATGAAATGGCTCTACTTCATAGAGACCCTTCCTTAGTCTCCGTGAAAATTGTTCCAGATAGGCAGAGATGGCTGCCTTGGCTGATCCCAAAGAAGAGAAAAGCCAATGTTCCTCAGAGACTTCCAAGGATGTTCACCATGGAAGATTTTAAAATGGCTCTAAGAAAGTATCAGACCAAATACTTTCATCTGGCAAAAGTTCAAGAGAGATTAGAAAATCATGCCATGGAAGTCTACTCAACCAAGCTCAAGGTAGATTCTAAGTATACTGGTTCCTCTGGCCTTTCAGATGTAGAGAAGACAGAAATTGACAAAGCTGGTTCTATCAAACAAATCTAGGGTACCAATCTAGCCATTCAGTACTTTGATGATAAGTTGCAATATGCTGTGATAAGACCTCCATCTACATTGAAGATGATGTTAGAACAAAAGGAAATCGACTATGAAGTTGCAGTTGCTCATGATTGGGAAGTCATGGCTCTAAACTTGATTGAGAAGGCACACATAGATGGTTTGGAACCCATTTCCTTTGCCTTAGAAGAAAAGGAAGACTTGAGAAGGTGCTACAAGTTTGAAGAAGAGATTCTCAGCATCTACTTGCTAAAGCAAAAGCTGAATTAAAGAAAAATGCATCAGAAACTGAGCTATTACAGTTTGATAATTTTGTTGCTACTCTGTTTAAGCAAAGAGAAGTTGACTTATTGGGCACAATTGATCCTGAAGAGTTGGTTTATAGAAGAACAATGGAGATTGAGTTTGACAAGCAAAAGCTAGGAAGACTATATCAAATGGTGCATACCAAATGATAAGTTTTTCCTAGAAGCTTAAGAGAAGATGCAAAGAAAGCTTAAACTATCTCAAGGAGTTCTCATGGAGCACATCAAGCAGTCTACTCGGAGAAGGCAAAGGGCTCTCTCTTGGCCTAGACTTGCACCACCTTCTCCTCCTCCTGAATGGATTCCAGAACCTCCTCCTCCTGTTGACGATGATGAACCTGTAATGATCTCAAGATCGGAGTTCAATCACTTCGTGGAAGCAACAAGAAGAGTTGCAAGTCTTGAGGATGTTGTTCAAGCCCTTATTGATCGTCTTAACCAAACCCTGCCACCTCCTTAGTTTTTTCTTTTTTCTTTTGAAAAACACTTATGTTATTTTGTTTGGCTCTAATCCTTTACAGTTTTACATATATATAAATTAGTTGATTATTTTGACATCGAATTTTTTTTCTCACTTTCTTTACTTTTGTTTTCACTATGATGTGTTTTACACTCTTTTTGTCAGATGACAAAAGGGAAAGTAAAGGTTAAGGAATGATGAACGCCAAAGTATCATGTATCATGCATTGCATAGCATCATTAATCATGCTCTGTTACATAGTGTATTTTATTCAGCATCTGATATCTTTTACTATGCTCCGATATTCACTCAGCATTTGCTCTCTGATACTTATATATCACATTGGTACTCTGATATTTGGAAATCTATAATACATGGACATATTCTTTTAAATAAAATTGCTCTGATACTTGGATATATTTGGAAATATTTTTTGAAATACATGTTTATACTTAGCTATTAAACTCAGGGGGGGACCCTTGTAGTTATTTTTTAAAATAAATTGTTCATTAACCCTGGATATTTGTCATCATCAAAAAGGGGGAGATTATTGGAACCTAAACGATTGACAAGTTTAGACCCGCAATAATTTTGATGATAACAAAGTATTTGTGTGAGAATAATTTACCTTCTGATAAGTCTTGAACTATTTAGGAATTAAAATCATTCATATTTTATAACATCACTCAAGCAAGAAGAAGAAGTTTTACAAGTAGATGAATACATATATGTTGTGTCTACATCCGACTCACTCTAAGCATCTGTTATATGTAATCTAGCGAGCATCCGGTTAAGTAATACTTAAGACACGTGGAACCCAATCTGCAGGGAGCATCTTATGACTTTCAAGCGAGCATCTGGTTCTTTAATAACACACATGCAAGACATGTTTATCCTTTCTGCTCACTGCCTTAGTTATCCTGGAATAAATTCAAATTTTATTTCTGCGCTCAATTTTATGTAGGAGGAGTCGAGGAATCAAATGTGACACCTATGAGATAAGACAAAATTCGTACACTGCATGTCAGGCTACAAATGATTGAAAAAGCCAATAGTACAAATAGTAAAGCGTACTATTTTGACATTCTCTGAAAAGGGAATAAAGGATATTTTCAAAATTACCTCACTCAATGATTTAGAGCTGATTTCTACTGCAACGGTAATATTCTTGAAGAAGTCTATAAATACTCCAAGTTCTCCATTGAAGAAAGCTGCTAGACAGAATTACAGAGTTATTATTCAAGTGAGCAGCTGAAGTTTCTGTGCCAAGAACTCTGCGAACCAGAACCAGAACTTCAGCGTCTTATTCTTTCTTTTAGAAAGTTATTACTTTGAGCTTAAAGTTTTTTATGCTGTCATGTTGAGAGTTACATGATTGTACTCCAATCATCTTTGTAAAACTTGTATTGCCTGGTAATAGGCTTGTTTCCTCAAAGGCTCAAACGTACTAAGTCGTTTTGAGAAGTTAAGAGTATTGTCAAGTTTGTAATCGCAGAATACTCTTAAGAAAAATTGTAATCAGTGTGATTATAGCGGAAAATCCTTCAGGAATCAAAGGACTGGAGGTAGCTACCAGGTTGGTGGTGAACTAGTATAAATCTCTGTATCTCATTCTCTATTCTCTATCTTTACCTTTGTCTTGCAAAGAAAAACAAGTTTTCACTGTTCTACTTCAACGTCCGGTACTTTCTTAGCATTCGATTACAAACGTGTTTCAAACAAACTTGTTTTCAAGCATGTTTTAACTTAAAGTTTGCGAAAAGTTTTCAACACAATTCAACCCCCCTTCTTGTGTTCATCCCAAAACTACACCCTACTGGAAGAGGTCCTCTTTGATACCAATGAATGTGACACTTTAACCCCATTTGGAAAACAATTGAACTCTATAAGAAAACAATCACACATTCAATGTGGAATAAAATACGAGTTTACAAAAGCTTTTCTTAAATGCTAAGAGCACCACATTCAAAGTTTCAAAAGTCATCTTCCGTGAAGAAAATCAAATATAATTTCATACAAATGACTAAACACATAACGTGGAAAGGGTTCAACACCAAATATTAATCCCAAATAAGAAGCCCGATGTCACATGTATTCAGAGCTTACAATCATTCATCAATGCAAATTTAAACTAAACATAGATTGGAAAACATATAAAATAAAGCCTATTTCTAGACTTCATAGGACTCCGCGAATCTCCAATCTAGCCACTAGCCTCGGCATTAACATCATTTGCATACAATTCACAAGTACACAAGTAGAAACACAAAGTAAGAGCAGTTCCTATGTTTTAATCATGTTGTTTTGGCATAGGGCAAATAGAAGAATACAAACACACGTAATACACATATATGTACAAAAATATATAGGAATGTTACAATATATTACCACACATCTCAAATCAAGGTACACATGAGTGTACAACATGTCAAATGCAATGCATAGCCTTAATTTTCACTACTCCATATGTATGTGGTACCAATTTACTACTCTGAGAAGTTCGATTAGGAGGACATGTTTGATATATTGAAGAAGAGCACCTTACGGGTGAATATTTTGTTACCTCACACACTTGACAAATCATGATAATATACAGTGACAGTCAGGGTAGCTAAGTCTACTAAGTAACCCCTAACTTAAAGGATCAGTTCAAGCCATTGAGTGATGCAGACTCGTACTGTGTCACCCCCTAGGCAAAGATATTGCCACGTGACGTGGGCTCACTCATAGTGGCCTCCACCCTTCATTTCAATGGTACTTCCCCCAAATCATAATCATAGGTCAACATTATGTTTGTCAATCATTCAAACAAGGTGGGGTTCTACTAGAACTCCTCATGTCGTAAGGTTCAAGATGTTCCAATATGGCCCATATGACTAGGTTTATCCTAGCATAGGTAAACCCTGTTGAGGAAAAATCCCTTAACTAGTGTTTTGATTGATGATCAAACCTTTGGATCATGTTGTATGTTTTCTGATCATTATCTACTAATGTCTCCACTTGAGTGTATCTTTGTAAGATAAGTTTTCGTGAGATATCAATCAAAACAAAGTTCCAGTTCATATAGCAAAAGCTAGTTGGCAAAGAAATATCCTCTAGCTAACTTAAAGAGGTTTTCCAAACAAGAAGAGAAAGTTGAAGATACTTTCTCTCAACAGATAAAATTTATCAACTCAGGAAGAGAAAGTTAAAAGCACTGAAACAAGTCCTTTTACTTTTTGCTATCGTGGAAAAGCTGTAAAAGTCAAGTACGAGGAAGAATATGCCCTGTGATTGCCTCTGAGTCAATTTTGAGAAAGTTCAAGAAGAAGGAAATTAAATCTACCAGTTGAAAAGTTGATACGTCAAGACTACAAAACTGCACAGCAGTGTACCTGACACATAAGCAGATCTACCTAACAGAAGCTAAAGGAGCCTTCTTCAACGGTCATAAATGAAGAAAAACTATAAATAGACTTCAAAATTCACCATTTCAAGGTGTGAGAGTTTACTAGAAGCACTAAAATAAAATCAAAGCCAGCCAAAACTTTCTCTCATCCTCACTCAATATTTGCACAAACCTTCTCTAGGATACCTTCTGCTAAGTGTGTTGTAGCTTGCCCTTTATCTCGTATAAATCTTGTATTCAAGCTATTCTCAATCCCATAAACCCTTTTATTGTATCCTGTAACCTTGTTTTACTTCTACCAAACTGCCAAGGTTGGTGAGTGTTGGTGAGAAGGTCTAACAAGTAACTTTCTAAACTTGTGTAAGTTTCTAAAGTGAGACAGTTGCTAGAGCTGTAGAAGAAAACTATCTTGTAAAGCTTTTGGTCTTGGAGGGACTTGAAAAGCTGTGTAGCTATTTGGGAAAATAGTGGAAATAGAGTGGAAGTAGCCTAAGTTGGGTGAACCACTATAAATCTTATGTGTCATTTTCTACCTCTTATCTCATTTAAGTTTCAGTTCTGTGCATGCGAGAATGTTTATTTCATCTAAACTTTAGTTTGTTCTAGAAACAATCAAGTCTCAATTGTTCATAAAGGAAACTTACTAAAACCAAGTAACTAAACTTTACGTTGTCTATCATCACATTATTTACTCAAGTCTTCATTATCATTCATTTGGTCATTTACTTTTCTTAGAGAGAGTTTATACATATCTGTCACTTTAACTTCCTCTACCCCAAGTGAACACTTGAGACAAAGTTAGTTAACTTTTCAGGAGTAAAATTTTACTAGGTCACATTTCAACCCCCTTCTCTGTGACGCCAAATCACTTCAATTGACATCAGAGCTCTACCTCTAAGGGTTGAGCACACTTTACAGTGTAGGAGGAAAGATACTGGAAGAAGTGATGAGCCATACAAGCTCTGTTGCGTTCCTTCCTAAAGGAGCATCATCAAATAGGCCACCTGGCTTTAACGGAGAACATTACTACTACTGAAAAGATCAAATGAAGTTGTTCCTACAATCACAAGTGTAACACCCTAAATTTCATGAAAATTCTTTTATCACTATAGTTTTCGAATACTTGGGAATAAGTCATAGAGACTAATCATCTCGATGACTTATGAAGAGTATGAAGAACTGCAATGACTTGTTTTAGAAAAAATTTGTAGTTTTGGTATTAATTCAGATTAACAAAAAGTGTAGACGTATACTGTTTTTAATATGAACTAATCCTGAAAATACGAAATCAAAATTAATTTAAATTGACTATGTTTACCAAAGTATGCTTTCTGTAAATTTTGTACTCAAAAGATTTAATTAAAATGTTTACAAAGGATGTGGAGTATTTTACTCGTCGTATATATTAACGACAGCAAGAAAACAATACTTTATATTTTGGAAAAAAAAATATGTATGTCTTCATTATAGTATGAGAAATACTAAGAAAAATATTCCATAGGGATAATACTTTTAATCCCCAAGGACTTCTGATTTTAAAACGCTTTAAAATCAGCGATAGACTGTCGGTAGGCTTTTTTGATTGATGCGATTACGCGTATTTTATTCCAGTGACTGTATTAAATCAAGATAGAATTAAATTTGAGAGTTAATAAATATTATTAAGCCATGATTTAATTTTCAACGAAAAATTACAACATAATTTTGTCGCAAATTGAGCTATAGGGTGAGTTTTTACCCGAAATAAAATCCTAATGAGACCCAATTTCTACAAAATCCGGGATATATGTGTTTCTATTATTTTTACATTTTTAGAATTTATTTCATAATTTATAGGTGAAAATGTAACACTCTCATTTTTCGTCGTTAGTTTAAATTGTACGTTTGTCTGCTTTCTTCGTATTTAATATGAAATTGACATTTTTTAATCAAATGTTTGAATCAAATCAAGAAATAAATTTATTTGAGGCTTAAATAATGTTGTTAAGCCATGATTAAATTTTCGACGAAAATATTTTCGAAGTTTCGTCGCACTTGAACCCTCGGGTAAAATATTACTCGGCGAAAAATCCTAACGGGACCCAATATCAGCAAAATTCGAAACATGAGTTCTTTGAATTGTTTGTGAGCAATTAAAATTTATTTGGTGATTTTTAGATGCAAGAGAATATAATAGTATATTTTCTGTAGCGTTTATTTGAAATCGATACGAAATAATTAAACGTACGCGACTAATCGCGCACCTGATAAATTGATAACACGATACCAAGATATTTTAGGGATTAGTCATCAAGAATGAGAGGCTAGGGTGATGCCACATCTCAAGGTTATCCATTAGCCTACAGTTGTTGACTTTAGAAGATATTTTGAAGATTATGTCTCCTAACTAGGTTTCACTTAGATCCATTTTGCAACTTGGTTCCCTAACTAGATGTCATGCTCATGATTAAGTATTTTTGGCCTTATCTTCTTCCTCTTGACTCAAGGCTATATAAGGGTTAGGGAGATCTTGTATTTTCATTCATTTCCTTCGTAGAAACTTAGAGAACCATAAGAGAAAAACTTAGGAAAATCCAAAGAAAAGGTGAAGCTATATTTGGATCTTCATCATTCTTCTTCCTTCTTGCTTAGACATCATCATTTTCATCTTCTTTAGGTAAGGATCTCATTCTTTTACTTTCTTTTATATGCTTAAAAGTTATATTACGTTCATTAAAAGAGAAAACTATGTTCTTGAAAGGTTTTAAGGAAAGTTTATGATTTGTGAGTTGTTTTTCAAATCTTTTTCACTACATGACTTGGTTTAGTATTTCTAATCCTTAGATATTGATTCTAGCATGTTTATCTTCCATTTTACCAAAAGTATGTTTAGTTTGGAAAAAATTTCATAACTTTTTATAACATCCCAATTTTTAAGATAAATTGTTTTAGCAATAAAATACCGAATACTTGAAAGTAAGTCATAGAGATTGATTGTAACACCTGAGGACGAGATCGACATCGTATTAGGACGTCGGATCGAGACCTCGACCAAGACCTTGTGTCGAGATCCCGTGCCAAGATCGTTTGCCGAGGTCATTTGCCGAACTGAGGAGGCCGCGTGCACGAACTCGTGTTAGAGCCTTGTGCGCTTGCACGAGCACCCTTGTCGACATCGTGTCGAGATGATAACTCGTATTCTTTCGAACGTTATTCAGCGTTATTATTATATTGTTTGTAATTATTACATTGTCGGTTTGCCGTTCTCGTCGCGTGTCTAGATCGTTGACCGACAGAGTAGAGGGTAATTATGAGAGGAACGATTAGATGGGTAGAATGATTGATGGGATTGGCATCTCATAGCTGGAGTTACGATTATACCCCTTCTCTCACCAGCTGTATACCACGACCGATTCCCTCAGATACTCATTTCTCTTTTCTTCTTTCTTCTTCCTTCCTTCTGCTCTGAGTTCCTTGTTTTTCTCCAGAACTTCCATCGACGAAACCTTGAATTCCATCGAGATTCTACACAAATTTTCTTCATCAATCTTGTTCATCATCATCTTCTCGACCTATATCTCACCATCTCGACCACCATCTGAGGTAAGGAAAAACAGATTTTTCTCTTCTTCATGTTACTGTTTAGCGCCATTTCTTCTTTCCATTTTAGCCAGTTTTATGCTTCCAAATCATGTCAAATTGATGGGTTTTCTTCTTCATGATATTACCTCCCTTTCTAACCGATTAATTGGGCTTGTAAAACAAATTTTCTTCCTCTGTTTTTCTGCAATCGGCAGTGCCCAGAAACCCTTCCTTTTTGGTTTGTTTCGATTTCTTGTTTTTCGTTTGTTGCTTCTGGTTGTTGTTGTTGTCGATCTATCATTGAAGCATCGGATAACCTTTTTCATGAACTTTTGATCGAAAACCCTAACTTTGTGTTAGAGGAAAAATATATTTAAGTTCTTGAGTTTTTATATTTTCCGGGTTGTGATTAAGTTTGGGATGAGAGCTAAGTGTATTAGAACCCATAGATCGAATCGAGTTGTGCTTGTTTTAGGAAGTCCGATTCAGAGATCGTGTGATTTCGAATCAAGGTGTACGGAGAGCGAATCCGAGGACGTGGAAGCGGTGGGATCCAGATCGAGAATCAGACGTGTCGAGGTCGATCGAGAAGCGACGTGTCGAGGTCGATTGAGGGCCGATGCGTGTCGAAGTCGTTGTCGAGCTCGTTGAAGACAGCCGTGTCGAGATCGTGTAAGAGAAGTCGTTGTCGAGCTCATTTGTAGACAGCCGTGTCGAGGTCGTTGTCGAGCAGCATTAGCTTGGAGTTCGGTAAGGGCACTTCATATTCGACTTGTTTATGTTTTGTGCGTAAGGGCGCTTCACATTAATACTTTCATAGTATGCTAGCGTAAGGGCACTTCATATTCGACTTGTTTATGTTTTGTGCGTAAGGGCGCTTCACATTAATACTTTCATAGTATGCTAGCATAAGGGCAACTTTTAGACATTATTAAGACTTTATCTTATATGTTATTGTGAATGAGTTCCCTGATTTGTGTCGAGCTTGAAATATTGAGATATGATTGGGTTTTTGCATGTATTTAATATGTGATTGAATATATGTTGTGAATTGTGTATTGCATGTTGAATTGCGTTTCTTCATGTCGAGCTTGCTCTTTTATTTGACATGCGGTTGAATATCTTGTGTTTAACTCTTTGAATATCGTATGCGGCGAATTGTTCATCGAGTGAGCGAGCTAGGTGAGTCGTATGACGTTTTTGAGCCGTGACCCGGATAACTAAGGGTGCTAGGTCCCCTTTTGTTTACGGGAGATTGACTAGATGTCGCCACGCTATGGGAGCTGAGTTAATCGTCCCTAGGGAGAGCGAGGATCCCAAGGCTTCGCTGGACTTTCCGACATACCTGACGGGCGTGTGCATTCCGGAAAATTGTCGAGTCGAGAGAAAATGGATTGCGAGTTGTGTCGAGTTAGAGTGAGATGGTCGAGTCACGTCGGTGAATGTTATACTTTCTTTGTTTGCTTATATCCTTTATGTCGAGCTTATCTTGAATTGTTGAGAAGTTGACCTTTCCCGTGGTGCCTTCAATCCATGACGGTTACCCAGGCGATGTCGAGGGTGCAGGAACTTCGACAAATGATGATGCCGAGGAGGAGCTCGACGAGGACCCGAGTGACGACCTCTACTTGTCGTGATTGTTTATGTTTGTTGGATGTTTGTTTTTCTGATGACTGTACTTCGTTTTCCTTTTGTGTTCTGAGGTCGTGACCAGTTTGGGCCGGTTATGTTTTGTCGTTACAGGGTAGACTGGTGGTCTTACTTTTGGGGCGACCCCTGCGTGGGAAGTCTTAGGAAGTACCCCCAGGGTATGATTGCTCTTTTGAAGTCGTCATACCTTAGGTGTATTTTCTTTATACATTTGCTACTCTGTATTTTGTATACATTATTATTTCGAGTGATATATATATGTATGTTATGCATGTATGTTTTATTAGAATTTAAGTCTTGTGTCTTAGTTGCACCATGTTTCGAAAAGCTGTAATTACTCTGATGTGCACGAGCTGGTTTTATAAAAAAAAATAGACCGTACTTTTTAAAAGGCACAAGAGTTTCGTTTTAAAACACATCTCATACAGGTTTAGTTGAGCTCGGTGTGTTGAGCTCGGTAACTCGAGCTCGGTATATTGAGCTCGGTAGCGGTCCGGAAACGGGTCGTTACATTGTTGGTATCAGAGCAGTTCGGTTCTGACCGAGCTGTGCATAGGAGATTTGGACTGGTCACTGTGTCGGGTTATGTGTGTGGGTACCTAGTTGTATTATGTTGATTGCTGTTTGATTAAGTGAAGCACTTATTGCTTGAAAAATTGTTTGAACTGTTTCTTGATTGAAGCAGTGTGTTTTAACACATCCTTGTTGTGAGATTCTGATAGGGTTTTGAACTTTGTGGAATCTAATGCCACCTCGTAGGAATACGACAGCTGCAACCGAGAACGTCGACATGGAACGAGCAATTCAAGCTATGACCGAGATGGCGGCAGCCATGGCTCAACAATCAGCTGCTGCAACTCAACAGGCTAACGCGATGGCTCAACAGACGGCGTTAACTCAACAGAACTTGCAAAGAATAAAGAACTTCCAGAGCGAAATGCTGAAGCGAGAGGAATGGCAGACTTTAGGAAGCATGATCCACCGAAGTTTTACGGTGAGCCAAATCCAGATAAAGCTGATCTTTGGATGCAAGAGATCGAGAAGATCTTCGAGGCACTTCATTGCGGACAACGTGAAGGTCGACTATGCCACCTACTTCATCGCTAGGAGACGCAGAGTATTGGTGGAGAGGAGTGAAGCAAACATTTATAAGCGAACGTCGCGAGATGACCTGGGAGCTTTTTCGTGAAAGGTTCTTGGTCAAGTACTTCCCAGACATCGCACGAGCCGAGAAGGAGCAAGAATTTCTTCAATCAAGAAGCGACTCGGCAGATGTCCGAGTATGCGCCAAGTTAGTCGTTGGCGAGGTATTTCAGTCCATTTCGTGATCGGCTGACCAGAGATGGTTGAGTGAGAGATTCCAACGGGGATTGAGATTCGACATTCAAGTCGATGGTGTCGTTGAGGATTGAAACCTCCAAGAGCCGATAGATCGCCGTGTCGAGGTAGAAGGAGTAAGAAGCCACAAGAAGAAGACTGCAGGGCGGACCGGTGAGACCCCAGAGTGCGGGCGAGGTTTGCCTGAAAGGGAAACAACCGCAGAAGAAGCCTTACGACCGACCTCGGGGAACAACAACGAGGGACGATGTCGTCCGATGACCCAGGGAGCGAGGAGTGGAGGTCGACCGGTGTCGAGGTGACTTGCTATCGATGTGGAAAGCGGGACATTACGCGAGTAATCGTACTCGAAGGAGGAGGTGTGTTTCAATCAGAAGAAGCTGTGGCATTTTGCCAAGGATTGTCCCACACCTAAAGCTGAACCGACTATGCTTGCGGCAAAGGCCAAAGGCGGAAGCGTCAAGTGGCTAAAGGCAGAGTCTTTTGCATGAGTGGCGAGGAAGCAGATCGAGCTGAAGATCTTATTCAAGGTGAATGTGAGATCGAGGGTAAATCCTTATCCGTTCTTTTTGATTCGGGTGCAACCCATTCCTTTATTTCTTCTGATTGTGTGAACCATTTGAACTTATTGTGATCGCTACCGCTTAAATTGGTAGTTACAACCCCAAATGCTAAAACCTTAGTCACCATCACTGTATGTTTTAATTGTGTAGTGGTTATTCAGAGTAGAAAGTTTGTGGTCAATTTGGTTTGTTTGCCTCTTAAGGGCCTAGATGTCATTCTCGGGATGGATTGGTTGTCACACCACCATGTCCTCTTGGACTGTGCCCGTAAAACTGTAATTTTTCCAGACCTTGGAGTCCCCAATTATCTTTCTGCCGAACGTATTGGAGTTTCTTTGAAAGAAGGAACTAGGGAATACATGTATCCGCTAGTTCGAAGTTTTCCAGCAGATCGACGTGAAGACTCTACCAGTGGTGTGTGCCTTTGAGGACGTTTTTCCCGAAGACGTGCCAGGGTTACCACCGGCTGAGAGGTCGAGTTCTCAATCGACCTGATTCCAGGGACAGGACCGATTTCCAAAGCGCCATACAGGATGTCTCCTGCCGAGATGAAAGAGCTGAAGTCCCAGATCGAACACTTGGAGTCGAAGCAATTCATACGACCGAGCGTGTCACCGTGGGGAGCTCCAGTGTTGTTGGTTAAGAAGAAGGATGGACGATCAAGGCTGTGCGTGGACTATCGCGAGCTCAACATGGTTACTGTGAAGAACCGTTACCCGTTACCACGTATTGACGACTTGATGGATCAACTTCGTGGAGCGGCGATCTTTTCCAAGATAGACTTGAAGTCGGGCTACCATCAGATTCGTGTGAAGGAGGAAGATGTTCCCAAAATAGCTTTCAGGACTAGATACGGTCACTACGAGTACTTGGTGATGCCGTTTGGAGTGACGAATGCGCCAGCTGTGTTTATGGACTACATGAACAGGATTTTCCATTCGTTTTTGGATCAGTTCGTTGTAGTGTTCATCGACGACATACTGATCTACTCGAGGAACCGAGAAGAGCACGCAGAACACTTATGTCGAGTACTGCAGATATTACGAGATAAGCAACTCTATGCCAACCTGTCGAAGTGTGAATTTTGGCTTGAAGAGGTGAATTTTCTTGGTCACGTGATTTCCGCAGAAGGAATTGTAGATCCAACTAAGATTGAAGTCGTGTTAGCGTGGGAACAAAGGGCGATTCACGAGATCGTGAGTTTTGTCGGCTTAGCGTGCTATTACAGAAGATTCATTGAAGGTTTCTCGAAGATTGTCGCGCCTCTTACATGATCGACGAGGAAGGATCAACCTTTGCCTGGACCGAGGAGTGTGATGCCAATTTTCAAAGATCGGAGGAGCTTTTGGCGACGGCGCTGTGCTGATTTTGCCTCAACCCGAAGAGCCTTTCGAGGTGTATTGTGATGCGTCACACCAGGGATTGGGATGCGTCGATGCAACAAAGGAAGGTGGTCGCGTATGCTTCAAGACGACTTAAGATTCACGAGAGGAACTACCCTACTCACGACTTGAGCCGGGCGCAGAGTTTTTGGCGAAGATATGGAGACACTACCTTTATGGGAGCACTTCTTGTTTCGGCGATCACAAGAGCTTGAAGTAATGGTCGACCAGAAAGAGCTCAACATGCGTCGGCAAGATGGACAGAATTTCTCAAGGACTACGACTTTACGTTGGAATACCATCCCGGTAAGGCTAACGTAGTAGCAGATGCATTGAGCAGGAAGAGCGTTTTAACCTCGGCAATGATGATCAAGGAGTTGGAGATGCTCGAGAAATTCCGAGACTTGAAGTTGAGTGTCGAAGTTTCACCGGGGAAGCTGAGATTTGGTATGCTTACCATTTCTAACAGATTGTTGGACGAGATCCGAGACCAGCAAGTTCATGACGAGCTTCTGCAAGAGAAGGTTCAGTTGATAGCGCAAGGGAAGGTGACAGAATTTCACGTCGGAGCGGACGATATCTTAAGGTGCAATGGCCGAGTATGCGTACCTAACGTATCCGAGCTGAGAAAGTTGATTCTCGACGAAGCGCATAAGAGCAACTTTAGTATTCACCCAGGAGTTACGAAGATGTATCAAGACTTGAAGAAGCATTTTTGGTGGTCCGGAATGAAGAAGCAAGTGGCCGAGTACGTAGCTTCGTGTTTAACGTGTCAGAAAGCGAAGGTGGAGCACCAACGACCTGCGGGAATGCTACAATCGCTTGACGTACCAGTTTGGAAATGGGATAGTATTTCCATGGATTTCGTTGTAGGTTTGCCGAAGACGCAGAAGAAGAATGATTCGATTTGGGTGATCGTCGACCGATTGACCAAATCGCCATTTCTTGCCCGAGGTCGACATACAACGTGGAAAAGTCGACCGAGATCTACATCGCGAGATAGTACGACTTCATGGAATACCTCTTCGATCGTGTCGGACCGAGATCCGAAGTTCACGTCTCATTTTTGGAGGGAATTGCAAGGAGCGATGGGAACCGAGCTCAGGCTTAGCTCGGCATATCATCCTCAGACTGACGGTCAGACTGAGAGAACGATCCAATCACTTGAAGATTTGTTGCGAGCGTGTACCTTAGATCACCGAGGAAGTTGGGACGACGTCTTACCATTGGTGGAGTTCACCTACAATAACAGTTTCCATGCGAGTATTGGAATGGCACCTTTTGAAGCACTGTATGGACGTAAATGTCAGACGCCTCTTTGTTGGTACCAGGACGGCGAGCGTTCTGTTGTAGGACCAGATATGATCCAGCAGACTACCGAGAAGATCCGTTTGATCAGAGATAGGATGCGAACATCTCAAAGTCGACAGAAGAGTTATGCAGACCAACGACGTCGACCACTCGAGTTCGAGGAAGGAGAACATGTATTTCTTAGAGTCACCCCCACTACTGGAGTTGGTCGAGCGATCAAATCCAAGAAACTCACCCCTAAATTTATTGGACCTTACCAGATTCTTCGTCGTATTGGTCCAGTGGCATATCAGATTGCCTTGCCACCATTCTTGTCGAACATCCACGACGTCTTCCACGTCTCACAATTGCGGAAGTATATTTCCGACCCCTCTCATGTCATCGAACCGGATGTGATTCAACTGAAGGACGACCTATCTTTCGAAGCATCACCAGCAAGGATCGTTGATCGGAAAGCCAAACAGTTGCGGAACAAAGAGATTCAACTTGTCAAAGTTGTATGGGATCAGAAGACGGGAGATGCGACTTGGGAGCTGGAGGAGAAGATGAAGACTCAGTACCCTGAACTTTTCCGAGGTAAGAATCTTATTTGCAATTTCGAGGACGAAATTTTTTTTAGAGGGAGAGATTGTAACACCTGAGGACGAGATCGACCTCGTATTAGGACGTCGGATCGAGACCTCGACCAAGACCTTGTGTCGAGATCCCGTGCCAAGATCGTTTGCCGAGGTCATTTGCCGAACTGAGGAGGCCGCGTGCACGAACTCGTGTTAGAGCCTTGTGCGCTTGCACGAGCACCCTTGTCGACATCGTGTCGAGATGATAACTCGTATTCTTTCGAACATTATTCAGCGTTATTATTATATTGTTTGTAATTATTACATTGTCGGTTTGCCGTTCTCGTCGCGTGTCTAGATCGTTGACCGACAGAGTAGAGGGTAATTATGAGAGGAACGATTAGATGGGAAGAATGATTGATGGGATTGGCATCTCATAGCTGGAGTTATGATTATACCCCTTCTCTCACCAGCTGTATACCACGACCGATTCCCTCAGATACTCATTTCTCTTTTCTTCTTTCTTCTTCCTTCCTTCTGCTCTGAGTTCCTTGTTTTTCTCCAGAACTTCCATCGACGAAACCTTGAGTTCCATCGAGATTCTACACAAATTTTCTTCATCAATCTTGTTCATCATCATCCTCTCGACCTATATCTCACCATCTCGACCACCATCTGAGGTAAGGAAAAACAGATTTTTCTCTTCTTCATGTTACTGTTTAGCGCCATTTCTTCTTTCCATTTTAGCCAGTTTTATGCTTCCAAATCATGTCAAATTGATGGGTTTTCTTCTTCATGATATTACCTCCCTTTCTAACCGATTAATTGGGCTTGTAAAACAAATTTTCTTCCTCTCGCTTTTTCTCGCACGCAGCGCTCCGTAAACCCTTCCTTTTTGGTTTGTTTCGATTTCTTGTTTTTCGCTTGTTGCTTCTGGTTGTTGTTGTTGTCGATCTATCCATTGAAGCATCGATAACCTTTTTCATGAACTTTTGATCGAAAACCCTAACTTTGTGTTAGAGGAAATATATATTTAAGTTCTTGAGTTTTTATATTTTCTGGGTTGTGGTTAAGTTTGGGATGAGAGCTAAGTGTATTAGAACCCATAGATCGAATCGAGTTGTGCTTGTTTTAGGAAGTCCGATTCAGAGATCGTGTGATTTACGAATCAAGGTGTACGGAGAGCGAATCCGAGGACGTGGAAGCAAAGTGGGATCCAGATCGAGAATCAGACGCGTGTCGAGGTCGACTGAGAAGCGTACGTGTCGAGGTCGATTGAGGACGGTACGTGTCGAAGTCGTTGTCGAGCTCGTTGAAGACAGCCGTGTCGAGATCGTGTAAGAGAAGTCGTTGTCGAGCTCATTTGAAGACAGCCGTGTCGAGGTCGTTGTCGAGCAGCATTAGCTTGGAGTTCGGTAAGGGCACTTCATATTCGACTTGTTTATGTTTTGTGCGTAAGGGCGCTTCACATTAATACTTTCATAGTATGCTAGCGTAAGGGCACTTCATATTCGACTTGTTTATGTTTTGTGCGTAAGGGCGCTTCACATTAATACTTTCATAGTATGCTAGCATAAGGGCAACTTTTAGACATTATTAAGACTTTATCTTATATGTTATTGTGAATGAGTTCCCTGATTTGTGTCGAGCTTGAAATATTGAGATATGATTGGGTTTTTGCATGTATTTAATATGTGATTGAATATATGTTGTGAATTGTGTATTGCATGTTGAATTGCGTTTCTTCATGTCGAGCTTGCTCTTTTATTTGACATGCGGTTGAATATCTTGTGTTTAACTCTTTGAATATCGTATGCAGCGAATTGTTCATCGAGTGAGCGAGCTAGGTGAGTCATATGACGTTTTTGAGCCGTGACCCGGATAACTAAGGGTGCTAGGTCCCCTTTTGTTTACGGGAGATTGACTAGACGCCGCCACGCTATGGGACCTGAGTTGACCGTCCCTAGGGAGAGCGAGGATCCCAAGGCTTTACCGACTTTCCGACATACGGTACGGCGTGTGCATTCCGGAAAAATTGTCGAGTCGAGAGAAAATGGATTGCGAGTTGTGTCGAGTTAGAGTGAGATGGTCGAGTCACGTCGGTGAATGTTATACTTTGTTGTTTGCTTATATCCTTTATGTCGAGCTTATCTTGAATTGTTGAGAAGTTGACCCTTTCCCGTGGTGCCTTCAATCCATGACGGTTACCCAGGCGATGTCGAGGGTGCAGGGAACTCGACAACAGATGATGCCGAGGAGGAGCTCGACGAGGACCCGAGTGACGACCTCTACTTGTCGTGATTGTTTATGTTTGTTGGATGTTTGTTTTTCTGATGACTGTACTTCGTTTTCCTTTTGTGTTCTGAGGTCGTGACCAGTTTGGGCCGGTTATGTTTTGTCGTTCTGAGGTAGACGGGTGGTCTTACTTTTGGAGCGACCCCTGCGTGGGAAGTCTGGGAAGTACCCCAGTGGTATGATTGCTCTTTTGAAGTCGTCATACCTTAGGTGTATTTTCTTTATACATTTGCTACTCTGTATTTTGTATACATTATTATTTCGAGTGATATATATATGTATGTTATGCATGTATGTTTTATTAGAATTTAAGTCTTGTGTCTTAGTTGCACCATGTTTCGAAAAGCTGTAATTACTCTGATGTGCACGAGCTGGTTTTATAAAAAAAAATATAGACCGTACTTTTTAAAAGGCACAAGAGTTTCGTTTTAAAACACATCTCATACAAGTTTAGTTGAGCTCGGTGTGTTGAGCTCGGTAACTCGAGCTCGGTATATTGAGCTCGGTAGCGGTCCGGAAACGGGTCGTTACATTGATCACCTCAATGATTTACTGAGAGTACGAGGTATTGTTTTGATTCATTTTAAAAAATTGATATATTAAAATAATTATTATTTACGATGTCAATTCAAATTAATAGACAGCGTAGACGTATGCTGCTTTTAATATGGATTCATCGACAAAGTCTTTTTGTGAGTTTCTTGTTTGACGCGGTAACGCGTATTTTTGTTGACTAAAAAAGTGATTGAATTAAATCAAGATAAAATTAAATTTAAGAATTAATATTTAATATTAATTCATGGTTCAAAAATCATCGGAAAATTCTTATGAAGTTTCGCCGTATTTTGAATCACCGGGTAATTTTTATTCGTAATAAAATTTAAAATGAATTTCGATTTTGATGAAAATCGAATCGTGACTTGTTGTGACAATGTTTGACTGTTTTATATTGTTTTTATAATTTACAGATAATTTATTTATCGCGCGGTGAATTAATTTCTCAGTAAATTAATTTACATGATTTAACGGCGAACGAACTATTGCTAACATGATTACTCGACGCCGTAATTTTTGGGACGCTGAGACTCAGTTGACCCATGAGTATCACTTTGACTAGGGGTTAGTAAGCCAAGCATGGCTCATTAGTGAGGTGTCACCTGTTAATTTGTCACCTGGCTTATTTCCTTGATTTACTCCTAGCCAAGTAAATTACTAAGATTAAATTTATTTATTTTTAGTCTCCATTTTCTATATGATCAGGCCGTAGCCCTCCCTCACACCCACTCATCTCATTTTATTTTTCTCCTAAGTTATTCAAGTGTGGGTGGAAGAAAAGAAGACCAACTTCATTTCCCTTTCTTTCTTGCTCTTAGCCGTGGCTTTCCTCCACCAAAAGCACCACCATTCCTTTCATTTTTCATCCTCATTTTGGTGTTAATTTCTTGATCAAGAGGGTAAGTGTTGAACCAAGTCCGTTCTCCTCTCCTTTAGCCTTGAAACTGTGGCCATTCTTCGGGATTTGGGGTGAGGATTTTTGTGTTTTTCACTTCTATTTTCTTAGATGATATATGATGATGATCAAGGAACAAAATGACAAATTTTTTTCCCTCATTTTAGAGCCCTATCCCGTGACCAAAAAGGGGAAAAAAGGAATGGATTGTTCTCTTGTGAATCTTGATTTTTGTTGTTGTTGTAGATGTTATTGTTTTATGTTTTGATCAAGAAAACACTAAGTTTTTGTTCTCCTTTTAGCTTGATTCAAGCTATGATTTGGAGAAGATATTTTTTAGAAAAATTTTATTTGAAGTTTTTGCTTGATTTCTTGGAATTTTAGAAGTGGTTTTTAGTATATTTGTTATTAAAGTTTTGCTTGGAAGAAAATTAAAAATTTTTCCCTAAAAATTTTGGTGAAGCCGTGAGCTTCAAGAGATAAAAGAAGAAATATTTTTGTGTTTTACACTTTGATTCTTTCATAGTTTAGTTGTTTTTCTAATTTAGGAGCTTTTAGAAAAATTTGATTTGAGCTAAAGTTGTTTAAAGTTTTGTTTTAGTGGGCTAAGACTATGAAACACCTAATGTTTAAAGAGATTCTTGTATTTCTTGAACATGGTGGAGTCTTAGAAATTTAGTGTTAAAAATCTTTGATGTTAGTGTGGGTTTTATGGTTGTAAAAGTTTTGGAAGAAGAAAAATTTTAGGTGTGTTTCAATGTTAAAACCGAGGGGTATTTTTAAGGTCTTGGTGTTGATTAATATTTTTACTTAGTTAATATGTTAGTGGTTGATAATTAAATATTTTAAAAGTTTAATCTTTGTCTTGGTTTAATAGAAAATGATTTTTAGTGATTTGTAAAGTTAAAAATTTAGATATAAAGATTTTGAGTAAGTCGTAAAGTATTTGAAAATATTATTTTTACTTTGTTTTAGTGTTTTTAAGTGTGAGTATAAGTAAAAAGAATTTTTGGGTTGTGTACCCTAGGGGTTTGTTTGCAAACCGTGACCTAGGGGTTACTTTTAAGAGATTTAGAAATTTTTCTAAGACTTAGTGTTGTTGTCTTGGGGTTGTTGAGGTCGTGAGTACGATCGAGGGTGAGGTCGTGACGTATCATTGACATTAGCGTGGTTTGAGCGCTCTTTTGGTAAGGCATCTTCCAGTACTTAATTTATTAAGTGTGAAATTGTTGTGAATTATTGTGTTTAATGACGTAAAGGCTTCTTCTAGATATAATATATTGGTGTGTAAATGCGTGATTTGATAATATGTGTTTATGTTTTGTGTGATTGTGCGTAAGGGCATCTTCTGTGATATAATTTTAACTCTATTTGTAATTGTTGATTCCATAAGTTGATAACATGTGTTTAGGTTTGTGTGTAAGGGCATCTTCTAGTATTTAGTTTGATTCAATGTGATTTTCTTGTGAAATGGTTGAAATTGGTGTAGTTGTGGTTTTCTGTGGGTGTAGATACATTTGGAGGTGACCAGTTTGTTTGTCCAGCTTAGTATTTTGTTGTTGATGGTTAGGTCTTCTGAGGATGACTTTTGGAGCAGCCCTCTGTGCAGGTGTCCGCCGAGAGTACATTAAAGGTATGAGTACTCTTGCTAGGGTATTCATACTTTAGGTGTATTCCTTCTTGTGGATATTTATTTCCAGCTTTTTTTTGTACAAAACTTAATAAGATGAACTGGTTTTGAAACTTGTATATACTTTTATATATTCATCTTGCATTACTCTTTTGCATTATAGATTCCATCATGTTTTTAAAATCGTTGTAATACTCTGACTTGTGTTTTACAAAAGAGATTTTAAAAAAAATCGTATTTTCGAAAAACAAGACGAGTATTGTATTGTAAATTATTCTGCATTTAGAGTTATGTTTTAGTCTAGTAGCGCTTTGGAAACGGGGTGTTATACTTTTGATCTAAGAAGAATTTGTGCATAGAACTTCGTCTATAGCCTTCTTTAAGCATGTTAGACATATGGTAAAAAGTGTTTTAAAAACAAAATTCATTTTTGCCAATTTTCTTCTCTAGGCCGAACCAATAGCAAGTATTTAGGACTTGGATTTGTTTGATTTACTTAGTTTAAAAACATGGAAATGATATTTAGTAGGAATAGATTTCAAACAAAGTATTTAGCTTAGTTTTAACAAAGTTTTCATTAAGTATTTGTAAGATTTTAAGCATGAATAAGATGGATGATTTGAGTTTAAAGTTTTGATTGTTTTAAGAAGATTTTGTGAAGAAAAGCTTTGGTTGTTTAAAGATTTAGAATTTCAAAGTTTAAATTAACAAAGTGTTGGTTTTGGTTGATTTGATCTTGGCATAACATGATTTCGAAGTTGTATGTTACTACTTGACTTAAAACCATATGAAACTTTGTTTTTAAAATTAGAAGTTTGGTAAAACACTATTTCAATTGGTAAAATTGGTTTAGGCTTCTTTTAATGTGTTTGTGTTTGAAAAAGTTTGTGAACTTGCATTGATTGGACTTGTTTCCACACATATGGTTAGAAATAATCAAATAGGATTAAGCTGAGAGATTCCTAATCCTTAGGAGCCTAAAACCGTGGTTGCCCCTTTTTGTAGTGTCTTAGAAATTGTTCTAAAGACTTAATCGGTTGTGTATTCAAGGTTCGAGCAACGTTCGAGGGAAGAATACTGTTGATACCTCTGACACGTTAGCTAAGGAAAGCATACGAGGTAAGGAAAATTTCTATTTAATGAGTTTAGGCTTTTTGCTTTTTTTTTTTTTGCTTTGTTTGATTGATTGGATTGTTTGGTAATATGTGTAGTAATATTATCTATTGTCTGGATTGGATGACACTGATTTGTCCCTATGTGGCATGATTTGTGATTGTGATGATTGATTTAATTATCTCTGAAGTGATTGATTAAATTAATCTTTGATTAAGCATGCACACAAATTAAATTTAATTCTTAATACGACAATCAAATTTAATTGTTAATGCGTTAATGGACAGTAATTGGTTTGACGACTTACAACAGTAAGTTTGATGCTATTCCATGAGCCGTGCAAAAGTTTTTGAGCTTAAAAATAAAGATTTTGGGTAAAACCAACGAGTTACTACGGGAAAGAAAAACTAGACATTTCACCTTTTGAACTTAAAAGAAAACAAATGTATTTTCAAAGAAGTTGGGTTGAATGATACATGTCTGGGAAAGTTCTGGCTAGGAAAGACTTGGTAATTAAGCGTGTTCATCACCACCTCTTTTTCTTGGGAATTGACCGGGCGTATTATTTAGCACAACATGGGTTCCAATGACCCAACCCCAAAGGAGTTCTTTGTCACTAAGGATTTCGTACAAAAAAGGTTTAGGTTTGGGAATCCACAATGTGGAGAGGTGAGATACGCTGATTATCAATGACATTAAAATTAAAGGATTCCTTAGACACTCAGAAATGTGAGTGAACCATACAAAGGTTTTTTAATGGAGCATCGACACTTGAAATGAAGTGTCACTGGTTTTTCTGACTCGAGGTACGTCAGCTGGACCGGAGGTCGATATAGGGCAATGTACTCTAACTTGGTTTTTGATTAGACTACATATTTCATTGCGATGGAAAATGGTTTCGGGCCTAGAGGGTTTTTTTCCAGTGTCCTTTGCATCCATCAAACTTGGATTGCAATCGTGTATACATAATGGTTTCATATGTACTGGCATGCATGACTAACCACATTATAGCATGTGATTGATTGTTTTTTCACATGCAAACTGCTTGATATGCCATGATGATGTGTGCGGTTTAATAAGCTATATATAGATAGAGCATGTTGTTGTACTATGTTTATATCTTGTTTGCATGCGACTAGCCTGTGATGAACTCGTGGACAAGAAATTTACCTTTGCATTGTTGAATTGGACATTCCAATGGATGTCGCCACCCGATGGAGTTCCTATTGCTACTGCAGTTCTGTCCTTCTCAGGAGTGGTTAAGAATGGATCAGCGGAGGAAGATTCCTCCGAGTATTTTAGTTCTGATCTTGCTAAACAGTTTCTCAGTAAGAGTCATAGATGCTAACCAGCTTAGGGTATTGTCTTATCTCTCGACCTGTTGGTGGATCATGACTTTGTTTATTTACGTAATTACATGTTGCTTTGTTGCTACACTTTTCAGAAAATATCGCCTCAGTGCGAAGTGGTTATCGTACCTTGTTATTGTATTATATTTCATTCAATATGATGTGCTGTTTTTCTTTGTTGGTTGAAAGATTTGTTACTCATCTTTTAGAAAACGTAGTACTCTTCAAGTTTCATTTTCGAAAAGGATTTCAAAGAAAAAAAATAATAAATTACTCCTACTTTTCCATTTCGAAAACAGAAGAGTATGTTTTACCGAAAGCATACCAGCATTAAAATTATCTTCTGCATTCAAATTAGGTTAGACCATAGCGCTCCGAAAACGGGATATTACAAGAAGACACTAACATATGGGACATCGTTGAGAATGGACCATATGTTCCCATAGTAACGAATGCTGATGGGACAACTGCTTCAATGCCTGACACCTGAGGAAAAACGAATGGTACTTCTAAACTCTAAAGCTAAATACTTTCTAACATGTGCCCTTGGCAGGTCTGAATATGATAAAGTTATGGGAAAGGAAACAACAAAGGAAATATGGGACGCCTTGCAAACTGCACATGAAGGGACTAACCAAGTAAAGAAGCAAAGATAAACATACTCGTTCACCAGTATGAAATGTTTAAGATGAATGAAGATGAACCAATAGATGAAATGTTTAGCAGAATCACCATGATTGAGAATGGAATAACATCCCTGGGAAAAACTTACTCAAATGAGGACAAGGTAAGAATTTATTAATGGAGGAACATCATCCAAAAAAGTCAAAAAGCATAGCACTCAAAAATCAACAAAGATCCCCTCTCAAAAATCCAAGGAAGCGGCACTAAATGCCTCACAAGAATCTGAGGAACAACCTCAAGACACCGAAGAGGAAGTTGCTGATAAGGGACATGAACTTGCTCTCATATCAAGAATAGTTCAAAGAAAGCTGATCAGAAGAAGAGACTGAAGGTTTTCACCATTAAAAAGAAACTTTCCTAAAGGAGAAAGTAGCAAATCTACCATTGTTTGTTAGGAATGCAAAAAACTAGGACATGTATGACAAGACTGCCCTACTCTGAACAAGAAAAATGTCAAAAAGCAACCTCAAAGGAAAAAGGCAATGATGGCCACATGGGATGATACTGATGAGTCAATTTCAGAACTTGAAGAGGAATAAGGAAACCTATGCTTCATGGCTGATTCAGAACAAGATGAGGTAACTGATACTGAACCTTCTAAATGAAGTTCTTGTACAAATTTGGAAAGCATGTTTGATAATCTTTTAAACAACCCAAACACCTTATCTCAAAAATGTATGTTGTTCAAAAATCAATTATGTGATGCTAAAAGAGAAAATGAAGAACAGAGGAAACAAAATGAATATCTTGTAACCTCAGTTAAAATTTTGCAAAACTCGCATTTTAAGCTGTCTGAACAACATAAACTACTGAATGAGAAAGTTGCCAAAAAGCTAAACCTTCTCATGACAGACCTTGGAAAGGAAAATGAGTTGCTAAAAGAAAATATTAAGGTATTGACAAATGATCTAACTAACTTTGTGCAAAACCAAAAAGCTTTTGAAAATCAAGCAAAATCTTATGGAGAGATGTTGCATCAAAACGGTTCAAAGCACGATGGTAGTCAAAATCAAGGACATCACAATCATGCTTATAAAAGGAAAAGAACTCATTACAGAAATTTCACTTACCCCCTAGGACCTAGAAATCTATGGGTACCTAAATCTCTCCTAATGTCAAATGCAGGAACGCCTCTTACTGTCCAAGAAAAAGTTATGGTTGTTAGACAGTGGATGTTCAAGGCATATGACTGGCGAGAAGGATAAATTTCTCTTCTTAGAGAGAGTACAGGGAGGCTTTGTCACTTTTGGTAATAACAACGAAGACTGGATAAAAGGTATAGGTACTATAGGTAAATCCAATTCTGTTCAAATAAAGAAAGTTCAATATGTTGAAGGTTTGAAATATAATTTGATAAGCATTAGCCAACTTTGTGAAAATGGACACGATGTTGATTTTAAATATGATTCAAGCAAAATCATTGAAGAATCTTCTGGAAAAGTTTTGCTCACGGGCTTTAGAAGTAAAAGTTTATACTATCTAGATCTAGATGGTTTACCAAATAAAACTTGCTTTGTGTTAGCTAGTGATGATAAGTGGATCTGGCATAAGAAAGTAGATCACACTAGTATGAAAACTATTTCCAAACTTTATAAACTTGATCTAGTTAGAGGTCTGCTAACGATCAAATTTGAGAAAAATAAAGTTTGTGAAGCTTGTACGCAAGGAAAACAAGTCAAATCTAGTGTTCATTCAAAAAAATTGATTTCGTCACAAAAACCACTAGAATTGCTGCACATGGATTTGTATGGACATATTAGAACAACAAGCTTAAGCGGAAAAAGATATGGTTTTATAGTAGTTGATGCCTACTCTAGATATACATGGGTTTTGTTTCTGAAAAACAAAGATGACTCCTTTCAAGCTTTCAAAGTCTTTTTCAAGAAAGTTCAAAATGAACAAAGTTTAAAAGTGATTGTTGTGAGAAGCGATCATGGAGGAGAGTTTGAAAACCTGTCTTTCCAAACTTTCGTTGATGAACATGGCGTATCACACAACTTCTTCTGCCTAAGAACTCCACGACAAAATGGAGATGTTGAGAGGAAGAACAGAACCTTGCAGGAAATGGCAAGGACAATGTTAAATGATTCAGACATTGAAAAATATTTTTGGGCTGAAACCATAAATACTGCTTATAACATTTTGCAGAGTCACCATCAGAAAATAGTTGAACAAAACTCCTTATGAACTTTCGAAAAAATAGAAAGCCATGTATCTCTTCCTTTCATATCTTTGACTGCAATTGTTATGTTTTAAATAACAAGGACAATCTAAGTAAGTTTGACTCCAAGTCTAACAAAGGTATTTTTCTTGGCTATTCCACCTCTTCTAAAGCTTATAGAGTGTATAATTCAAGGACTAAAATAGTTGAAGAAAGTATGCATGTTATTTTTTATGAGATTGATAACTGTGTTGACAATAGAAAGGATGATGATACTGAAGATCAGCCAAAAAGTTCCAGCTCGAGGAAGATTACTGATGAAAAAGATCAAGACAAATCTGATCTTGACTCCAGAACTTCATCTAAACAATCTCAGAACTCTGAGAATTCTCAAAGCCTGAATTTGCCACGAAGCTGGAAGATGGTAGTACACCACCCTCAAGAGCAAATCATTGGTAAAACCTTAGAACAAGTTAGAACCAGAATGTCATTCAGAAAAGAATCATCAAATATGGCCCTCATCTCTGAAATTGAGCCTAAGTCCATAAATGATGTTATTAGAGATACATCATGTATAAAAGCCATGAAAGAGGAATTTTATCAATTCAAAAAAAAAATGAGGTGTGGAAATTGGTTTCTGCTCCAACTCACTAATCCGTGATTGGTACAAAATGGGTGTTCAGAAACAAGTTAGATGAAAATGGCAAAGTCACAAGGAACAAAGCCAGATAGTTGCTCAAGGATACAATCAGGAGGAATGTATTGACTAAGATGAAACTTTTGCTCTTGTTGCCCGATTAGAAGCAATTAGAATCTTGCTTGCTTATGATGCTCGTAAGAATGTCAAAATATTTCAAATGGATGTCAAAAGTGCCTTTTTAAATGAATTTTTAAATGAGGAAGTTTATGTACATCAATCTGCTGGATACATTGATCAAAAGAACCCCAATCATGTCTTTAAACTTTCTAAAGCCCTATACAGACTTAAACAAGCTCCTAAAGCTTGGTATGAAAGATTGAGTAACTTCTTGATCAAGAATGGATTCTCAAGAGGAAAAGTTGATGTCAGAAAAAGTCACAAAAGCGACCTTCTCATAGTTCAAATCTATGTAGATGACATCATTTTTTGTGGAACAAATGAAAATTTGTGCAAAGAATTTAGTAAACTTATGAAAAGTGAGTTTGAGATGAGTATGATAGGTGAGTTAAGATTTTTTCTTGGATTACAAATCAGACAACTTGAGGAAGGCATATTTATTTTTCAAGAAAAATATGTGAAGGACTCAAGAAGTATAAAATGAATGAAGCCAAACATATGGCTACACCTATGCATCCATCTACTAGTCTTGATAAGGACGAGGAAGGTAAATCTGTGTCAGATAAAGAATATAGAGGCATGATAGGTTTATTGTTATATCTAACATGATAGATTTATTGTTATATCAAACTGCCAGCAGGCCAGACATAGTCTTTGTTGTAGGATTATGTGCCAGATTTCAAACTTCCCCAAAGGAGTCACATTTGATGGCTGTTAAGAAGATATTCAGATACCTTGTTGGCATAACTAATCTTCGACTTTGGTATAAAACAAAGACTCATTTTTGCCTCGTTGGATATTGTGATGCAGATTTCACTGGTGACAAAGTTGAAAGAAAGAGCACAAGTGGCTCCAGCCAAATATTGAGGACTATTCTATAAGGTACCCTTGTATCTCAATTTATTGTGATAACACTAGTGCTATTAATCTTATAAAAAAATCCTATTCAACATTCTCAAACTAAGCATATTGAAATCAAACACCATTTTAGTAGAGATCATGTTCAGAAAAAGGAATTGAGGCTATTTTTGTTGATACAAAAAATCAACTGGCTGACATTTTTACCAAACCTCTTGTTGATGAAAGTTTCAGATTTATTAAAAGTATGTTGCACATTATCAGGTCACCCAAATTAGAGAATATTCACTGAACTTTCTCTTAACTTTCTCCGAACTTTCTTTTATAATCTTTCTCTATACTTTTTCTCAGCTCTCTTTAAATGATGAAACTTGTTGTTTAAGAAAGTTAAACTTATTATCCTTTTATTTTTGTTAATTTCATTCTTTTTATTTTTTACTCTGAGATACGTGTCTCAACAGCTCTTTTACTGTTGTCAGGAAAGTAGTTAAGTCTCTCTCCAACAGCTACATTCCAACGGTTATTTCAATAACTGCCCTTCCCTATGTTTAAGTAGCATCGACGCTATAACCCTCTCTCATTCTTACATCTCTTCTAAATCATCTCTCACTCTCTCGACTTTCTCTACTTCATTCTAAAAACTCTTCACCGTGGTGAGATGCAAGAACGCAACTTGCTCCTTAGCCTCAAAAGAAAAACCTCCCCATATGATTCCTGGTTATCCACAAGATCAACCTGAATCTTATACAGTGGTCTCCAAACCACCAAAGAAATCACGGACTACCTTTACACCCACTCATAGAACTTCTCATCTCTCCTCTCTATTTCCAAGCCTGAAGGAAACTGATCCATCTACTGAGAAGGCTATCAATGTTGTTCATGAGGAAGAACGCAACCCTAGTCCTGAAGAACCACCAGTCGTCTCAGAGAAGGAAGTAAAAGAAAAGGGCAAAGTGGGCAAATTCGTAAAGAAGGAAAAGAAAGCAAAGAAAATCCTGGAAAAGATTCCAAAAAAATGGGAAAAGAAGACCGTTATCCTTGGAACAATTTATCTCCTGTTTGAATTAAAGGAAAAGGGATGGAATTTCTTCCCCTTTACCAACACGCAAAAGTGGACTGATCTTCTCCAACTCGCTGAGCCTGTCTATTCATCATGGGTTAGAATATTTTATTCTAACCTATGAAGCAACAAGGAGATGAATCAACTGACTACTGCTCACCAGTGTTGTTCATGGACACAAAATGGAACTCTCTCCAGAGTGTATTGGAGACGCTTTAGAGATCCTTCATGAAGGCAACCTAGTATTTGATAAAGACTAGCTGCAAGTGATCAATCCTTCTCTGGACACTGTCAAAGGTATGATCCTCAGTAATCCTTTTTCTGAAATCACCACCACAAATCTTCTTGGCCTAGCAAAGGTGTTTCACAGTATGAGAATTCATCATCTATCTCCTAGACGAGGAAGTTAGCACAAAATCACAACTATTGATCTCATCATCATCTATCACTTGATCTGCAAAACTCCTCTCTCCCTTCCTTATATCATCCTAAGATACATACTTCAAGTGGCTGCTTTGTCAAGGGCCGCAATTGCTCTGCCCTATGGAATGATCTTGACCAAGATATTCAAGCATCATGGTATTCCTCTTGACGATAAAGAAGTATAAAAGACCCACATTCTGTTCCAAGAATGTGCAGTAAATGGACATTCAACTGCCCACTAAGGAAGAAAATTCCTATAACAGAAAAGGAAGTTCCTGCTAAGGAAGAGAAAGTGTTTGCTTAAAAACAAGTCTTGCAATAAAGGTTCCCAAAAAGAAAAGATTGAAAACAATCTCCAAAAAGATTGTGAGAAAGATCTCCCTAGAAGGAGAAAAGGTCTCTGAAGATGTTGGGATTCATGAGACCATGCAGAAGTCTTCTCAGAAGAATCAGGAAAGAGAAGAAGAAAAGGATGAGGATATCGTTCCTAAAACAGAACAAGTTGCTGAAGAAATAGTTCCTTCAACGGAACAAGCTGCTGAAGAGGAAGTTCCTAGGAAGGAACTTTCTCCTGGTCCTATTTTGGAAGAACCCAAAAGCGCAAAAAGATAAAGGAAGAAGTTGCTGAAAATTGCAAGGAAAGAAAAAGTTGTTGCTTTTGAACAACCTCTTACTCCTCCATCACCTGTTGTTGTTCAGCCCACACCATCACCAATTCAACATAAGCACACTAAAGTTGAACCTAAGAAGGTTAATGAACTATCTCAAGAGGAGATTCAAAGTGTAGTTCCTGCGGCTACCTCTCAGAGGGAGTCACCACCTTCAGAGAAAACTACCACATTGGACATGGCAATTTTACAAATTGCTCATGAGGTGGTTGGTCTTGGCATAAGTTCCCCATATATTCATCAACATAGTGATTTTCAGTCTCCTACAAAAACGGGTAATACTTTTAACACTGAAAATATGGCCAACTTCCTGTTCTCATCTCCACCAGTGTGTGAGTCTTCAATCAAACCAACCAAGTCTATCTCTGTAACTCCTGATCCTACCTTGGAAATGCTGCGATTTGAACAATCTCTTGTCAAGCCCTCAATTGAAATTCCATCTTCGTCAATTCCACCACCACCTGAGGCCCACACCACTACACAGGAAGCAAAGGAATTTTCTCTAGCAAGCCGCCTAAGCAAGCTGGAGAAACAGACGAAAAAGACAAGGAACCTCCTCAAGAAAGTTCTGGCTACACAACGGACTATCCAGCAAGAAGCATGCTATAACGCTGCAAGGTTTGATGTCTATCAAACTCTACTGATGCAACATGTGCTCCCACGTGTCGTTCCTTCTATTCGTCTTCCTTCTCTTGCACCACCGCAAGAGTTTCCTGATGTTCCTGTACCCGCTCCATCAACCTCCTCTGATGATTCTTCGCCTTCGAAGTAGCTACTGCGCAGTCTGGTTTCTCCCTTCCTTTTGATAATGCCAAAAGGAGGAGGAGTAGTATTATAGTTAGTAATATTAAACATTAAGTTTTTTTTTAGTTTGTACTAAACAATGTTAATGTTTGTAATGTTTGGCCAAGCGATCTTCTGATCCTTTTGTTGCTGGCCATCATGCTTGGTTTGCTTAAGTACAATTTTTTATCAGATCCTGCACAAAATGTAACATTCATTTCAGCTTTTGCTCTCTTTTGTTGAATGAAAATTATATAAGGTTCTAATAGATACTTGTGTGATACTCTCTCATGCTGAAATTTCATTAAATGCTTTGTATGCATAAATTCAGGGGGAGCATAAAAATTCTCCACTGATCTTTGTTTGAGTATGTTTATAAATCAGAAAACTTTAACACTTTCTCAGAAGTTTATCATCATCAGAAAGGGGGAGGGGGGAGATTGTTGAGGCAAAATCCCTTAATTAGTGTTTTGATTGATGATCATACATTTGGATCATGGTGTTTGTCTCCAGTTGAGTGTATCTTTGTAAGACAGGTTTTCGCGAGACATCAAGCAAAAGAAAGTTCAAGTTCTTATAGCAAAAGCTAGTTGGCAAAGAAATAACCTCTAGCTAACTTAAGGAAGTTTACCAAGCAAGAAGAGAAAGCTGAAGATACTTTCTCTCAATAAATAAAATTTATCAACTCAAGAAGAGAAAGTTAAAAGCACTAAAATAAGTCCTTTTACTTTCTGTAATCGCGAAAAAGTTGTTAAAGTCAAGTACGAGAAAGAATATGCCTTATGATTGTCTCTGAGTCAGTTTTGAGAAAGTTCGAGAAGAAGGAAGTTAAATCCACCCGTTGAAAAGTTGACACGTCAAGACTGCAAGACTGCACACCAGTGCACCTGCCTAACACAAAAGCAGATCTACCTAATAGAAGCTAGAGGAGCCTTCTTCAACGGTCATAAATGAAGAGAAACTATAAATAGACTTCAGAATCACCATTTCAAGGTGTGAGAGTTTACTGGAAGCATTGAAATTAAATCAAAGCCAGCCACGAACTTTCTCTCATCCTCACTCAGTATTTGCGCAAACCTTCTCTGGGATACTTTCTGCTGAGTGTGTTTTAGCTTGCCCTTTACTTTGTATAACTCTTGTATTCAAGCTATTCTCAATCCCACAAACCCTTTTATTGTATACAAATTTTGAAACAATCCGAATTTTCACAGGTATATGATTTGATATTCGACATTTACATATATTTTAAATAACACATAATACGTTAAAATAATGTCACACAATGAAGTATCAAATAGTTTTTGAACTGTGTGAAATCTTATAGATTTGATCTACTTAATGAAAACTTTTAATTTAACTGTTGGATTGATTAAATTCACATTTTACAAAAAGTTTTTAAAGATGTAATTATACTAAGTTTACCTGATGTTAATATATATGAGACATATCTAGTGAGAAAGAGGTGTCTGATGTGAGAGTAAGAGGAGTTCTTGTCAACCATTAGATTAAAGGGTTGAGATTAAAAGCTCCCAATTAAAATCTCACGTGCTTATCCTCTTCAGTCTATTTTCCCAAAAAAATTCAGACCTCATTTTTCCTTTGCAATGCTATTGATGCAGCCACACTTCCACCCACCATAGTGATGCTGTTCTGGGTTGCAGATGGGGGATTCGAAGATACGCATATCTCGGTCTCTCGCTGGATTTATTTTCACAGGTAGAAAGACTAGCGTACAGTATAAATCAGTAACAGCTTTTAACCCTTTATTCTCACGAATCAGTTTTCGTAAGATTTAGTGATGATAAACTTTACGAAGGACATGAATGATGGAAGAAGAGTCAAATACTCACCTCTCAGCCTTTAATTTTTTTTAAAGGCAGAACCGATAAATTAATGGCTTGATTGAAAAAATTGTCAGAGAATTGGAAACTCAAAGTCACGTTTGAATAAATAATGCATGATTACGATGAAAAGGGTATTATTTTCTAGTAAAAGGGATGTTGTGTGGCACCCTGATGTATCAATACCATTATTATGCAAGTGATGTTCTGTGCACTCTGCAAGTGAGGTTTCGTTTGCGATTGTTGACGTTCTGTGCGCGAAGTGTTGACAGTGCAAAACAAAACACGCTTTGGAGTGTAGTTAACGATGAAGCATGTGAGTCACTTAAAAGGCCTTTGAATCTCAGCCCTCTATTTTAATCTAGTGGTTGAAAAGAACTCCTCTTACTCTCACATAAATTTCTCACTAGATATGCCCCATATATATATATAATATATAGGAGGGATCAAATTACTCCAGGAGTAACTCTTGTCTAAGTTACTCTGCTTAATATCTCTCTATAGATATCGAATTTCATCAATCAAATCGTCACGTTAAAAGTTCTTATTGAATAGATCAACTCCACAAAATTTTATAAAATTTTAAAAATATTTGATACTTCATCAAATAACTCCAATTCAACGTATAATATACTTTTTAAAATACAAGTAAAATGTTGACCATTTGATTAAATAGCTACGGATGTCCAATTTATCTAAAAATTGGTATGCATGATCGTTATTATAATATGAAGATACTCAACGGTTTGATTGATAAAATTCGATGTCAATATAGAGATATATATACACCCACGCATAATTGTTACGTTCTTCTGGCCATAGCCCTACCTAATTCACATGCCTCTTTGATCCTCCTTTTTTACTCTGCTTTGTGCCTTTCCTTTCATTCATGTTTTGTGCGCGCACTTCGTCCTATTCCGCGCTCTGCATGTCGTCCCTGTTTTGCGGGAGGAGGAAGTGGATAAAAATACCCAGGTAAATTGTAAATCTGATTCCTTCTGTTATTAATCATCACAAGTCGTTGACTCTTATGTTTAGTTTTTCTAGCCTTTTCTAACTTCCACTACAGCATTTTTGACTTTAGCCCACGCTCAACTTGCCCACGGCTAAAAAACCGCGGCCTAAAATAGAATAGACAACGGTTTTACAGGCGTGGGTAAGATTGTACAAATTTTGTTCGTCTTCTTTGAGTTTGAGCGTGCAACCGTTGCCTCTTTTTTATCTAGCAACGGTTAAAAAAATGTGGGCATATATAGGCCACGGTTACGAAAACGTTGTCGCTTGAGGCCACACTTATCAACCGTGGCCTATTTAGTATTACCCACAACCGTGGGCTTCCTACCGTGCTGTTCCCATTCCAGGCCCACACCCAACTAAATCAAACCAAAATACCAAAGCTACCCTATAACCTTCGGAAAAACTACTTTTTCCTTCTTTCTTCCGCTCGTCCTTCTCCTTTTTAGCTCCATCGACATGCCACCAACACCCACTCGACACTAGCGTTTTCCTCTTCGCCGCTTGGCGTGTTTTTCGGCGACATCGAGCACGGCGAACTCCAGGCGTTAGTGAAGCGCGGCATTCCGCAACGGCAGGGAATGTCCGCCACGCCACGCGTCCGCTATACACATCACCATGACGCTGGACGCGACCTACCTCCGCGGCTCCATCACCGGCGTGTTCTCCGTCCTGCAACACCCCTCCTGCCCGGAGAACGGTGTGTTCCAGTTCGTGGTGCCCACGCACCGCCGTGGCAAGAGCTCCCAAGATAATCGGCTCCACGCTCGCACTGAACTTATTTGTTTTTTTCCCTTCTATCTTATTTGTTTTTATCTTATTTTTTGTCTTTCCTGGTCTATTTTTTTGTTATTCACAGAGCCTAGAGATAGAGCTTATTGTAGAGATCGAAGGTTTTGGTGCTAGAAGAGAGACATAGGGCAGTGCTCCTCTGTTTGTTTGAAGAGGTCTCTCTTTGGTAAATGTTAATTTTTATGCAAGAATTCATGCTAGTGATTTGTTGTGTTGTTAGTGTTAGTGACCATTTTTATTCTTGTGTTTTGGAAAGTTTTGTTGTTTACATTGATGTTTTGCATCTTGTTGTCTTTATTATATTGATTTTGCATCTCGGGATTATGATTATGTGTCTTGTGAAAGTCAATATGTATAAAATTAAGTTGAATGACTGTGATAGTGTTGTGTTGTAGTTGGATTTTTTGAATTTGACATGTTGAGAAACTTTAAGCCCCACCTTCCTAGTACTTTATCAAGAATTTGAAAGGGAAGAAGTTCTTTGACAATAATTGCAGCCAACTCAAAATTTGGTGGAACCTTTGTTTCTAATAACTTGATCTCTTTTGGACAATTTTCTACTTTGGGACTTGATCCACAAAACTTAGATAGTGTTCTTTGTTTTGATGATGGACTAGTTCAACACTTGTGATACTTTCTTAGACCAGGACCCTTGTTCTTCTAATGAGAATGGCTTGAACTTGATACCATAACTGACAATTTTGTGCACAAGTTTATTTTGGAAATTTTCTTTAGGATTCTGCAAAATGTGAAATAGATGTGTAGGTAATTTGAAGAGATCATCAATGTCTGCTAGTATATTCTGGTCAACACTGTGTTTATATAGCCATATACATATCCACTTATTAATGCTTACTGCCCATAAATACACAATATACACACACACACACACACTTTGAGCAATTTTTAAGCTCTCCAATATTTATTTACATTTTCTTCTCTATTTTCACTGTGGTGGGGCTAATACATGAAAGTTTGTCCGTTGAATTGCCTTTGATGTGTTATGATTCTTTTTGGTGACACAAATCTTGTATGGATCTAAAATAGGCAGTCACATACTAAAATCTTCCCCTGTAGGCAGTCACTGCACTGCACCTCCCTCCTATTATGACTGCACTGCACTGCACCTCCCTCCTATTATGTCTCAACCATCTTAGCATTTGTTGAGAGAAAATTTATTTGAGAGAAATATTTTCATGCATTGAACCTCAATTGAGAGGCAAGCTCAATTTGTGTATCAAAATGTTAAGTAATTAAGTTGTTTTTTTTTTTTTAACTGTGTTCCCTCTAAAAGGTTGTTCAATTGACAGTGTTTCCCTCTAAAAGGTAAGCTCAATTGACAGTTTGTTCTACTTTTCATGTTGAATTTGAAAGTTCAGTGTTACTAAAAGGTTGAGTGGTTAAATATATAGTTCATAGTTTTGTTTATGCCAATAAGGTCACTGCATAAAATTGCTTTGGGAAAGGAACTGTATATTTAGTTGAAATTTTAACTACAAATTTGTTTATGCATTAAAGTGTGAGGGCTGAACTAGAGGATTGGGAAACCAAAGTTGAATTCAGAGTCAACTAAACCACCTCTTGCTACTACAATTTTCTTGATTGCTAATGATGCAAATTTTGTCGTGAAGAACCAAAGGAAAGGCACCATGTACCTATTGAAGAGTACAAACAAAACCTCCAAAAATTTGTCCTACACTTAAAGGTTAAATTTTGTTGTTTCTCTGTTTAACATTTAAACTTGATCAGTTCCTCAATTATTTGTTCAACATTTTAATCTGCTGAATAGTGCCCCCTTGGTTGGGTTTACCCATGATATAGGATGATATATTTTAATTGGGTATAACCCGGGTTCACCTTTCACATTTGATTTTTTTGTTATCTATCCATCTGATATATTATTTTATATTTTCCAATTCCTAGTTGATGACTGGTTGGACTACTTATCCAAGGATAATATTTTGGACTATTCCTGGAACTGCTGGCTCAAATACACTGCAATGGCCTGAAAAAGAAAAAGATTAAAGATGTTGGGATTGGTTCACTAGCTCAAGATCTTTTAGAGACTTAAGTATTTATTATTTTATAATTTATATACTATAGTATTTTTTAAAGAAATTATCTTCTTTTATTTAATGTATGTAGTCTTGATTTACTGGAATATTTCACAGAGAAAATTTGATTTTATTTTGAAGTGCTTTGTGCTATTATTCTCTAATCATAGTCGAATGATTCCGATGATTTTCTATCTTGCTACTTGTTCTTTCAAATGCACATGATTTCTTCTTGGTTTGTTGTTTGTTTCTGGGTTGACTACTGCATTGGGTTAAGGAGTAATCTGTTGTTAGTTGTTTAAATACTTCCTGCTTATGAGTCAAAAACCTGGGCATAGCGTGAATTAAAGCCTTATACAATTAAATGCCAATTATATTATCTGTTATTGATCGCAAGCGAAATTTTGATTTCAGTTATGCTCACCAACTATGCTAATTGTGCTTATTACTCCACCTCCAGTTTGTGAGGAAGGACGTCGAGCATATGCCATGTATGATAAATTCCTCCTCCCAACACCATCTTACTGCACCATGTAGTTGGCTATTTATGAAATCTTACTGATATCATCAAATGAAAATGTTCTTGCTATCTGTTTTTTTTTTATGCAATAATTACTGCATTCACAACCACCAATATTATTGCTGTTATAAGCACCACTAATGCATTTGTCTTTTCCAAAACCACCATTTGACTATTTATCCTCCGATCATATACATCTGAACCTCTCTTGCTATGCCTTGTGCCCTCATAGTGTCTTTGTAATCGATGCAAGGAATATGATTTAATTAAATGGCTAAACTTAACCTTTGCTTCCATGTTTTTGCTTTCAAAAAGTCTAATGCATTTGTTGATAGTATTGTTATGCTCAGCCTTAGACTTAATAATTGAATGATTCTTTTTCTTTTAGGGGTGTGGTTGATGTCGCCTGGTGGATGCATGCTCAAGGTGCTTGTGTGTGTGTGATTGTGGTAGAATCCACGGTGGAAACATAAATTCTTGGAGTGCAATGAAGATAAATTTTAGGTCCTAGGGGTGATTTAGAGAATGTAAACCACAATTGTATTCAGACTTGGTTATATTAAACTCTTGTTTATTATTAAATAGCTATAAAAAAATTAATGGTTTAGTTGTTTTAAATGATAGTAATTAATTATATATATGGTTTATTCACATTTATAGTTTTCCCTATTTATTTAATTATGCGTTGAAATTATTTTATTGAAAATGAGTCGTGGCTAAAAAAGTATAACCGTGGCTTAAAATATAGGCAATGCTAGTATAACCGTGGCTTAAAATATAGGCAACGTTTATGTCACCGTGGTCTAAAACAAGACCAGAAAACCGCGGCCTAAAACAGGTGTAGAAAACCGTGGCCTGTTCTTGAAGTTGGCAACGTTTGCATATGTGTGGCCTAAAGGTATAGGCCACGGTTAAAATTTTGTTGCCCAAAAGACGAGACAACGCTAGTATAACCGCGGCTTAAAGTATAGGCAACGGTTATGTCACCGTGGTCTAAAGCAAGACCAGAAAAACCGTGGCCTGAAACAGGTCCAGAAAACTGTGGCCTGTTTGTGTGTTATAGGCAACGGTTTTCTGTGTAGCGTGGGCGAAAACAAAAAACCGTGGCGTAAAGGAATAGGCAACGGCCGCATACTCCACGGCTACAAAACCGTGGCCAAACCGTTGGCTAAAGTTTAGGCCGCGGTTTTTTCATTTCTGGCCACGGTTTTTTGTTGTTGCCTAAACTGATTTTTGTTGTAGTGTTCAACACTGTAATAGTTTAATCTTTTTATCTCCACTATAATGATGGTGGGTCTTTTGTTTTTTGCTTCCTCAGTGAGTGGATTTACAGCTCGTGGTGAGTCCATGTATTTAGTATAACAATTGCTTCTTGTTGTTTCTACTTAATTTTTTTGTTTAAATGTTTTTCTTATTATTCGTTATCTCTTTCATTAAGTTATCAATGCATTATTGTATGTCTCTTCTTGTTCAAAGATGAATAACACTGTCACCATCGAGAACTTGCATTACTCTCAACGCAACTATAGAAGAGGTACAAAACCAACCCTCAACCCCAGGTCGCTTCCTAACACAACTCAACGAATCTTAGGTCGCCCACACCTTTGGTATCCTCTATAAGATGTCATTTGGTCAAGTGAATCCTGTTCACAAGAGCTTATTGTATGCATATAATAAAGCAAATATTGATTAAAGATTCGTTGAAAGAATAGTTTGGGACTTTAAAAAACATACCACTTATTGAAAGAATAGTTTGGGGGTTATCAAAATGTTGGATGCATACAGAGAGATATCCAAAATTATTTGATAGAATAAAGACTTTGATTAAAGATTCTGATGCACATTTTTTTATTGATAACTTCAAAAGGATGCAAGAAGTAAATCCATCATTCAATTATGCATATGAGATAGATGGAGAAGGTCGGCTTAAACATGTTTTTTGGGCATATGGTATTTGTAAGAAAAATTATTCCTTATTTAGGCATGTGGTTTCATTTGGCACTACATGTGAAACAAATAAATATTCAATGATTTTTGCACCATTTACTGGGTAAACCACCATAAACAGTGTATTACTTTTGGAGTAGGCCTTTTAGCAAATGAGAAAAATGATTCATTCATATCATTGTTTGAAAAGTTTTTGAAAGCAATGGGAGGACATAAGCCAACTATTCTAATAATTGATCAAGATTTGCCATGAAAATTTCTATAGAGAATGTTTTTAACTCTTCTATTTATAGATTTTGTATGTGGCACATTATGAAAAAAGTTTCAAAGAAAGTAGGTGTTTCCTTAAATGACAACGAGGAGTTCAACAATAATTTCGAGGCATGTGTCTGGCAATCAGAGGCACCAAATGATATTGAAGCAAAGGGAAAGATATAATGAGTAGGTTTCACTTAGAAAAAATGAGTGGTTATCACATATGTTTAATATTTGAAGCATGTGGATCCCAGCTTACTTTAAAGACATTTTTATGGCGGAGATATTGGGAACAACATCAAGATTAGAAAATAAGAATTCTTTTTATGCAAACTTCTTGAATACTAATGTTAGCTTGGTTGAATTTTGGATGAGATTTAATTTTGCATTAGAAGCACAGAGGCATAAGGAGTTGCTTGTTGATAATGATTCACTTCATTCTATACCAAAACTAATGTTAAATCGTGGTTTTGAGAAGCATAGAAGAGACTATATACTCATGAGAACTGTTATATATTTTAGAAAGAATTATGGATTGTATGTGTAGATTGTGGAGTTGAAAGTAAGAAAGAGGAAGATGGAATGGAAATATCGCATATAATTGATAATAATGTGGCCAATTGTAAACTACGAGAAGTGGTTTATAATCCTTCTAATGACAATGCAAATTGTTCATGCAAAATGTTTCAGTATCAAGGAATACCTTGTAGACACATACTTTGTGTTCTAAAAGGGAAAGGTTTAAATGAATTACCAAGTAAGTCCATTGTTAATAGGTGATATGAGTATGCTTGATGGTGATAAAATGCTTGGATTGAGACTATTTTACATGCTATGTGTTACATGCTTAATTGATAGATTTAATGTGTCAAATAATGATGTGTTGATATGCTATTTGAATCATGATGATAGATGTTGTCTATTCATGGTTATTGTTATGAATACCTATGCATGTAAATGAGCCATCGGTTTGGCTATGTGTGGATTGATGTCGCCCATGATATGGCTACCTTGCCTTGAGCAAGATTGTTGATTTATGTTGTTAATATCTTAAGGTTACTTTCATAGGCTAATATGTCTCTAAGGGCCTTAGGACATTTAGAATATGGTTTGGGGATTGGACTATGACACTTAGATAAAATAAGTGGTTTTAGAAGTAAATTGATTAAATAAAAAAAATTGAATTAGATTAAGTTAACTGGTAAGGTTGTTTAAATAACTTGGTTAAGGTTAATTATAACTTGAGAATTGATTGGTAATGGTTTTAGAAAGCTTCACAAAAGATAGATAGTTAAACGATGAGAATTTGGCTAAGTGTAAACTCACTAAGTGTAGGCTACCTAAGGCTTCAAGAAAAGAATTATTTAATTCAAACGAAAATAGATTCCGACGAAACGACTTCAGAACCTGATTCTATAATTCATTGGAGATGCCTCGACGCGTGCTTGGAGACCAATGACTCAATGGGGCCCACCTGGCCCCAATTTTCATGTCAGACGAACATAGATGAGGTGCATGGTGCCTGCTCTGTGGCACAAGGCGCAGGCCCTGCTGCAGCATAGGGCACAGGGTGCCCACAGGGAGGCGCCAGGCACCTACTAGCAGTGCATTCTGCCCCATTTTTTCAACGTTTAGACCCGCTAGGTTCCCAACTTGATATATAGGCACTCGATAGATGAGCGATAATTAGAGTTTTTAAATGTTAATGTAGAGTATGGTTTGGTATTGGCTCAATGACTAATTAATTTAATTAGACTCCTAAGTGTTCTAAGTTAAAGAATAAGAATCGACTTGCTAAGGATTAACTAGAACATGCTCCGATTGAATTAAGGGTAGCTAGTCAAGACTTAGTAAGGTATAAGATGTTATAAATAAGATGATTAAAAGGTTGTTAGTTATTAGTGGAAACCTTGTCGCAGTATGGGCAAGAACTCGTCGCAGTATAGGCGGGAAGTACCTTGTTATGTTAGTGTTACCAATTGACTTCAAACACAAGAGGGGGGTGAATTGTGATAGCGGTGCTTATATAAAAAATTACAGAAAATAAATGACCGAATAATAAATAAAGAACAAAAATAAATAAAGTGCTTGAATGATAAAGAGACAAAGAGCAAAGAAAACGAGCAATTTATCTGAGTTCTGGCCACCAAACACCCACATGGGCCTACGTCCTGTCCCCAAAGCAAACCACTATGGGATTTTCACTAAAACACTAGCTTTTAAATCGAGTTCGGCTAGAAACCTTTACAACTCTAACTTGAGCAATACGTTCAAGAGATATCACCTCTATGAACACCTTGGGATTCTACCCAAAAATAAATGATTTTCTCAAATAAAATGAGATGAAAAGATACACTCAATAGTGCGAGATATAACAAATTGAAGCTTCAAATAATACAACTCAAATTTTGTAGAATAAAAAGACTCTCAGAAAATTGTGCTCAAATAAGTGTGAGTGATGAAAAATATTTGTGAGTTTTTGGCACAAAATTAAATCTAGCGTTGTTGTATTTTTCGTGTTGTAAGAAAGACCGCAGCGTTGTTTATATTTATGAAGGTGAGGAGCGTTTGCGTTCAGTTGATTTGTCCGATTGGAAGATTTGGCCAGTGCCTGAGGGATACGTCAGTTGCTGGAATGAATATTAAAAGGATTTGTCGTTGCGGGGAAGGCGGCTAGGCGGGCGACCTCAAGACAAACTGCAGACGCGAGCGACACCGCGCTGACTGGCTGACCAGGCGGCCTCGACACAGCTTCGGCATATGACCTCACGGCCCAAAATGACCTCGTGACACGACCTCGACCTGCACTCTGTATCGACCTCCTCATCAAGACGACAGCGACCTCGAAGCGACCTCATCGCCGGCTCGACACGGATCATCATTTCGCGGATCATCGGCTCGGCGCGACAAGAGCTCATCACGCGACCTCGATGCAGCGACCTCATGCTTGACCAGCGACCTCCTCCTGATTCGACATACTACTTCCTCAGGCTCAACATCCGACTTCCTCCTCGCCTCGACATCCGATTTTCGAGCTCGACATGCGACTTCCTCGATCTCGACAGCGACTTAATCCTCGGCTCGACATCAGAGCTCCTCGATTCGACATCCGACACGAGATATGCATGTCAAAATATTTTGTGCGTGTGTGATTTAATTTTAATTGAGAGCTTTTATTATTACTTACAAATTGTCTTAATAAAGATAAATAAATACCCAGAACCAAAGACTTGAGAAACAATCATTCTTGATATGCGTCTTGGTATTCTTTTCCACTTTTTGCACTATTGACTATTTGCAAAGCTCCCTTTTGTCAATCATCAAAATCATCTGTCACAAGGCATGTATTCCACAGACTCCCCACTTTTTGATGATGACAAACATCTCGTGGAGGAATTTAGTAAAATATAATCATGATATAGCAATGAGATATAAGCATGGTTTTTCAATAAAAGATATCGAGTTTAAGCACAATATTTAGAAAAACTCCCTCTCACAATAGGCAATACTTAAAATATCACTCCCCTGAATCATGCATTCATGTAACTCTCCCCTTTTGGCAACATCAAAAGTGGGAAAGACAAATAAAGCAAGGCATATATTGAGGATTAAACAAGCATATTTTGATAGTTCACGTGATACCAAGCTTGGTGTGTGATGGATGAGTCAATTTGGTTGGACATGATTAGCTTAGTTGCATAAGACAAATCGCACCCACTCATTATTAGTACTTAAAGAAAATGGAAGGGGAAAAGACTGCATAAACTTCGTTATACACACTCAGCGCCCAAGTTAGAATTTATTCATAATAAAATGCCTCACGCTAGTCATTCAATGCATGATTGATCTAAAATTCCCTAACTCGGTTCTTATAAAAGAAGCTTTCCATCATTGACATTTCAAATTCACTTTGCATGATATCGAGAAAATTCCTCACACAAGGATTCATTAGTAGCACCAAATATTATATCATCGACATAAATTTGAACAAGTAAAATGTCATGATTTTTGTGTTTAATGAAAAGAGTGGTATCAACTTTTCCTCGTTCAAAACCTTTTCAAGTAAATATTTGCTCGACCTCGTACTGCAAGCTCTGAGCTTGTTTTAAACCATATAAAGCCTTTTTCAATTTGAAAACATGATTTGGAAATTCAAAATTTTCAAACCGGAGGTTGATCAACATATACTTCTTGAATAAAGCCATTAAGAAATGCACTTTTAACATCCATTTGAAAAAGTTTGAAATCCATGATGCATGCAAATGCACGAAGCGTCACGAATAGCTTCTAATCTAACCCGCGGTGCATAGGTTTCATCGAAATCTATGCCCTCTTGTTGATTATAGCCTTTTGCAACAAGTCTAGCTTTATTTCTAACAATGATACCGTTTTCATCAAGCTTGTTGCGAAAGACCCATTTGGTCCCGAATGACTAGGTGATCTTTAGGCCTAGGGACAAGTTCCTGAACATCATTTCTCTCAAATTGATTTAATTCCTCTTGCATAGCAAAGGTCAATGCTCATCAAAGATGGCTTCATTGACGTCATTTGGTTCAATTTGAGAGACAAAGGCCATATGATGACATGCATGATTAAGAAGTTTAGTCGTTACCCTTTTCGAGATATCACCTATTATGTTGTCAAGAGGATGGTTCTTTGAGACTCTCCATTCCTTTGGAAGATTTGAGTGAGAGAGTTCTTGAGAGGGGTTGAGGCAAGGACTCTTGATCCTCCTTTTGAACTTTGTCTCTCTTGTTCCTCTAAATAGGTATCTCCAAATACTGCAAGATCATCGACACTTTCTGCGAAGATTTGGGGTTAGATTCATCGAAAGAAACATGCGCAGTTATTCTTCAACAGTCCAAGTTCTTTTATTAAAAATTCAAAAGCTTTACTAGAAGTGGAATATCCAAGAAATAAACCTTCATCGCCTTTAGCATCAAATTTACCAAGGTTATTCTTACCATTGTTTAGAGACAAAACACTTGCATCAGCGTGAAGGTGGGAAATGTTGGGCTTCCTTCCTTTGTAGAGTTCATACTTGTTTGCTTAGGATCGGCCTTATAAGAACTTCGATTCATCACATAGCAGCGGTGCTCACGTTGCCGCGAAAAGTACTTAGGAAGGTTAGTCTCATTGAGCATCGTCTCGCTAGCTCGCAAGAGCCGATTTTTCCTTTCAACCACTCCATTTTGTTGCGGTGTCCTTGGAGGCGAGAAAAGTTGTGATCGATGCCATTTTCTGTGCAAAATGCTTCAAATGCTTCATTCTCAAATTCCCCACCATGATCACTTGAATGGAAGCAATGTTAAGTCCCTACTCATTTTGTATAACCTTTGCAAGTTTGAAAAGCATTAAAAGCATCATTTTGTGAGAAATAAATAAAGTCCATGTATACTTGAGAATAGTCGTCCACAATAACAAGAGCATAGTAATTGCCACCAAAGCTTTTAGTTCTAGAAGGATCAAATAAATCCATATGTAAAAGTTGTAAAGGCAGGTTTGTAGAAACAATATTTTTAGATTTGAAAGATGCCTTTACTTGTTTTCCTTTTGACATGCATCACAAAGTTTATCTTTTTCAAAGCAGAAGCTTTGGTAAGCCAATTACTAAGTCTTCTGAACCAATTTATTAAGATGATCCATGTGAATATGAGCGTTCTTACATGCCATAGCCAAGATTCATTCTCTTTACTAAAAAGACAAAGATGCATCATTTGAAGGTAGTTCATCTAAATTAACCATATAGATATTTCCAATTCTAGATCCAACAAAAATGTACTTTTATTAAAAGAATTTACTGACCATGCATTTTGAAGAATCAAATATAACATTATTGCCTTTGTCAGAAAGTTGACTAATACTTAGCAAGTTATGTTTCAAACCTTCCACATACAGGACATTCTCTATAATGGGATTAGGACTCTTACCAATAGTACCAATCCCAAGAATTTTACCTTTATTATTACCACCATAATAAACATAACCTTTATTTTGGGTTCCAAGAGGAGAACTTGCTTTTGTCTCTGTCATGTGCTTTGAACATTGCTATCAAGATACCAATTTGAATCTTTGGCTTTCAAGCACACCTACAACAACAAATCATATTTTAACCTTTGGTACCCAAACCATCTTGGGTCCATATGAGTTAGTCTTGGGCAAGAGTGCCACTTTGGAATCCATATTTTTTGCCAACTACATTTTTATTCTTTCTAATATTGCAAATAGAGCGGTGTGACCATTTTCTACCACAAAGTGAAAGCATTTAATGAAAGGACTACTTGAGGTTTGTTGTGATTGAAGAGTTTAAAGATTTTTCATGAATTTTGGATGATAACCTAAACCGACTTTTCCAAAAGTACCTTTTTGATTTCCTAACATAATGTTTAGATTATCTCTTCCCATCGTAAATTTTGCAAGAGTGTTATTTTAAATCCTTAACCTTATTTTTCAAACACACTACACTCATTGCATTTTAAAACTTCATCCTTTTTATTTTCACAAGATATGGAGGAGAAGTTTCAATCAAGAACTTGTTTTTCTTTAAGAATCACTATCTCTTTGTTTAAAATTTCAATTTTTGATTCAAGAGAAGAGATGGTTTTCTTAGAAGAAAGAACAATTTTTCCAAGTTTAATCGTTTCATTATTTAATTCTTCACAAGCAATAAGCGACTCATCATAAGTTAAAGGAGATTCGAGTTCAAGAGCATTTACTCAAATCCTCCTCGTGTTTTGCCATGAGACATAAGTTGGCCTCGGTAGTACCTTCGGGTCAATAGAAGGGTGTCCCACATTTCTTTACTTGATCTTACAATTTGAGACCCTATAGAACTCATCGTAGCTTAAGCGAGTGATGATGTTCTTAGCTTTCAAATTGTATTGGACCTTTTTCTTATCATCTTGGTCCCAAGTGATCTTGGTTTGTCTACCACTGCATCATTAATTGATTGAGTGGGGACAAATGGACCATTTTCCACAAGATCCCAAATATCAAGATCAACACCCTCAAGAAAGATTTGCATTCTATCCTTCCAATAACTATACCCCTCACCATTGAAAAATGGGGTCTGTTTCATGGAAGTTCCCCTGCACTGTTTGAAGTCATTCTCTTGAGACGGTTAAGTCCTTTATACAAGAGTCTAGCTACGATGCCACTTGTTACCAATTGACTTCAAACACAAGAGGGGGTAAATTGTGATAAGGGTGCATATAAAAAAATTTAAAGAAAAAAAATGAACGAATAATAAATAAAGAACAAAAATAAATAAAGTGCTTGAATGATAAAGAGACAAAGAGCAAAAGAAGAGCACGACAATTTATACCAGGTTCGCCACCAAACACCCTGGCCTCGTCCCCTGTCCCAAAGCAAACCACTATGGGATTTTCACTAAAACACTAGCTTTTAAATCAGTTCGGCTAGAAACCTTTACAACTCTAAACCAGCAATACGCTCAGAGATATCACCTCTCTATGAACACCTTGGGATTCCTACCCAAAATAAATGATTTTCTCAAATAAATGAAGCGAAAAAAGATACACTCAATAGATGTGATATAACAAATTGAAGCTCAAATAATACAACTCAAATTTTGTAGAATAAAAAGACTCTCGGAAAATTGTGCTCAAATAAGTGTAGTGATGAAAAATATTTGTGAGTTTTTGGCACAAAAATTAAATCTTGCGTTGTTGTATTTTTAAGTGTTGTAGAAAGAGCACAGCGTTGTTTATATTTATAGACCGACTGAGGAGCGTTTGCGTGAGTTGATTTGTCCGTTGGAAGATTTGACCGTTACTGCAGGGATCTGTCCGTTGGAATGAATATTAAAAGGATTTGTCGTTGCGGGGAAGACAATTCGGCGAGGCGACCTCACGCGGCTCGGCGACGACCTGCCACACTCGACAGACGACCTGCGACCGCTCGGCATATGACCTCACGAGCGGCTCGGCAAATGACCTCGGCACACCACGACCTCGGCACACTCAGATATCGACCTCATCGCCGACGACACGCGACCTCGGGTAGCGACCTCATCGGCCGACACGGATCATCGGCACGGATCATCGGCTCGACGCGGCACGACAAAGAGCTCATCACGCGACCTCGATGACGCGACCTGCATAAGCTTGACCGCGCGACCTCCTCCTCGATTCGACATACTACTTCCTCGTGAGCTCGACATCAGACTTCTCCTCGGCTCGACATCAGATTTACTCAGGCTTCGACATCACGACTTCCTCGGATCTCGACACGCTGACAATCCTCACCGACATCAGGCTCCTCGATCGACATCAAACCACGAATATGCATGTCAAAATATTTTGTGCGTGTGTGATTTAATTTTAATTGAGAGCTTTTTATTACTACTTACAAATTGTCTTAATAAAGATAAATAAATACCCAGAACCAAAAGACTTGAGAAACAATCATTCTTGATATGCGTCTTGGTATTCTTTTCCACTTTTTGCACGGTTGACTATTTGCAAAGCTCCCTTTTGTCAATCATCAAAATCATCCTGTCAAGGCATGTATTCACAGTTAGGACACGCTTGCGTGCCCGCCATGTAGTTGAGAGTTAGCCACGCATTGTTGTTTGACGCTTAAGCTAGATTGCCATGCATCGTCGTTGTCTTTAGGTGGGGTGGTGAGCAAATGATTATGGGAGCAATGCAGTGACGACCACGAGGAGCTTTGCTTGGTTCAAATTGCACAGAGTAACTATTTATGTGTCAGTGGATGAATTGACAAGATCGCACCAACAAACTAAACAGTTCAGATTTCACTGAATAAATAAATTCTACTATTCACACGTCAGTACATCATAGAAGAATGGACGAGATTGCACCGGCGCAATGAACGATTCTGATCACACCGGTTAAACAATTCTACTATTCACAAGTCAAAGCATCACTACATGACACATCGACAAACTAATTCGTAAATTTTCTTAATTATTTATAATTAATATTTGAATTATAATGTTAAGTATTAATTTTTAAATTAAACAAAATTAGTTTAGAAAAAAAGTACTCTAGTTCATTAAATCGATTAAATTAAGAAAAAATAGCCCAAACAAAAATAAAATAAAATATGAAAGTAATGTGGGAAGTCAGTTTTGGGTGCCAACGTCCCTTAGCCCTTGATTGGTTGTGAGAAGAAACTAAGAAGAGAGAAAGAGGTGAGAAAGAGTATGAGAAGAGAGAAATATATAAGAAATAGAGTAGATTTGATGTATTGATTGGTAGAAGAGAAAAATAGAAGAAATTGAGAAGAATGAAGTGTTGATTATTTATGAAAATACAAGAATGCCCCTAAATTAAAAATCTCAATCAAAATTAATTTTTTATTTGAACTTAATTAGTTATTTAATGACATTAATTAATTTACTTTTTTATTAATTTAATTAATTACATTAATTTTATTAAATTATTTAAAATAAATAATTTAATTATTATTTTAGATATTAATTAATTAAAATATTATTTGTCTTATTATATTAATAGGCAGCTCTTTAGTAGGCACAAAAGTCAATGCAGGGGTATAAAAGGGCAACAAGCCTTTCTCTTCAATTTCTTCCCGATTTTGCGAAAATGAGAAAAATGGTGAGTCCCATGCGAATTTTTCATGTCTCTTCTATTTCACTGTTGTGCTGAACAGAAGAAGTGCACAACTTCGTCCCTCTTTCTCTCTTTCACCTCTCTCTCGTCGCTTTTTCACACTTACCAATCAAAAGCTTAAAAAAGGGAGTTTTTTAGTAATTAATTTGTGTGTTGGGGTATTTAAGTAATTTTATTTTTTAGGATTATTAAAAATAAAAAAATCAGCAACAAATTGTAGCTTTTTTTTTTTTTTGACTAAAAGCTTATCCATTTAAAAGCATGGAATTTGATACTAAAAGAAAGATAAACACAGCCAGAATGCTTCACTCTTTACCTTTTAAGACTTAACTCTAGTAATTTTTTTTTAAAAAAAATTAGAATTTATTTAAAAATCTAATTATAAATTAAACCTTTAATTAAATATGCTCCGTAAGTTTAACCTTGACCAAGCTCATATCTTCAATTTGTAAAATGAGTAAAACTTTCGTGACCTGATGACCTCACTCATTGCCGCCTTGCCGGCCTGATTTTGACATTAACCAATAATCAACGCTCCCAAATTCAACCTACAATTTGGTTATTTTACACCAACGAAAACTAATAAATTTTGTCGTTAATGATGGGATTATTATTCTTTTTTCATGTGATAATCCAACTGTTTATGAGAAAATCAACGGTAAATTATTATATATATATATAGAATTAATACCAATCCTTGATTTTCTCATTATCAATAATTAAGATTACTTATTTTATTTTTGAAAGTAAATTGCCCATTTTAGAGAAATTAGATTCTTCGTTACTCTTATTCTTGTCTTTATAATAAATAGTTAAGAGTATAATCAGGAAAAAAAATAATTAATATAATCTTAAACTAAAAACGATAGATAAATAATAACAAAATTTCTCTAAAAATTAGAGAAGTAAAGATAAGGAAGCGAGGGAGTATTTTCTTCTTTCTTGTACCTATCCCGAGAGAGGTTTCTAACAACAATCTGTTACAAATATCAAAATGATTGACCCAATGTAATTAGAGTGTGCCTGGATTTTGACCAAAGACAATGACCATTTTCACATTTCCATTCTTTGTTGCCAAACTACTTATACTGCTCCTTCCAATTTCATCTGCAAGTGATTCCATTAACGCATCACAATCACTTCCTGATGGAAGCACCTTGGTGTCTAAAGATGGAAGCTTTGAAGTGGGTTTCTTCAGTCCAAGCAATAACAACACAAACCGCTACTTGGGTATCTGGTACAAAAAGATCCCAGGTAGAACCGTTGTTTGGGTTGCAAACCGTAATAACCCAATCAAAGACAACTCCAGCAGGTTGGTTATAAACACAGATAGAAAACTCGTGATCCTCAGCAACAACGAAACTCTTATTTGGTCAGCAAACTCAACAACACAAACACAGACACAGAGTCCAATTGTGCAGCTTTTGGACTCGGGAAACTTAGTACTAAGAGATGAGAAGGAACAAAATCCCCAAAACTATTTGTGGCAGAGTTTCGAATATCCTTGTGATACTTTTTTAGCAGGAATGAAGATTGGATGGAACCTTAAAACAGGTCATAATCGTTATTTATCAGCATGGAAAAACTGGGATGATCCTTCTGTTGGGGATTTCACTTGGGGTCTTGTACTTGGCAACACACCTGAATTGGTTATGTGGAAGGGTTCCACGGAATACTATAGAAGTGGACCTTGGAATGGTGTCAGGTTCAGTGGTAAAACAACTCCCCTTTTCGACTTACAATTTGTGACCACTGATGATGAGGTGTTTTACACTTACAATCCTCCGAATAACTCTGTGATTACAAGAGTTGTGTTGAACCAATCCGTGTATGCTCGTCAGCGATACAATTGGATTCAAGAGAATCAGACATGGAGGCTTTATTCGTCGGTGCCGCGAGATCTTTGTGACAACTATAATCTTTGTGGTTCTTATGGGAATTGTATTGTGAATGAATCACCACCCTGCCAGTGCTTAACAGGGTTTAGGCCAAAATCACAACAAAATTATGAGGCATTGGATTGGAGTCGAGGTTGTGTGATTAGTGAACCGTGGAGCTGTAGGGTCGAAAACCGAGATGGTTTTAAAAAATTTAGTGGATTGAAATTGCCAGACACTACAAAGTCTTGGGTTAAGGGGAATTTGACACTGGAGGATTGCAGGACTAAATGCTTTGAAAATTGTTCTTGCACTGCATATGCAAATTTAGATGTCAGAGGTGAAGGTAATGGTTGTATTGTTTGGTTCGGTGATCTAATTGATTTAAGGGTGGCTTCAGTTCCTGGACAAGATCTATATATTCGAATGGCAATGGCTGCTTCAGATTCTACTAATAATGGTATGGTCTTTAATACTTTGTGAATTATCTTTTACTTGATTTTTATATGTATATGTTTTTTTCTGAGTGGTGACTGTTGGCTCATTTCAATGAATTTCTATCTGTGAAGATGCAAAGGGAGGGCATAAGAAAAAGGTGGTCGTGGTAATTGCAGTTACACTTTTCTTGGTTCTTGTGATTGTTTTCATTTTGACTTGCATTTATTGGCGGAAAAGAAAGCTTAAAGTTAGAGGTAAACTTTATTAACCTGACCTGGCTCCATTGAACCATGTTACTGCAAGTTCTTTAGCTATTCTGTTGATTACACTGAAATGACTCTTTTGGTGTTAAATACCATCTGCAACTTGCCATTCATATCTTATTTTGAAAGAGAAGCATATGATTGGAACATTCATGTGGAAATTTTTTGTTAAATGATACCCTTCTGTTATTTAATCAGGAAATCTTGTAGAGTTGTAGTAAGAAACTCTTGTGTTTTCTTATTTTATGTAACTTAACTGATTGGTTTACTTCAGAGGAAACAGAAAAAACCTCAGAAGAAAAGAAAGAAGAAGGCCATGAAGAAGACTTGGAGCTGCCTTTCTTTGATTTTGCTACCATAGCTCGTGCTACTAATGACTTCTCAAGTGACAAGAAACTTGGCCAAGGTGGTTTTGGGCCTGTGTACAAGGTAAATAACTAAATATGCATGCAAAATAGTTAGTACTAAGATTCAAAGATTACAAAAAATTGCAATCAAATCATTCTAATTGGGTGTTTGCTATTATTCAACTAATTTAACGTATTTTTTTAGGGAACATTAGAAGGTGGACAAGAGATTGCTGTCAAGAGGCTTTCAAATAATTCTAGACAAGGAACAAAAGAATTCAAGAATGAAGTTATAGTGTGTGCTAAACTTCAGCACCGAAATCTTGTTAAGGTTCTCGGTTGTTCCACACAAGCAGACGAAAAAGTGCTCATCTATGAATACATGCCCAATAAAAGCCTACATTCCTTTCTCTTCGGTACATGCCTCTGCAATTAAAAATTTTTGTTTACAAAGAAGAACTTCATTTGTTTCATTTCTAGACTAACTCAAACAAGGCTCTTGACAGATTCTTCTCAAAGGGGACTCCTAAATTGGTCTAAGCGCTTTAACATTATATTTGGAATTGCTCGGGGACTTCTTTATCTTCATCAAGATTCTAGATTAAGAATCATTCATAGAGACCTGAAAGCAAGTAATATTCTACTAGATGGCGAGTTGAATCCAAAAATTTCAGATTTCGGAGTGGCACGAATGTTTAGCGGAAATCAAACAGAAGGAAATACAAAAATGGTAGCTGGAACATAGTAAGTATCTATTGACTAAAAAATTTTAAGTTGCATTTACATTTTCCGCAAGAAAAATACTAACTCATTTCTGCAATTTCATCAAGTGGCTATATGGCACCAGAATATGCAATTGATGGGTTATTCTCCATCAAATCTGATGTATTTAGCTTTGGTGTATTATTACTGGAGATAATAAGCGGGAAGAAAAACACTGGAGTTTTCTTTCAAAATGATGGGTTTAATCTTTTAGGACATGTAAGTGAAACTGAACATACCTTTGGTTTTATTAATTAATTTACCTTTGACTCCCTGCACAGGACAATAAATATAAAACTTGTCCAATGTTGTTTTGTAGGCTTGGAAATTGTGGAAAGATAACACTCCAATGAAATTAATTGATGCTTCTTTGAGTGACTCCTATACCTTATCAGAAGTACTACGCTGCATCCATGTTGGTCTTCTATGTGTGCAACTGCATCCTGAGGATAGGCCAAACATGGCATCAGTTATTTTGATGTTGAGCAGTGAAAATAGTTTGCCACAGCCTAAAGAGCCTGGTTTCCTTATTGAAAGAATGTCAATTAAAGGAGAATCTTCTTCAAGTAATCAAATTAATTCTTCGACTAATGAACTAACTGTGACACTGTTAGAGGCTAGATAGAATTGTTTTACTTATAGGTTTCCAATAAGTGCAATCTTCTATTTTCTGTTTCTCAGAGATCTTCACAAGTTAAAGTACTGTCTATAGCCCATCGTTTCTTAGTGGAAAAGCTAAATGTAAGTCCTATGAATTGGTTGGAGAAATGTGATAGTTTTTGCACAATTAATGTTTTGCTTATCTTTATGTTTTGATATATCCGAAATTTTACAACTTAAAGACTTGTACTTGCCGTATTCTACATTTGTCCAAATTTGGTAGCTGAAAGTTGGAACAAGGCAAAAAAATTCCTTAATGTAGGTACCTGTCACTTTCTACCCCAGTGTGAAACGAGGAAAATCCAATTTGGTTGGGGTTGGAGTTGAGATCAGATTTTTCCCAATATTTTAAAAACTGGACATGCAGGGACGAGTCTAAAAATTTAAATAACTCATGTAGTAAATCCGAATTTAATCTCGAAGTGATAATAATTAATTAAAGTATAATATTTGTTAAATAATAAAGTTGACAGAGTTTTTATCTGATATTTTGCGGGTTCAAGTCCTCAATATTCCCTTTAGGTTCGTAAGTTCTCAAAGAATCCGAAAGTTTTCCATGACATAGACTGAGACGTCATCCAATCGCTCTTATTTTTTACTTATAAAAAAGTTGAACCCACGTATTTATGTTGATTCTTAAATTTCTTTGTTTCTTAATATTCTTGATATTAAATTATATGTATTATTTGTTATAATGTGTTTATGCCTTTTTGGGTGTTTCGGCTTAAATCAAGGAAGGAAAAATGAATTTGATATCGAAATGAAAATCTTGTAATGGCTATCAAAATTGAATAAAACTACACGAACCCTTAAAAAGCGTCATTTCAAGATGTGATGGTGAACAAGAGTGTGAGAACACAGGTGACATAGGTGGAAGCTAATCAGCTTCATAGGAGTAAACTCAAGGTTAGGAGGCATGATGGTATCTTCACGGGGAGGCTTCTAACCCTCCAAGGGAAGATGGGTGGATAAGAGATGAAGAACTTTCAAAGAAATTCTATTCCCAAATGCTACTTAATAACAAGAACCTTCAAGATGGTGTCACAATGGATGATTTAGAGGAGGAGGAGAATCTTGAAGAAAGACCCAGAAGGATGTGGAAAACCCAAAAATCATGGTTGGAGTGGATGAGAAGGGGTGCCCTACCCTAGTCTCAAACAATGCTAAATGTGAAAGGATTTGCAAACCCTGGTAGCAAACCCTTGTGGTAAAGCTTTTAGGCATGAACATTAGTTTTATTACTCTGAAACGAAAGCTTGATCAAGCTTGGGCAAGAACATGGTCACTTCATATTATTGACCTCAAGAACAATGTTTTTGTAAGATTCAATTCAAATGAGGACTATGACTTTGCCCTAACAGGTGGCCCTTGGCTTACTTTTTATCACTACCTTGTGGTTAAGAAGTAGGAACCACAATTTAGGCCTTTTGAGACAAGAATCAACAAGATTATGGCGTGGGTTCGGCTCCCTGGACTACACTTGAATGTTGTGACCAAAAGGTGATATGAGCCATTGGGAATCTCATCGGAACAACCTTGAAGGTGGATTTGAATACAGTGAAACATGTCAGGGCTAAATTTGCAAGGATTTTCATGGAAAAAGACTAGGTTTAAGCCATTGATTCGTTTCTATAAGCTTGATGGTGAACACTAGCGAATTGAGTATAAAGGGATACACTTAGTTGTTTTTCATGCGGGAAGTACGACCATGCTAAAGAAAACTGCCTAGATAAAAATTCGACTGAGCCAGGGGACACGATAGAAGAGCCAATGGATCAAGATGATGAGGTTGGTCTAGGGTCGTGGATTACGTAATTTCAAGAAGCCTAGGGTTCGCTCCAAGAATGATCAAACCAAGAATGACCAAACTGTTGCTGAGAAGAGGCCTAGTGGTCCTATTATATTGCTAAAGAAGTGAAAGGAGACACAACTGAATGAGACAACGTGAATAAGACAAAAAAAGGTTAGTGATGTACTAGCAAGGAAGAGATAAGTGGTAGGTCACGACAGATCGTTAACTTTGAGGACATTCCTCACCCTGCTAGTAAAGAAAACCAAAAGGTTTTCCTTACTGGGAGTCAAATGTGAAGGGAGAAACGACAAAATGCTATTAGGATTGATGATTGGGTGACGATGAATTCGATGGAAATAAATGACTAAAGCCCTCCCAAAAGCAATTTGAATCAAGATAAGGGTTGCTCCCAATCTAGGACAGGTGCAGCGCCCCCCTCTCTTAATGATCTTGATTTGGAGTTGATGATACTAGAGAGTCAAATCTTGTAACCTATTGTGCATGGGATACATGCAGAGATGAGAGAGTAGGAATCTAAGCCTCTTGATCAATATGTTTAGGCGATGGATATGGAAGATCCAAATGGAAACGAAAGTTTGTATGATGAATGTGACGTCAATGTGGTTGTTGCGATGAACCTGCTTGATGGTGTGGTTCGGAACCCTAACCAGCAATCTTTAAGGTCCCCTCAAAACAATTATCATTATTAGTTGGAAAGTGAGTGGTGCCCTTGGAAGGGAGTTTGGGACAGTTTTTCGCCTCATCGTTAATACGCATAAACATGGCATCCTTATTGTCCTAAAGCCACGATATAGTGGGTAAAGGGATAGATCAACCATTCGCAAACTTGGTTTTTGTCACTCTATCATTAGCAAAGCTCGTGGGTTTTCGGGGGGATTTGGATCCCCTAGAAATGAGATGATTTTGTAGTAAACACACTCAATATTAGTGACCAAGTTATTCATGTTGAGGTTAACAACAATATGGATCCTCCTAGGTTCCTTTTCACAATCTACGCAAGCCCTCAAGAGTTCTTATGTCGGATTTTTAGGGAGGAAGTGGAGGAGTTGTCGGGTAGTATCACCAATGATTGGCTAATAGCGGGTGATTTCAATGACATCATTAATGCTTCAAAGTAGAAGGGTGGTGGTTATAACACCCTAATCTTCGTCATTGTGTCATGTAGAAGTTATATATGTCTAATGGGGTTATTTAGACTTTAATCGACTTTATAGGCATTCGTTACACAAAGACTTGTTTAGGTGTAGCCCAAATCTTGCGTCTATGTTATTCTATCATCTTATTCTTCTATTTTGATCCCTTTAAGAACAAAATCAGATTTATGTGCCTTCATTAAAATTGTATCCTTGTCTCTTGCCTTTCATTTTGTTCTAGTTTGACCTCAATTTGATGCCTATAACTCTAGATTCGTTTTCCAAAAGCAACACAACGCAAAGGCAAACTGTGGAATAGTATAGCAACATTCAAGTGAATTTTTCACCATGTTCGAGTCCAATTTTGGCTATGATAGTGAAACATGATTTTGTACATGTTTCACTATTCTTTCCAATGCCACCAATAATATCATAATAAGACACCTGTATCTCAAGTTATGGCTAAAACTGTAAAACAATGTTGTTGTCCAGTGTGTTAATCGATTAATGTCTCTGGTTTAACCGATTAAACCACGTGCAAACACAAAAATACGTCCATGGGCTGATTAGTTTTGTCCCAATTCGTCCCTAATCCTTTTTAAACCTCTTGGGCATGACCTAAACCATATTTGTCGCTCATAAACACTCAGAAACCCCACTTCATCTATCTCTTAGGGCTCTTTCTCCATCTTTCTTAAGAATCAACACCTCATTGCTCGTTTCTTCTCTGTTTTTTATTTTTCTTATCGTTTCTGTCTTGGAATCATCAATACTACTCTTCTCCTTATCTAAAACTTCTGTTCATGGGGTTTGATTAGCGGTAAAATTTGTATGCCCTTGTCTCGCATCAATTCTCTTGTGTTTTCCATGCTTTGGGTATTAATTAAGGATGTATTTGGATCCTCTTTTGATACTGTTATGTAAAACACCCTTGGATTCAAGCGAGGCATCCCTTCTCTTGGTGTTGTGATTCCTTATTCTAGGTATGGAGAGTTAAGAGCTGTTAATCTATATGGGGTTTCGAGCGAGGATTATGATAGTGGGGTTTTTACACAATTCCCTTTATGCTTTTGGATTAATTTGGATGCAACACTTGTATGAGCAAGGTTAAGCCGAGTTGCTTCGATCTGCTTTGACTTATTATTGATGTGTTTATATGGTTGGTTTATGTAGGAGCATAAATCTTAAGTTTGAACTATGCTTATTGCTATTGCTTTGATGCATTGCTAGATGTTTAAATGCCTCAATTGATGAGTTATGTGTTCTGGAATTTATATGAGTGATATGTGATGATTTTTCTAGGTTAGTAAAGGGTTAAGAACGTGTTCTTGAGTTTAGAGAATCATTAAGATTTGATCTGTTGAATCTGGGATTAGTTTGTACTCGTGTTGCTATTATGTTCATCTTAACCGGTTAATGCCCTAGTGTTAATCGATTAATAGGCCTTATAAGACCAAGAAGTGTAATCTGTGTGTGTTAACCAATTAACCCATATTTGTTAACCGATTAAGGAATATTAATTAACCAATTATGATGACCAGATGAGTGTTAACCGATCAAGATGTGAGTGTCAACTTAAAGGATCACAAAAGTGGTAAAACATCAAGTTATGACCTGTAATTGCTTAGTATGGACACTTAGACTTAAGTTAAGATAATGTTATTGTATGTTAAGGTTAGTTATGCCCTTAGAGGATTGATTTAACGCGACTGGACTAGAAGTAGACCCTTTAACTTAGATGGCGAACTGTAAAACTACATAAGCAATGTTATAATGTATCACCTTGTTATGCTGAGTGTTGTTAAACTATATGGATAGTGTATTGTGTTACTGTTAATGATTACGTTGACACAAATTTATGTGATTGAAATATGAACAATGTTGTAAAGAGACCCAGTTCTATGGAACCTGATGATGGGGACTCGATAAACTTAAGTTATCACTACGTGGCCTGGCATGGGACCCAACTCTAGAGGACCCGGTTACGGGGCCTATTACCAAGAGAACCCGTAAATGGAACCAGTCTAATGAGCCCGAATATGGGAACCAGTCAATAGAGAGCCTAATGTGGACAATTGATAGTTATCTAACGAAACGACTTTGGTCATTAATGTTATTGTATGTTGATAAGTTTACTATGATATTCCTTGCTAGTGTGATGATGTGACTTAGGATAAGATAATGTGTGATTCGTATTAAGATGCGATTGAATATGATGGTTGTGATGTGTCTGTATCTGTGTGTGTTTCTGTCTTGATTTCTATCTTTTCTCATTATATAGTTTGAATGATCTCTCATCCATACAACCACTTATTAGTTATGCAAACAGACGAGAAAGAGCCTACGAGAACATACATGCAGCTGAGTGATGACTTCTACAGCATGCCACTGTCATCATCGGAGTCATTGGACTGTGCTCATCTTTATTACTTTATGATTTTAAAACATAGTTATGTATCACATGAGATTTTCGTACTCTAATACATGTGACATCGAGCAATGAGTTTACTTTTCTATTGTTATTTGACAATCAAACTTCGCCACCGTTTTATAAACGATTCTTATTTACTGTTTTAGTTTAAGTTGAGATTTATGATGTGATAATCTCTTGATGTTTTGTGAAAAAGTTTTCTAAAATCCATGTTTAATTACGCACCAGTATAACCTTTTCTATCTAATAGCTATATAAAGCACATTTCGGGGTAGAGGTTGTCACAGTGGTAATGTGGAGCATCGCCAGTGCTAGGATTTCCAAAACTGGATAAACAGACGTCAACTTCTCAACCTAGAATCCGTTAGATCCAAATTCACATGGTGTGGTCCATAATGGCAAGGTAGGATATGGTATTCAAAAGCTTAGATCCAAGCATCTGTAACACTAGCTGGCGTTTGAGGTTTAATGAAGCAATTGTGAAAACCTTGCTCACATCAAATCTGATCACCACCCGATCTATGTTAACAAGGTGGTTGGAGATAGGGCACAGGGAGAGAAACTACTCGGGTTCCTTGTTGCGTGGTTACTACATGAGGAGTTCATAGGAGTGATGGATATTTGCATGGTTGTAGAGAGTGGTCTCAAAATATTCACAATACAATTAGGACATTACTGGAGCAAAATAGAACTTCTTATGGTTACGTTTTAAGCAGAAAAAGGATTTAACTAAAAGAATTCATGGGATTCAAATTTCAGATTCTTATGGAAGTAACCCATTTCCGGAACACTTAGAGGTGGAGCTAAAAAGATAGCTTAAAACTATCCTTTATAGAGAAAAGGTAATCTGGTGACCAAAATCTCACAAAGCTTGGATTTGTGGCAGAGACAAAAATACGAAGTACTATCGTTAGGGGTGATCAACGGTCAATTTCAGTCCAAAAAGTGCTTATCCGAATGAAACCAATGATGGTAATACCGAACCTATCTCCGTCCATTTGAACTAACGGATAGGGCAGGTGGCGGGTTCGGCGGGTGACAGTTTCAGCGGATGGGGTTGGCTCGGTGATCCGTTCACGAAGTTTAAGCCGGTGGCACGAGAGAAGAAGGGACAAAGTAAGAAGTTTTTGCAGAAGTTGGTTAAGTCTCATAGTTCGGTTTTGCGGAGAGCTTCTGGAGATGATGGTGGAGCCAGTTCTATGCCGACAATGATGGTTGCACGACGGAGATGATGGTTGCGGAGTGACTTTCAGGTGCAGTCAAGGTAGTCTTCCTGCAACTATAGTTTCTCTCCTAGTTGTAGCTAGTGGAGGCAGTTGTGACTCTCTAACTGCATTTTCTATCAAATGTAGTTGTAGCAATTGTTTTAGGAATAAAAATAAAAATAACAGTGCAACCGAGGCTTTGATTTCAAATAATAAAGCAATACAGCAATTGTTTAATAAATATTACAACGCTGTCTAAGAGAAAAATTAAAAGCAATTGCATTTGTTTTTAGGAATAAAACAAGACATAAAATTATTGTAGCTATTTCAACTTCCTAGACCACATTGAAGAGTGGAAAAGTGAAGTGATGGGTTGGACACGGATGGATTTGATTTGTGAGGCCTAAGGCGTACAACTGTATTACAAAGAGAAAATGAAGAGATGAGTGATGACGCACACAGTAACTAATAACCACACGTGACTCTCTGCATGGCTTTGATTTATTGTATTTAGGGCGGGTTCGGGTATCGTTGGATTTAATTTTACAGAATCAAACCCGCCCAAATAGACTCATTGTTAATTGTTTTATGTCATTTTAGAACCTGACATCCGCACCGACCAGCCCTAACTATCATTCTAAAACTGCAATCTCTTATAACAATACCTTATCCCCTTTAATGCATTACGATATGTTTCATATCCCTCGTAGGCTCATTCACAAGCTCCTTTAGTGGAATGTGCTTTGCTCAATAACTTGAAGAATATGCATAGATACATCTTTCTAAATGGTTTCAGTGACATTTAGTTTAATAGGTAGTTACATACAAATGTTGTGTAAAACTGCCGTTAATAAAATAGTGGAAAGATAGGATCTGTCGTACATGTCTGTTTGCATTTTTTTTTTTGTGTTTACTTGTGCTAACTGTTTTATGCAGTTACTTGTGCCGGTTTCTTAAAACAACCGCAGTTAAAAGCTTTGGCGCCAGTTTTTTAAAAAATCGGAGTTATATATTAAAAATATTATAAAAAGGAGAAATCTGGTCAAAAGATATGGCGTCGGTTTTCGTATAAAACCGGGGTCGTATGTGTCTTAACTAAAATATTGTGAAAATGTGAATCTGGCCAAAAGATATGGCGTCGGTTTTACTAAAAACCGCGGTCGTATCTATACCTCTGACGCCAGTTTTTGTTAAACCGCGGTCGTATGTCAACTTATGGTGCCGGTTTTTGTGAAAAATTGCGGTCGTAGATTAAAAGTAATTTCCCTCCCTTATACCTAATACTATGCTCACCTTCTGTCTCATTCATTACAATCACGCTGTTCCTTCCTCCTTCATCCGCGACACTGTTTCTGAAACTCCCGCCACGGTGACCGCGACACTCCTCCCTCTCCTCCTTCCTCGTCATTACTTCCTTCTTCGTTTCTCCACAACGACACTCCTCCTTCCTCGTCGCTCATTCCTTCTTCGTTTCTCTACTGCCACCACCGCCTCCACCGCGACACTCCTCCCTCTCCTCCTTCCTCGTCGTTCATTCCTTCTTCGGTTCACCACCTGCGTTGAGTTTTAGCAACAGCCCCGGTTCTCCGAGAGGCTTATCCATCGCACCCACTTGGCCAGGCACAACCCCGTTTCTCCACCGCGGGTCAATAGAAAGACGCCCTGACAACTTTCTCGCATTCTTCGAATACTCAAGGTATAATTTGCTAACTCTCTGTCAAGCTTTGCTTCTTGTTATCTACTTTGACTGCTGTTGCTCGAATTGAATTCCATTAAATATGTGGTTTGCTATTCTTTTTTACTCTTATTGGTATTAAAATTTTCAGATTTTTTTATAGAGTCTATTTGTTAAACTTTATTTGTTTGCCTGAAATACTACATTTCCTTGGAGGCAGCAGCTTTAGGTAGACTCTTAATCTAACCTAAACTTTCTGGCGTTGTAAATGGTGAAACATCTGTGTAAAAAACTTGAATGTCTTTAGAGTTAACAAAGGAAAAAAATGAAAAAGCTAGAGTGCCAAACACTAGGGCCATATTAAATATCTTCAAGCTTTGTAGTGGTAGTGACAGTGGTTAAAAGTTAGTGTTTTAGTCTTTGATTTTTGGTATGTCATGGCCTCGTAGATGTTGGGTTTTTACATTTTATTTAACAAAATGATCATACTTTTGATTTGTTAAAAAAAATTATATTGTGGTGTTTTATTTTAATGTTAATGCGATCTTGTTCATCACTTTCTTAAGCTCTCATTTTGAAAAATATATTGAAGTGTTGAAGATTTAGGAGCTACATTGGTATCTAAAATCTTTAGCTCTCATTTCTTTCTTAAAACATATTTGTTCATGCAAAGGAACTCTTAGAATATTGCTTTGCATTTGAATGATGATGTTGATGGATGTTAGCTTTGATATTGGAGCCATTGTGGTCCTATGGTATAATGATATCCATTTCTGTGGCTTATCACGAGTACATCAATCATTGAACTAATTATGGTTTATCAACGACCAAACTAATTTGAAAGTAACCTATCTACATCAATTTTATCCACTCTTCTTCTTACCCTTGTTGTGTATTGTGAATTATGACGTAGGAAATGTTGCTTTTGCTCTGATGAATTGATCAATGAGAAATTATTCCAATTGGGAATTTTGTTTTTGTGATGTGGGTTGGGTTTGTGGGATGGATTGGTTTTTTTTCTAACTTATGCATACAAACATGTCAATGTTAGTTAAATATCTAAGCATAAAAGTGTGTGTATATTATTTCAGAACACATTTATGGATCGTAGTTGGATGCAAAAACATCGTTTAGGTGATGAGTATAAGAACGGGGTCGAAGAATTCTTACAATTTTCCCAAGCAAAATTTCCTAATCAAACAACTTTCTATTATCCTTGTGTTAAGTGTTTGAATGGGCCAACACTAAATGTTGAGGAGATACAGAATCATCTTCGTGTTTTTGGGATTTGGCAAAGAGATACGGACCTGGCATGGTGAAGTGTTAAACAAGCCAATTGTGTCCACAAGAGAGGAAGTTGATGTAGATATGGACGATCGACTAGAGGACATGATTCGTGATATTGGACAAGTGTCTTTTCAGCGGGCACATGTGTATGAAACTCTATGCAGCGACAAGGAAAAACCTTTGTATCCGGGCTGCAAAAATTTCACGCGATTGTCAGCGGTGTTGAAATTGTTCAATCTGAAGGCGATAAATGGGTGGACTGATAAGAGCTTCACTGAATTGCTTAAACTGTTGAATGACATGCTTCCAGAAGGTAACACATTGCCGAACAGTAATTATGAAGCGAAGAAGATATTATGTCCGATGGGTGTGGAGTATAAGAAAATACACACATGCCCGAAGGATTGCATATTGTACTGGAAAGAGCATGAAGACAAAGAAGAATGTCCCGAGTGTAATACACCATGCTACAAAAAGAAGGACAGTGATGATAGTTGTGATGATGTGAGCAAAAAAGGTCCTCCTGCAAAGGTGTTATGGTATCTTCCAATTATTCCAAAGTTTAAGCGATTGTTCGCTAATGTAAATGATGCAAAGAACCTTAGATGGCATACAGATGATAGGAAATGTGATGGAAAGCTTAGGCATCCAGCCGATTCTTTGCAATGGAAGAGAATTGATTTATTATTTCTGGAGTTCGGCAATGAGCCAAGAAACCTTAGGCTTGGACTTGCTACAGATGGAATGAATCCATATGGTAACTTAAGTAGCATCCATAGTTCATGGCTTGTTCTCTTAGTAATTTACAACCTGTCTCCTTGGTTGTGCATGAAGTGCAAGTACATTATGTTATCTATGATGATTTCCGGTCCAAAACAACCGGGAAATGACATAGATGTTTATCTAAAACCCTTGATTGATGACTGAGAACATTGTGGGAAGAAGGCATTGATGTGTTTGATAGGTTTTCAGGTGAAGATTTCAAGTTGCGTGCCATGTTGTTTTGCACCATCAACGACTTTCCAGCATATGGGAACTTGTCCGGGTATAGTGTTAAGGGGCATAAAGCATGCCCTATTTGTGAAGACGACACATGTTTCTTTCAACTGAAAAATGGGAGGAAGACTTGTTACCTTGGGCATAGAAGATTTCTGAGATGTGATCACCCGTATCGCAGGTTGAAAAAGGCTTTTAATGGATGTCAAGAGAACAAAATTGCTCCGAAAGCTTTAACCGGAGAAGAAGTTTATCAACAGGTGAATTCCATCAACGTTAAGTTGGAAAAAAAAAAGAGGAAAAAACATTTTTTCTGTGAAAAACATATGGAAGAAAAGGTTAATGTTCTTTGATATTCCATACTGGTCAAGTCTTGATGTAAGACACTGTATTGATGTGATGCATGTGGAGAAAAATGTGTGTGATAGTGTAATCAGTATGCTTCTCAATATTTAGGGCAATACAAATGATGGAGCGAATGCTCGTCTAGACCTTGTTGTCATAGGTATAAGAGAGGAGTTAGCTCCTCAGCCAAGAGGTAACAAGACATATTTGCCACCAGCTTGTCATACATTATCAAAAGAAGAGAAAAAAAAGCTTTTGCGAGTATCTACGAGGTGTGAAAGTGCCACAGGGTTACTTTCAAATGTAAAGAGTCTTGTATCAATGACAGATCTCAAATTAGTTGGCTTAAAATCTCATGATTGTCACGTCTTGATGCAATAATTACTACCGGTGGCTATTCGTGGTATCTTGCCAAAAAATGTTCGACATGCCATAATTAGATTGTGTTTATTCTTCAATGCAGTATGTAGCAAAGCTATTGACCCTCAGAAATTGGACGAGTTGGAAAATGAGGCTGCTATCATTTTGTGTCAGTTGGAAATGTTCTTTCCTCCCTCATTTTTTGACATCATGGTTCATTTAATTGTTCATCTAGTCAGAGAAATTAGAGTGTGTGGCCTGGTTTATTTAAGGTGGATGTACCCTATTGAGCGAAACATGAAAATATTGAAAGGGTATGTGAAGAATCTATATCGTCCCGAAGCATCTATTGTTGAAAGGTACTTAACAGAAGAAGCCATTGATTTTTGTTCAGATTATTTGTCAGAAGCGGCACCTGTAGGGCTTCCTAAGTCTCGTCATGAGGAAAGATGTGAAGATAAGGGTACATTAGGTCTAAAAACTAAGAGCATGGTCGAGCAAAAGTGTTGCAAGCACATTTGTATATATTGAATAATATTGATGAGGTTGAACCTTACTTATCTGCTCACAAAAATCATGTCAAGGCCAAAAACCCTCGAATGAATGAAAATTGGGTGTTGAAGAAGCATAACAAGACATACATACCTTGGTTTAAAGAACAGATTTTGAGTGATGATACTGCTTCTGAGACATTAACATGGCTAGTACATGATCCTAAATTTAATGTCTTGACGTGAAAAGGATACGATATCAACAAATTTTCTTTTTATACAAAGTCACAGGATGACAAGAGCACCGTACAAAATAATGGGGTTATGGTTATGGCTTCTTCTATGCATTTCTCTAGTTCAAAGGATAAAAATCCCGTTCTGGCATCTATAGCTTACTTTGGGGTCATTGAAGAGATTTGGGAGATCGATTATAATAAATTCAGAGTGCCTGTGTTTAAATATAAGTGGGTTAACAGTAACGGTGGTGTACAAACCGATGAATTAGGATTTACAATGGTGGGTCTTGACAAGATAGATTATAAGGATGAACCTTTCATCATGGCAATTCATGCAAAACAAGTGTTTTATGTCGAGGATCCTTCTAACAAAAGGTGGTCTGTGGTTCTCCAAAGAAGAAGTATGCATGAGAGTGATGAAAATCAAGATTCAACACTAGATATTAATGACACCCCCTTCTTTCTCAACACAAAGACCCATCTTCATTGATGAAAATGAAGTAGGTGATGTATATGTCACTCGTGATGATCATCAAGAAGGGATATTGGAGGACATTAAAACTTGACTACTAAAGAATTTTATAGGTGAATACATGTTTATTAGATTATCCACAATTAGTATCTGTTAGATTATCCATTATAATTATATATATTGATACATGTTTGTTAGATTATCTCACATTGTTTCTTACATTTGTTTGTTTGTTTAAACAGACATCATATATGGCTGATCCATCCACATCAGAGTCCTCCAAAAAAAGGACTAGAGGTGTTACCACTACATCACAATTGAAAACTAGACTTCTTCCTGGTCAGAAGTTCTCTATTCAATTTGATCTAGATACTGGGCGACCTAATGGTAATAATGCAGCCAGCTTCAACACTTATTTGGCGTACCTTGCACGAAGCAAGACCTCCATTCTGATACCTAAATAGAGAGATGTCCCTGAAAAAACCAAAGATATAATATGGCAAGATGTTGTGGTATTGACCTTTATCTCTAGTTGTATGCATATTTGTATTTAGCTTTATTGATCTTTGTGTGCATGTATTTACTAACACCACCATTTTGTTGTGTATTGTAGGATATTTTTTATGTTCCCCATGATAAAAAGTTTAGGGACCGATGGTTGTCCTAGGCGGGTGAGCGTTGGAAGGACTTTTGGAGACAAAAATGGTTGCACAAATCCTTGTCAGAAGTATAATTTCCTTTCAGAGGACATATGGAATGAGTTTGTTAGGAGTCGCAAGGAAGCAGCGTTTCTGGTTAGTTTGAATTATATTTTGTAACTTGGCTAATATAATTTTTTACTTATTTTAATTTGTGGTGTGTTACGTTATTTGTAACAGAAAAAAAAGAGAAAAGGGAAGGACAAATGCTGCAAAGAATATCTACCCCCACTTATTGTCTCATGGGGCTTATGATAAACTTGAGAAGAATGTAATGGCACACAGAAGGAAAGCCTTGCAGGAAGAGGCTGGAGATGAAGCCTTGGAATCCCCTCCAAAACTAAACCGGTATGAGCTATGGACTATGGCTCGAACAAAACCATCAGGATCTTATACATCTGATGTTGTGGCCTCAGTTGCTTCTACAATTGTAAGTGTATCTGCCTTATTTAATATTATGTGATTTGTAACCAATTTAGGTCGATTGATCAAAGACCTCTGTGATTGAATTTGGTTGTAGGAGTCATTGGTTGAAGATGAATCTCAGGGTACTTTTATATTCCAACTGGACGTCAAGATATCTTGACTATCGCCATGGAACACCCAGAAACCGTGGTAGTGGGTATGCACTTGCTGATCGAGGTGTGGGCTTTAAGAAATACTCCGGAGGAACTTCACGCAGTCAGTCAAAGCAAATGGACATGGATGCCATGAGACATCAGATCATGCAGGAGGTTAGTCAAATGTTTAAAGCTAGGTTTGAAGCTTACAAATCTCAGCTCAAGTCAAAATGTGGAAGCCCAACTAAGTCAGCAGATAGTGTCTTCTCCTAAAGCCACTACGCATGTTAGCACCAAGGATAGTTGTTCGCCAGAAAATGAGGAGGATCCTAAAGACAACATTTTAAAATGCATTGGTCACATGGCTTTTGATCTTCCCGACGGACAAGTTGGGATTACCTTAGAGCACGATGATATTCCAATTTTTTACATTTTCGCGAAGGACTTAACGGACCTGTCGCTCGGTGATGAGTTCTGGCTTGCCAATCAACACTTGCAATTATGGTGCACGTAAGTATTAATTAACATATTTGTATATTTTTATCTCCTTTGTATCAATTATATATAATTAAGGCTAAATTACAAAATTGGTCCTCTACGTTTATTTTAGATTTCAATTTAGTCCTCTACGTTTTATTTGTTTCTTTTTGGTCCCCTATGTTGCAAACGTTACAACAAGTTGGTCAATTCCGTCACTAAAAGCCAATTGTCCGTCAATATAGGTCTTCTTGTACGTTTCAAAATGGACTTTTACCTACGGACAATTGGTTTTTAGTGACGGAAAGGACCAATATGTTGTAACGTTTGAAACGTAGGGGACCAAAACGAAACAAATAAAACATAAAGGACCAAATTAAAACCTAAAATAAACGTAGAGGACCAATTTTATAATTTAGTCTATAATTAACATTATTTTGTTTCAACTCCTAGGTATCTGTATCGTATCTGTATTCAGAACAACAACAGTGATGTATATGGATTACTGGATCCAACGTTGATGGTTGTCAAGCCCAACCCAAAAGAGTCTAATGAATCTGTTCAAACCTACATACTGGATAAGCTAATTCAGTAGGACAAAAATGTTTTCTTAGGACCGTACTAACATAGGTGAGTACATTTTTATTCATAGCATACGTTTTTCTCTCTGTGTTTCTAATATACCTTTATTGTTGTTACTTAGTAATCATTGGCAGTTGATTGTCATTTGTCCTAAGCATAATCTCATAGTCTGGATATGCTCACTTCATCAAAGGCCAAACCTACAGATTAAGCGTGTACTTGAGGGGTAAACTTTTAATTTATTTGTCATACTTGTGATATCATATATGTATTTATCTTATATCTATAACTTATATTATTTTATCAGAGCTATGATGGACTATAATAGTAAGAAAGGTCTGGGAAAAGGAAAGAAGCCTAATTGAAACATACTCACGGTAAGTAGTTTGTCTTTATATGATATTTACATATTGAAAGCCGTATTAGTTATGTGTATATTTAATTTGTACTAATTTATATTGTCATTTGTAGGGGCCTTACCAAGACAACTCATGGGCGTGTAGTTACTATGTCATGAAGACCATGTTGTCCATTGTCACGATGAGGATTACCTCTGGATGAGATTTGGTAATAAAATATTTCATAACTTGTTAATCGATTTTTTTTATACCTTACAATATTTGTAGTTAGTTAATTAGATATATTTTGAATTGAACTTGTAGTTATTTGATAGTCGTGGCACAAACCCATACAATCGTGAAGAAATTGTCGGGATTCGAAAAACTTGGGCACGTTTTTTTGTGACTAAGATTGAGGAGCAAAATCTAAACCTAGAACCACTAAGACGCCGAGCAAGAAAAGCAACACAACAAAAATGACATGGTTTCTTTTCATTGCGTTGTTGAGTTTAATTGCCTTCAACTTTTCTTAGATGCCATGACTTTTGGTAGTTCTTTTTGATTAATTCTATTATTTACATAATGGATAGGTTGTTGTGGGATTATTAGGGTGTTTGTGGTGGTTTATATATTTTGTCTGGCAGTGAAGTTTTGTGAATTCTGTATGGCAGTGATGTTTGTGAATTTTGTATAGCAGTGATGTTTGTGAATTATATGGCAGTGAATTCTGATGTTGTTTGTATCTTGGAAACGGAAATTTTTAAAATATATATATATATATATATATATATATCTATGGCGCCGAATTTTCGTAAAATCGCGGCTAAAAGTCATATATGGCGCCGATTTTCAGAAAGCCGCGGTTAAAGGTAACATACGACGCATGTTTTCCTTAAAAACCGCGGTTAAAACATTTTTTTTTTCAAAATTTTTGGTCCTATTTATGGTGCCGGTTTTAAACAAAACCGCGGTTAAATGTAACATACGGCGCCGATTTTCCTTAAAATCCGCGATTAAATGTAACATATGGCGTCGGTTTTCCTTAAAAACCGCGGTTAAAACTTTTTTTTTTCAAAATTTTTTGTCCCTTTATTTCAGGATTTAACGCCGGTTTTATTAAAAACCGCGATTAAAACTGACTTTTAACCGCCGTTTATAAACCGACGTTAAATATTTACATTTACAACGTCGGAAGAAAAGACGCCGGGTTGAAAACCGACGTTAAAAGTCCAAAAAAAACGCGATTAAAGATGGTTTTTGCATTAGTGAAATTTAAAAATATTCTTTTCTTAAAAATACTAAGTACGTACCGAACACATATGAGTTATACAAATAATAAAATTATAAAATTATTGGTAATAATATTCTAAGAAATATTTTTGATAAAACATTCTCAGAAATATTATTGGCTTTTTTTGTATTTTTGGTCTCCATATTTTTCTAAATACATGATTTTGGTCCCCTTATTTTATTTTTTAAGAATTTAGTCCTATACTTTTTATGTTTCACAAATTTGGTCCTGACACTTTTTGTACTTTTGGTCATCAAAATCATGAATTTTTGCATTTTTGGTTCTCAATTTTTCCAAAATACATGATTTTTAGGGATCAAATATGCTAGAAATCCGCAATTTTGGGGACTAAAGGTACAATAAAAAAATATAGGGACCAAATTTGTGAAAAATAAAAGTATGAGATTAAATTTTTGAAAAATAAAATAAGAGAACCGAAATCGTGGATTTAGAAAAATAAGGAATAAATATGCAATTAAGCCAATATTATTCATATTGGATGTAATTTTATTCCATCTAACAAACACACCTACCTTTTTTTTCTTAATTTTGATAAAGAGTTAAATATATTTTTATCTCTATAAAATTGATAAAATTTGATTTTAGTCCTCATTCATTTTTAGTCCTTATTGAAAGACTTAGAAATATTGCTTCCGTGCGTTTTAATCCATACTGAGAACTTAAAATATACTATTTTTGTTAAATATAAAAACTAAAAAAAAATAGAATCTTTATGTAAACAAAAATCAAATTTTATTAATTTTATATTGGAACAAAAACATGTTTAAGCCTTTAATAAATTTACAAGTTTTTTTTTTTTCGTCAGATAAAAAAATTTTTACAAGTTTCGTAACGACGATCTTGACTTACAAATACCTCCACTAAGCTGGAAATTTTGCTCACTTGTACGGTGAATTGTTGGCGCTTTCTGGAAAATTTGTTCTCGCGGCTCAGTACACTCCATTCACATTCACTCTACCATTCTCCTCCCCTGATTTTCTCTTGCAGTTTCATTGCACAGCGAAGTCCCTTTCACTCTCCGACCAGGATTCCAGTGAAGAAGGCCACACCGCTGTGGTTTCGAGTAGGGTTTCAGATTTTGGTTCCCTCCACAAAGGTACACCCTCCTCCCTCATTTTATTTTAAATTAAATTAATTTTAATTTAGTGTTCGGTGATGAATTTTGTTTCTGTTTAAGACATTATTCCAGACAGATATGCTAAATGTGTTTTCCAAACACATACATCTGCTAAATAGTAAATCTGAGCATAAAATTCAGTTCAGCTTGTACAATTTCTGAAAAATCTCTGTTAGGCATCTACCATTCCGCATCTATACAGAAGCTTGAGTAAGTAGATAAATAGTGTGAAATGCTTAATAGTAATACTTAATTATCAAGATAAATAGTGTGAAATGCTCCTACGAATAATTTATCGGAGTGCATTTCATAGTAATGTGCTGTGGAAACCCTTCGAATAATTGATAACTTGGTCATGTTGTTTGACATCACTTTCTCGGACTCCATTGGCTGAGTTCCCATGGATGCTACTAAGAGCTTTTCCAGGTAGACATGTGGGCCAAAAGTTGAAAGAGACCCTCTAGAACTAGAAGTGCTAAAATGAGTGGTAGAAAGAGACCCTCTGGTTTATGCTTTCTATTGATTCTCAATTTAGTTTCCAAACCAAAAAGGAGTAGAAATAATTGGCATGTGTATGTATGCATCTACATGTTTGTGAAAATACCCTTCGAGCTTTATGTTTTAATACTAGTCAGTGGCACCGACATGGTGTCTACCACCTAACCTGAAAGACTTGCAACTTGGGTTGAGCATCTGACTTGAAAAGGAAAATTTATTCTAACAGTGCAATCTTTGATCAGCAATTCGATCAGGAAATTCATCACAATGTTCCATATACCTAAATAAACACCTTCTCTCATACTAAAAAATTGCTAAAACGTCCCGATTTAATAGGGAAAAAGATGCATACACATCCACTGATGATCCGCCTATTTGTTTCTGCTACTCTGCTTTCAAACAGGATGATTTATATCCACTTCGTTTCCCACAGACAAAAGCTAGTCTCACATCCAAAACTGCTTTCCGGCTCTGATTTAAGATCCTTTACTTGCTTATGCTGTTATTGAAAAAGTATATTTAATTTCACTAACATTTTCTTGTCAGCGTGAGGTTTCCAGTGAAGAAGGCCACACCGCTGTTGTTGTGAGTAGGTTTTCAGATTCTCTTCCCTCCACAAAGGTACACACTCCTCCCTCATTATATTTTAAATTGAATTAATTTTAATTTAGTGTGTGGTGATGGATGCTTCCCCCCAATTGGTGCTTCCCCTTCCCCTCTTTTTATTTTATTTTTATTTTTATTTCACTGGAATACGAGACTAAAACTGGTACTGAATTGTTTGAGAGTCTAAGTCCCATGAATTTATTGTAATCTTTTTACAAAAAGTCCATTGATTATAGATAGGAATTGATTATCTATTTGTGGCCTAGAATGTTTACTAATTTCTTAAATTGCAAATTAGAATTGAATCAATAAATATATACATGGAACAAGGAAATTAGGAAAGTGGATACAAATATGGGAAAAAAAAATATTTACATGGCGGGAAATAGGGAAAGAATCTACAATGTTTTTTTTTGTATGCACTTGCCAAATTGCCAGTCATGCATCAGCATATATACGTTTAAGAACAACCAAGTTTTGCATACCCCCAGACTTATTTAAGACCATAGCTCCTTTTCCCCCTAAGGTAAGGTCATACCATTGTTTTTCACTTATAAGCTTGTAATGAGCTATAGGACAAAGAATAGGATATATAGGCTCAAAGGGGCTAACAATGGAATAAATGCAAGGTAGGCTTATTTGGCTAGTAGCATATTAATTATAAAGAATGCCTAAATCAGTTCAATACATGCATGTGAACAAGAAATTTCAAAAAGAGTAATATCAAGTTCTAGAGTAACACAATGAGTGAAATCACACAAGAAGGAAAGAGAATGTCATAATGTAGTCCATCCAAGTATAAGGTTGAAAATCTCATCAAGAACAAAACCATCACAAATTATACACATTCAAGTTTTCAAAGTTAACTTATTACACAAAAAATGCAAGGGAGTTATCCATGTCATGTCACAAAACCTCTAACCAAGAATGATGAAATTACTCATAACCCAGAAATTCAATAAAACACATGCTTAACAAAATAAAACAAAGTTTAAAGAACTAACAAGAAAAAACATGTTTAAAACGTTTTTTTTCCTTTTTAAAATGGTTAGCTTTTTTTTTTCCGCAAAAAAGAAAATGTAGAAACCGAAAACAGACTGCGAAAGAAGAGTTTTCTGCAACAGCAAACAGAGAAAGCAGACACAAAAAACAGACTACAAAAATATAAACAGAGACAGCAAAACAACAAAAATTGCAAAGAAAACGAATTAAAATTAGAAATTTAAAATCAGAAATAAAATGCTAACACTGAAAACATCGCCCCCACACTTAAATAACACATTGTCGTCAATGTAAACACAAAGTAAAAGAAGAAAGACAAGTGTAAAATAAGAGTAAGGAAAGAAAACACCCTTGTCAAGGTTGAACTTCGGGGTAGGTGGGCTTTTCCAAAGAGCGCTTTTCTGTAGTTTCCTCTACAAGTGTGGGGCTCTCATGAAAATACTTAAGACAGTCTCCATTGACTTTGAGACTCTAGTTGGTGGGCTTTCACTATCTCACTACTTTTGTTTGTGATCCTTACAACTTTCCTTTTCTTTTCTTCAAATCTTACAAATGCGTCTTATATTAGTGAATAAAATAATATAATGCATCCTAATAATGCAAGCCCAAAACTAACTCCGTTTATATATTTTCTTAAATAATAAAGAAAACCTATTCATGCTTCACCATAACTAACTACAATAAGTAATGACTAATGAATATCTCATTTCCAAATAAAAGTTACATAATTTTGCATATAATGTTAGAAATAGAGTACTTTCTTTATCTGGCATCTAGTAGTGAGATAGTTACATCATTCATCGAAGAAGATACTTGTTTTCCAGAAGAAGATTCACCTTCTGTCGAGACCTTTTTAATTAAGAAACCAGGTTCCTTTGGTTGAGGTAAAGCATTTTCACTACTCAACATCACGACCACAGATGTCATGTTTGGCCTATCATCGGGATGATGTTGCAGACATAAAAGACCAGTTTGAATACAGCGTAAAGCTTCAACTAGAATACACGAGTCCCGCAAACAATCATCAATCAGATCGTGTGGAATGCCCTCTTTCCACAATCTCCATGCCTACAAAAATTCAATAAAATGATTATCTACTACTTTGATATAGGAGAATCATTGTTTTTATGGTACTTACATGCCCAATAAGATTGTGATCATGCTCATGATAGGTAAGTGCTCTATTTTTCCTTCCGCTTATAATTTCTAGCAATAGTACGCCAAAACTAAATACATCGGATTTTATAGAGAATAATCCATCGATGGCATATTCGGGTGCCATATAGCCACTGAAAGGAATCACAAAAGAATTAGCTTGATGTTCGATCAATCATTGTTGAAGTTTATCATTTTTTAAGATACTTACTATGTGCCAACTATTCTGCTTGTTCTTCCTTCAATCTGATCACCTCCACACATCCTTGCCATCCCAAAATCAGAAATTTTTGGATTCATGTTATTGTCTAATAAAATATTACTCACTTTCAAATCTCTGTGTATGATCCTTAATCTTGAATCTTGATGAAGATAAAGCAACCCCCGAGCAATTCCATACAAGATGTTAAAGCGCGTAGACCAATCTAACAATTTACTTTGAGTTGGTTCTGTCAAGATTGTCCAATAAGTTGATTAGTTCTTGCTTTTCAAAATGACTTGTAAAACAAATCAAATTTGTATTATACTAAATATTATTGTTTGCTAAAATTACTAACCAAAAAGAAATGTATCGAGGCTTTTGTTAGGCATGTATTCATAGAGTAGCATTTTCTCCTCTCCTTCAATGCAACAACCTACAACCTTAACAAGATTTCGATGTTGAAGTTTAGCACACAATATAACTTCATTCTTAAATTCTTTCAATCCTTGTCCAGAACTCCTTGAAAGCCTTTTGACTGCAATTTCTTGTCCATCTGGCATTGTACCCTGAATTTTGTAGTTGAACATAATTTGACAATGAGATTCATGAGTTATATTTTGGCCTTATTGTTGGACATATTGGAAATTTACCTTGTATACCGGTCCAAAACCACCTTCACCGAGCTTGTTGTCAGTTGAGAAGTTTTTTGTAGCCTTGAGTATCGTAGCTAGATCAAAGAAAGGAAGATCAAAATCTTCATGTTTGTCTTCATCTTTCCCTTCCATCCATGTGATATCCTCTATTTCCTCTGTTTTATTAGATGACATCAATGTCATTAAAAAGAAATTTTTCTCTTTGATTGAAAATTTATCATATGAAGCACCACTAGAAACAACCCCGGTCTAACACATCTTTAGTAGGGAAAGCGAGCCTTCAAGTACAAAGAGGATTTTCTCTTCACCTTTAAAAACTTGAGTGATCGAAAATGATAACTCCCCGCAATACTTTTGTGACACAAATTTTTATGGGATGACTGGATTCATTGAATAGTCAATATTATATACTAACGAAATTGTATATACATTTAGACTTACAGAAAAACACATGAAATGCTCAATTTTTTTTAAAAAAATTATTATATATTTTCCTCTCATATATGATTGGCAGAAAATAAAAACAATGTTACAACCATAAGTATCATTTAGATCAAATTAATAATATTATATCATATGCTTTAAAGGGGTGAGTTTTAACTACTGTAGTCTTTAGATGAAATATATTCTCATTGATTGAGATCACTGCACTGATCAAGGAAAAAACAACCCAAAAGGCATAAACAAGTAAAAATAAATATTTGAAAATTTGTTTTCTAATAAAATTGCACGGAGTGTTCAATTAGGTAGGTATGGTGTTTCTGAGATGTTGCATGTGTTTAATTAAAGTATTTTCAGAATCTCGTGAAATATGGAAGGCGTTACGGCTAAGAAATTTACCTTTATACTTTGCTTTGGTTTTATAAATGTAGATGAATGCCAATATCATCACAAGGACTACTGAAACTGGGATTGAAACCGCCAGGACTACCTTTTTCCTACGCCCATTGTTATCCCCTGCATTAGTGAAGAACTTATCATTACCAAACAAAAGCAATGGACCTATAATTAGTATGATAAAAACTTAAAAGAATACAAAAGCCTTTACCGATATCTGAAGCATCTGTTCGAACATATAGGTCTTGCCCACTTTGTGAAACTCTCAAATCATTAAGATCACCAAACCAGATAGAGCAACCTCTACCTGCTCCAGTTGAGTCTAAGCTTGAATAAGCCGTGCATGAACAATTTTCAAAGCATTTGACCTTGCAATCGTCAAGTGTCATTTCTTCATCAATCCAAGAACGTCTAGTATCCGGCAATTTCATCCCAGCAAATTTACGAAACCCATCTCTATTTTTGACCCCACAACTCCAATTTCCACTACGCACACATCCTTGTGTCCAATCCATTGCATTCCACCGTTGTGGTGATTTTGGCATAAACCCGTCTAAACACTGACACATGGGCGATGCACCAATGCTACATAGTCCATTTGCCCCACAAACATTGTAAACATCACAACTGTCTTGTGGCAAGGATTGATAAACAGTCCAAGTTCTGGATTCAGGAATCCAAATGAGGCGTTGACGAAGAGAAAGGGTTTGGTTCAAAACAACTATAGAAATGAGAGAACTATTCTTGAGGGTGTACATATAATAAACTTCATCTTCTTTGTTGACAGATACGTATTCATAAACTGGGTTTTCCCTCAAAGCAAATATTCCACTGGACTGAGCACCACCCCATGGTCCAGTCCTGTAGTACTCAACTGAACCCTTCCAAATAGCCATTTCAGGATTATTACTAAGCACCATAGCTGAAGTAAAGTCACCTGAAGATGGATCATCCCAATTTTTCCATGCAGTGAGACGCCTATTAAGATCAGTTTTTTTATCCCATCCAATCTTCATTCCAGATAATAATGTATCACAAGGATAGTCAAAGCTCTGCCACAGAAAACTTTTTTCAGTGTTGTTGTCCTTTTCATCTCTTAGTACTAAATTTCCATTGTCCAAAAGCTGTACAGCAGGATTTGAAGCCTTTGTTGTTGCGTTTGTTGACCATAGAAGAGATTGATTCTGGTTAAGAAGCACAAGGTTTCCCTCTTGGTTTATGATCAACTTGCTGGAGTTGTCTTTGATTGGATTGTCACGGTTGGCAACCCAAACGACCGTTCTAACTGGAATATTCTTATACCAGATTCCAACATAGCGGTTTGAGGAAGTACCTGGATCGAAGAAACCCAACTCAAAGGTTCCATCTTTCGAAACCAAGGTGCTGCCATCTGGAAGTGGCTCAGATTTGGTAATGGTATCAGTTGCAGAGGAAATCTGAGAGAACAAGAAAAGTAGCTTTGTAATAGTAAACACAGCAGCTAGAATGGCCATTTTTTCTTGATTTGGTGATACAACCGCAGAAGTCCAAGATATACATGCAAATTAGGCAGCAGCTTTGAAATAACATGAAATCAAAGGGCACTGTTTCTTCGGGAGCCGACTTTGTCTCTTATTGCCTTGCAACACTTGGCAATAACATAGGTGGCTGCGTATGTGTTGCGATATATGTATTTTCAGTGGACTTATATTTGATTTGATGTGGAATGATTTATATTATATACTCCCTCTTTTCCTTTTTACATTTTTAATAATGATTTACACAAACCAAGTTAATCAATAAATTTTGTTGTTTTTTATGAAATTATTAACTTTTTTCCATGTGATACCCTTAACTATTCATTACTCTAGAATTTATTTCTCTCTCTGTAATAAATAGTTAAGAATATAATTGATAAACAAGTAATTAATGTAACTTTAAACTTTGAGAATAACAGGTAATTAGAAACAAAATTTTTCTAAAAAATCGGCATATAAAAAGAAACGGAAGGAATAGTTTATATATGATTTTAAGATATGGAAAGTTGTCGTATTAAAAGGCCATTGATATCTCACAAAGTTTAGCGATAATTTACAATTGTAATTATAAATCAAAATAATGTTAATTTATTTTTCAGTTTATATTGGGTCAACGGTATATTAAATAATGTTATCCTTTCTGCAAAAAATCTCCGCTATTTGTCTTTTTTGTTGACTATTTGTCATTTGGTTTATTTTTTTTTTAAGCCAACGTAATTGGGGCTTTGACTCCTGGTGGCATCCAAAGGTATTCCCATAAGTTTCGACTATTTTGGTTGACTACAAGATTAATTCTCGGTTTGAGATGGAGCTAGAGAATTAATCTTTGGTTACTTACCCTTTCAAATTTGTTACTCCTAGGATTTGAACCATGTTCTCGTCACTAGGAGTTAAGGTTGCTTACCACCTCAATTAACCCAATGTTGGTGTTTTATATTTTACTAATGTGTTTAATATGGAGAATTTTGTTTTGTATTTTGAACTAATAATTTTTAATAATATTTTCATTAGCAGGCAAAATATATAAAATAATATCTTTGTATATATTCAATGATATAAATTTATTATTAGAAAATAGTCTAATTTATGATTGCATAAATTGTTATATAAAATGCTAAATTTATGCGGAGATAATAATACTTTTTATTATCTTAAAATATAATTTATATTTAAAAACTGGAAATCAATGACAAAATCAATAATAATAATAATAATAATAATAATAATAATAATTTTCCATATATTCAATGATGTAAGGGTATAAAAGTATGTCCTTCCTGTGCAACTAACCCTTTAGTAATCCCCTGAAATGTTGATTAGCAAAGGTTGTGTTATGAGTATAAGTCTAAAGGGAGAGTCCATTCCAAAAGGGTAGCCTATTAGGTGGGAGAATTCATACGCTTATAAACCCTACTTGGTAGGTGAGACTCCAAAATGTGGGACTCATAACATTGTCACCCCTTTATTAGCCGACGTCCACGATGGCTTTTATCTATCAGTATTCGGTAGTGTACCTTAATCTAGCCTATAGGTAGCCCTTTCCGTAGCCAAACTCTCAATGAAAGCACCAATTGTTATGAGTATAAGCCCAAAAGAAGAGCCCATCCTAAAAGACTATCCTGCTTGGTGGGAGAACCTCTAAGTTTATAAACCACGCTTAGTAGGTGATGCTCTCCAATTTGTGACCGGTTGCCTTCAAACCTCAGCACCATTACTAATTTGATATTTCTTTTATAAAAAAGTTGTTATTGGAAATAAAACATATGTACGTAACATTGGAAATGCTTTCAGTATTCCAGTTTCTAAAATCCTTTGTTTGCTGTCATAAAACACAAGTAGTAAATCAAAATAAATAAATATTAAATCCTGTCAAAAAATAAATATTAAATCATAATAAATATATTCTGTCTTAAAATATGTAACAGACTATGCTGTCGTTCAATTTCAAAATAGTGTCGCTGTTGTGAATAAAAATGCAAAACTTTTATACCATTTAGTAAATCAAAATTAAAATATGTAGAAAAATGATTAATCTACACAGGTCCTAGACTCCTAGTGTTAGAGCTTTGATTATTTAATCAAAAAATAAATTGTTTTGGTTGCGAATGACAGCTATATGTATCATAGTTGTCAAAACCGGACCGGATTGGCCGGTCGGGAACCGGGAACCGGACACCTGTCCGGTCCGTTTGAATTTTAAAACCAAATTGTAGTCGAATCGGCTTAAAAATCGAAAAACCGGTAAAGAACCGGCCAAAATCGGGAAAACCGGAAAAAAAGGGGACAAAACCGGGAACCGGGCGGTTCAACAAAAATTAATTTTTTATTTTTAAAAAAATGGTAAATAACATTATTTTTGACATATAAGAGATTTTATATCTATTTTTTCACGTTGATGGGTTAAATTAAATATTATAATAAAATTTAAAATTAATTTATATATTAATATAAATTATGAGAATACTTACATTATAGTATTTGTAATTATTAAATATTAGAAAGTTATTATAACAGATTTATTTTAGTTTAATATGTAATTTGTGCATGTTATATGTTGACATACAATATTTTAAGCATAGTTTAATTTTTTATGTCGTGATGTTATGAATATTATTTTATTTTTTGTTTATTAGTGCTTTATATGTTATATTAAAAATTTTAAAAATATAATTTAATTTATTTCCAGTCCGACCCCGGTCCGACTTTTGAACATTGAACTCGTGCCTACACCGGTTCAGTGTCCAGTCCGGTTTTGATAACCTTGATTTGATATGTATACGTGCAGACCCTGTATTTGTTGTTAAAAAAAAATCAGAAAAGAGGGTGGGGCGAAGGCCCATTCCGGCCCCCTACTGCATCCGTCTCTTTGGATTCATCCTAGGTGAATAGGTACGCGTCTGGAGTAGTATGGTTCTTAGAAAAGCTCATAACAATGAAAAAATAGGGAGTTTAATTGCTTAAAGATATGCCATAATGTGATTAAACTGCATAGAATTTATTCTTTTGCGGAAATGAGTTGTCTTAATCGCTTAACCATTGAAGCTTAAGAGATTAAGCTGCGTTTTTCAGCAGAAAATTAATAAGCTTCTTGTTTCGGCCCATTACACCCTAAACCTTTTAAATTTGAAAAAATCCACCTTAAACATTCAGAACACCTCTCATATTCGTCTCTTAGGGCTTTCCATTGATCCCTTTGAGAATCATTAAGAGCACAATCACGTCGTTTTCATCACGAAGTCATCATTGTTGTCACAAAGAGCTTCTTGTGTTGTTTCTCTTTATTTGTTTTTATTTCCAGAGTCTCATTCAAGGTAAATTTTGTGTACCCTGAATTCCCTTTGTGTTCTTTTGATTTTCTTCAACTTTGGTATTGATTAAGAACACATTTGGATTCCATTTGTCATTGTGTATGCAGAAACACTTGATTAGAACCACAAACAACCCTTATTTGTCTTATTTTGTTGTCCACGATTTCAGTTTCAGGTATGGAGAGGGGGAGAGTGATAAATCTATATGGGATTTTGGAGAGGATTTAAGATGGTTGAGATTTGCCATAATCCATATTAGTACGTACATGATTTTGTGTTGATCTGTTAATGAGCAAGGGAATGATTGTGATGTTGTGATATTCAAATTAGTGGTATTCATTATAGGATGAATGAATTAAATTGGATAAGATTTGCACGATTGGTGAATATTGCTTGCAATTATGGTTGAATGATGTTATAAGTGACTTATGTTGAATTATGCATGATTTAATTGTTAATTAGTGTTATTGGGTTGTTTGTTGGGTTAGATAGACACTAGGATTATGAATGGATTGTTAGAATTAAGGAATGATTGAGAATGGTATGACAACGTTTTGGAACTGAAAATAAGTGTATAACAAACTTTTAATCGGTTACTTGTCATGTCCTAATTAATGAATTAAATTAGTGTCAGAAATAAGAAAAATTGAACGCCTTTAATCGCTTAAACCCCAAGGCTAATCGCTTAGATTGCCCAGTTTTCAGGAAAAGCTAAAACAAAACCCTTTAATTGCTTAACCTTTTGTGCTTAATAGCTTAAATGCTTGCAGGTTGTAGTAAATGCTTAAGTAATGATCTTTAATCGCTTAGATGGTAGTGCTTTACCGATTAAATATTGCAGAATGCAATTTTGAAGGTAAATTGAGCTTAGTTGTGACCATATATGAGTGATTTATCGTTTTAGAGTATAAGAATAGATCCCTTAGCTTACGAATGTGATCAATTGGCTAGAAACCTATGATATGACTTGATTTTATTGATGATGGTAATGTGTCGATGTGTCGTTGTGATGTTGATGTTTGAACCATCGAGACGAATGATGTTTGATAACGGTTATGGAACATGTGGTGGATGGATTGATATTGTTGAGTGTTTTACATTCCATGCATCATTGTTGATAAGTTAGGGGGAAAGAAAATGATGTAAGACGACAGCGGAAGCCACAATCCCGACCATGACGGCACACGAGTCTCTAATTGGTTCATCTTGTTCATCATTCCTTTGTACTTTTAGCATCAGAATTTGGATTTTCTAATTAAATAGTCCCTCTATCTCTTAATATGGGACCCCTTTGACCTTTTCATGCCCCTTAAGAAAGTAGATTTTATTATTTATTAGTATTAAATTTGTATAAAATGTGTACTATTTTTTCCAAATTACCCTTCTCATATTTCAAGATTAATTCCCTCCATTAACTTACGGGTAATTTTGTAAAAAAAAAAAAAAAAAAAAAATTATTGCACTTTAGTTTTTGGAAAGAGTCTTATATTAAAGGACATGAAAATTTTACAAAAGAGTTCTATATTAAGGGTAGGAGGGAGTATCATTTTGGAGATTACATACTATAAATTTTCACTACTTTTAAGAATCTAGTGTGATGGTATTCAATTAGTGGTAGTCACAGGTTAGTGTTGAGGCAAAACCCTCTACCATTAGTTTAAGGACAATAAACCTTATGAAGTAAAATCTCAATATTTTGATATTTGAAATTACTAATGAGTAACTTGATTGTTTTCAGTAAACATATAAAAAGAATGGCTCATCAGAAAACTCAAAGTGATGCAAGTTACCTGTAACACAAAGCATGCTACTTTGTGTTCGTAGCCCAATGTTTATTTACACTAATGCACGAATGATTTTAATATATAATCTAATTGGAATTATGTATGGAATTTTATGTCATTAGAGATAAGTTTAGAGATATACTTGTTTGAATTTTTTTATTCAAAGTTTGTTGCAGTACAAAGACAAAGAAACCATGAATGCAATTAAGCATTTACACAAATTATACATGTGATTTGTCTATAGAAGTTGGTATCTTGTAATGTGAAAGGTTAGTATCTATGAAAAGAATTACATTGTAATAAAATTATTAAATATCAACTAAAAGTATAAAACCTAACTAAATCTTCATTACACTACAATAAAAAGTTTGAAAAATGGCGCCACCTTAAACAGCGCTTGCCACTAAAGCGCTGGCTAAAAGGAAAACTAATAGACTTTAAACAACGCTTCTTTGAAGAAGCGTTGCTAAATATCCTGTTCAAGCATAGACAACGCTTATTGAAGCAAGCGCTGTCTTTTATTCGACCTTCACCAGCGCTTTCTTAAGAAAGCGCTGTCTTTTATAATAATCGCCAGCGCTTTCTTAGGAAAGCGTTGTCTATCTCAAAACCTAAATGACAAAACGCGCGAGCAGTATGCCTTTGTTTCATTATCACGCTCGTTTGCTCTTTCTCTCTCACGCTGTCTGCGCCGTTCCTGCTCATCGTTCCGCCGCGCAGCTCCTCATTTTACAGAAAGGCTCTTGCATGTCGTTTTTGCTCTCTCTTTCTCATGCTACCGCTCTGTTCGCCGTTCTCGTTTCTGCTCTTGTTTCTCGCGTCCTCTACTCACAGCCCAGCAAGGTACAATTTTGTTTCACAACCCATTCTCTATTTCTCACGTTCCTTGCGACCACCAACAACTCTTGGTCATAATATTTGTTTTGTTTCACCGCCCACTATCTCAGTTTTTTTTTATTTTCTCATATATATTTGTTTCATTCAGAGATTGAGCAAGTTTGATTCAGTGACAGACTCCCTCAAACAACATTCACCAGACTAGCAGCTGAATCATTCATGTTAGTTCACAGAAGAAAAAAAAAACCTTGCTTCAGGGTAACAAGGTAACAGATAATACTCTTCTAAGCTTATCTTATACGTAGAGAGTATGCCTGAAATACATCAAATACCTTTTTTTTAACAAAGAAGATGGGTAATTTATTTGAAACAAAACATGGGTTTTGATTATCTTTTCCATGATGGGAAATTGATAATCTGAAGAATTTTGTAACTAGAGGGTTTCCACAATTCCTTTCTGGTTGTGTTGCATTAGTTTATTTTATTTGTATGATGAAGGGTGGTGTACAATAGGGATGTTGTATAGGTGATGCAAATTGCAAATTGCATATGTAATTGAATACGAATTGTGAATTGTGGTTTGACGGCATAGCATTAGCTATAGCCCGATGCGTTAGATAATCAAATTTTGACTATATATGTTTAGATCACAGTTGAAAGTGGGAAATTATTGAGAATACAAATAGGTCATGTCAAAATTTTGAGAAAATATGTACAAAGTTTTGAAAAGAAGTTTTGAATATGTTTTGTTGTGATGTTGCATTACTTAACAAGACTAACTAATATGATGTTATATTACTCAAGGATTAACTCAGTTTTTTTAAAGGTTGAAGTTAGAATGGATCGAAAGTGGATGTCTGCCAATCGTTTGTCAAATGAATATAAGGATGGAGTGCAAGAGTTTATTAAGCTTGTAGTTGGGCATACAACAGACAATAGTAGAATCGTATGTCCTTGTTTAAGTTGTTGTTATGCAGACAAAGTTAGTGTTAAGGAATTGGAATGGCATTTAGTGAACAATGGGATTGATCAAACTTATACCTGTTGGACAAAGCACAGTGAGACAAGAGGTGAATCTTCTAATACCATGGGGAATAGTGGGAGATATGCGTTAGATGACACTATTACAAATACATATGATGGCAACCGCTTTGAAGAGATGGCAAATGCGGTTGAAGAAGATCTTTGTGATTGTCCTCAAATGTTTGAGAAGTTGATAAGTGATGCGAAGAAGCCGTTGTATGGGGGTTGTACGAAATTCACGAGATTATCGGCGATATTAAAGCTGTATAACTTGAAATCGGGTAATGGATAGACTGATAAGAGCTTTACAAAATTACTCACCTTATTGAAGGATATGTTGCCGGCTGATAATGTGCTTCCTCGTCGGACATACGATGCTAAACAAATGTTACACTCTATTGGCATGGGTTATGAGAGGATACACGCTTGTCCTAACGATTGCATTTTATTTCGAAATGAATATGCATCGTTAAAGTTGTGTCCTAAATGTAATGCATCAAGATATAAGAAGAAAGAATCGGCTCCAGAGAAGGTCATGTGGTATTTCCCCATAATTCCCAGATTCAGGCGCGTGTACCGTAGTTCAGAAGATGCGAAATACTTGACATGTCATGAGGATGAAAGGATTAAGGATGACATGCTGCGGCACCCAACAGACTCTCCTCAATGGAGGAAAATTGATATTGAGTATCCTAATTTTGGGAAAGAACCTAGAAACCTAAGACTTGCATTGTCTACTGTTGGATTTAACCCGCATGGTGTTCAGAGTAGCTCTCATAGTACATGGCCTGTGATTTTGTTGGATTTAACCCGCATGGTGTTCAGAGTTGCTCTCATAGTACATGGTCTGTGATTTTGGTGATTTATAACCTACCTCCATGGCTATGCATGAAGCGCAAATATATGATATTGTCTATGTTAATTTCTGGCCCCAAACAACCAGGAAATGATATAGACATATTCTTGGCTCCTTTAATTGAAGACTTGAAGCAAATGTGGGAGACGGGTGTAGAGGTGTACGACGGGTATAGAGAAGAAAGTTTCACCTTGAGGACTATGATTTTCGGCACAATTAATGATTTTCTGGCATACAGTAATTTGTCTGGATACAGTACCAAAGGCCAGTGTGCATGCCCTATATGTGAAGATGGTATAGATTGGATGCAGTTGGAACATGGTAAGAAGAATGTTTTCCTTGGGCATCGTAGGTTTTTGCCTCAAAAGCATCATTATCGATCGTGGAGGAAAGCATTTAATGGGAATACTGAAGAACGTAGAGCTCCTTTGCCTTTGACGGGTGCACAATTGTTTGAAAAGGTAAAATATTTGAGTATTGAATTAGGGAAGCCTTTTGCGGGAGAGCTTGTCACACGAGGGTGGAAGAAAATGTCGATTTTCTTTGAGCTGCCATATTGGAGTTCATTATACATTTGACATTTCATTGATGCGATGCATGTTGAAAAAAATGTCTTTGATCGTGTCATTGGTACCTTACTCAATGTGCCCGGGAAGACTAAAGATGACATCAATGCAAGGCGAGACTTGGTTAGTATGGGATTGAGACAGGAATTGGAATCGGTAAATAAGGGGAAACAACGTACATATCTACCTCCAGCCGCTCATACTTTGTCTAGAAAAGAGAAAACGACTCTTTGTAAGTTTCTTCAGGGAGTTAAGGTTCTAGGGGGGTACTCTTCAAACATTATAAACCTCGTTTCATTGAGAGATCTCAAGTTAAGGGTCTAAAGTCCCATGATTGCCATGTTCTCATGGAGAATTTGCTACCCACTGGTATACGATCCATTTTGCCCATCAAAGTGCGGAAGACCTTAACTAAACTTTGTTTATTCTTCAAGGCAATCTGCAGCAGAGTGATTGACCCTGGAAAGTTTCCAGCATTGCAAAAGGAAATTGTTTTAATTTTATGTGAGCTTGAGATGTATTTCCCACCTTCATTCTTTGACATAATGATTCATCTGACAGTTCATCTGGTTATGGAGAGACAATTGTGGGGACCAGCTTACATGAGATGGATGTACCCGTTTGAGCGTTACATGAAGATATTAAAAGGGTATGTGAAAAACCGATAACGACCAGAGGGTTGTATTATTGAGCGGTACACAGTCGACGAAGTTGTTGAATTCTGTTCCGACGACCTATCTAATGGTGGATATTCCATAGGGTTGCCAAAGTCTCGTCACACAGGAGGAAGCGAAGGGAAATGGATTACTGGATGTAAAATATTGACTATATCAAGGCAGCAGATGGAGCAAGCACACTTATATGTTTTACACAACGCCGATGAGGTTGAGTCGTATATTCTAAAACACAACGAAAAGCTCAAGGGTATGTGAACGTGAACACAAGAAGGGGGGTTGAATTGTGTTGAAAACTTTTCACAAACTTTATGTTAAAAACACTTAGAACACAGGTTTTTCAAAACAGTTTGTGTATCGGACGCTGGAAATAAACCGGACGCTGGAAAAGCAGTTTGTGAAAACTTATTTTTAATAGAATAAGATAAAGATAAATATAAAGCAGTAAAACAGTAAAGCAAGAGACACAGAGATTTATACTAGTTCACTACCAAACTAGTAGTACGTCTAGTCCCTTCGTTTCTGAAGGATTTTCACTATAATCAACTGATTACAAAACCTTAAGAGTATTCTACTGTCACAACCTTGACAATACTCTCAACTTCTCAAAACGACTCAGTACGTTCGAGCCTTTGAGGGTACAGCCTTAACTTGGCCAAAACAACTTTTACAAGTAAGTTGAATACAAGCAGAAATAGCTCTCACAGAGAGGATAAAAGATTAAGCTCAACACAGAAATGCTTTCTAAGAGAAAGTGTCGAACGTTGAGTTCAGTTCTTGTAGTCCAGAGACTTGGCACGAAACTTGATTGCTCACAGAAGCAGTGCTTTCAGAGTATTGACTTTTTGTATTGTATAGCAACAGTGCTTGTTCTCAGTAAATGAAGCAATATTCTCTTGTAGAGTTTCAAATAGCTTTTCAATGGATACCATGGGGTATTTATAGGAGTTCTAAAGATATTACTGCATAAAGAAAATGGCTCATTTCCATTGAGTGAGGTGATTTCAAAAAGCTGTCTCTTTCTTCCTTTCCAGAGAATATCTCAGTAGTACACATTACCGTTTTCGTACTACCTTGCTTTTCACAATTGCTTGTACGATTTTTGTCTTTAGCTAAAGGTGTCACCTTTGATACCTCGTACAACAATTTTAGCGCATAAGATCAAATTCGAAATCCGTTCCAGAAGCTTCTGAGAGGAAGAGCAACTAGGTGACCATCACATGATTTAAAATGAAGTTCAGACGCTCGCTCAGAACAGGAAGGTCAGACGCTCGTAGCAAATGGATAAGCCTTGTGTCACAAAAAGATAATTCCAGACGCTCACGAAGATAGTATACTAGGATGAGCCGGATGCTGACACATTGAGTGTATCCTTCTCTTGTGAACTTCTTCCTTCTTGCTTAAGTGGCTTAGAAGTATATGTAATATTAGTATCTGCACACTTCAAGAATTGTTAGAACATAAATTGTTCTCTTGTGAATACTTTGTTATCATCAAAATTAATGAGGGTCTAAACTTCTCAATCATTTAGGTTCCAACAATCTCCCCCTTTTTGATGATGACAAATATCCAAGGTTGATGAACAATTTTAAGTTTCAAATAAGAGTTTTAAGGGTCTCCCCCTGAGTTCAACAACTTAGATAAGTATAGCAATAAAAGACGCTGAGATCGGATGCTAAAATGATGTTATGAATGATTGATTAGCATGTATATCTATCCTTAGCGTGTTTATCTTAGTGTTCATCAAGCCTTTCTTTTCAGCATGAATATCTATCCTTAGCGTGTTTATCTTAGCGTTCATCAAGCCTTTCTTTTACTCCCCCTTTTGTCATCAGACAAAAAGAGTGTAAAAACACATCATAGTCAAAAAGCAAAATAGAAGAAAAATTTGAGTAATAAACACAATATAATTGTACCAAAAATTAAGTAATATCACTTAGTACCAAAAAAATTTAAAACAAAACAAAGTTTAAGGGTTTTGAGGTAGCAGGTTGATTCATTCCATGATGAGTTTCAGCTGCATTTCAAGCTCAGGAACTTTCAAACAGGTTGCCTTCATGGTTTCAAATTCCTCCTTAGGAATTGTAACCATTTCCACTGAAGATGTGGAGGGAGCAGATTCAGCTTCTGGCATACTAGCAACGCCTGCAGCTTCTGAATTCATCTTTTTATGGATTTCAAGAATAGTTTGAGACAAATCAGATTTTATCTTCTTCCTATCCTTTGCCCATTGGAAATAATTATCTTCTGGTGGAAACCATTTGATAATAGTTCCAAGTTTTCTTCTTTCAGACTCATATAGGGCTTCGTTTCTTTGCTCAACAATATCAGGAAACAGAAGATAATTGAAGATCATTTCTCTGTGTTGAAGAATGTCTCTGGCATACCCATCAAATTGTTCAGCAGCAGCTTCTCCAAACACATTACCTAAGAAGACACTTAGGGCATCAAAAGAGAAGTTGAGGCCGTCATTTTCAGCAATAAATAGTCTCCTCAAAATTTCTCTGTCATCTTTGTCAATAGTTAGGGGCTCAAAACAAGGCATAATGGCTTTGTCTTTCCAAGACGCAGACCATTGCATCCAGCCAAATCCAATGTAAAAGTGTTTCCAGACTAGATCCCATGGAGCATATATCTTTACCAAGTTGAGCGGTCTAATCACAGAACACATGAACATATCTTCAAAATAAGCAGTTCCAAGATTGGATTCAGGTACCTTCTCGATGATACCAACAGTAGGGATTGTTGCCTTCTCTGCATTACAGCAGTTGGAAGATCCAGTTCTCCATTGATCTTTCTTCAGAGCACTCAGATAATACCTTATGGCATGATCTTCAGAAATTTTCTTTACCGGAAGTTGGGTGAACTCCTTGACCTTGTAGTCTCTGGGAGCTTTCTCATATTCCTTAGGACCTATTTTACTGAATGGCATTTTGCCAGGTGCAGCTTCCTTTCTTTTTCCAGGAATAGACCAAGGTAACCACCTTTGCCTATCTGGAACAATTTTTATAGAGACAGATGATGGGTCTTTATATTCGCCAATGACTTCAAGCCTTTTCTGCTCATAACAATGAGCCATCATACAGGCTTCAGCTTCTGTGATCCACCTACCACATTCCTCTAATGTAAGAGGTTCATTCTGGGGCAGGAACCTTGGTACATCAACAGAAAAGGGAATAGCCCTGCTGTTCGGTTTGGGTCTCAGCCTTCCTTTAAAGGACATCTCAACATTGTCTTGGCCATCCTTGAAGACAGCATTCATTGGAGGGGGTATCTCCAGTCTTGAAACTCCAGAGGTGAAGGTCTTCAAGTGCCATAAATATGGGTGATTGTAGATAGAGTTATATGACTCATATCTAACAAATTTTGGTCTAATGTCAAGAGGGACAGGTTTCTTTGGAATTAGGGCAGTAGTTTTTGGTGTCACTACTGTGATATTGTACTTGGGGAGAATGTAGGATTTGAAAGGATTAAATGGAGGGACAATGAAAAGGAGGTTAAAAGGATGAGAATGAAGTTTGGAAATGTATGAAGTGAGGGAGGTATATGTGGAGGTTTGAGGTGAGGAAATGGTGAGTGTATTGGTCTGTGTTTGGGTAAGTTGTTTGGGGGCTATGGGAGTGGTTGTGTAATAGATATAGGTGGAGCAGGAATGGTATTATTAGTTTCAAAAACAGATACAGAATCATCAGTAGAATTCAGTACCTTTGGTTCAAGCTCAGATTGCCTGACCAATCTCTTGACTTCTAGGGCGGCGGTGAGGCGACGTTGAATTGCCTTCTTACGTGCATCGGACGGCTGAAACTTGTTTCTCGACTTAGGCTTGCTTCTTTTCCTCGAGAATCGGTGATGGGAACGCGGTCCTCATCTTCTGATTCAGTCTTTCTTTTAGGTGCAGGATCCACCTTCTGCTTCTTGCTTCTTGTCTCCTCTTCTGGAGAATCAGAAGTCCTTTTCACACCAGTTACTGAGCTTCTGGTGGTTTTATCAGTAGTAGACTTCTTGCTAAGAGAGGGACCAAATTCTACTCCCTGTTCCTGTTTCACCTTCTTCATCTGTTCACCAGTGATCAATTTCATTCTGACCAAGCTGTTAACTCCAAAGGTGTCAGGAATCACAACACTCTCAGTGTTGGAACCTAAACGATTGAGAAGTTTAGACCCTCATTAATTTTGATGATAACAAAATATTCACAAGAGAACAATTTATGTTCTAACAATTCTTGAAGTGTGCAAATACTAATATTACATATATTTCTAAGCCACTTAAACAAGAAGGAAGAAGCTCTCAAGAGAAGGATACACTCCATGTGTCAGCATCCGGCTCATCCTAGTATATTGTCCTCGTGAGCGTCTGGAATTAACTTCTTGTGAACTAGTCTTATCCATTTGCTATGAGCGTCCGATCTTCCGTTCTGAGCAAGCGTCCGAACTTCATTATAAATCACGTGTTGGTCACGTAGTTGCTCTTCCTCTCAGAAGTTTCTGGAACGGATTTCAAATTTGATCTTGTGCGCTAAAATTGTTGTACGAGGTACCAAAGGTGACACCTTTAGCTAAAAGACAAAAATCGTACAAGCAATTGTGAAAAGCAAGGTAGTACGAAAACGGTAATGTGTACTACTGAGATATTCTCTGGAAAGGAAGAAAGAGACAGCTTTTTTGAAATCACCTCACTCAATGGAAAGGAGCCATTTTTACCGTAACGGTAATATCCTTTATAACTCCTATAAATACCCCAAGGTATCCATTAAAGAAACTGCCAAAAACTCTACAAGAGAATATTGCTTCATTTATTGAGAACAAGCACTGTTGCTATACACTACAAAGAGTCAATACTCTGAAAGCACTGCTTCTGTGAGTAATCAAGTTTCGAGCCAAGTCTCTGGACTACAAGAACTGAACTCAGCGTCCGACACTTTCTTTTAGAAAGCATTTCTATATTGAGCTTAATTTTTATCCTCTCTGTGAGAGTTACTTTTGCTTGTATTCAACTTACTTGTAAAAGTTGTTTTGGCCTAGTTAAGGCTGTTCCCTCAAAGGCTCGAATGTACTGAGTCGTTTTGAGAAGTTGAGAGTATTGTCAAGGTTGTGACAGTAGAATACTCTTAAGGTTTTGTAATCAGTTGATTATAGTAGAAAATCCTTCAGGAACAAAGGGACTAGACGTAGCTACCAGTTTGGTACTGAACTAGTATAAATCTCTGAGTCTCTTGCTTTACTGCTTTCTATTTATCTTTATCTTGCTCTGTTAAAAACAAATTTTCACAAACTGCTTTTCCAGCGTCTGGTTTATTTCCAGCGTCCGTTTAACAAACTGTTTTGAAAAACCTGTGTTCAAAGTGTTTTTAACTTAAAGTTAAGGAAAAGTTTTCAACACAATTCAACCCCTCCTTCTTGTGTTCACGTTCAGTTAGTACCAGAGCTCGGCCTCTTGGTTGAGCACTTAACAGTGTTAAGAGTAAAGATCCTACTGTGAACATGTCTGCTGAAGGTGGTCATATGAACCGTCCTCCTCTATTCAATGGAGAAAAATTTGATTACTGGAAAGATAAAATGAAAGCATTCCTTGAGGCACAAAATCTTGATTTGTGGGATATAGTTGAAAGTGGATACATTTCTCCCGCTAATGCCCTTGGTGTTGCAATGCCTAGGGAAAACTGGATTGATGATCAGAAAAAGAGATATCAAACCAATCAGAAGGCTAGATTTATTCTCATATGTGCTATGACAGAAAGAGAATATGATAAATGTGGTAAGTTTGATACTGCCAAAGAAATCTGGGATTCTCTTGTTTTGTCTTATGAGGGTTCTGCCCTAGTAAGAGAAACAAAGGCTAGCATGATGGTTCGCCAGTATGAGCTATTCAAAATGGAAGATGGAGAAAACGTTGAAACTATGTTTGGAAGGTTCCAAACACTTGTTCATGGGTTGCAGGCCCTTGGAAAAAGTTATATTACACCTGACCATGTGAGAAAGATCTTGAGAAGTTTGACTAAGCAGTGGAGACCCAAAGTCACTGCCATTCAAGAAGCAAAAGATCTAAATGTCCTTCGGCTTGAAGATCTTATGAGTTCTTTGAAAGCTCATGAACTTGAGCTAAATGAAGAAGAACCTACCAAGAAGAGTAAATCAATTGCTTTAAGAGTTAATCAACATAAATCTAGTACTTCTAAAGCTTTTCAGGCTGAAGAAGAAGAATCAGATGATGAAGCTTCAGAAGGAGATTATGATGGATCAGATGATGAAATAGCTTTCATATCTAAGAAGATCCAGAGAATGTGGAAGAAGAGAAACTTCAGAAGGAGGTTTCAAAAGAAAGATACAAAGGACAAGAAGGAAAGCAAAGACAAGGACAAAGCCCAAGTCATTTGCTATGAATGTAAGAAGCCTGGACATTTCAAGTCCGAGTGTCCTAATCTTAAGGAAAAACCCACATGAAGCTCCTTCAAGAAAAAGAAGAAAGGTCTCATGGCAACTTGGGAAGATCTTGACTTATCCTCCTCTGAGGAAGATAAAGAAGAAGAAGCTCACATTGCCCTCATGGCAGACACTGATCTTGATTCAGAAGAAGAAGTTGAAGAGGTAATAATATATGACTCTTATTCTGAACTTCAACTTGCATTTGATGATCTGTTAAAGGATTCTGCCACTCTCTCTATTGAGTATAAGAATTTGAAAAAGAAATTTTCAAAACTATCACAAGATTTTCATTCTTTACACAATGAAAACTCTATACTCAATGAAGAGAACCAGAAGCTGAAAACTGAAAATCAGCGTCTGGTGGATAACCAGCGTCTGGAAGCCAATAAGCAACCAGAAGCTGAGAGCTCTCAAGTCAAAAGCTCTATAGTTACAGGCAATCCTAACTGCAAATCAAATGACTATAACATGCTTTTCAAAGGTTTCTTGCAGAGAGTGTAACTCGAAGCAAGCAAGCTTCTATGATATGGGGTGTCAGTAAAACGACAACTCATGGTCTTGGTTATATATCAGATGAACCTCTTTTAGAAAATGATTCAGCATCTGATAAATCCAATAATCATAGTAAATGTTTGCATTGTACTTACTACAATAAATCTGGTCATTTGAAAAGTGCGTGTACTGTGTTTACAACTAAGAAGGACAAGTATCCTTCAAGAACTAACAAGAAAGGACCCAAAAAGATATGGGTACCTAAAGATAAAATAGTCTATGTTGTAGACTTGCTTAGCAACAAAGTCAACACACCTATCTTGGTACTTAGACAGTGGATGCTCGCGTCACATGACGGGAGAAAAGCATATGTTCCAAGAACTAAGACCTAGAGAAGCTGGATTCGTTGGTTTCGGAGGAAACCAAAAAGGTAAAATAGTTGGAATTGGTCGCATAGGTAAAGACTCTCTTCCTTCTATTGATAATGTTTTATATGTTGAAGGACTGAAACATAATCTATTGAGCATAAGTCAATTATGTGATAATGGTTATAATGTTGTCTTTACAGAAAATGGATGTTCAGTAAAAAGTAAAAATGATGGATCTATATTCTTTACAGCAAAGAGGAAACAAAACATTTATAAATTCGATCTTTCTGAACTTGCAAAACAAGATGTCAAGTGTCTTATGTCTGTTGAAGATAAGCAATGGATTTGGCACAAAAGATTGGGTCATGCCAATTTGAGGTTAATCTCAAAATTAAACGAGCACAATCTTGTTAGAGGCTTACCAAATCTTAAGTTCCAATCTGATGCCCTGTGTGAGGCTTGTCAAAGAGAAAAACAAGTTAAAACTTCCTTTCATTTAAAAAATGTTGTTTCGACCTCTAGACCACTTGAACTTCTACATCTTGATCTTTTTGGTCCCACAAGGACAGCCTCTTTAACTGGAAAGAAATATGGATTAGTCATTGTTGATGATTTTACTAGATGGACATGGGTTAAATTTCTTGGCCACAAGGATGAGTCTTTTAAGGTATTTACTATATTCTGCAAATCAGTTCAAAATGAAAAAGGCATCTGTATTTCTTCTATTAGAAGTGATCATGGGGGAGAATTTGAAAATGAAAACTTTCAAAAATTTTGTGAAGAAAATGGCATCTCCCACAATTTCTCCTCTCCTAGAACACCTCAACAAAATGGTGTTGTAGAAAGGAAAAATAGGTCCCTCCAGGAAATGGCCAGGACCATGATCAATGAAGCTGACATTGCGAAACATTTTTGGGCAGAAGCAGTAAACACAGCTTGCTATATTCAAAATAGAATTCTTATAAGACCTATCTTGAATAAGACTCCTTATGAATTGTGGAAAGGTAGAAAACTAAACATTTCTTACTTTCATCCTTTTGGTTGTAGTTGTTATATTTTGAATACTAAAGATCAACTTGGTATGTTTGATTCCAAGGCTGACAAAGGAATCTTTTTGGGATACTCTGAAAGATCTAAAGCTTTTAGAATATACAACAAAGAAACTTTGACAGTTGAAGAGTCCATTCATGTCAAGTTTGATGATAAGCACGACAATCGCTATGTCAGAGCTAGATGAGTTATTTTCAGATTTAAACCTCGGTGACAAGTCAGATGGTGAACGTGCATCTTCATCATCCGGTGGTGACCAGACGAAGAATCCTACTCAAGCAGAAGCTGAAGCAAGAAAAAGCTGGAAGTACAAAACCAATCATCCAAAAGATCAAATCATAGGAGAACCTGGTGATAAAGTACGAACTAGATCCTCTTTCAAGGAGCATGCTGATTTTGCACTTCTCTCTGAGATGGAACCTAAGACGATTAATCAAGCATTGGAAGATGAAGGGTGGATTCTAGCAATGCAAGATGAGCTAAATCAGTTCCAAAGAAATGATGTATGGAAGCTAGTCACTCTACCAGAAGATAAGCAAGCTATTGGTACTAAATGGGTATTTAGAAATAAGCTTGATGAAGATGGTAAAGTTGTGAGAAATAAAGCAAGGTTAGTTGCTCAAGGTTACTCACAAGAAGAAGATATTGATTTCACTTGAAACTTTTGCACTGTTGGTAAAGACTAGAAGCTATTCGCATTTTACTTTCATTTGCAAAGACTTCATGAGATAACACTATATCAAATGGATGTGAAAAGTGCTTTTCTAAATGGTTTTATAATCGAGGAAGTTTATGTTAAACAACCTCCTGGTTTTGAAGATATTGAATTTCCGTAACATGTTTTTAAACTTAAAAAGGCTCTATATGGTCTTAAGCAAGCTCCCAGAGCATGGTATGATAGACTAAGTTCCTTTTTAATGGAAAATGGATTTACAAGAGGTTTAGTTGACACTACTCTTTTCAGAAAATCCTCTAACAAGCATTTAATACTTGTTCAAATCTATGTTGATGATATCATTTTTGGAGCCACTAATGAAAGCCTTTGCAAAGAATTTTCTAAGCTTATGCAGGCTGAATTTGAGATGAGCATGATGGGAGAATTAAAGTTTTTCCTTGGAATACAAATCAAGCAATGCAGTGATGGTATCTATATACATCAAAGCAAATATATCAAAGAATTATTGAAGAAATTCAAGATGCTGGATTGCAAGCCTATGTGTACACCTATGCATCCTACCTGCACTCTTAATAAAGATGAAATTGGTAAGAAGATAGATCAGAAAATGGCCAGAGGTATGATTGGATCTCTACTTTATCTTACGGCTTCAAGACCTGACATTATGTTCAGCGTCTGCCTGTGTGCTAGATTTCAATTAGATCCTAGAGAATCACACCTGAGTGCTGTTAAAAGAATATTCAGATATTTGCAAGGAACTACTAATCTTAGTTTGCTTTATAAGAAATCAAAAGATTACAAATTAGTAGGTTTCTGTGATGCTGACTTTGCTGGAGACCGAATTGAAAGAAAAAGCACAAGTGGAGGCTGCCAGTTCCTTGGAGCTAATCTTGTGTCTTGGTCAAGCAAAAGACAAAGCACTATTGCACTCTCAACAGCAGAAGCTGAATACATCTCAGCAGCAAGTTGCAGTTCTCAACTTCTGTGGATGAAGTATCAACTTGAAGACTACTTGATAAAAGAGAGTAACATTCCTATGTTCTGTGACAATACTTCTGCAATCTGTCTTACTAAAAATCCCATATTACATTCACGAGCCAAGCACATTGAGATTAAACATCATTTTATAAGAGACTATGTTCAGAAGGGTATTCTAGAAATAAAATTTGTAGACACTGATCATCAGTGGGCTGACATATTTACAAAACCCCTTGCTGAAGATAGATTCAATTTTATAAGAAGAAATTTAAACTTTCATCCTATAGAAGAATGATTAATCTCAGCATCTGAAAATAAACAAAATCTCAGCATCTGATATGACATAAGCATGTATGTGTATAAGCATCTTATTTGTCATATGCATCATAACACATCGTCTGGTGAATCGGTTGCGTGCGTCCGAGCACACCCACACGTGTCACACTTGTTAAGGACTTAAGCGTCTCATCATATCTACTGAGTCATAATTGTTTATGTCTTTCGATAAAATCTTTTTCTTGATTTTACTTTTCTTTTGGCGTCTGCATTTAATGAAAAGGCAAATCTTTATTTTCTTTTCTTTTTGATTTAATTTTTATGTGGAAATACGAAGCGATATTTTGAAAAAAGGACTGTACCATTCTCTATTAACTTTCCCACTACTCCACATTTTTCGCTCCATCACTTCACTCTGCGTTTTCTGCAAAACCGTGCTCTTTCTCTCTCTTTCGCTCTCTCTCTCTGTGTTTTCAAACTCTAAAACCTCCATCACCTTCTCTTCAATTGCTACAATGGCTGACAAAAAGGTTGGACAATACACTGCTGCCTTCGATGTCTTCTCTGAGGCAAAACTTCTGAATGAGAACCGGGTTGATTTCGAGAACTTCAAGCTATACGGTTTTGATTTTGAGGAAGGTCTTGAGAAACTGGGCTGGAAAAACTACTTCATCTGGGAACCAGTTGATGTACTAAGCTACGCTATTAAGGAATTCTGGGGAAGTGCATACTTACTTCCGGGGGAAATCATAGAAGGTCACATCAGAGGATTCAAACTACGCTTCACTATCAACTCTATTGCTCAGACAATCAAGTCTCCGTGTGAAGGAATCAGTTACCATGCAAACTGGGCTGATGCTTACAGAGGACTTGAAAAAGTCAATGAAGCTCTGTTTGAGAACTACCGTGAACTGAAGAAGAAGAACATCACTCCCACGGCTAAAGACTTGAAAAGCCACTACTGAGTACTGCACAAAATCATCGCCAAGAGCGTGATTCTGAAGGCTGGCTCAAGTGACATAGTGAACTACGAGCAAAAGTTCATTATGAGGAACTACATGGATGGGAAGAAAATCAATCTGCCAAGGTTGATTATCAACAATCTGATAAATGCCCTTGTCTTCTCAAGGAAGAATGTTGATAAGAAGAATATCGTCAAGATAATCCCATATGGAGTTCTTCTCTCCATTATGATGATCAAAGACGGCATTGTAAGGAAGCTGACTAACTCCATCAACACAGAAGAAAAGGAAAAATACTTTGGTGTTGGTGCTGTTGTTCGTCCAGAAGTCTTTGGAGTCAACAGCTTGGTCAGGATGCAGCTTATTACAGGCTCCATGATCAAGAAGGTGAAAATAGAGCAATAGGAAGGAGAAGCTGAAAAGAAAACAACCAAAAGCTCAATGACTGGTGTGAAAAGACCTGCTGAGTCTCCTTCAAGGGAGACCAGAAGAACAAAGCGAAGGTGGCACTGCACTCATTGTTGAAGAACCGTAAGATGAGGATAGAATTCCCATCGTAAAGGTCTTGGAGAAGCAGTTTAGACCAAAGAATGAAAAGGATGCTTCAGCGTCCGGTCAAGGGAAGCAAATCCCTCCTCCTCCTCCTGCTGTTGTTGTCACCAGAGGGTCGAAAAGAAGGTTGGTTAAGTCATCAGAAGTTAACCCAAAGGTACTTGATTTTACTGCTGATGAATCAGTATCTGTGTTTGATGCTCATGATGTTATTCCTGCACCACCTTTGTCTGTTTCACAACCACAAACACAAACACAAACCAGGAAAACCAGAATAAGCCTCCAACAAACCTCAACCCTCTCTAAACCTACCCAACCATCATCCACTACACTCAACCTTGACCTACCACAAAGTTCTTCAAATACTTCACTTACTACATATATTTCCAAACTTCACTCTCATCCCTTTAATCTATTATTCAAAATACCTCCCATTAATCCCTTCAAACCCTACACACCTAAAACCTACAAAATCACCAAAACCACTCCCACCTTACTCACCATTACCCACAAACCTACAGACGCTGGTGGAAGGAAGAATGTCTCATACAAACCACGGTTTGTTAAGTATGAGATATATCACAGCATCTACAATCATCCCTCCACATGGCATTCGAAAACCTTCACCTCTGGAGCTGCCAGATTGGAGATTGCCTCTCCGATAAGTGCTACCTTCAAGGATGGAGAAGACCACTTTCAGATGTCATTTAAAGGAAGATTGAGACCAACATCTGGTAGCAGAGCAATTCCCTTCTCTGTTGATCTTCCTAGATCCCTACCACAAGCTGAACCGCTCACATTGGAAGAATGCGGAAGGTGGATCACAGATGAAGAAGTTGCCTTCATGGCACACTGTCTTGAGATGAAGAAGATTGAAGTAATCAGACAGTACATGGATCTTTCTTCTCAGACAAGAAAGATTGTACTGCATGCACAAAGGTGGCTACCTTGGTCTATCCTGGGAAAAGGAAAGAACTCGCTCCGCAAGCGACCATTCAAAGAAGATCGGGCTCAAGGAGTATGAGAAGGCTCCTAAAAGTACAACCTTAAGGAATTCTCTAAGCTTAGATTGCCAAGATCTCACGAGGATCATGCCGAAGGTTTTACTCAATTCTCACGAAGGAAGATGAATGGAGAACTGGCTCCTCAAACTGCTGTAATGCCGAGAAGGCCATTATTCCAACAGTTGGCACAATCAGCAGAATTACTGACATCAATCTTAGAACAGTCTACTTCGATGATATGTTCAGATGTCAGTAATCAGGCCTTTTGACTGCTTGAAGATATATGTCCAATGGGCTGCTGTGACCAAGCACTTCGAGATTGGATTTACTTGGAGTCAATGGTCTGAGTCTTGGAATCACAAGGCCATGTTACCATGCCTCGTCCCCCTAGTGCTAGAAGAAGATGACAGGGAAAATCTGCGAAGAATATACCTGGCAGAAAATGAAGCACTCTCTTTCGCTTGTGAAGCATTAAGTGTCTTTATCAGAAGTATATGGGGAGAAGAAGCTGGAAATAGGTTTGATGCTTTCACTGCTGATGTAGTTCTACACAGAGAAATCATCTTCATGAATTTGCTGTATCCAGAAGATGTGAAGTATAAATGGGAAATTCAAACAGTATCTGAGCTCAGAAAACTTGGAAATCTCATCAAATGGTTTTATACCAAATGATGTATTTTTTCTAAGAACTCAACGGGCGAGGAATTGAGATCGACGCTATCCAACTGGGTGCTAGCGAGCATCGAGAAGATGAAACTGCACCGTGCCAGAAGTTGGACCTTCTACTTACTCCTGCAATGAGATGGTCACTATTCCTAAAGCGAGTTTGAAGAAATGAAGGCCACAAACATGAAAGTCACTCAGCTGGAGACTGCTCTGAAATTACTATATGAACGTCTCAACATCCCTCCACCACCTCTTCCAAACCCTTGAATTTATTTATTTTTGTGTGATATAAACTATTTCTTTGTTTTGTTGATACACTTATATATATACACTAATTTTGCTCTGATTATCTGTTAATATATACCTACATCTGACTTATATTCAAATTTTTCTAAGTCTTATTTTGACTATGATGTGTTTTTACACTCTTTTTGTCTGATGACAAAAGGGGGAGTAAAAGAAAGGTATGATGAACACGTGAAAATCTGACTAACTCACCGTCCGATGTTCACACTCCGATGGATACACTGGAACTGAAGTATCATGCATAGCATTTCATACATAGCATTTACTATGATTATTTGTTAATGCGCTAATATTCATTGATCTAGTGCTCTTATAATGATCAATAAATTTGGTACAATTTGATTAAATCAATCTTTTGATCAAAGATCCAATCTTACTATGATACATCTACGATTTTTTTGCGATCACTTAATTGAATTTGTTTATCTACTATCGCCTTAATACTAGAATTATCTTATATATCAAAATTGTTAAATTCAGGGGGAGACCCTTGATGTCATTTTGAAACTAAATTGTTCATCAACCTTAGATATTTGTCATCATCAAAAAGGGGGAGATTGTTGGAACCTAAACGATTGAGAAGTTTAGACCCTTATTAATTTTGATGATAAGAAAATATTCACAAGAGAACAATTTATGTTCTAACAATTCTTGAAGTGTGCAGATACTAATATTACATATATTTCTAAGCCACTTAAACAAGAAGGAAGAAGCTCTCAAGAGAAGGATACACTCCATGTGTCAGCATCCGGCTCATCCTAGTATATTGTCCTCGTGAGCGTCTGGAATTAACTTCTTGTGAACTAGTCTTATCCATTTGCTATGAGCGTCCGATCTTCCGTTCTGAGCAAGCGTCCGAACTTCATTATAAATCACGTGTTGGTCACGTAGTTGCTCTTCCTCTCAGATGTTTCTGGAACGAATTTCGAATTTGATCTTGTGCGCTGAAATTGTTGTACGAGGTATCAAAGGTGACACCTTTAGCTAAAAGACAAAAATCGTACAAGCAATTGTGAAAAGCAAGGTAGTACGAAAACGGTAATGTGTACTACTGAGATATTCTCTGGAAAGGAAGAAAGAGACAGCTTTTTTGAAATCACCTCACTCAATAGAAAAGAGCCATTTTTACCGTATCAATAATATCCTTTATAACTCCTATAAATACCCCAAGATATCCATTGAAGAAACTGCCAAAAACTCTACAAGAGAATATTGCTTCATTAATTGAGAACAAGCACTGTTGCTATACACTACAAAGAGTCAATACTCTGAAAGCACTGCTTCTGTGAGCAATCAAGTTTCGAGCCAAGTCTCTGGACTACAAGAACTGAACTCAGCGTCCGACACTTTCTTTTAGAAAGCATTTCTATATTGAGCTTAATTTTTATCCTCTCTATGAGAGTTATTTTTGCTTGTATTCAACTTACTTGTAAAAGTTGTTTTGGCCTAGTTAAGGCTGTACCCTCAAAGGCTCGAATGTACTGAGTCATTTTGAGAAGTTGAGAGTATTGTCAAGGTTGTGACAGTAGAATACTCTTAAGGTTTTGTAATCAGTTGATTATAGTGGAAAATCCTTCAGGAACGAAGGGACTAGACATAGCTACCAGTTTGGTAGTGAACTTGTATAAATCTCTGTGTCTCTTGCTTTACTGCTTTCTATTTATCTTTATCTTGCTCTGTTAAAAACAAGTTTTCACAATGTTGCTTCAAATGCCTGGTTTATTTCCAGCGTCCGTTTAACAAACTGTTTTGAAAAACCTGTGTTCAAAGTGTTTTTAACTTACAGTTAAGGAAAAGTTTTCAACACAATTCAACCCCCCTTCTTGTGTTCACGTTCACTCAGTGCCAAAATACTTCACCTTTTCTTGATCTGGCAAAGCAGTCAGCTTGTTTACAACCAGATTCTTGGCCATCATCTTAGTGAGAAGAACACCATAAGGAATGCACTTGTAGGTGTTTTTCTTGTCAGCAACACCTTTCCTCGAATTAACCAGTGCATTAATCAGGTTGTTGTAGATCAATCTTGGTAGGTTTACCTTGTGACCAGCCATGCAGTGCCTCATAATGAACTTCTGTTCATAGTTGACTATGTCACTAGAACCAGCCTTCAACCAGATGCTCTTAGTGATTATCTTGTGAAGAACTCTGTAATGACTCTTCAAATGCTTTGCAGTAGGGGTTTCACCAGATTCTTTCAGCTGTTTATAATTCTCAAACAAATCCTCATTGACCTTCTCAAGGCCATGAAATGCATCAGCCCAATCTGTGTAGTAAACGATACCTTCACAGGGACAACCAGTGACTTCAGAAATGTTGGTAATGGTAAAAATGAACTTGTAGCCTCTCACAGTTCCTTCAAAGATACCACCTTGGTGTAACCGAGCATTATCCCTAAATTCCTTGATAGCAGTAACTAGAACCTCAACCTGTTTCCAAAAGAAGTAGTGTTCCCAACCCATTGCCTTGAAACCACTGTAGAAATCGAAGCCATAGAGTTTGAAGTTCTTTAAATCAATTCGATTTTCCAACAGAACCTTTCCTTCAGCCATGGTGTCGTAAATAGCAGTATACTCAGAGGTTGTTACACCAGACATGATTGCAGTTGAGAGATAGAGAAATGGAGGTTTAGGGTTTCAGAACAGTCACGAAGAGAAGAGAAGAAAACTGTTTTTCAGACTGAAAACAGAGCGAGTGATTGTGGAGCGAAAAAGAAGGAGTAGTAGGAAGGTTTTGTAATTGGTACAGTTACTTTTCAAAAACCTCTTCATTATCCGAGTAATAAAAATAAATTTAAAAAGAAATTAAAATAAAGATACCTCTTTTCATTAAATGCAGTTGCCAAAATAAAGTAAAAGATTTGATTGAAAACATAAATAATCATGACTCAGATTAGGTGTGATGAGACGCTTAAGTTCCACACGAGCTTACCACGTGTGTGTTTCGGATGCTTATAGCTGATTCATCGGATGCTGAGTTATGATGCAGTTGGAATATAAAAATGCTTACTCGTATGATGATGATGTCATACCAGATGCTCAAATGATATCTATCATAAGACGCTGAGATTAATCATTCTTTTATAAGATGGAAATTTAAATTTCTTCTTATAAAATTGAATCTATCTTCAGCAAGGGGTTTTGTAAGAATATCAGCCCACTAGTGATCAGTGTCTACAAATTTGATTTCAAGTGTCCCCTTCTGAACATAGTCTCTTATAAAATGATGTTTAATCTCAATGTGCTTTGCTCTAGAGTGCAATATAGGATTTTTAGTAAGACAAATGGCAGATGTATTATCACAAAAGATAAGAATATTACTCTCTTTTATCAAGTAGTCTTCAAGTTGATACTTCATCCACAGAAGTTGAGAACTGTAACTTGCTGTTGAGATGTATTCAGCTTCTGCTGTTGAGAATGCAATAGTGCTTTGTCTTTTGATTGACCAAGACACAAGATTAGCTCCAAGGAACTGGCAGCCTCCACTTGTGCTCTTTCTTTCAATTCGGTCTCCAGCAAAGTCAGCATCACAGAAACCTACTAATTTGTAATCTTTTGATTTCTTATAAAGCAAACCAAGATTAGTAGTTCCATGCAAATATCTGAATATTCTTTTAACAGCACTCAGGTGTGATTCTCTAGGATCTGATTGAAATCTAGCACACAGCAGACGAACATAATGTCAGTCTTGAAGCCGTAAGATAAAGTAGAGATCCAATCATACCTCTGTACATTTTCTGATCTACCTTCTACCAATTTCATCTTTACTAAGAGTGCAGTAGGATGCATAGGTGTACACATAGGCTTGCAATCCAAAGATCTTGAATTTCTTCAATAATTCTTTGATATATTTGCTTTGATGTATATAGATACCATCACTGCATTGCTTGATTTGTATTCCAAGGAAAAACTTTAATTCTCCCATCATGCTCATCTCAAATTCAGCCTGTATAAGCTTAGAAAATTCTTTGCAATGGCTTTCATTAGTGGCTTCAAAAATGATATCATCAACATAGATTTGAACAAGTATGAAATGCTTGTTAGAAGATTTTCTGAAAAGAGTAGTGTCAACTAAACCTCTTGTAAATCCATTTTCCATTAAAAAGGAACTTAGTCTATCATACCATGCTCTGGGAGCTTGCTTAAGACCATATAGAGCCTTTTTAAGTTTAAAAACGTGTTCTGGAAATTCAATATCTTCAAAACCAGGAAGTTGTTTAACATAAACTTCTTCAGTTATAAAACCATTTAGAAAAGCACTTTTCACATCCATTTGATATAGATTTATCTCATGATGTGCTGCAAATGAAAGTAAAATGCGAATAGCTTCTAGTCTTGCAACAGGTGCAAAGGTTTCAGTGAAATCAATACCTTCTTCTTGTGAGTAACCTTGAGCAACTAACCTTGCTTTATTTCTCACAACTTTACCATCTTCATCAAGCTTATTTCTAAATCCCCATTTAGTACCAATAGCTTGCTTATCTTCTGGTAGAGTGACTAGCTTCCATACATCATTCCTTTGGAACTGATTTAGCTCATCTTGCATTGCTTGAATCCACCCTTCATCTTCCAAAGCTTGATTAATCGTCTTAGGTTCCATCTCAGAGAGAAGTGCAAAATCAGCATGCTCCTTGAAAGAGGATTTGGTTCGTACTTTATCACTAGGTTCTCCTATGATTTGATCTTTTGGATGATTGGTTTTGTACTTCCAGCTTTTTCTTGCTTCAGCTTCTGCTTGAGTAGAATTCTTCGGCTTGTCACCACCGGATGATGAAGATGCACGTTCACCGTCTGACTTGTCACCGAGGTTTAATTCTGAAAAAAACTCATCTAGCTCTGACATAGCTGTGTCAGGCTTCTTATCCTCAAACTTGACATGAATGGACTCTTCAACTGTCAAAGTTTCTTTGTTGTATATTCTAAAAGCTTTAGATCTTTCAGAGTATCCCAAAAAGATTCCTTTGTCAGCCTTGGAATCAAACTTACCAAGTTGATCTTTAGTATTCAAAATATAACAAATACAACCAAAAGGATGAAAGTAAGAAATGTTTGGTTTTCTACCTTTCCACAATTCATAAGGAGTCTTATTCAAAATAGGTCTTATAAGAATTCTATTTTGAATATAACAAGCTGTGTTTACTGCTTCTGCCCAAAAATGTTTCCCAATATCAGCTTCATTGATCATAGTCCTGGCCATTTCCTGGAGGGACCTATTTTTCCTTTCTACAACACCATTTTGTTGAGGTGTTCTAGGAGAGGAGAAATTGTGGGAGATGCCATTTTCTTCACAAAATTTTTGAAAGTTTTCATTTTCAAATTCTCCCCCATGATCACTTCTAATAGAAGAAATACAGATGCCTTTTTCATTTTGAACTGATTTGCAGAATACAATAAATACCTTAAAAGACTCATCCTTGTGGGCAAGGAATTTAACCCATGTCCATATAGTAAAATCATCAACAATGACTAATCCATATTTCTTTCCAGTTAAAGAGGTTATCCTTGTGTGACCAAAAAGATCAATATGTAAAAGTTCAAGTGGTCTAGAGGTTGAAACAACATTTTTTAAATGAAAGGAAGTTTTAACTTATTTTCCTCTTTGACAAGCCTCACACAAGGCATCAGATTGGAACTTAAGATTTGGTAAGCCTCTAACAAGATTGTGCTTGTTTAATTTTGAGATTAACATCAAATTGGCATGACCTAATCTTTTGTGCCAAATCCATTGCTCATCTTCAACAGACATGAGACATTTGACATCTTGTTTTGCAAGTTCAGAAAGATCAACTTTATAAATGTTTTGTTTCCTCTTTGCTGTAAAGAATATAGATCCATCATTTTTGCTTTTTACTGAACATCCATTTTCTGTAAAGACAACCTTATAACCATTGTCACATAATTGACTTATGCTCAATAGATTATGTTTCAGTCCTTCAACATATAAAACATTATCAATAGAAGGAAGAGAGCCTTTACCTATGCGACCAATTCCAACTATTTTACCTTTCTGGTTTCCTCCGAAACCAACGAATCCAGCTTTCTAGGTCTTAGTTCTTGGAACATATGCTTTTCTCCCGTCATGTGACGCGAGCATCCACTGTCTAAGTACCAAGATAGGTGTGTTGACTTTGTTGCTAAGCAAGTCTGCAACATAGACTATTTTATCTTTAGGTACCCATATCTTTTTGGGTCCTTTCTTGTTAGTTCTTGAAGGATACTTGTCCTTCTTAGTTGTAAACACAGTACACACATTTTTCAAATGACTAGATTTATTGCAGTAAGTACAATGCAAGCATTCACTATGATCATTGGTGTCATCAGATGCTGAATCATTTTCTAAAGGAGGTTTATCTAATATATAACCAAGACCATGAGTTGTCGTTTTACTGACACCCCAAATCATAGAAGCTTGCTTGCTTCGTGTTACACTCTCTGCAAGAAACTTTTGAAATGCATGTTCATAGTCATTTGATTTGCAGTTAGGATTGCACGTAACTCTGAGCTTTTAACTTGAGAGCTCTCACCGGTTGCTTGTTAGCTTCAGGCCTGGTTATCCACCTGACGCGATTTTCGGTTTTAAACCTGGTTCTCTTCATTGAGCACGAGTTTTCATTGTATAAAGAATGAAAATCTTGTGATAGTTTTGAAAATTTCTTTTTCAAATTCTTATACTCAATAGAGAGAGTGGCGAGTCCTTTAACAGATCATCAAATGCAAGTTGAAGTTCGAATAAGAATCATATATTATGACCTCTTCAACTTCTTCTTCGTAATCAAGATCGATTCCGCCATGAGGGCAATGTGAGCTTCTTCTTCTTTATCTTCCTCAGAGGAGGATAAGTCAAGATCTTCCCATATTGCCATGAGACCTTTCTTCTTTTTCTTGAAGGAGCTTCTTGTGGACTTTTCCTTAAGATTAGGACACTCGGACTTGAAATGTCCAAAGCTTTACATTCATAGCAAATGACTTGGGCTTTGTCCTTGTCTTTGCTTTCCTTCTTGTCCTTTGTATCTTTCTTCTGAAACCTCCTTCTGAAGTTTCTCTTCTTCCACATTCTCTGGATCTTCTTAGATATGAACGCTAGCTCATCGTCTGATCTATCATAATCTCCTTCTGAAGCTTCATCATCTGATTCTTCTTCTTCAGCCTGAAAAGCTTTAGAAGTACTAGGTTTATGTTGATTAACTTTTAAAGTAATAGACTTACTCTTCTTGGTAGGTTCTTCTTCATTTAGCTCAAGTTCATGAGCTTTTAAAGAACTCATAAGATCTTCAAGCCGAAGGACATTTAGATCTTTTGCTTCTTGAATAGTAGTGACTTTTGGTCTCCACTGCTTAGTCAAACTTCTCAAGATCTTTCTCACATGGTCAGGTGTAGTATAACTTTTTCTAAGGGCCTGCAACCCATGAACAAGTGTTTGGAACCTTCCAAACATAGTTTCAATGTTTTCTCCATCTTCCAGTTTGAATAGCTCATATTGGCGAACCATCATGCTAGCCTTTGTATCTCTTACTTGGGCAGAGCCCTCATAAGACAAAACAAGAGAATCCCAGATTTCTTTGGCAGTATCAAACTTACCACATTTATCATATTCTCTTTCTGTCATAGCACAGATGAGGATAAATCTAGCCTTCTGATTTGTTTGATATCTCTTTTTCTGATCATCACCCAGCTTTTCCTAGGTATTGCAACACCAAGGGCATCAGTGGGAGAAATGTATCCACTTTCAACTATATCCCACAAATCAAGATTTTGTGCCTCAAAGAATGCTTTTATCTTATCTTTCCAGTAATCAAATTTTTCTCCTTTGAATAGAGGAGGACGGTTCATATGACCACCTTCAGCAGACATGTTCACAGTAGGATCTTTACTCTTAACACTGTTAAGTGCTCAACCAAGAGGCTGAGCTCTGGTACCAACTGAACGTGAACACAAGAAGGGGGGGTTGAATTGTGTTGAAAACTTTTCACAAACTTTATGTTAAAAACACTTAGAACACAGGTTTTTCAAAACAGTTTGTGTATCGGACGCTGGAAATAAACCGGACGCTGGAAAAGCAGTTTGTGAAAACTTGTTTTTAACAGAATAAGATAAAGATAAATATAAAGTAGTAAAGCAGTAAAGCAAGAGACACAGAGATTTATACTAGTTCACTACCAAACTGGTAGCTATGTCTAGTCCCTTCGTTTCTGAAGGATTTTCCACTATAATCAACTTATCACAAAACCTTAAGAGTATTCTACTGTCACAACCTTGACAATACTCTCAACTTCTCAAAACGCATTAGTACATTCGAGCCTTTGAGGGTACAGCCTTAACTAGGCTAAAACAACTTTTACAAGTAAGTTGAATACAAGCAGAAATAACTCTCATAGAGAGGATAAAAGATTAAGCTCAATACAAAAATGCTTTCTAAGAGAAAGTGTCGAACGTTGAGTTCAGTTCTTGTAGTCCAGAGACTTGGCACGAAACTTGATTGCTCACAGAAGCAGTGCTTTCAGAGTATTGACTTTTTGAATTGTATAGCAACAGTGCTTGTTCTCAGTAAATGAAGCAATATTCTCTTGTAGAGTTTCGGCAGTTTCTTCAATGGATACCATGGGGTATTTATAGGAGTTCTAAAGATATTACCGTTACAGTAAAAATGGTTCCTTTCCATTGAGTGAGGTGATTTCAAAAAGCTGTCTCTTTCTTCCTTTCCAGAGAATATCTCAGTAGTATACATTACCGTTTTCGTACTACCTTGCTTTTCACAATTGCTTGTACGATTTTTGTCTTTGGCTAAAGGTGTCACCTTTGATACCTCGTACAACAATTTTAGCGCATAAGATCAAATTCGAAATCCGTTCCAGAAGCTTCTGAGAGGAAGAGCAACTACGTGACCATCACGTGATTTAAAATGAAGTTCAGACGCCGCCGTAGCAGGAAGGTCGGACGCTCGTAGCAAATGGATAAGCCTTGTGTCACAAAAAGATAATTCCAGACGCTCACGAAGATAGTATACTAGGATGAGCCGGATGCTGACACATTGAGTGTATCCTTCTCTTGTGAACTTCTTCCTTCTTGCTTAAGTGGCTTAGAAGTATATGTAATATTAGTATCTGCACACTTCAAGAATTGTTAGAACATAAATTGTTCTCTTGTGAATACTTTGTTATCATCAAAATTAATGAGGGTCTAAACTTCTCAATCGTTTAGGTTCCAACAGTATGCACCCACATAAGAATCAATATTAGTTAACAAGATAACATAATCGGTGTTTTATAACGTGGCTAAGAGATCACATTTCTGCAGAGTTTGCTTTAATCCTACCTCGGTTTCAGAAAGACTCAGATAGTTAGCGAGGGGTCTAAGAATACATATTATCTCTTACACCAGTTATTTGATGAACAGGTACACATTCAATACAATAGAACACGATGATCAGACATATCTCAAGTGTCAAAGACAGATATCCCATATATGTGAATATGTCATACTTCGGGGTCGTTGAACACATATGGGAGTTAGATTATGCTATGTTTCGGGTGCCTGTGTTCCAATGTAAGTGGGTTGACAATAATTACGGTGTAGAAACGAATGATTTGGGGTTCATGAAGGTGAATTTCAGTAAGTTGGGATATAAAGATGAGCCTTTTATTTTAGCATCACAAGCTCGACAAGTGTTTTATGTCACCAATCCTATCGATATGAATTGGTCGATTGTTTTGTTGACTAACAAAAAAATTGGTTATGGGATTGATGATCAAGCAAATGAAGTTGCTGATATTGAGGATGACCCTTTCTTTGTGATACAATCAATGTTTGTTAAGGAAAGTATATCAAGAGAGGATGATACATATATTAGACATGATCATAAACAGGGGCTTTGGATCAGTCGGAGGAAAAGAAAAAGGAAAAGAAGTTACATATATGTAAATTGTGTTTTTTTAGTTACTTGTTAAATGACTATGAATTTTGCTTTTGTATCTAATTACTTGTGTGTCTAATTTTTTTTGCAGATAGCTAGATGGCTTCTTTCAGACCGACTATGAAGAAGAATATCTTTCGAGCCAGAGATAGTGTCAGAGATAGTTGCATTCTTAAGAGAGAAATGAATGCAATCCGAGTGGGGGGTATGTAACTTCACCCACTCGGATTGTATTCATTTCTCTCTTAAGGCTGCCAAGCTAGATAAGTTGGGATAGGATCAGGGATTCAACACAATCCAAGATAAGTTGGAATATAAAGATGATACTCATATTTTAGCATCACAAGCTCAAAAAGGTAATAAATCAAATTACTTCAAAGGCAGATTTTGGTAGATTAATTAGTAGTTGTGAATTGGTAACTAATTAAGTATACTTGTCTAGTGGCTATGTTGCATACAAGGTAGACTTTATAGTGACTTGTGCTGGCTGGTACATGGTATTTTTTGTTGTTACAGGTATTAGATAAATTTTGGAATGCCTATATTTTAGGGTAGACTCTGCCAAAATTTTGTTAGAAATGTAAATTGAAGTATAAAATATATAAGTCAATGATTAATTGGTTGATATTTTCTATATGTGTGTGTGATAGTATTTTTTGTATGTGTGTGTGTGATGTTTGTTGGTATTCTGTATGTGTGTGTGTGATGGATTTTATGTATGTGTGATTATTTCCTTTCTTGTGAATCTTTGATGCAGGAATTGGAACACATGTATGGAATGTGGCAAACTGAAACAACTATTAAAAAAAAAGCAAAATAGACAGCACTTCTTTGAAAAAGTGCTATCTATTTGTAATAATAGCTAGCACTTTTTTAAAGAAGCGATGTCCTATCGAATCACAATCCCCAGCGGATGATTAGGCAGCAGTTTTAAGCGCTGATGAAGGCCAAAATTAAGCGCTATTTATGTCGTTTTGTGTTGTAGTGTTATGTTAATAGCCAAATTTTCATTTCACGTCGTGTGATTCATAAATAATTAATTCAGTGGATTTATTCCATTAAGATTTAAATGGTGAAGTGGTGGACAGAGATTATGAACTAAACTTAACACAAACTTTGTAAGAAATAATTACAATAGTTATTTCATAAAGACATGAAAAAAAATTATTCCCCGTAATCAAATGTTCTTTCCTCTAATGGAATTAGAGGAACAGATTTGACGGAGACCTGTGAAACATACACCTATGTTCTGTTTAAAGTTAACATGATATATTGACTAAACGTCTAGGTTCTCTTTAGAGTCAAAGAAACAAATTATGCATGCCTACAACTATGTTAAACCATATTCTTCTTCATTCCCTTCCTTCAAATACCTTGGTCAAACTTCTTGGCCCAAATATTATTGTCTTCAGTCTTCACCCCACCATTTGGAAGCCATTCGATGTTCATTCCTAAAGCTTTTTCCCTGCAATTTTTTTTAATCAAAACATGTAGGATTGAATAAGCCAAGCCAGATGAATAGATATTTTCACTACATTCTCCTACCTATTTTTTCCATAATGTTTGTACATAGGTTTGCATGTTGGACCATGCTCTCTCTCTCTCTCAATATATATATATCTGAAGTGGATCTCAGAAGTGGTTGGAGGAGAAGCACGAGTGGCGGAGTACGACGGTAGGGGGTGTACCTGCACAAACTCCGATGCCTAAGTCAGTATTAGAGTAAGATGAGGTAAGAAAATATGAACAGTGCATACCTTTATTGATTAGGTCATGGACCATTTATAGGTGAGGTCAGGCTGCTGACGTGTGGATAGTATCGAGTAACCCTAGATTGATCGTCAGCCGTCGGATGTATCCGACGGTCGATGTCATTTCTAGGGTTGTGTGCGGATAAGGTTGCTTTTAGGGCTAGCACCGCAATGCCTTATGCTCTAGGGTTTCGCGCTGTGGTTGCGTCCCTCCTAGGGTTTATTGTCAGAGGAAGGAACTCCCGGGTCGGGTTGGACAACTGAAGTGGGCATTGGGACTATTCGGGTCGGTATCATACTAGGGCAAATTCCTCTTGTTGGGTCGGATCGGCCCAGTTCGGAGTAGGCCTTTGGCCACTCCGAATCTGTTGCCCCCCTAACTGATGTCATCAGTTATTGATGACTTCGGGTAAGTGTTTACTTCGACCATGCCAATGTCAGGGCGGCTTAGTACGTCAGTCGTATTCGTGACGCCTCGTTTAATTAAGATTTGTACCGAGGTGGTCTGTTTTCAAATTCGAGGCATTTTGAAAAGGCGAAGCATTTCAAATTCAAGGCATTTGAAAAGACGCGCTTGTTTCCTAAAGCGATAGTGGCAGGGATTTGGCGACGTTTTGCCTTGTTTTTCGTGTTGTCATCATTACCCCATTTTGGCATTGATTATTGCCCTCCTCATAATCTATAAATTCTGAAGGGGAGTGTCCTTTGCCATTTCTTCTGGCTTTCGCTCTTCTTCTTCTTCATTTCACTGGTCTTCTGTTTCCTTTGTTTTCTGCAAGTGGTTGCATTTGTGCAGCAGGTTTTTCTATGGGCATCAAGCTTTCTTAGGATTTCTTCTCCCTGCTCGTGCTTCCTTCGCGTTCATGAAGGTACTCTATCTTCTTCCCTGTCCTTTTCTTTCTTCGTTTATCAGAAATCGGAAGGGGAAAAATTCGGTTTTTTTTTTGCGAAAATTAATGACTTCTCAATTTCTCCTTTGGCTTCTGGTAATAGGGGGTTTCGATCGGAAGTCCCCCTCCTGTGTGTACCTCTATGGTGGTGCCCCTGGTGGTGCCGCCTCCTTCCCGTGAGGGAGGGGTGGAGGAGCATTTAAAACACGAAGTAGAAATTACTCGCGAACGGTTAGAGCATTTCTGGGTGGTTTTGGAAGACAAGTTCCAACGTCCCTGTGACCCCCGCGAAGTGGCTCAGTGGTATAAAGAGGTATACAATACCGTTTCTTACCCCGAAGTCCCCATGGATAGGTCTGTCATGGGAAAGAGGTGGAGTGTTGACTTGAATGACCCTTTTGCCCTTCCTACCGATGCGGAGGACTACCAGTGGGTTTTGACCGAAGTTTTCAGTCTCCGATCAGAGTTCACAACCGATGAGGATATGATCGATTTAGAGAACCAAATCAGAGTAACGGAGATGGTTGAATCCGGAGGGGAGTGGGCCTTCTTAGCTCCCGGAATGGATCATCGGATATGTTCTGTCGAAGGTGGCGATATGTGGTCCATACTGATATAAGTCTTTGTTTCTTGAGATGCAGTATATTTCCTTCTCGCCTCTTCGAACTTTGTCGCCCCAGTACTGGGCGTGGCCCCTTCTCAGCTCCATCCCAACAGTTGGGCTTTTATCAGAGCATTCGATCTGGCCTGCGGATATCTCAAGGTATCGGCCTCCTATAAGGTCTTTTTCCATTTATTTTCTCCGATGAAGACTTTGAAAAAGGCCAACTGGCAAAATATTTGATCTGTACAGTGAACCTCTAAAAAGATTCAAGACAAAGTACTTTTTTCTTCTTCCGATGGATGATGTCGCCCGGGAGTGTGTGTTCGACCTCGCCAAGGATGGTTCGGAAATACCGAAGTTCCCCTTTTATTGGTCTGGGTCGTTTTTCGACCACCCTGTTGGTTTTTACACCTTCAAGATCTCCGATCTCACCGAGCTTGAGCAGGGTTGGGTGAAGAGGTTCCGTGACTGGGTCGGCGGCTTTGAGCCTGAAGTTTACATCGATCCCAAAACTCAAAAACAAGTATCAGTAAAGCGGGTTGTTCACACCCGAACTCTACTGCGGTGTCCGACTTGGGGGGATGCCCGATATATCTTAGGTAGGGGTTTCATTAGCTTGTGTTAACTTAGCTTATGTAAGTTTTTATCTGACACATTTGTTTCTTTGTGCAGAATCCATGCCTCAGATTGCCAAGTTTGCTGCAGCAAGGGCCGCCCGTGCTAAGAAGCTGGATGGAGGTCCAGCTGAAGAAGAGGAAGTTCGACCCTCATCTGATTTCGCTGAAGTGGCCGGGACCCCCAGTTCTGTCGTTTCAAAGGATGGTGGATCTGGACCAGTTCCTTCGGTTCAAGAAGTGACTTCGGGACCTTTTGCGGTGCCCGAAGTAGTGAGTGCCTCTGTGGATATTATTGACGTGGAGAAGCACAAGAGGCCTCCTTCTTCCGATCTCCGTCATTCAACGCCAAAGAAGGCAAAGGGTTTGGAGCAACAAATGCTGCCCTTCAAACCTCAGGATACTGCCCAGTCCTTCGAAGTGGCTCGTCGGCCCATCTGGCATTAGATTGGTGACAAGGTGAAGGAAATAGAGGAGGAGATCGCTCGCTTGCGCAAGATGAAGAGCCAAGCGGAGACCGCCTTGAAGAGAGATCGGGATCAAAAGGATCAGATCTGCGATTTGGTAAATAAGAACGAGGATCTTCTCTCCAAGGTGCAGAGTGTCGTGGGTCTTCAGACCTAACTTTCTAAAGAGACAGATCGGGCCGAATAAGCCGAGAGGAATTGCCGTGAGCTGTCATCGGCAAACGAAGAACTCTAGAAGGAGAATGACAACCTCAAGTCCAAGGCAGACAAGATCACTGCAGATAGGGATGCTTGTCGCAAAGAGAGGGATGCCTACCGCTCCGAGGTCACCAAACTGAGGAAGGCGCTACACAAAGAGGGTTGGAAGTTGACAACCGCTCTGGAGGATAGGGATGCCTGTGAGAGGACCATGTTGGAGATCGGGGCTGCTCAATTTCAGAATGGTGTTGAACAAGTGGTGTTCCTGAACCCCGAAGTCTCTATTCGGACTGAGGGCGCTACTGACTTGGGGATAGTCTTCGGGGACCACATCATTAATGTCGATACCCAGGCCTTTCTGGTCGTTCGCCCTTCGGCCAATACTTAGTTTTCTTTAGTTTAAAACTTGTGTTTTGTATTTTGTACTAGCTCCTTTGTTGAGGGCGTTTTGTACCTTCTTATTTCAAATCAATGAAATTTCTATTTTTCGACCTTCATTGGTGGATTCGTGTTTATTTATTATTTCGCAACGTGATTTCTTATTGCGATGTCATCACTTCGGGAAGAGAGCCCGACCAAGGGAACCTTCCCTCTACCCCAGAAGATTGACTTGTCATCAAGCCTCGGGTGTACGATGGGTCGAAAATGTCCGTAGACCGATGTGATGGCTAGTCACGTCGGTTGAGACTCCCAAAGGAGGCGTGACGATGCGAAACTCTGTATGGTTAGAGTTGGCTCGTCTACCCAAATGAACAATGATATTAAAACCTCAATAATCGCGATAACAAAACATTCGATTGTCGAAGTGTCGTTTCATTATGCTTGGATTTTTACAAGTGGTAGGTTCCCTTTCATGAGGGAGTTATATAAGCATTCAGCTAAAATATTTTCTAAGTTTGGCAGCATTCCATGTTCGAGGAATTGCTTGGCCTTGCAAGGTTTCTAAGGTGTAGGCGCCATGGTCGGTCTTCGAGGAAATCTGATATGGGCCTTCCCAGTTCGGTGCCAGTTTCCCTTGGCTTGCATTTTTGAGGCTGATATCGGCTCTCCTTAGGACCAGATCATCCTTTTTGAACTCACGAGGTAAAACTCGTTGATTGTGCCTTCCTGCAATTCTCTGATTCACAGCAGCATCGTTTAGGGAGGCTAGCTCTCGATTTTCTTCGAGGAGGTCTAACTTCTCTCTTAACTGTTGATGATTGAACGAGGTTCGAAAGGGGTGGAGCGTTCTCCAGCTCAACTCTCTGACCTCGATTGGGATCATAGCCTCGGATCCGTAAGTAAGCCGAAATGGCATTTATCCGGTGGAGGAGTAGGGCGTAGTTCGGTATGCCCATAGTACTTGTGGGAGCTCTTCCGCCCAATTTCCTTTGGCTTCGTCGGGCCTCTTTTTCAAGCCCCTCAAGATGACTCTGTTTGCTGCTTCGGCTTGCCCGTTCGTTTGCGGGTGTTTGACCGAAGTGAATCTCTGCTTTATCTCGAAGTCTCCTAAGGTTTTCTGGAACCCCTTGTCTGCGAATTATGTTTCATTATCGGTGATAATGACTTCGGGAATGCCGAATCTCGTGAGGATTTGCTTTTTGAAGAATTTGATCATGTTTTTTGCGGTGATCTTCGCCATTAGTTCGGCTTCAATCCAATTTGTGAAGTAGTCTACCGCCACGACTAAGTATTTGACTTGTCCTGGGGCCATAGGAAACGGTCCTAGGATATCGATTCCCTACCAGGCAAATGGCCAGGGGGAAGATAGGGCAATCATCTCGCAAGGAGGAGCGTTATGGACGTCAGCGTGCTTTTGGCATTTATCGCATTTTTTTACATAGATGATGGCATTCGCATCCATTGTCGGCCAGTAGTAACCTGCTCAAAGTGCTTTCCTGGCCAAAGATCGACCGCCAAGGTGCTGACCGCAGACACCCCCGTGGATCTCTGCAAGTATATTTTGGGCCTCGGTTGCATCGAGGCATTTCAAAAGAGGTGCTGAGAAGCCTCTTCGGTACAGGCGGTTTTCGATGATAGAGTAGGAGCACGCTCTGCGCTGAATTTTTGATGCTGCCTTGTCATCAAGGGGAAGTTCGCCTTCGCAGATATATTTGAGGATCGGCTTCATCCATGAATTGCCGAAATTAGTAATTGTGTATACCGAAGGTGTAATGAGGACACGCTCGAAGTTTTGGTCGACCCCTTTCGGAGAGTTCGGGATCTCTACTGCGGTCATGATGCTTGGATGGGAAAGGGTTTCTTGAATGACCGATTTATTGCACCCGGCTATCTTCGTGCTTGCCAGTTTAGATAGAATGTCGGCTCTCGAGTTCTGCTCTCGAGGCACGTGTACGATTTCTATTTTCTGGAAGCTTTTCATCAGCTGCTGGACTACGACCAGGTACTTCTGCAGTAACGAGTCCTTTGCTTGATATTCCCCGTTAACTTGTGATGCTACAAGTTGAGAGTCAGTGTGGAGACTGACTTCGGTGGCTTCCAGATCGCTGGTGAAGGTCAGCCTGGCGATGCACGCCTCATATTCGGCTTGATTGTTTGATGTGGGGAATGAGAAGCTTAGGGAGAATTCGATGGTCAAGCCTTCAGGATTTTCCATGATCAGGCCGGCTCCACTTCTCTTCAAATTTGAGGATCCATCGACGTGGATGGTCCATTTGGTCCTTAAGTCCTCAGTCGTCAAAGCCATCTCCACTATGAAGTTAGCCAAGCTCTAAGCTTTGAGTGCTTGTCGGGACTCAAAAGAAATGCTGAACTCGGAGAGTTCTATGGACCATTTAATCATCCGCCCTGTCAGGTCAGGTTGGTGGAGGACTTGCTTGATTAGTTGTTCGGTTCGGACTGTAATGTGGTGGGATATGAAGTATTGTCATAGTCATCTTGCTGTAATGACTAGCGCTAGAGTGACCTTTTCGATTTTCTGATACCAAAGTTCGGGGCCCTGTGAAGGCTTCTTCGCATTACGAAGTCCATTCGAATTGTACTCCTTTCTTCAGTAATTTGAAGAAGGGAAGTACGCTTTGGGTGGACTTGGAAATGAATCTGGTGAGGGCGGCTATCATTCCTGTCAGTTGTTATACATCTTTCTTAGATTTCGGCAGCCGCATTTCAGTGATTGGCGACATTTATCGGGATTGGCTTCGATGCCGCGCTCTGTTAAGTAAAAGCCCAGGAATTTGCCTGTTTTGACACCAAACGTGCATTTCTCAGGGTTGAGCCTCATGCTGTGTCGACGCGCCTGTTCGAAGACGTTCGATAGGTCGACCACATGGTTTGGCTCTTCGGCTGATTTGACGATCATGTCGTCCATGTAAACTTTGAGCATGTTACCGATCTGGTCTTTGAAGACCTTGTTCATCATTCATTGGTAAGTCACTCCGGCTTTTTTGAGACCAAACGACATTACTTTGTAGTAGTAATTGCCGTTGTCAGTCATAAATGCGGTCTTTTCCTGGTCGGCAGGATTCATCGGTATCTGGTTGTACCCAGAATACGCATCCATAAAGGACAGTAATCGAAAACCCGAGGAGTTATCCACGAGTTTGTCGATGTTGGGGAGGGGATATGCGTCTTTCGGATAAGCCTTGTTGAGATCGGTATAATTAACACACATTCTCCATTTCCATTAGCTTTCTTAACAAGGACTACATTCGAGAGCCAATTTGTGTACTTGACCTCCCTTACAAAGTTTTGCCTTAACTAAATCACTAACAGCTTTCTTGACAGCTTGGCCTTCTCAGGGGATTGCTTCCTCCTCCTTTGCACGACCCACTTCGCGGAGGGATCTAGGGCGAGGCGATGGCATGCAACGTCGGGGGAGATTCCCGGCATGTCGGCTGCGGTCCACGCAAAAGGGTCAGCGTTGGCTCTTAGGCATTTGATCAGCTCATTTTTTACTTCGGTGGGAAGGTCGATGCCGATCTGGACAGTTTTCGTCAGATTGTCTCCCAGTTGGACTTTTAGAAATTCCCGATCGGGGACAGGTCGGCGTATCTTCTTTTGGAGTTATTTGGCGACAGGGTCTGCCTCTCCCTCAACTTCGTCCTCGGGCTCGATTCTTGCGTCGAAGTCTGCCTGGTTAACATCGGGTGACCCGATGCTCTTTTTTGGTGGAGCCGACTTGCTTTCTTGCCCCTTGATTGACAGTTGGTAGCGGCGCCTGGCTGCTTCAAGGTCACCATGAATGGTGATGATCTTTCCTTCGGATGAGTGGAACCTCATCTTGAGGTGGACAGTGGAAGTAACCTTTCCTAATTCTGTTAGGGTAGGTCGTCCCAGGATACAGTTGTATGGGGACGGACATGGGAGGACGATAAATTGTACTTTGACGGTTCTGGTGTCAGTTTTGTCGCCGAACGTGACCATTAGCTCGATGTAGCCAATGGGTTTGGTCGTGGAACCATTGAATCCCTGGAGATCGGAGCCATGATGTCGACCGAACTCCCTTGATCAACTAGGATCCTTCTAACATCGAAATTTTCCATGTAGGCGCAAATTAGCAAGGGGGTTTGGTCGTTTGGGCCACCATCCAACAGGTCTTCATCATAAAAAGCCAAAGGTGGCCGGCTTGAGCTAGGTCGGTTGACAGGAGGGTAGACTGTAGCTATGGACATCGCCTCCCGCATCTTTCATTTGACGGACTTGGTGGAGGGCTCACCTTGTCGCGCCAAGCCTCCAGAAATTACCATTGCTATAGGTGGGGACCTGGCCCCCTCTTCGTCGGCCTGCCGAGGGCAATTCTCTATCTAGGTCAAGGCGGAGCTATTATCGCGCCTAGGTCGGGGGATCGGGATCGGTCTCGTCCTCTTCCGTTCCTCAGTTTAACATATTTCTGTAGTTTCCCCTTCTGGATTAGGGTTTCAATGGCGTCCTTCAACTGGATGCATTCATCGGTATTATGACCTGCACATTTATGGAATCGATAATACCTCATCCTATCTGTTCCTGGGCGCCCCTTGAGAGGTTTGAGAAACTGAACTCCTGCATCCTTGAACTCCGTGCTGGCACATTCCTGCAGGATGCGGGATCGAGAAGCGGTCAGTAAGGTGTACTCTTCGTACCTTCTTCGGGGACCCTTGAGGTCCTTGTCTCGGCCCGGCCGATCTTCCTCGCGTGTGGAACCTTTCCCTTGGGAGGTCTGCTTTTTAGATCGTACGGCCATTTGTTTCTCTTCGAAGTTGATGTATTTCTCGGCGCGTCGGATGAAGTCGTTAAGAGTTTCAGGTTTGTCCACCCCGACGTTGATGCTGAACAGGCTGTCCTTAATCAAGCCTTGTTCTAACAAATACAGTTTCATTTCGTCAGAGGTTTTCTAGACGAAAACGGCTTCTCTATTGAAGCTTTCGATGTAGTCCCAATGTGGTTCGTCCTTTCGTTGGTAAATAGCATTGAGTGTGGCTACGGACTTCGGCTGAACGCGAGATGCTGTGAAATGAGAGCAGAACTGAGCGGTGAGCTCAAACCAAGAGTCTATGGACTTTGGTTTTAGTTCCTGGAACCAAGCCAGGGCTGTCTTCTTAAGGGTGAGTGGGAATATTTTGCATTTCACCGGCCCTTTGGCTCCGTGGAACCCCATTATGGTGTTGAAGCATCCGTTGTGCTCATTGGGATCTGTTGTGCCATCGTAGGTTTCCAGTAGGGGAAGTTTTCGAAGGTCCTTCAGAATTGGGAATCGGGGACCCTTGCAGTGAAGGGGCCCGAGGAGAAGTGGTCATCGGTCTCCTCAGAAGTTTGTGTTCCCGAATATGTAGTTGGTGAGGTCGACGGTCGGCAACGTCTTGGTGGAGTCACACTTGCCCGCAAACGTTGGACGTGGCTGTTTGTCAGTCGAGGGGACATGCGCGTCGAATGACAGCGTCAGTGATGATGAGCGCGTTCTTGCGATCCCTGGGGGGATACGGAACGGCGAGAGACGGGGCGTTCTCCATAGCCCGGGGACCGCCGACGGTGCTGGGGCCGTGATAAGGTGGAACATCAAGGGGATGCGCATTCTGGGGTGCGACGGCCATGGCAGCGCACACCATCCAGAGAATGATGTCGCTAAGGTGAACGGTCATCGGAGCGGTGGCGCGTCCGAGACCTCGCCGGTGAACTGCACCTCGAAGGGGACCATTCTGAAATCTCTCTGTGAGAGGAGCAAGTAGCAGATCTGTGGCTGGAAGTTTGGTGATCGCCAGATGTGTCTCCAGTGATGGTTCAGTCATGGGAGGTTTCCTGCCGGTCAAAGGGGCTCCGACTCGGCGAGCGACGGTCTTTTGTACAAATCGTTATGCCTGTCTTCAATGCTAATGAGACAGAGGTTCTGGGCCGCCATAGTCTTCGTGTGTTGTCGAACGAGGGCGAGCACCTCATTGACAGCGGCAACAATAGCGAGGGCATGCTGTGATTCTGGCACTGGTGTGGCCCCCGGTTCGGCGGTTGGAATCAGGTCTCTCAGCAGGACTGAGTGGGACTCAGTTTCGACGGTGACAGAGATCTCTTCATCCTGTTCATTAACATCAGGGGATGTAGGTATGTGGGTCGTATTTCGTGTGGTGTGTCGCTTAGGTCCGGCCATCGTAATCGAATGTTTGGTAAAGAAACAAAGAAAATGTCTCCCACTGTGGTCGCCGCTGATCCGAAGTGGATCTCAGAAGTGGTCGGAGGAGAAGCGCGAGTGGCGAAGTACGACGGTAGAGGGTGTACCTGCACAAACGCCGATGCCTAAGTCAGTATCAGAGTAAGATAAGGTAAGGAAATATGAATAGTGCGTACCTTTCTTGATTAGGTCATGGACCTTTTATAGGTGAGGTCAGGCTGCTGACGTGTGGATAGTATCGAGTAACCCTTGATTGATCGTCAGCCGTCGGATGTATCCGATGGCCGATGTCATTTCTAGGGTTATGTGCGGATAAGGTTGTTTTTAGGGCTAGCGCCGCAATACCTTATGCTCTAGGGTTTTGCGTCGTGGCTGTGTCCTTCCTAGGGTTTATTGCCAGAGGAAGGAACTCATGGGTCGGGTTGGACAACCGAAGTGGGCATTGGGCCTATTTGGGTCGGTATCATACTAGGACGAATTCCTCCTGTTGGGTAGGATCGGCCCAGTTCGGAGTGGGCCTTTGGCCACTCCGAATCATATATCTATGTTTCCTATTTTGCTTTTCTGTCATACTTCATATTGCCATATTTTGCTTTCCTGTCAGATAGTAGCAAAAAATATAAGGGTAGAAATATGGAGAGTTATCATAATATTGATTCATTAGTGAATTTTTGCCAACCCTGCCAAAAATAGCTCACACTACATCTTACTGATAACAATCATTAGCTCTAAAAAATTGTTATGCATAATAGTGATGTTGGGTATCTAAGTGTGAGGGATAAAATAAAGAAGTCTCACATCGCCTAGTAATAAACAAAATGAAGAGTATATAAGAGGCTAGACCTATTAACCTAGTACTGTAAGGTTTTGGGAACAAATGTGGTCAAAGTCTCTTAATGTTCCCCTTGAAAATTCCTTACAAGGGATAAACTAAAATATATGTTGCATAAGCTACAATGGATATATCATGTGGATCCAGATTGCCAACGGTAGTAAAATCACGCGGTTGACACAGTTGGACATTCGGATCGTTAGATTGAAATCAGGCAGCTTATGCTTGAACTTCATTAAATTGGATGCAGAATTCAATTGCAAAATTTGGCCACTCAATTCAAATTCGTCAACTGCATGATTTTAGAACTACAACAAATTGAAATTTACACAGTGTGGATCATAGAAACATCATACATTACACTTACCCACTGTAGACTGAATATGGTTCTCACACTATTTGGATATGAAAATCCATTTGCATCTATTTGTAGTGATTTAAGTAACTACAGAATATCCAAACCATCTATTAATAAACCAAACCAAACCAAACTAATATTGTTGACCTTGATGTGGTTATGACCTCTACATATGCACTGAGATTAAGAATGTAAAATGTGTATTAGTCTATAAATAACATGATATAGAGAAGGCAGTGTTGAAGGGTCCAAAGCTACTCAACGCAGAATACCTGCGATCAAAACCAATCATATTGGGCTCACCCTGTGGAAATCATGAGAATCGGTTGCTTGGTTGTCTGTTTCTCTTCATAAGTTGTTTTGCCTGGGCTCTTTGGCTCATTTTGCAGGTTCCAGAGTATGCAAGCCACCCTAATTACTTATCACTTTCAACATGGATGTGTTTGATGTCAACAATGCAATCAGCAAGGAAACCACATGATAAGTGATCACCATGGCTTTCATGGACCTTCCCCAGAAAATAAGAAAAACCCAGATTGTTTAAAAACTACACTCCAACTTGCATTAAGAAAGATGAGAGAGAAAGGGGAGGAGAGAGAAAGGGGGAGACAGAGAGTGAGGGAGAGGGGGAGAATAGGGAGGGGAGTACGTGAGAAGTCCTTTGGCTACAGAGGCTACATTAGCAAGCTTGCACAAACAACCACCTCATTCTATGTTACCAATATCCCGATAGGGGTGAGAGAGTCCGACCTCTGGAAAATCTTTAGTGGCTTTGGGAGTATGGCTGATGTCTATATTCCTCCTAAGTTAGATAAGCATGGCCAGAGGTTTGCCTTTGTGAGATATAAGGAGGTGAAGGTCCCTAAGCACTTGAAAGAAAGACTAGTTAAGGTGTCTATTGAGGGACAATGGCTGAGGATGCATCTGGCACGGTTTAATAGGGGGCCTCAAGATGGTTACCAGAAGGAGGGAGGAAGGCTAAGATTGAAGGGCCGGGTTATGGGGGGTTTTGTGGATAAGTCCAAATTGTATGCATCAGTGCTACGTAATGATGGGGGTAAAGCAAAAATGGTTCAATCTAAGGTTCAAGGGGACTTGAATACTCATCATTTCAATGCTAGATCAAATCATCAGAAGCAGAGATATCAACAAACGACAAATGTGTTTATGGACTTCGAGGTACCTGAGGAGAGGCTGATGTCGCTTGCAAATTATTTTATGGGGAAGCAATGTGAAGGCTTGTCTGGCCATCAAATTCAGAACCACTTAGTAATATAGGGGTACTTTGCTATACGTGCAATCCCTATGGGGGACCTTGTCCTACACTGGCCGGCGGAGAAAGGCTTGGTGCACGAAGCCATTTACAGTGACCGGGACTGGTGGGCTTCCCGGTTTGTGTCATTTCTCAACTGGGAGAGCCTTCGATTTTACCGAAAGAACGATGAGTGTGGCTATGGTGTTTAGGAGTTTCGGTATATGTTTGGGGTGAGGACTTTTTCAATAATCTTGCGATGAAGTTTGGTAAACTGGTCTAAATAGATGAGGACACGAAAACATTGATGAGGCTTGATGTTGCTTGAATCAGGGTGGCTGTGCCTGTATTGGCAGTCGTGGATGAAGTGGTGAAAATCATAGTCGTCGGAGTGGTGTTTCCAGCTAGGGTGGTAGAGGAAAAGCCCGACAGCGTGCCACTAAGGCTAATGGAGAAAGGGTCTTTCAGGGGTACTATTTTTGCTTCTTCTTGCTCCGACAAGTGGAGTCTTGGAGACGCGGCGGTGCATGGGTTCTCAGACCTGGAGAGCGACGACAAGGGGTGTGAAGTCATCCAACAATTATGTCATCTGATGGGGTGTCAGCAGAATTATCAGGCTGACCTATCCTCAATAGAGGGGGTTAGTGCAGGGGTTTTGGCTGAGACAGTGACAGGTCAGGACATACATTCACAAACTAAGGATATGTTCCTTGTTGTGGGGTGTAATATAGAGGATCAGTCTCGGAATGAGGGAGGATCTCAGGGGGGTCAACCTTCTCACTGCCCAATTCGATTAGAAGGCGAGCCTGGGAGGCTTGACACGAAGAAGGTGGAGCGCCACCTTACTTATGATAGTGCTCTTTATCCTCTGAGTTTGGTAAAATTGGAGGGTGAGAGAGAGGAGGCGCCTAAGGTTGATGTGTGTACTGTGATGATGCCTGAGTTCTCAAAAGAGCATATGGACCGCATGGGTGATCCAGGTTAGGTCCAACTGGGCCCTATTGGAGGCCCATTACATCTCAAATCTGGGCTACAAAAGCTGGGTGATGTGTCTAGCTGGTTAGTGGGGTACGATGAGGTTGGTGTTAAAGATACATGGGCCAAATGTGATGCTGAGTCGGTTGGGGCGGCGCAATTATTGGATGGTAGGCCCGCTGCTCTTTTGGGACTTGGGCCTTACTAATCCGCTGTTGGGTCTAATTTATCAATCTTTGGACCACAACACACTTCCTTTAGACCAACCACCCAATCCCTTCCTCACAATGGATCTTCACTGTAGGGAGTTCACCGTCGCTCTGAAGGTGTGGCCGGAGAAGCACCGTCGTCCTCCTTGGTCTCGTCCCCTAGGTTGACAGTGGGGAGGCGTGACTTAAAAAAGGTGGAGTGTGGTGTGACTTCTAGAAAGGAAAAAGGGAAGTAGTTAAAAAATCCAAAAAGTCCCCAAAAGGGTGGACATAAAGGGAGAAAACAGGGACTGTTGGGGGACATTTTTAATCCATCATCTAGATTTCTGATGCTTACGACTGGTGATGGGTGGAGCATGGGTAAAGGTAAAGAACTGATGGCGGGGCAATTGAAGGGGTCGAGGGTGAAAATGCAACCCCCTCGTGGGGTGTTTGTAAATTCTGAATCCCAAGCTTTAGTTATGGATTTGAATAAATTCTTGGCTGATGGGGTAACTCATGATCCTGCATTACTAGGCGCAACTTTGGATAGTGGGCTTTAAAATTGTGCATCCTCTTCTTTTGGGAGGAATTATATTGATGCTAAAAGAGTCGTAGCTATGCGCTAGAAGATGGGGTTGTCTCTGAGGGATGCTATAGTGACGGAAAGGCTAGTTGGTTTGGAGGATGTGGCTAAGAAGGGTAATGGGTATATGGGGAGCGACAATGTGGTCCAATGATTACGTGCTCTATGAATATTAGAGGGTTGGGAATGAGGCCGAAGTGAAACAAAATTCGTGCGCTTGGTCGTGAACACAATGTAGAATTTATTGCGATTCAGGAGAGAAAATTGGAGGTGGTTACTGACTCTTTGTGTCACCACCTCTGGGGTAACTCTGAGTGTGACATGCGCTTCATTTCGGCGGAGGGATCATGTAGGGAATTGGTATCAGTTTGGGACATTCCCAAAGGTAACATAGTCTTTCATTTTTCTGGCTTTGGCTTTGTTGGAGTGTGTTTGGAGTGGGGGGCTGAACGACAAAGAATTTTTGTTGTCAATGTTTATGCCAAGTGCAATATCCAAGGTAAGAGGAGGTTGTGGTGTGAGCTGTTAATGTCTAGGAGGGGATTCAGAGGTGGTCCTTGGAGTGTGATAAGGGATTTTAATGTTGTGTGTTCCCTAAGCTAGAAGAGGGGGATTATAGCTTCAGTTAGGTCGATGGATATTGTCGAGGATCGGGAATTTAGTGGTAGGGGGAAGGTTCACTTGGTTCCAAGCTGGTGGGGGGCAATGGGTGGGTTGGATCGAGTTTTGGTGTCGGAGGAGTGGATTGATTTATGGGGGGAGGTTACTCTTTGGGCCCTCAACCGTGATGTATCAGACCATTGCCCTCTCCTTATCAGGTATTCTACTGATACATGGGGTCTGAATCCTTTTAGATTTAACAATCACTGGATCCAGCATAAGGGATTCAAAGAGGTAGTGGAAGGCAGTTGGTTGAGCGCTATTCGTCAAGGGTGGTCCGGATTAGTTCTGAAGGAGAAATTGAAACGGCTGAAAGGGGTCCTGAAGCAGTGGAACAAGGAAACATTGGGGAGGTTGATTCGAAGATACATCAGCTTGTTAAATCTATTAAGGCAATAGATTTAAAATGTGAAGGGGAGGGCCTTTCTTTGCAGGAGGTGGAGAGTAGGAAGTTACACTTCCCTCAGCTTTGGCAACTGTTGAAGAGTAAAGATAGTGTGGCTTTTCAAATGTCTAGGGCGAGGTGGATACAGGAAGGGATGCCAATTCCAGATATTTCCATTTGTGTATCAAATTTCGGGGGGCTAGGAACAAGATTTCTACTTTTCGTGTTGGTGATGGTTGGGTAGAGGATGTGGGTGGGGTTAGGCGGTAGGTCACACGGTACTTCAAAGAACCCTTCTTCGAGGAAGAGTGGGATCAACCAAGGCTTGATGGTATTGTATTTTCGGTCTTATCCTCTATGGATTCTGCTGCCCTTACAACTCCATTCGCATTGGAGGAGATAGACGGGGTTATGGCATCATGTGAGGGGAATAAGAGCCCTGGCCTAGATGGATTTAACTTTACATTTTTTAAATTCTTCTGGTTGTTATTGTATGAGGAGGTGGGTACTATGTTTGGGGAGTTCCATACAAATGCTAGTTTTCCAAAGGGGTTCTCTTTATACTTTTAGGCTCTTATCCCGAAGGTATACTGTCCTTTCTCTATGGGTGATTACCGGCCTTTTCCCTTCTTGGGTGTTTGTATAAGTTGGTGGCCAAGGTTCTAGCATCTCGGTTGGCCAAGGTTATGGATGGGCTTATTTCCTTTAACCAGTCGGCGGGGTGGTAGTGGTCAATGAGGTGGTGGACCTAGCAAAGAAGTGGGGGAAGAAATGTCTGATCTTCAAGGTGGACTTTGAAAAGGCATACAATGGAAGAAAATATTTTTCATTAATATAATAGAGTTGAGTACATACACTGGGTCACCCCTCCTAAGAGCCTCCAAAAGAATAATATACATCAAATACAAGAACTGCAAGGGTATACAAAAGGAAAGATCCAAAAGTGTCAAAAGTCAGAAGCCTAACCGATGAACCTCCTACCTATGACTCGGCCCAGCAAACCTAATGCGCTGATGTGGCGTCGCAACAGTCACAAGACACAAAGGTAATTGCGTCGTGATCTAGCCACGTGTCATAGATCTAACAGGTCTGATCCACCGACTTAAAATCTCGTCGCGAGCCCTGTTTCTTTCTCAGCCCATCGCGTCGCGAGCTACTAAATTATAGAATATTCTATTTCTTTGGTTTTCTAGGGTTTTCTACGGTATTTTGGGGATATTTTTGTCATTTTTTACCCTTTTTCTCCTATTTATTATTTTAGGACTTCTCTGGGTATTTTTCTGGTCTATTTTATTTCTTCAGGTTGTCACACATATGATTCAGTGAACTGGGGCTTTCTGGATTACATGTTGCAGCAGTTCGGATTTGATTCTAATAAATGGAGAACATGGATGTGGGCATGTGTCTTCACTGGTAGCTTATCTGTTCTAGTCAATGGCAGCCCTACAGAGGAGGTCAATATTCAGAGGGGACTAAAGTAGGGAGATCCCCTGGCTCCATTTCTCTTCCTCTTGGTGGTGGAGAGTTTAAGTGGGCTTATGCTTCATGCGGTATATCAGAACCTATTCACAGGTTTTGTGGTGGGGGATTCAGATGTGATGGTTTCTGACTTGAAGTATGTGGATGATACACTTTTTATTGGGGAGGCAACGGTGGAGAACCTTTGGGCTATGGAGCAATTCTCAGATGCTTTGAGCTTGCCTCTGGTTTAAAGGTCAATTTTGTAAAGAGTAGTCTGGTGGGGGTGAACGTGGAGGGGGCCGTTCCTTTCTTTGGCAGCCGGGTTCAAAAAACTGTAAAACTGGGATACTACCATTTAAGTATCTTGTTATTCCGGTTAGGGCGAACCCTTGGCATGCATCCACTTGGGATGCTATGTTGGAGGTGTTACGTGGTCGGCATCTAGGGTGGAGGCATAGGAGTGTGAATTTTCTGGGTAGAATTGTGCTTCTAAATTCGGTGCTTAACAGTGTCCCCATCTACTTTCTTTCTTATGTGAGGATGCCAGTTAAGGTCGGGAAGCAAGTGGGTAGAAACTACTACAAAAATCGATATTAGAGAGGAAAATTTGACATGGACACATATCTCTCACTAATAGCAAGGGATTTAGTGACGAAAAACAAGATATCAGGTGAACTTAAGTTGTATCTAGTTTTTGATGGAGTTAGTGGCGGAAAAATCCGTCGCTAATTTATCCGTCATAAATTGACTAAAATACATTTAGTGAGGGATTTTTGAGACGGAAAGATACCCTTTCTAACTCTTCCATCACTAAATTCGTCACAAAATTTTTAAGATACAGTTAGCAACGGATTTTGTGAGGGACTTTAAACTCAATAATTAGTGAGTGATATTTTTCCTCACTAATAGTGACGGATTTTGTGAGGGATTTTAAACTCAATAATTAGTGAGGGATATTTTCCCTCACTAATGTTTTTTTTTAAAATTTTTTTTTGTCATGCGCAGATTTTTTTGGGGTTTGTGCCTTCCCCAACCACTACTCCTAGAGTTAGAAGAAAGCAGAAGTAGAGAGGAAACAAATGCTGAATGGCGCTGTTGCGTGTGTACCCAACCACCACTCTTCCTCGTGTTTCTTCCACCCTTTCCTTAAGAAACAAATTTGTGGTTCGGAACTTTAACCTTCTACTGCAAATAAAATCTAATGACTCACGCTAGGTGCTTTTTTTTCCACTCTTTTACATTCTTCTTCTTTCCTACCTTAATTAACCTTTTATTTTACGAATGAAAATCACTTTTTTCTTTCCAAAACACAAATCCCCAACATCCGAAAGGTTAAATCAAAATGTGGTTTTTTTATTGTCTCGAAAATTTTGCAGTTAGTTCTGGAAGTGAAGGAGAAGCTTCAAAAAGAACACTAAAGCCTCCCCATCGCATTCCTCTCAGTGTGGTTAATATTTAGGGTTTGGCATTTCAAATTTCATTTGTTTCCTTCATTCAGAAACCCAACGCCGTTCCCTTCCTCTCTCGCTCAAAAAACCCTGACACTCTCAATCTCTGATCCCCCATCTCAATCTCTCCATCTCACTCCTTTCTTTCCTTCACTCATATTATGTTTCTTTGTTTACAGTGGTCCACGCAGGTGAGGGAGTGCGCCTGATAGCATAGCGGGTCAGAGATTCGTGCAACGATCTGCAATGGTGCTCGTCAGATATGTTTCGGTGGTGGCTGCCGGATCTATTTGGTGATTGTTTGGTGGCGAGATCTGTTTGGTGGTTGTGAGATCAGTTTCGTTCGTGATGAGAACTGTTTTGGTGGTAAGATCTGTGTTGGTGACGAGATCTGTTTCGGTGGTGAGATCTGTGTTGGTAGTGAGATTTGTTTCAGTGGTGGCTTTGTTTGCTGCGAGTTTCGGAGTTTGGTCACCAATCCATGTTCTTCTCTTCTTCGGGATTTATTTTTTTTCTGGTCGATGGTGGGAGTAAGGTTCTGGTGATTGGTGGTTCTGTGATGGTGGATTTGAGATGGAGGACGAAGTGGTTGTTGGGTGTGGTCTGTTGATGGTGCGGCGCGGAGTAGGCTGAGAGAGGAAGGAGAAGGCGGTGGTGGAAAAAGTGAAAACTGTAAAAAAATTTCATTATTTTTTTGTAATAAATTGCAAATAGCGAGGGAAATAAATCTGTCACTAATAGAGAGGGATTAGATCCCTCACTATTAGCGACAGAAAATGCAATTTTTTTTATTTGTGCCTATTTTTTAGTGACAGATTATTTGGAATTGTGAGGGAGATTTTCCGTCACAAATTGTGAAGGATCCTGATTTCCCTCGCTAAAATTTTTGCGACGCCAAATTTAGTTACGAATTCGTGTCCGTCACAAAATCCATCGCTAATGTGGTTTGTGACGGATTTTTGTAAGTTTAGTGAGGGATTTTGTCCTTTTTCTAATTTCAATTTTTCTAGTAGTGAGAATTCAGATGGAATTTTTGTGGGGAAGGTATGGATGGGGGGAGAAGATTCCTTGGGTGAAGTGGGATGATGTGTGCAAATCTAGAGCTGGGGGTGGATCAGGTGTGCGAGATCTTAGGAAGGTCAATATTAGTTTGTTGGCTAAATGGAGATGGTGACTTTTAGGGGGGTCAAATGTGTTGTGGGCTAAGGTGATGGCAGCGAGGTACGGGACAATGGTGTACTGTTTGTCCTATTTTAGGGATTTGACTGTGCCCTCTGTTGCATCGATGTGGTGGAAGGTGTAACACCCTGCCTAATTTAATTATTTAGCTTTGTTGATTTAAGCATTTATATGTTTTGAATCAATAGTTGAGTAATTAGATTGGGTGGTATTTATTAATATAAGGGTGTATGTAGTAATGGCATTGTGAGAGTTTAAGTTAAAAGGAAGGTTAATATAGTATATTACCTTATTAAGATAGGGACAAGTGGTCCTATTGGATGAAACTCACTTTTCCCTCTCTCTGTGGCTCTCCCTCACGTTCAACCCTCTCTCTCTTTCACTCCCTCCCTCATTTTTCAGCAGCAGGAAAAAAAAAAGAGAAAGAAGGAGACCTAGGGCTTGAGGGTTTGAGCGAGATAAAGGGAAAATTAGTGAGAGTTCATCATCAACAGCAAGAAGGAGAAGATAGGGGCTGATCTTTGGGGCATTTTCAGAAATTTGGAAGCATGCCTTAAGCTTGAGGAAGAGGACCACGAGTTGGAGAAGAAGAAGACCAAGGTTTTCAACCTCCATAGCTCAAGTTCTTGGAGTGTGTTGGTGAGTTCTTCTCACTTAGAGGTTGGGCAACCCATAAGACCCACCACTTAGGGTCTTTCATTTTGACCTCACTTGTGTATTTTCTTGATTTCTGAATTGGGAATGGTTGAAATGCATGAATGGGTTTGGGTAGAAATTTAATGTGCTTAAGTTGATGCATTAGTGTTTTGTGACATGTTGAAGCGTGATGGATTGTGTTTTTATATGTCTTATGTTGCTCTTAATCTTGTATAGCACTCATATGCTTGATTTTGAGTACCAATTTAGTTTGAAATTGATTTGGATTGAAGAAAAAGTGAGTTGAAAGTTAGAAATATGCAGAAAAACACGTTTCTGCATAATCCTGCAGCTTTGCGCGTGACGCGCTGTACAAGTGCGCGCGACGCGCACCATTACAGAGCCAAAATGGAAAAATGCGCGTGACGCGCTGTACAAATGCGCGCGACGCGCTGTACAAATGCGCGCGACGCGCATAGAAACAGCATCTGCAGCGCAGAAAAGCGCGTGACGCGCACCCGGGCGCGCACGGCGCGCATTCTGCAGAAGGTCAACTTCGAGGATTTTATTAAAATATCAAACGAAGTCGGAATTGGGCAAATGACCACTCGTTGGAAAGCTTAGGATGTCTAGTTTCTAAATATAATTTTTATTTTAGAAAATACGCAGCCAATTAGTGCAGTTTTAAGCAACAAGCTACTAGGTTTAGAAAGTTGAACATTAACTTTCCCCCAATTTGGAACCTATGTTTCTCCTTCAATACTTAATGAAAATTAGAGAACTATATGTCCAAATTGAAGAGAAATGTGTCTAGTTTTCAATGGCACAAGAATTATTTCAAGATAAGCCCTATACTGGATGTTGTGAAATATGCACGACGCGTTTTTTGGCGCGTGTGGTGCGCCAGTTTTACCAGAAATGTGTACCTTAGCATTTTATGGGCCTTTAAGGCCATGAATACTCAAGTTGAGAGTTCTAAAACATAGAAGATAAAACGGATATCCTAAGATACCCTTAGATAAGTTATTATTGCATTTATTGTCTGAAAGCTTAGAGAAAGAAATTAGAACTGTTTGATTCGTAGTGGTTCTAATGAGATAAACGTAGTGCGGTGCGGTGTACCACTGTAAGGTAACGATAAGTCCCGGCTGTTTACCTTAGTGTGGCAGAGCGGTGTACCACTGTTACCAAACGATAAGTCCCGTTACTCCGAGGATTGTAAGTACAGAGCGGTGTTCCACTGTGAGGTAACGATAAGTTCCGGCTGTTTACCTTAGTGTAGCAGAGCGGTATACCACTGTTACCAAACGATAAGACCCGGCTGTTACGAGTAATCCTAGTTGTATGTTTAGTTGTGTCATTATAATATTCGGATAGTAATGTTATTATGATTTTGGCAAGTGTCTGTGAGGGGTCAGAGGACGACTCACTGAGATTATTTTAATCTCACCCCTTTTCTCTTTTATTTCAGATAAGCAGGTACCGGCTAAGGAGAGATAATGATTCTAGGAGTTTTAAACCTCTAGTTTATATTAGATGTGCATTGTACTTGTCTCTTTTGTTGTTGAGGCAAAAATTGACATTGTATTTTGTAATTTCCCAAGCCTTGGACTTGAATGAAGTTGTAAACTTTATTTAATAGACTTATGGCGTAGTTTGTGTTTGGACTTGTAATTTTACAATTCAAGTTTAAATATTTTGTGTAATTCCTGTGCTTTAATGTAAATTGTCTTGCTTCAATTATTATGGAAGTACGGACGTTACATTATGGTATCAGAGCAGTTTAGTCTATTAGGGACTGTGGTCTAGTATTGTGGATTTTTCTTCTTTGCTTGAGAATTCCCCTCTATATTCTTGTACTTAGTATGGACTATTAAGCCTGATCAACTTAATACTTTATACCATGTATGCAGAATATGGCAGATGGACATAGAAGGCATAGGAGAAGACACGACAGGCGAGATGCGGAGGATGCTCGTTGGATGGACATGATGCAAATGATGAGGGATCAAAGTGAAATCATGAGGAACCAGAATGAGGCCATTAGGGAACAAAGCCAGGCTACCAACAATATGGTCCAACAATTCCTTAGTGCTCAACAAAGGCGTCCACCATCACCCCTCCCGAGCTTCACAAGAGGCGGTGAATAAGATGTTCTTCAATTTTCACAAGATGAAGCCCCAGACTTTCACCGAAAAGGAGAAGCCATGGCATCCCAACACCGTTGGAAGCCATGGAGAGAATATTTAAAGTTGTTCGGTGTTAGAAGAACAGAAAGTTATTTTTGCCACTCATATGTTGGAGGAAGGAGCTGCAAATTGGTGGAAAGGGGCACAAGCTTACATGGAGGATCAGGAGGATCCTTTGATCGAACACTTCCGAGAAGCTTTCTTGGGAAAGTATTTTCCTCAAACTGCCGAGGAAAAGATGGGCCGAGACTTTATTCAATCGCAGCAGGAAATTCTACATTGAGGAGTATGTAACAAAGTTTGAAGAATTGGCCGATTCTCCTCTTTGGGCCAAGATGCACCTAGGATGATCGTTGGAAAATTAAACAGTTCAAGTGGGGATTGAGGCCTGATATCCAAGCCAACATTTCTCAGACAGGCTTCACCCACTTTGCTGATTTAGTCCACAGGAGTTATGTGGCTGAAGATTGCTTGAAAAAGCTATATGACGACAAGAAGTCTAGGTGGCAGAAGCATAAGGATGAGAGCAAAACTCCCCCACCATTGAAGGCTAAAGGGCACCGGGGTAAAGGAAAACAAGTACAACAATCTGAGGCAACACCTCCAGGAGCTTGCACAAAATGTGGGAGATTTCACAGAGGGGAATGTATGGAAGGGAAAAATGTATGTTTCATATGTAGGCAACTAGGCCACATGATGCAGGAGTGTCCGAGGTTCAAGCCTGGGGCGGGTACCAAGCCCAATGACCCCATTCAAGGTCGCGTCCACATGTTAAGCGGCAAGAAGGCAAGTGGTGTGGAGAATCTGATTAAAGGTACATGCCTTCTACATGATAACCCTTTGGTTGTTCTGTATGACTTTGGTGCCACACACTCTTTCATTGCTAATAAGTGTGCCCAGAGGTTAGGATTGTATCTTTCCTCTTTACCCTTTACAATGACTGTTGAAACACCAAATTAAGGTAGTATCTCTACTACGTTGATTTGCGAGAATTGTCCTCTCGTAATTCAAGAAAGGATGTTTTCGGTCAATTTGATTTGTCTACCCTTGAAGGGAATGGATGTAATCTTAGGTATGGATTGGCTCTCCGCTAACCAAGTTGTTTTGAATTGTTTTTCTAGAACTATTGAGTTTCCATCTGTAGAGTCTATGGTCAATCAGTTGTGTCTAAAGGAATTGGCTAGTGTGTCTCAATTGAACCAATGCCTAGTGGAAGGACACTTCGGATACATCTTGTTACTCTCTTCAACCACAGAGGTTGGATTAGATTTGACTACCATTCCAGTGATTAATGAATTCCTGGATATTTTTCCGGAGGAAATTACCTCTATACCTCCCGAGAGAAAGTAGAGTTCTCCATAGAATTGGTTCCAGGAGCCTGACCGATTTCTATAGCCCTTATAGGATGTCGCCTTCAGAGTTGAAAGAGCTTAAAGTTCAGTTGGAGGACCTAATAGCTAAGCGCTTCATTAGACCTAGTGCTTCACTATGGGGAGCCCCCGTTCTCCTAGTGAAGAAAAGAGACGGTAGTATGCGTTTTTGTATAGACTACCGACAACTTAATAAAGTCACAATTAAGAACAAGTATCCTCTCCCTAGGATAGATGATTTGTTAGACCAGCTTAGGGGAGCTTCGGTATTCTCTAAGATTGATCTTAGGTCAGGATACCACCAGATTCGAGTCAAGGCTAAGGATGTGCCAAAAACCGCGTTTAGGACACGGTATGGCCATTATGAGTATGTTGTTATGCCGTTTGGTCTGACAAATGCTCCAGCTATTTTCATGGACTACATGAATAGAATTTTCAGACCTTACCTCGACCGGTTTGTTGTGGTATTCATAGATGACATCCTTGTATATTCTAGGGGACCCTCACGAGCATGAGGAACATCTTAGGATTGTCTTGAGTACACTTAGGGACCATCTGTTTGTAAAACCAGAAAAGTGTGAGTTTTGGCTCACCGAAGTGAAGTTTTTAGGACACGTCATTTCCCAAGAGGGAGTGGCTGTTGATCCCAGTAAAGTAGAGCCCGTCCTTGAGTGGGAGCGACCGACTACGGTCTTGGAAGTTAGAAGTTTCGTAGGACTAGCCGGTTATTATCGTAGGTTCATAGAAGGATTCTCCCAGTTGGTTTTGCCTTTGACTCGGTTAACTCGAAAGGGACAACCGTTTGTATGGGATATGAGCTGTGAGAACAGTTTCTTGGAGCTCAAAGTCCGGTTGACTAGTGCACCGGTTTTGATTATCCCCTACCCGACCATAGGTTTTGAGGTTTATAGTGACGCTTCTGGTAAAGGTCTGGGTTGTGTTCTCATGTAAAATGGGCGAGCAGTAGCCTATGCGTCTAGGCAATTAAAACCCCACGAAGAAAACTACCCAACTCATGACTTAGAGCTAGCAGCCATAGTTTTTGCTCTGAAAATCTGGCAACATTATTTATATGGAGCCCGATTTGAGATATTCAGTGATCACAAAAGTTTGAAATATCTATTTGATCAAAGGGAACTGAATATGAGGCAAAGGAGATGGGTAGAGTTCCTCAAGGACTATGATTTTGAGTTAAAGTATCACCCTGGCAAGGCGAATGTAGTAGCCGATGCTTGAGCAGAAAGAGCCTCCATGTATCTTCCATGATGGTCAAGGAGCTAGAGTTGTTTGAATCCTTTAGGGATTTGAATCTAGGAATGTATTTCACAGGTGGTAGCCTAACAGTGAGCCATTTGGAAATCACTTGTGATCTTAGAAATCAAATTAGGTGTGCCCAAAGCCAAGATAGTGATTTGCAAGCTAGGAGACACCAAACTGGATTCTCCGAAGCTAGTGACAATATTATCCTCTTTCATCAACGAATTTGTGTTCCTAATGATCCAGTCATTAAGAATCAAATTCTTGAAGAAGCCCACAAGAGTGGATTCTCGGTACACCCTGGTTCTACTAAGATGTACCATGATCTTAGGCAAAGGTATTGGTGGCCGGGAATGAAGAATGATGTAGGTGAGTTTGTAGCACTTGTGCTTGGTTTGCCAGAGAACCAAGATAGAGCACGAGAGACCCTCAGGTCCCCTTCAACCCTTAGATATTCGGGAATGGAAATGGGAGGGCATATCTATGGACTTTGTGTCAAGCTTGCCTCGCACTCAATCTGGATATGACTCCATCTGGGTCATTGTAGACAGATTAACCAAATCCACTCACTCTCTCCCAGTAAAGTGCACTTTCAACACGCTAGGGCAGCTAAGATCTTCATTAGGGAGATTGTTAGACTCCATGGGGTACCCTCTAGCATCGTCTCTGATAGAGATCCTAAGTTTAGCTCAGCTTTGGAAACAATTTCAGATGGCCTTAGGGACCAGATTATGCCTTAGCACCGTTTATCATCCACAGACGGATGGTCAGACGGAGAGGACTATCCAAACCTTAGAGGACATGCTTAGAGCATGCGTGTTAGATGATGGTGGTAGTTGGGATGAACATCTAGCTCTCATCGAGTTTGCTTATAACAACAGCTACCATGCTAGCATAGGCATGGCACCGTACGAGGCACTCTACTGGCCGCAAATGTAGAACTCCTTTATGTTGGTTTGAAGTAGGAGAGAAGAGATGGTTAGGACCAGGACATAATTCAGAAACCACCGACGGATCAAAAGGATTAGGGATAGGCTAAAAACTGCTCAGAGTCGGCAGAAGAGTTACGCCGATTTGAAGAGAAGACCTATTGAGTTTGAGAAGGGAGAGCATGTTTTCCTGAGAGTCGTTCCTACGATAGGCATTGGTAGGGCACTGAGAGCCAAAAAGTTGTGTCCTCGTTACATCGGTCCTTTTGAAATCCTTGAAAGAGTCGGTTCAGTTGCCTACCAAATTGCTTTACCCCCATCTTTGTCAAGTCTGCACAATGTTTTTCATGTGTCCCAGCTTAGAAAGTACATTCCTGACCCCCATCAACCTTTGGATCATGAGTCGGTACACCTTAGATCAGATTTGACATATCAGCCTATGCCGGTGCGAGTGGTGGATCACAGTGTCAAGACTCTGAGGAACAAGAACGTTCCCTTGGTGAAGGTTATCTGGGAGGGATCCACTCCTGAGGAGGCTACTTGGGAGATTGGAGCAGAGATGCAAGATCAGTACCCGTATCTATTTCAATAGGTAAGTATTTGTCTAGTTTTTGAGTACAAAAACTTTTAAAAGGTGGGTAGTAATGTAACACCCTGCCTAATTTAATTATTTAGCTTTGTTGATTTAAGCATTTATATGTTTTGAATCAATAGTTGAGTAATTAGATTGGGTGGTATTTATTAATATAGGGGTGTATGTAGTAATAGCATTGTGAGAGTTTAAGTTAAAAGGAAGGTTAATATAGTATATTACCTTATTAAGATAGGGACAAAGTGGTCCTATTGGATGAAACTCACTTTTCCCTCTCTCTGTGGCTCTCCCTCACGTTCAACCCTCTCTCTCTTTCACTCCCTCCCTCATTTTTCAGCAGCAGAAAAAAAAAAAAGAGAAAGAAGGAGACCTAGGGCTTGAGGGTTTGAGCGAGATAAAGGGAAAATTAGTGAGAGTTCATCATCAACAGCAAGAAGGAGAAGATTGGGGCTGATCTTTGGGGCATTTTCAGAAATTTGGAAGCATGCCTTAAGCTTGAGGAAGAGGACCACGAGTTGGAGAAGAAGAAGACCAAGGTTTTCAACCTCCATAGCTCAAGTTCTTGGAGTGTGTTGGTGAGTTCTTCTCACTTAGAGGTTGGGCAACCCATAAGACCCACCACTTAGGGTCTTTCATTTTGATCTCACTTGTGTATTTTCTTGATTTCTGAATTGGGAATGGTTGAAATGCATAAATGGGTTTGGGTAGAAATTTAATGTGCTTAAGTTGATGCATTAGTGTTTTGTGACATGTTGAAGCATGATGAATTGTGTTTTTATATGTCTTATGTTGCTCTTAATCTTGTATAGCACTCATATGCTTGATTTTGAGTACCAATTTAGTTTGAAATTGATTTGGATTGAAGAAAAAGTGAGTTGAAAGTTAGAAATATGCAAAAAAACACGTTTCTGCATAATCCTGCAGCTTTGCGCGTGACGCGCTGTACAAGTGCGCGCGACGCGCACCATTACAGAGCCAAAATGGAAAAATGCGCGTGACGCGCTGTACAAATGCGCGCGACGCGCATAGAAACAGCATCTGCAGCGCAGAAATGCGCGTGACGCGCACCCAGGCGCGCACAGCGCGCATTCTGCAGAAGGTCAACTTCGAGGATTTTATTAAAATATCAAACGAAGTCAGAATTGGGCTAATGACCACTCGTTGGAAAGCTTAGGATGTCTAGTTTCTAAATATAATTTTATTTTAGAAAATACCCACCCAATTAGTGCAGTTTTAAGCAACAAACTACTATGTTTAGAAAGTTGAACATTAACTTTCCCCCAATTTGGAACCTATGTTTCTCCTTCAATACTTAATGAAAATTAGAGAACTATATGTCCAAATTGAAGAGAAATGTGTCTAGTTTTCAATGGCACAAGAATTATTTCAAGATAAGCCTATACTGGAAGTTGTGAAATATGCACGACGCGTTCTTTGGCGCGCGTGGTGCGCCAGTTTTACCAGAAATGTGTACCTTAGCATTTTATGGGCCTTTAAGGCCATGAATACTCAAGTTGAGAGTTCTAAAACATAGAAGATAAAAGGGATATCCTAAGATACCCTTAGATAAGTTATTATTGCATTTATTGTCTGAAAGCTTAGAGAAAGAAATTAGAACTGTTTGATTCGCAGTGGTTCTAATGAGATAAACGTAGTGCGGTGCGGTGTACCACTGTAAGGTAACGATAAGTCCCGGCTGTTTACCTTAGTGTGGCAGAGCGGTGTACCACTGTTACCAAACGATAAGTCCCGGCCGTTACTCCGAGGATTGTAAGTATAGAGCGGTGTTCCACTGTGAGGTAACGATAAGTTCCGGCTGTTTACCTTAGTGTAGCAGAGCGGTATACCACTATTACCAAACGATAAGACCCGGCTGTTACGAGTAATCCTAGTTGTATGTTTAGTTGTGTCATTATAATATTCGGATAGTAATGTTATTATGATTTTGGCAAGTGTCTGTGAGGGGTCAGAGGACGACTCACTGAGATTATTTTAATCTCACCCCTTTTCTCTTTTATTTCAGATAAGCAAAATTCTGGCTAAGGAGAGATAATGATTCTAGGAGTTTTAAACCTCTAGTTTATATTAGATGTGCATTGTACTTGTCTCTTTTGTTGTTGAGGCAAAAATTGACATTGTATTTTGTAATTTCCCAAGCCTTGGACTTGAATGAAGTTGTAAACTTTATTTAATAGACTTATGGCGTAGTTTGTGTTTGGACTTGTAATTTTACAATTCAAGTTTAAATTATTTTGTGTAATTCCTGTGCTTTAATGTAAATTGTCTTGCTTCAATTATTATGGAAGTACGGGCGTTACAGAAGGATATTTGCTTAGTAGGTGCCGCTGGGCCGGATGGATCAGATTGGTTTGTCGAGAGTGTTAGGAGGCGGGTCGAAGATGGGTTTTCGACATCTTTTCGGCACAATATTTGGCTTGGTGATGCTCCTCTTAGTAGAAGGTTCCCTAGGTTATTCTCAATTGCTGCAGATCCAGAAGCTTTGATCAGTAGTTGTCGCCGTTAGGAGGGTGGGATCTGGATCTGGGAGGTTTCGTGGAGAAGGGTTTTTTTTTTGGGAGGAGTTACTAGTTACCCAGCTTTTGGTTGTATTGGCGGGGTCATTTGTGTCTGTGGAGCAGGATATGTGGACGTGGACTAGGCATCCCTGTGGTATGTTTTCTGTTTCCTCTGCGTATGGTTTCTTATCAGAATGTTCTTCTTGGGTGCCTAGGATCTCTGATCAGGAGGTATTTGCGCTAAGTAAGATTTTGAAGAGTCCCGCTTCTTCCAAAGTTATTGCCATCTCTTGACGATTGCTCTTGGATCGAGTACCGACTCGGACAAATCTTCTTAGTATACGGGTTATCACTGATCCTTCGGTGTGTACCTGTATCTTGTGTGGGGTTTACCAGGAGTCTTTGCTGCACCTTTTCAGTAGATGTGTCTTTTCCTCTGGGGTGTGGTATGCGATTGCCTGTTGGTTGGGCTGTGATTTTATGATGTCGCCGGATGTGTCCACTCTGTTTTTATACTTTTGTAGCCTTGGTAGGTCCCCACGAGCTGGGCCGGGATTGGCTTTGGTGTGGCACACTGTACTCTGGGTGGTTTGGGATCTTCGAAATGAGTACATTTTTTCAGGGAGGCCACCAGATTTTGGGTATATGATAGGTTGAATCATCTCCCTTTCTTGGAGGTGGTTCCTTGCTATGGGAAGTCCCCCCGTTGCTTGTTCTATGAGTGGTATATCGATCCGATTGGCAGTATTTTGAGGCGATGGTCCTCATGTTTGTCTTTTAGTCTCTTTCGGTTGGTTGGGGTGTGTTTGTCCACCCCACTAGCTTTGTATAAGGGTGGAGTACCCATAGTGCTCCTTTTTTCTGTTAATATACATTCATTTGCCTTTAAAAAAAAGATATAAAGTAGGCAGTGACTGGATCAATTGTAAATATAAGACATTATTTTTTCTTGGAAACACAACTATATGTAGTAAATCACTATCTTAAGTTTATTAAACTAAAATTATGTTACTTATAACAGGTGTTAACGAGCTTCCTATTATCAGTGTTCAAAAACCTCTTCAATTAAACTAAGGGTGGCAAACTCATCCATTTATCCATCATCCATCCACAAAGAAATCCATCCAATCCATCCATTACAAACAAAAAAACTAAACGGATTGGATCCAATCCATCCATTTAATTTAATGGATGGTTAGTCATCCATCCACTATTTTTCTAAATCCATTGGATTACACTAGGGGTGACAAATGGATGAGTTGGATAATTTTTTTAATTGATCCATAAAATATATTTTTAATCATAAAAAAATATTTTACTCTCTCTTCTCTCTCCTCACTACAAGAAAAGAGTGTATTACCGACGGACAATTACCGACGGCCCCGACTCCGTCGGTAAAATTTTAATTAGGCGTCGGTAAGGCGTCGGAGAAAAAACTGCACTCGAATTTTTTTTTGCTAATTTACCGATGGCTAAGCCGTCGGTAATTCCGTCTGTAATTACCGACGGCTTAGCCGTCGGTAAATATAAAGTATGAACGTTGAACTAGTAGATTTTATTTTTTTATATTACAAGAATTTCTGACGGTTACCGACGGCCATTTTCCATCGGTAACGCACAAAAGCCGTCGATAAATCGTTATTACCGACGGCTTACCGACGGCCTCGGGGCACTTGGCAAATGGCTCGTTGGAAATCTGTTACCGACGACCATTTAAAGCCGTTGGTATTACCGAAGGCTAAGCCTTTGGAAAACTATACACAGCCATCTGTAATTTACTGACGGCTGACGAAAATTTGCGACGGCCTAGCCATCGGTAATATACTGACGACTGATTCGTCAGTAAATTATGACGGTAGTTTGCGATGGCTTAGCCGTCAGTAATATACCGACGGTTGATCCGTCTGTAAATTACAGACGGCTTAGCCGTATGTAGCCGTCGGTAACTATGACCAAAAAATCGAAAATAAGGATTGCTTTTACGACGTCTTAGCCGTCGGTAATTAAAAAATTGAAAAATTCCATCCATTTTTGCGACGGTGTGGCCGTCGGTATTGTCAAAAAAAAAGTTTCGAAACCTTTGTTTTTAAAACCGCCCCAAAATTTTACGGTACCTGACATATAGACGCAATAGCAGCAAAGAATTCAATGGCCATCAACATACATTAACAAAAGAGGCATCAACATACATTTTTAATCATTAAAAGTCATAGTAAACAATCCATAATGTAAAAAACTTGAAATCCATAATGTCAAAACAAGTCAATAATAAAAAAAGTCCATAGCCTAACGGCAAGACTAATCCTCCTCAGACTGAGACTCCTCATAGTCTGGATGGCAACGACGGGATTTGTGGGCCTGGATGGCAGCAACACTGGCAGACAATTCCCTCAACTGCCTTTGAAACTCCTGATCCCGCTCCGAGGCAATTCTCCTTGCCTCCCGTGCCTCCCGAGCCTCCTCCTCTGCCTTTCTTGCGCGCTCCTCAAAAGTCAGACCAGTGCACCACCTCAAGAGCATCTTGAAGCCTGGGATCGGGTACCGGTGCGGATGCACGAGACTCCTGGGTCAGAGAGGAGACACCGAACCTAAAATGTCTGGACAAGCCTCCGACATCGTACAGCCGTCCCCGAGTCCAACCCCCAGCAGATTGGGCCCATAACTGCAACTGAGTTGAGGGGTCAACACTGCCTGTTGCCTCCCCTCCATCAGAGGCCTGAGAGGCGGCCTGCTGCACTTTCTCTTGATAGGCTTCCTGCTCAAAACAAAACAAAGTAAAGATTGGTTACAATATTGTTTATGAAACAAAATAAAATTAATTAAATAAAAAATGCAATGATCTGACTTACATATGTCTCCCTGGATCTATTGTCCACCCAAGACTTATCCTTCTTTTTTGTTTGAGTCTTCAAGAAGATCTCATCCACCGTGGGCTCTCTACCCAACTCATCAGACTGAAACATAATTAAAAACGTTAGGAACATATATATAACAACAAATTTATGTAATGAATTTTAAGCAATAAAATGTTTAAAAAACATACTAGGCGTAAGGCATGCTCAGTGATAGATATAGATCCACCAGTATGCATAGAACCACCCTTAGAAGAAGCGCAGTTCTGCTTGGCCTTGGTGCATTTCTCCTTATAGTCTGGAGCCTTCCACTTGGCATTAAGTTTTGCATAAGCCCCCTCGCCTATCCAGGCTGGGCGTTTACCATTCTTCCTCACCTCCATAAGCATCTCAGAAAGACGCTTTGAGCCTTTGGTGTTGATGAGCTTCTCAACCAGATAATGGTCTTTACGATCCCACAAAACATGCTCCTACAATATTATATTACAAATAAGATCAATATTCATTATTAATATCAACACACAATAATGAAAACCCTTAAATAAGAAAAGTAACATTATCTTACTTCAAATTTCTCAAACCATTTCTCCACCGTCTCTCCTGGAATCTCTCCCCAAGTATGATATGGTTCCCAGAACTGTGATTGAATGATCGCGGTGATGGCCTTAGAGGCTACTTTACCCGGGATGAACCTATAAATAAGTTATAAACATAATATCAACATTAACTAAAGATGCATTCTCAAACTACCTTTGTTTTCTTTAACCCTTGCGAAATAAGATATAAAACCAAAAATCAAGGCTTGAATGCTTGAACTGGGTAAGAATGAATGCTTGAAATGCAAACAGTGGGAATGTTTTTGAAAATCTAAGTAAACAATTTTTTTCCTATATTAGGTTCAGGGACGGTGTATGTGTGAAATTTCAATTTCAATTTCAATTTCAATTAGCATCACTCATGTATCGGATATTGTATCAACTAGAAAGCCCTGTATTTGAAAACTATAGCTTCAAAGAGATCTTTCTAACATGAGTTCACCATTTCAATACATGTTTAAGTTTGTTTATTTGAATCATGTACAAGCATATTCATTAAAATCAAAATAATGGGGGAAGGGCAATAGGTACTGCATCAAAACATAAAACTAAGGGAAGCAAAATCAATTTACAACACCCTCAAAAGTGAGATTAGTGCTGTAAATTAAACATGAACAAATTACCGCTGTAAGTTGAAGATGCAATAAAACACCACATTCCAATAGTTATTTTTCATGGTTTTTAACATGGATTTAAAATTTCTTCAGCAAGAAAAACAAATCAACGTTGGCTCTGGTTCTCCAATACGACAAGATATTATTTAATTAATATCTCAATTTTGCAACCACAAGAAAAGGATAACAAAAAAAAACCATGTAACACACTTCTAAAGCAATAGAAAAATGGTAATCAGTGAAACAATATGTTTGCCCAATGAATACTTATAATCTCCATTGAAATCAAATGGCAGAAACAACAAACAAAAACCATCCCTTTGAATTTCAAGTAAAAAACAAAAGGCAAGTAGGCAAACAAATTTGAAATAAACCAGATCTAAATTGTTAATGAGGAGCTGAGAACTGAAGTAAAGAAAGGATGCATGCTCTCAGAGAAAGGAAAAATGAGATACTACAGACTTGGAATACTTCAGAAACAATGTTCCAACCGGCAATGGTTAAGAGCATAGAGTACTTTTCAAACCAGATTGCATATTTTTAGGTATACACAACAAGTTTCAAATCCAAAAATTAGGCTATAAAGTGACGTACGATTTGCCATGAACCCTAATGATGGGTTTCCCATTAGGTGTCACCTCAGTCCCGGTCGGATGGGAATATCGTGACCTCTGCACTGTCGGACCACTACGTGCAGTGTGCGAAGGTCCTGCACCTGCATCATCCTGACTCAGAGGAGTGTGCTGCTCAGAAATGGATGTCGCCTGTGGTGAAGGGGAAACGTGCTCATACAATAAAAATCAATTTGTTACCACAAAGGGAAAGCAATTAAAAAAAAATACAATAACTAGTTAAATACATACCTGTACAGGAGGAGGTACGAATCCCGGATTTGGGATCATCATTATAGGGGACAGGGGAGGTGGTATCACTTCGGCAGTCTGCTGAGCAGGAGGTTGCTGACTAGCCTCACAGAGTGGTGTGCTAGTGTCGTCCTCCAGTGGTGACTGTGTCAATCGATTTGCCAATTGTTGTGGCAAAATCGTCTTAGCCTTCTTCGTAGGCAGCTTAGACCTACGATGCTCTTTCTCTTTAGGAGGCATCTGTCAAAAAAAAACAAGCATTCACATATATGTTCACACATATTGTCAATCAACATGTACAATAATTAAATAAACAAGTGTAATGACTTCACTAACTTTTACAATAAGCAAGTACAATGATTTCACTAACTTTTAAAATAAACAAGTACAATGACTTCACTAACTACTTAAATAAACAAGTACAAGGACTTCACTAACTTTTAACATAAACAAGTACAATGACTTCACTAACTTTTAAAATAAACAAGTACAATAACTTTAGTCAATGTCTTCATCTTCATCATCCACAGCCATATCAGCATCTCCCTCATTAGAGTCAAGCCCAGACTCATAATTATCATCATCGTTGACATCCATGTCAACTTCATTACCAATATCAATGTTTGGAATTGACGTAACATCGACCTCTTCATCACTATGTGTTTGATCACGCAAGTAATCCATTTCTTCAATTTCAGTTATCTGCTCTATGCGTGTCATCTCTTCATCTTGATAGGGAATGTCATCGTCAATTTCATTCCCCTCTACACAGCCTATGGGCTTTGTTTTTATCACTGCACACCAACCACGTTTGTCTGTCCTCATATCTGGGTAAGGTACATAATACACTTGTCTAGCCTTTTGTGCAATTATGAATGGATCGTAACGATCATAATGTTTGTTCATCTTGATATCTACAATGCCATATTGCGGATGAACTTTGGTTCCTCTATTCCGTCTTGGATCAAACCATTGACAATAAAACAAGGCAACCCTGTGAGGCAACTTGTGATACGTTAACTCGTAGATATGTTGTATGACACCATATAAATCATCTTCTCCTCCTTCTGTAACCCCTTTGACATAAACCCCACTGTTTATGGTCTTTTTACCCTGAGCCCATGCTTGTGAGTGGCATTTATACCCATTAATGAAGTATTTGTGCCAACTTATGGCCTTTGACTCTGGACCCCAAGCTAATGATATCAAGTTTATGTCAGTCACGCCATTTGATTCATTAGTAACATATACAAACAAGACACTCACAATGAGGATAAGAAGACAATTTATTTGCAATAGACTTTTGGTCAAATACTTACATATGACCGAAACCATTCTGGGAATTCAGCATAAATACGAGTTTGAGCTGAAGGATCTGCTTCATCGATGGAGTTATATTGCAAAAAGTAACTGCCAAGAAAGACAGAGTTGTTGTAAGTATATACTAGTAAATACATTGAGTGTGGGTTTAATGGTATATTACTTACTCAATATATGGCTTAACCTCGATGCAATTGATGAGGATGTGTACATGTGCAGACCTCCATTCAGTATCACTCAACCAAAGGAGCTTTGGATTGCCCACTAGACGCCCTAGTCCATTGCTAATTGACAATGTTGATGTGACATCGTCATTCAATCTTGCAGCTTCATTATGTTGACTTTTGGCATACAAGTCAATCGTTTTGAAATAATGTGAACAAAAATATGTTGTCTCCCGTTGTAAGTAGGACATACATATTGAGCCTTCTACTCTAGCCTTGTTTTTCACTGACCGCTTAAAATCACCCATCATTCTACAAATAAATGAGAATAAAATGGCTTATAATAAAGATATGACAATATAGAGGGAGATAATTGCAGATATCAACGAATACCTTTCAAATGGATACATCCATCGGTATTGAACTGGACCACCAAGTGTTGCCTCGTGTGGGAGGTGAATTGGAAGATGCTCCATTGAATCAAAGAAACCTGGTGGGAAGATTCTTTCAAGTTTGCATGAGATTAATGGTATGTTTTCATTCAATTTGATCAAATCATTCTGGCTCAAATTATTACTGCACAAGCCCTTAAAGAATTGACTTAACTCTGTAAGTGGTTTCCACACATGGTCAGGCAATGAACTAAATGCAAATGGGAGCAAACACTCCATAAATACGTGACAGTCATGACTCTTCATCCCGTACATTTTCCCTCTATTAACATCTGCACATCTTGCCAAATTTGAAGCATACCCATCTAGCATCTTGATCTCTTTCATCCACTTCATCACATTTTTTGCCTCACCTGAAGAAAGACAATAATTTGCCTTTGGTTTTGTCATTTTTCCATTGGCTTTTGGAATCAACTCCAAGTCACTACGTTGGCATATGAGGCCAAGTCCATTCTTGCTTTTTCATTGTCCTTTGTTACGCTCTTAACATTCATGACTGGCCATAAACACATTATCAAATACATTTTTCTCTATGTGCATCACATCTAGATTGTGCCTTAATAAATTGTCTTTCCAAAGATGGAAGATCCCGAATATGCTTCGCTTTATCCAATTGTGACTACGCCCATACTCAGGTAACTTTTCAACTTTTCCATCTTCTACCACACTTGGAACCCCACTCGACCCAATTCCATATGATATCACTGTCAAGATTACAGAGGCCCATGTTTCTCAACCCTGTTTTTTGTAAACCTCTTTTTACTTCTTCTGAATTTGTGTTCACGCGGTAAAAATCGACGATGGCAATCGAACCAAGAGTTTTCCCCCCCATATTTTAGTCTAAACGACTTTGTATCGTCCATACATATGGGACATGCCAATTTACCTTGTGTACCCCACCTAGACAACATACCGTATGCGGGAAAATCATTAATTGTCCACATCAAGGATGCTATCATTTGAAAGTATTGCTTTTTAGAGATATCATAAGTCAAAACACCATCACTCCACAACTGTTACAGCTCATCTATTAAAGGTTGTAAGAACACATCTATTTTTTCTTTCGGATTAGATGGTCCGGGTACAAGGCAAGTCAAAAACATAAATGGTTTAGTCATACACATTTCAGGAGGGAGATTATATGGGGTCATAACAACCGGCCAACATGAATATGGGGTTGTAGATGCCTGAATATAAGGTGTGAACCCATCAGAACATAAACCGAGCCTTACATTTCTTGGTTCGTTTGCAAAGTCTGGATACACCGCATCAAAATGCTTCCAAGCTTCACCATCAGATGGATGACGTTAAATGTCTGACCCAGATCTATTGTGAGAATGCCATCTCATTTCAGCTGCAGTCTCTGTTGATGCATACAGTCTTTTCAACCTAGGAGTGATTGGCAAATAGAACATCCTCTTTGCTGGAACATCGTTGTACTTACCCATCCCTGTCTTACGAGGAACATACCATGGTTCTTGACAAAACTTACATTGTCGTTCTGCACTATCATCCTTGTAATACAACATACACCCATTAACACAACAATAAATTTTTTGAGATTCCAAACCTAGCATGGACACCAATCTTTTTGCTTGGTAAATTTTTTTTGGCAATTTCTCCTTTGAAGGACACACGTCTCCCAATATACTTGCAATGAAATCAAGAAACTTTTGAGGAATGTTCCAATTTGTCTTGCATGCCAACAATTTCACGCATATTGAAAGCTTTGACTCAGAAGCACCCTCATATATGGGCTCGTTTGGAGCAGTTAGCAAATCATAAAAGTCTTGAGCGTCAGCATTTGGGGGCTCTTCATGAATATCATCCTCGACTTCATGAATATCTTCCTCGTCTTCCTCATTACCCACATCACCCATACTTTGGAAGTCATACCTAGGCCTAAACGCATCATCGACCATATGTTGCATTAGCATGAACGGATCATCATTATCCATTTGTCCACTACTACTAGGCACATCTACTGGGTGAACACGTGGCGCTTCATCACCGTGCTCAGTCCAATTCCAATAATTTGGTTGGAACCCAACACGATACAGATGGACCTTGACTTCTCTTTCAGACAATATGCTCCTAAACTTGAAAATATCACAAGGACATCTGATTCCACCATTACTTGCAACTTCAGGTTGTACTCTAGCTTTCCGTATAAACTCTTCAACTCCTTTTGCAAAGCTTGGTTTCACCCCTCCTATACCAGGATAAAGCCTATTATATACCCAACTCCGATCTGGAGGGTAACCATCCACTTCTGAAATGAGTCATTTTCAGGAAGGCGACCAAAAAACTCTGCTTATACTGTTCCGAGGGAGATAACTCAACATTATACTACATCAATTCAAATTAAATATAAAACCAGCAGACCTCTCCTTGTACTCATCTTCCAAGGGAGGTAATTCAGCACTATATTGCATCAAATCAAATAATATAAAAATTAAACCACAATAAACAATAAGCCACTTTCTCAATTCATTTTCTATTTTTCCCAAATTAAGCCACTTGCTGGAATTAGTATCAATTTAAATCTTAGAGTGAATTGTGCAAAAAGTGCAAATTCAGAACAAAATTGACTTAAATTGGCGTGGTCTAAATTCGAAACCAGTTTCTCCTTTTAAAGCTTACTGTTCTAGTTTTCCAGTGAAACCAACCAAGGGTATTCAAGCTCAACAGACCTAATTGAGATTATGAATGATGAAATGAAGACTGCACAAACCATAACAACATGCCTTAATAATTTCAAGAAAACATAACACGCTAATATGCAACCATCACATCAATTGTAGAGTGTAAGTGTAACTGAAAGAATTGAACAAACCGGGTTGAACAATCAACCCTGATCTTTTAGTATTAAAGTCACTCTATCTTAAGAATATTTAGTGAAGTGAAAAGAACTATTTTGCTCTTTATCCACCAAAACAAAAGCAGAGAACATGAGGAAATAAAATTTCTCACAGCCAACTTTATATGTGCATGACCCATGCTGATATTAGCCCAGCAACAATAAAGTTAAGACCAGCATAAGAAGTTAATACCCAACTGTTTCTTCTTATTTTTGGTTCTAGGTTCATTTGGTTCTCTTTTTATGCAAATCAATTTGCATTCTACAAAGCAATAAATATTAAAACACATTTTCCTGGATACAAATGTCACATTGCCTGCATCTAATAACTAGGCAAAATGAAAATTCCATGTACCACAAAATAATAATAGCAAAAGTTGCATTCTAAAACAATATCATAAGAGATCCATACAAGGCTTCCCTTCTCAAAAGTCTCCATAAAATAATCTCTACCATAACTCTCAATAGACATACTAAAGATTTTTTTTATAAGCAAATGAATTTATTAAAATAAAAGAGGCACACTTAATCACAAGATGTGCCAAATGGTCCAAACAGGGTGTGAATACAAAAGCCAAAAACAAAGCTGCTAATACCCACATGAAACCAGCAACAACAAATAAACTGAGCAACAATATCACAAAAGTGACTATGACACCACAAATAAATTTACCCCATCAAAATAATGACATCAAAAGCAGCTGACAAAGAATTGTAAAAATGCTGTCAAGAAGTGAATATGCCTTTCATCATCAAGAAATCAGAGCAAGCAGAGGAGAAAAACTATATAATAATAGAGCAACATAAAAGAAACTTAAATCCAACTAATCCACAAAAATTTGTAATATTAGATGTCTTCATTAAAACACAGTAGAGCACTTGTTGAAGATTTAACATAGTAGGATTTGCAATGAGTAATCGTTAAAGTTTTGGAATAGCAAAACTCTAGAGAAAAGAAAAGCACCTGTTGAAGATTCGTAGAGCTCCAATTCCTTCTCCAAAAAAAGAACCCTCGATGCAAACCTCACCTTCTCAACTCAGATATTCTGCGTCCGCTGAACTACTGCTAACATTAGCACTTCAAGATTTCAACTGCACACCAAACAAACACAAATAAAAACTAAAACTGATTTAGTCAATTCACCAAATAAATCTAATTGACAACATTCTTCTTCATGTTTAGAGATGAAAAATGAGTACCTAGAAAATAGCAGAGGAATCATCGGCAAGAGCTTCATTTGGATTTCGTAGGTCTAAGAAGATGACCCCTCAATGTTGCCGGAAAACTTCAATGCTTTGATATCAGCTTTTATAAAAGAGAAAAAAAATCAAAACCTAACTAAAATCAAAATGAAAGCTAAAATCCTCTTGTCAAAACACGGTGAGATGGAGTTTTTACGGAACAAAACTATAGTATTTTGGGGTCTTCACAATACCTTTCAAAGCTGAAATCCTCTTGTCAAAACACGGCGAACTGCGAACCGCTTAAAGCAATCGTGCAAATGGAATGGAGCGTTGCAAGGGGGAACCGGAGATTCAGCAAAGAATCGCTCAGATTGGGAACCTGTAGACTAGGCGAGGCAGGGTTGCATCGCAGATTGGGAGGGAAGGGTTTCTTTTTTTTTTTTTGACAAAGTGAGGGAAGGGTTCTAAGAATGAGGAGGATAGGGAATAAAAATTAAAATCTGTGTGAAGATTACCGACGGCTATGCCGTCGGTAAGGCCATCGAAATATTCCACCACCGTCCACATAAATAAATGCGGGACAACAAAAATTTTTTACCGCCCAACCTAACTATTTACCGACGGTTTAGCCGTCGGTCATAAAAAATTCCAAATTCCAAATTATAGCTATACCGACGGCTAAGCCGTCGGTAATATAAAAAAATAAAATCTATTAGGTCAACGTTCATACTTTATATTTACCGACGGCTAAACCGTCGGTAATTACAGACGGAATTACCGACGGCTTAGCAAAAAAAAATTCGAGTGCAGTTTTTTCTCCGACGCCTTACCGACGGTTTAGCCGTCGGTAATTAAAATTTTACCGACGGAGTCGGGGCCGTCGGTAATTTTCCATTGGTAATACACTCTTTTCTTGTAGTGTCTCCATCTCTCTCTCCTCTCCCTCTCTCCCTCTCCCTCTCCCTCCCCTCTCTCCTCTCTCTCGCCTCTCTACATGGACTTATTCCGAAAGGACGGATAATTCTAAATTCTCCTCCTCATCGCTACATTTTTTCTTATCATCAAAGGATACTTTCTTATTCTTACCAAGATCAAAGGCCACCAAAAAATCCATCTGCGCCTGTTTCCAAATACATGCGGCTCCGAATTCTCATTTTCTCTTCCAATATCTTCATACAGCCTCGCATGATTATTTTTCTTCTCATCTCCGTCCACCACTGTCAAGCAACTATAATTCATTTTTCCCTCATCTGGTGTATAACGATCAAAAAAATTCTCCCGCTTCAATTCAATTTTCGTTGTTCCACACTACCTCCAACACCAAATTCAAACAAGACTTTCTCCAATTTATTAGCACTCTCCAATTCATTGAAACAATTATCATAATAAGGTAGGAGAAAGAGGGGAGGTAGAGAGAAAGGAGAGACTCTAGAGAGGAGAGAGGGGAGATAGAAAGAGGGAGAGAGAGGGGAGATAGAAAGAGGGAGAGAGAGGAGAGGGGGAGAATAGATTCCAAAACAGTCGTCTTCATTCTTGTAAAAACATAAACGAGAGTATGGACAGAAATAAAATGCAGGAAACTTAAAGACAAAAATTAAAAATGCATGAGCCAAGGGTAGGCGCACTCTTTCTTGCAGAAATTAAATATGCATAAGTGTGTGTGTGTTTGCAGAAAAGTAAAAAAACTGAAAATAAATGACGGAAACTAAATATGCTTGCAAAGAGGGGGAATCCACACTCTTCTATACGGAAACTTAAAGATGCATGAATGAACTGAAAAATAAAAGACAGGAAAAGAAATTGAAACTTGAAACTTAAATTGAAAGATTAAAAGTACAAAGATTGAAGAACAGAGGAAAGCACAGAGTGTCTCTCACTAACCTCTCTCTAGAACATGAGAAAATATAACTGGAATTTTAAACGGTGCCTGACAATGAAACCTACGCACCCTATTTATAGAATTGAAAATTGAACTGTTTCAACAGTTCCGGTAAGTTAACCGGAATCAAATTAAACTATTGGCTACAGTAAAAAGTAAAAATGCTGCAGTACCAAATAGTAAAGTTACAATAATTGAGAATTTGAGTCTTCTGACATTATGATTGATTTCCGACAGGCTGCTATTCATCAGAATTAACCGGAGAATAGATTCCAAAATAGTGTGTTGCTATTTTTTATGGCTCCATCCTGTTTTGGAGATTATGAAGTTCAACGTCATCGAAGTCATTTTCTTCCACTGAGTCTTCTTCAAAATATTCTTGATATTTGAGATCTTCAAATAATGAAGAATGGGTATTTGGGAAAGGCATAGTAATCTCTTTCAGAAAACATTGATTAAATGCCCATTACTTGTAAATCGGAGATTCTCCTATTTGCTTCAGATTGGTCCATCCTATGGGTGGGAGAAATTCTTTTTCAATTAATTCTTTTCTTAACCAGAAAGAATTAATAAATGCTCTGCTTTGTACTAGCCAATTGAGATGTGGAATGAATGGGGCAGTACTAGCAATAAAATGATGATTTGCTTGTATTGGGAAAAGACCGTTGTTGGATGGAAGTGATGACTTAACGTTGAAAGTAACCCTTCCAGCTCTTTGGATGATTGTTGATGCAAACAAATAGAGTTTTTCTGGACCAAAAACTAGATGATTAGAATCGTTAGTCCAAAACTGATCTAACATTCCTAAATCTAACCAAGTCCAAATTGTATAATCTTTTCTCTGATATTGAATTGGAGAATAAGACGGAAGACTGACTCTGACTTTTAGAATTCCGGTAAAGGCATGCTGTCTTTCTTCACCATCTTCTGGTTGATTGGAAAGAAGTTTGACATGTCCCATGGGTTGGCAAACATAGATTCCTTGGGCTTGAGTATTTCCTTCAAAGATATCCCAAAGACAATTTTGGGCATCAATAAAATCTTGGAAAATTGAGTCCTGTAGTTTTTTCTGGATTAAAAAATTAACTTCAAAATCCACATGATTTGTTAATTGTCTGATGATTAAAGAAGTCTGTAGGATAAACTTCTTCTTCAAGTCTTCATGATTGTTGCTAAAATTCCTCAATTTGTTGAAGTCTTTAAGCAAAATTGAATATTTTTTAGTTAAACACTCATTCTCTCTGGACAGTGTTTGATTGATGGTTTCAAGTGTTTGAATTCTCTCGGAACTCTTATCACTCAAATAATTCACATATTTTGAAGAGTTTATATTTTCCTCAGGAGGGTTAATGACCTTATCCTTGAGTTTGAGATTTTGAAAATTCTTTTGTTGAAATTGTGGATCAATAAAGAAATTAGATCCAACCTTTTGTATTAAATGATTTAAAGCATGATTATAATTGTAAAAACCTTTGAAAATAGGGTTTTCAAAATTTGTAATTTGCCTTTTTATATCATTAAAATTATGATATAAACCAGGACTTGGACCTTTCGTCAAAGCGTAGCAAGAAAATGCTTTTCCTAAAGGTTTTTGTTCAATTTTTGAAAAGTAAACTGTAAGAGAGTTTAGGCTGTCGAGTTTACCTTTTGTATCACTAGATATCCAAAGGTTATCTAGAATACATTTTTGGATCTGGTCAAGATTTATTCCTTTGGGAGGAATAAAACCTTTATTAGAATCTGCTGGAAGTATTGGAAGTTCATATCTTCCAAACTTCATTCTGAATTGATAAGCTGCAAATCAGAACTCAAATCTTCTTATGCTGGGTTAGTATAACTGATAGGATTGATATCAAAATTTCTAATAGTGGGAGTTTTCAAAAATTTGAAAATAACAGACTGTCCCATGCTCTGGGTAATAATCCCATCCTCAGTGGTTTGATAAGGGAAAAGTGATCTAATGAACGGTGTTCCAAAAATTATTTTATTATTTAAATTTTTAACCAGTAAGAAAGAGGTTTCAATCTTAAGACCCTGGTTTTCAATTATAACAGAAGATAATTTGTAATTGATTTTTAACTTAGAGCCATTAGCAGTACTGAGTCGGTTAGAGGTTTTTTTGAAAATACTTAGTGGGAATTAACCCTTCTAAGATACAATTTGAGTCAGCTCTGGTATCAAATAGAGTTGTGGTCTTAAGAACAAATTCTCCAATAAGAATTTTAATGTTAATATAAAAATTTTGAACTTTAACATAGTTGATTATGCCTAAAAAATCATCAACTATGTCAAATTGAAAAGGATTTTCATTTTTTTGAGAATTGGAAACAGAAGCTTCAGATTGGGCTTCCACAGAAGAAGACTAGGCAATATTTTGATTATCGTTATCAGACTCAAACCAACTATTTTTCCAGTGATCTAAGACTAATTGATGTTCAGATTGTTTTTGTTTCAATTCTTTGATTTCAAATTTTAAATTATCGATATCAAATTGAAGGTCTTGGATAGTAACCGGCTTAGCACTAGATTTTTCTAGTCTCTTAAAAGTATCTTTGAGATTGAACTTATTAGTGACCAAAGGATTCTTGGAAGGTTTAGTCACTAAAGAAGATTTTAATTTTTCAAGATACTTCATTTTTTCTTGAGGGTCAGGGATAGCATTAATGGCTTCGAAAAGGAGATCTTGCTCTTTAGTTAAGACATTAACCTGACTAGATAATTCATATAAATCATCATCTTGAATTTGATTGAGGTTTTCAGAGAATTGATCAGAAGATTCTTCAGTGGAATAATCTTCTTGAGAGGATCCAATTAATAGATTATTAATCTTATCCTCATTATCTTGGTCAAGGTTTAAGGCTTTGATTTTTCCCTCTAACCTACAATATCTACTAATGTGACCTGGTTTGCCACATTTGTAACAAACTATTTTATTTTTAGGTTTGGTATGAGAATTGTTTTTCTCGTAATTGTTCTTGACAAATGGGTCATGTGTGACACCCTAATCCCCGTTTCGAAAATCGTTTAATAAAAGAAAAAGGTAAACACATCAATTTGCTCTTGATTCGGTAAACTGAATTAAAAATATAATAGTCATTGCGGAATGAAAATAAGTTATCTATTTTCCAGAGGAGGTAGCGATAAAAAAAAAATTTAAATAAAATATAAAAAGGATCAACAGATAAATCGATGAATAAATCGAATTCAGACATCATTCAGTTGGAAAGTATTTCGTAATAACAAACATAGTAAGTATTTTTCTTTCAAAGATCTTATTTGAACTGGTGGAATAAAAATAAAACCAAACGATATACGAACCCCCAAAGAAAAAGAAAACCCGTGTCACATAGCCTCAGAGCTTCACTTAGCCCAACTTACACAAGAGCGACAAAATACATGAATGACTCAACGTCTCAATAAGAAAAATATTCGAAGTAAAACTATAAAGTTCTCCATAAGAAGCCTTCACCACTAGCTACGTGTCCTGGTATTAGTAGTGTGCGCAATTGAAAATAGGAGGACAAGAGACAAACAACCACAGAGGGGTGAGTACGTTGTAGTCGAGTTATGTTGATATTTAGAGAGAAAAAGGTGAATAAATAATATATTTATATACGATACAGGTATATATATATTTACACACCACACTATAGCAACCAATTCACATAAGGTAGTAACAACGTCTCATATCATCCACGAATACACGCAGAAAAATTTCACCATTCCTCATAGTCACATAATTATCAATGTAAAATAATGCAGACGCTAACGACACTACTTCTTATGCATGTGGTACCATCTACTACTCGGGAAGTCTCCTAGGAGTACATATTTGGTTTATTAGAGACCACCTCGCGGGTGATTACTCTATTACCGCATACTCTCAACTAGGGATGATAATGTCCGGTGATCGGTCAGGTAGCTAAGTCCGATAAGTGGTCCCCACCCAAGGCGCGACACTCAAACTATTAGGGCACACAAACTCGCTTCTCACCCTCTAGGCCGAGGTATTGCCGCTGGCTCACTCATATTGGCCTCCACCTTTCATTTCAATAATGCTTCCCCATCCTATTACAAGGGTTGTATGACAAACAAACACACAAGGTCGGGTTTCCTCCGAACATCATAGTTCAAGTTTTCATCGATAATCCATCATGGCCCATATGGCTAGGATCATCTCACAAGGAATGACTCAAGTCCCATTATGGCTACTAATAGCTAGGTGACTTGCACACAAAGTCATTTATCCTTTCAAGATAGTTGTCACAAATGTGAGCTTTTCACAATTATTGTCACATAATAACAAATATAATTACAGGGAATCAATGAATTGTCATAAAAATAATTATCTTTAAACCATATAATTCAAATCTGCAGAAAACAGAGACAAAACAGCAACATGTAATTAGTCATGTAATTAAAATATGCAGAAAACAGCAACCTCATAAAGACTACAGCTGCATGTAATTAATCATGTAATTAGATTATGCAGAAAGCACTAACAGCATAAAAATAGCAACAACATATTATTAATAGTGTAATCAAAAATGCAGAAAGTAGAACAGAAACAAGAACGATGCAAAAATAATAACAGAATTCACACAGCAACAGAAATCGCACAGCCTAAATTCTGCACAACAGAAATTTTGCATAAAAGAAATAGAAACAGCAAAGCAGCAGAAACAGAAACAGCACAGCAAACAGAAAACTGCAAACAATTAAACAGCAACAGCAACAGAATTTTCGCAGCAATTTAAACAGCAACAGCAACAGAATTTTCGCAGCAATTTAAACAGCAAAATTCTGCACAATAAAATTCTGCATAACAGCAGAAAAATCCAGCAGCAATTAACTTTATTATTTTCACAAAAAAAAAAACTTCATTTCAAAAATATATGAGATAAAACAATCTATTCCATTTTTCTTAATAATCATATAGTCCTTTACCATCTTTACTTGATTAAAAACAGCAAGCGTAATTATTTATAAATCATTGGTTTTGCATACATTTCAACCATTTATCAAACAATGGGGTTTAAGGACACCCCTTCACCTATTCCCCCAAATATCCCCAACCACAATAATCTCCCCTTACCTTTGTGTCTTAAGTAAATTCCCTTGTTGAAGAGGGATGATGATGACTCGAACCAAACCTACGGTGAGTTTGCCAATTTCTGATGAAGAACAAAGATGGGGTTGCTTCTAACCTTGGTGGCCGAATTATGCAAGAGAGGAAAAATGTGGAGTGCTTCCTTCAACCTTGTGTGGCGCTAGGGTTTAGAGATAGGAAGGAGAAGAAACAAGTGAATCAAATTGAGAGAGAGAGGGTTGGAGGCGCAAAGGGAGACAAGGGTTTACACCCTTCATATGTCAATTTTTCTTTTATTTGGGTTGGGTTGGAGAGAGCCCATGAGTGTTGGCCCATTAGGTAGGTGGAACGGAATATAACTATGCATATAAGGTGCTAGCCCAAGGCGTCCTCATCCTTTCTTTTTTTTTTTTTTTTTTAACCACTCTCAAGAACCATTCAATTAAATTAAAAGTCTCTATTTGTGCACAAACATATAATGCAATTAATTAAAATAACTGCTACGAAATAAAAAATGAGGGTCGTTACATCCTCCCCTCCTTACAAAAAGTTTCGTCCTCGAAACTTACCGTGGTCAAACAAGTGTGGATAAGAGGCTTGCATCAGACTCTCAAGTTCCCAAGTAGCACTCTCCTCATTGCCTCCTCCCCAAATAACCTTGAGCAACGGAACCTCCTTCCTCTCAATCGCTTGACTGCTTGGTCCTCAATCCTCCTTGGTAGTACCTCATAGGTAAGTTTCTTTTTCAATGGTACTTCATGATGTTCAATTATATGAGTAGGGTCATGGACATATTTTCGGAGTTGCGACACATGGAAGACATTATGAAGGTTTGAAAGGAAAGGTGGTAAGGCAATCTGGGTAGGCAACTTCCCCAATTTTTTCAAAATTTGGTAGGGCCAATAAAACGAGGTGTAAGTTTCTTCGACTTCATTACCCTACTAACCCTGGCCTTGGGAGTTGACTCTCAAGAATACATGATCGCCTCTTCAAATCTCAAATCCTTTCTTCGCTTGTCATGATAGCTTTTCTACCTACTTTGAGTGGCCCTCATCTTGTCCTGAATCATTTTGACCTTTTGTGGTTCATTTGAACTATTTCAGGGCCCAACACAAGGTTCTCACCGGTCTCATACCAACACAAGGGAGTCCTACACTTCCTACCATACAAGGCTTCATAGGGTGCCATCCCAATACTGGAATGATAGCTATTGTTGTAGGTAAACTCAACAAGAGGTAAGAAGGTATCCCAACTACCGGCTTGTTCTAATACGCAAGCTCTTAACAAGTCCTCTAATGATTGGATGGTCCGCTCAGACTGACCATCAGTCTGAGGGTGATAAGCAGAGCTCATCTTGAGTTTGGTTCCTAAAGCCTCATGTAAGCTTCCCCAAAATCTAGAGTTAAACCTGGGGTCTCTGTCAGACACAATACTAGAAGGTACGCCATGCAACCTTACTATCTCCCTAATGTACAACCTGGTCAGCTTCTCTAAAGGGTATTCCACATTCACAGGGATGAAATGTGCAGACTTTGTCAATCTGTCTACAACAACCCAGATGGCATCTACTCCTGTAGGAGTCCTAGGGAGTCCTGATACGAAGTCCATTGCTATACTGTCCCATTTCCATACAGGAATACTCAAGGGTTGTAAGAATCCAGATGGTTTTTGGTGCCCTATCTTGGCCTTCTGACAAGTCAGGCAGGCGTAGACAAATTCTGCTACCTCCTTTTTCATTCCAGGCCACCAGAAAATTTTCTTAAGGTCTTGGTACATCTTGGTGGCCCCGGGGTGAACACTTAGACTACTCTTGTGCCCTTCCTCTAAAATCATTCTCTTAAGCTCAGGAACATTAGGTACACAAACCCTACCTTGAAACCTCAAAATCCCATCAGTCCCTTCACTAAAACCTATATCCCTACCTTGAGCGATAAGCTCCTTCTGATCCAAAAGATGTTGATCGGTCTTCTGACCTTCCATAATCTGCTCCAGTAATCCACTAGTGACTTTCAACATTCCTAGTCGCACACTCTTAGAAGTGACCTCACAAACTAAACTCAGATCCCTAAACTCTTCGATCAAACTCATCTCTCTAACCATCATAGCGGAAAGATGTAGGGGTTTCCTACTCAAAGCATCGGCCACTACATTGGCTTTGCCGGGGTGATAGTTAAGCCCAAAATCATAATCCTTAAGAAACTCTATCCATCTTCGTTGTCTCATATTCAATTCTTTCTGGTCAAAAAGATATTTAAGGCTCTTATGGTCACTAAACACTTCAAACCTAGAACCATACAAGTAATGTCTCCATATTTTCAACACAAACACCACAGCGGCTAACTCTAAATCATGAGTGGGGTAATTCCTTTCATGGGTTTTCAACTGCCTAGAGGCATAGGCCACTACCTGCCTATTTTGCATAAGCACACCTCCGAGTCCTAACTTAGACGCATCACAATACACTTCAAAAGGCTCACTTGGATTAGGTAGCACTAAAACTGGGGCAGAAGTCAATCTCCTTTTCAACTCCTGAAATCCATTTTCACACTGAGCATCCCACACGAAAGCTTTTCCTTTCCTGGTCAACATTGTCAAAGGCAAGGCTAACTTAGAGAATCCCTCTATGAATCTACGGTAGTACCCTGCAAGGCCTAAGAAACTCCTAATCTCAGTCACTGATTTAGGTGATTCCCACTTCAACACCGTTTCTACCTTGGATGGGTCTACTGCTATTCCCCCTCTTGAGATCACATGTCCTAGGAAACTCACTTCCTCCAACCAAAACTCACATTTAGAAAGCTTGGCATAAAGTCTCTTCTCTCTAAGGGTCTGTAATACTATCCTCAAGTGTTCCACATGTTCTTCCCTACTCTTAGAGTACACTAAGATATCATCTATGAAGACCACTACAAACTTATCAAGGTGTGGGTGGAAGACTCGGTTCATGTAGTCCATGAACACGGCAGGAGCATTGGTTACACCGAATGGCATAACTAGGTACTCGTAGTGCCCATAACGGGTCCTGAATGCAGTCTTTGGGATATCCTCAGACTTCACTCGAATTTGATGATAACCTGACCTAAGGTCTATCTTAGAAAACACACAGGCTCCAATTAGTTGGTCCATCAGATCATCTATCCTAGGCAAGGGATACTTGTTTTTAATAGTCACCTTGTTCAATTGGCGGTAATCTACACACAACCTCATACTCCCATCCTTTTTCTTGACTAACAACACTGGTGCACCCCAAGGGGATACACTTGGCCTCACAAATTGTTTCTCTAGCAGTTCCTCCAACTGTTTCTTAAGCTCAACTAGTTCTCAAGGGAGACATCCTATAAGGAGCTATAGATATGGGTCCAAAGACTGGTACTAAGTCTATGGTAAATTCGCCTCTCTCTCTGGAGGCAATTCTTGCACTTCCTCAAACACATCGGAATACTCACTCACTATAGGCATACCATCTATCCTGACTTGGTCTTCGACTTTTAGAGAGGCTATCATCATGTAAACTTGGGCATTTTGTTTCAAATATGCCTGTACTTGGTTGGCCGTTAAGAGTCGATGGTCTCTGGGTTCAACTGAATCAGGAATACAAACAGTCTTTTCAAAGCAATTTAAGATGACTTGATTAGTAGCTAACCAATTCATGCCAAGAATTACATCAAGTTGACTCAAAGGCAAACAAACTAAATCAACCACAAATTTCTTGTCACCTATGGGCAAAGGACATTTTAAACAAGCAAAAGAAGTTCGGACTTTACCATTTCTTTGGTGTTTCAACCTCAAGCTCACAGGTAGGGTGAAACAGTAAATTCAAATTTTTCACACATTCATCGGACACAAAGGAGTGCGTAGCACCGAGTCGAAAAGTACCACTAAAGGAGTTCCATGTATGAAGCACGTACCTTGGATAAGGTTGTCCGACGCGGCTTGACCACGTTGAGAGCAAAGACTCGTCTGTTGGCTTAGGTCGGTTGGGTTGGGAATTACGCCTCCATTCCCGCTTGGTTCTTTCTTCTGATTCGCACTCCTTCCGATATGTCCTGGCCTTCCACAGCTGAAACAGATCACTTGCTTTTAGGACAATCTCGGTAGGTATGTCCGCATTTGCCACACTTCATGCAACGCAGGGGTCGGCGGCCCTCCACCTCCGCCAAACATTTGTGCCGCAGGTTTGTTGAAAGATTGATTGCGGTTACCATTACGGTTATGTCCAAACCGGCCCATTCGGAGTTGGGTATGGCTTTCCGATTCTCGGAAGTCTTTATTGTCTTTCTTTTGTCCTTTGGGAGCCAACCGACTTGTAGTGTGTCGCTTTAGCTTTGTTGTCCTCATCCCACATTCTACAAATTGTGGATTAATTTAGGAACTGCCGAATTCTTCCTGGTAGTTGATGGCTAGCTTGACTTCGTGTCGCGATCCATTGGTGAATTTCACACACTTCAACGCTCACCGCCTTCTCCCACATATGGTTGATAGTACTGGACAACTCTTCAAACTTGGTGATATCTCGAGCCACCGACATATTACCTGCTTCAATTCTAGAAATTCGGCTTCCTTCCTAAGCACGGATATCCTCGTGAAAGTACTTCTCCAAGAAAATCTCTTTGAAGGCTTCCCAAGTGACTCCTCCGGTGCAGCTTTCCACACGTGGGCATTACTCCCACCAAGATTCTGCATCTTCAAAGAAGCTTAAAGGTACCAAAAGTCACCTTTTGAGCATCCGTACATGCCATAGCACTAAGATCTTCTCCATCTCCGTATCCGATTCCTGAGCACCATCGGGTCATGTCCACCCTTAAAGGTAGGTGGGTCATTCTTTTGGAATTGCTCCAATCCTCTAAATTCAGACTCGGCATTAGCATTCCTATTTTGAATTCCTTGTACGGCCCGAGCCATGGCAACGAGTGCATCCGCTAAAGCTCTATCGTTCCTACCCGCCATTACTCCTCGCACTAATCGTAACCAAATTGGATGCAACAAGCAACGTCAACCCATAAACTAAATCAATAAATAAATAAGTAAATAAATAAATAAATAAATCAAACATTGACGCACGAAGCACAGAGTTCACACAGAGAAACATAATAGACACACACACAGTCCGGTAAGACCGAACTGCTCTGATACCACTTAATGTGACACACTAATCCCCGTTTCGAAAATCGTTTAATAAAAGAAAAAGGTAAACACATCAATTTGCTCTTGATTCGGTAAACTGAATTAAAAATATAATAGTCATTGCGGAATGAAAATAAGTTATCTATTTTCCAGAGGAGGTAGCGATAAAAATAAAAAAAAATTAAATAAAATATAAAAAGGATCAACAGATAAATCGATGAATAAATCGAATTCAGACATCATTCAGTTGGAAAGTATTTCGTAATAACAAACATAGTAAGTATTTTTCTTTCAAAGATCTTATTTGAACTGGTGGAATAAAAATAAAACCAAACGATATACGAACCCCCAAAGAAAAAGAAAACCCGTGTCACATAGTCTCAGAGCTTCACTTAGCCCAACTTACACAAGAGCGACAAAATACATGAATGACTCAACGTCTCAATAAGAAAAATATTCGAAGTAAAACTATAAAGTTCTCCATAAGAAGCCTTCACCACTAGCTACGTGTCCTGGTATTAGTAGTGTCTGCAATTGAAAATAGGAGGACAAGAGACAAACAACCACAGAGGGGTGAGTACGTTGTAGTCGAGTTATGTTGATATTTAGAGAGAAAAAGGTGAATAAATAATATATTTATATACGTATACAGGTATATATATATTTACACACCACACTATAGCAACCAATTCACATAAGGTAGTAACAACGTCTCATATCATCCACGAATACACGCAGAAAAATTTCACCATTCCTCATAGTCACATAATTATCAATGTAAAATAATGCAGACGCTAACGACACTACTTCTTATGCATGTGGTACCATCTACTACTCTGGGAAGTCTCCTAGGAGTACATATTTGGTTTAATAGAGACCACCTCGCGGGAGATTACTCTACTACCGCATACTCTCAACTAGGGATGATAATGTCGGTGACGGCCAGGGTAGCTAAGTCCGATAAGTGGTCCCCACCCAAGGCGACACTCAAACTATTAGGGCACACAAACTCAAGGCTTCTCACCCTCTAGGCCGAGGTATTGCCGCTGTGGCTCACTCATATTGGCCTCCACCTTTCATTTCAATAATGCTTCCCCATCCTATTACAAGGGTTGTATGACAAACAAACACACAAGGTCGGGTTTCCTCCGAACATCATAGTTCAAGTTTTCATCGATAATCCATCATGGCCCATATGGCTAGGATCATCTCACAAGGAATGACTCAAGTCCCATTATGGCTACTAATAGCTAGGTGACTTGCACACAAAGTCATTTATCCTTTCAAGATAGTTGTCACAAATGTGAGCTTTTCACAATTATTGTCACATAATAACAAATATAATTACAGGGAATCAATGAATTGTCATAAAAATAATTATCTTTAAACCATATAATTCAAATCTACAAAAAACAGAGACAAAACAGCAACATGTAATTAGTCATGTAATTAAAATATGCAGAAAACAGCAACCTCATAAAGACTACAGCTGCATGTAATTAATCATGTAATTAGATTATGCAGAAAGCACTAACAGCATAAAAATAGCAACAACATATTATTAATAGTGTAATCAAAAACGCAGAAAGTAGAACAGAAACAAGAACGACGCAAAAATAATAACAGAATTCACACAGCAACAGTAACAGAAATCACACAGCCTAAATTCTGCACAACAGAAATTTTGCATAAAAGAAATAGAAACAGCAAAGCAGCAGAAACAGAAACAGCACAGCAAACAGAAAACTGCAAACAATTAAACAGCAACAGCAATAGAATTTTCGCAGCAATTTAAACAGCAACAGCAACAGAATTTTTGCAGCAATTTAAACAGCAAAATTCTGCACAATAAAATTCTGCATAACAGCAGAAAAATCCAGCAGCAATTAACTTTATTATTTTCACAAAAAAAAAACTTCATTTCAAAAATATATGAGATAAAACAATCTATTCCATTTTTCTTAATAATCATATAGTCCTTTACCATCTTTACTTGATTAAAAACAGCAAGCGTAATTATTTATAAATCATTGGTTTTGCATACATTTCAACCATTTATCAAACAATGGGGTTTAAGGACACCCCTTCACCTATTCCCCCAAATATCCCCAACCACAATAATCTCCTCCTTACCTTTGTGTCTTGTAAATTCCCTTGTTGAAGAGGGATGATGATGACTCCGAACCAAACCTACGGTGAGTTTGCCAATTTCTGATGAAGAACAAAGATGGGGTTGCTTCTAACCTTGGTGGCCGAATTATGCAAGAGAGGAAAAATGTGGAGTGCTTCCTTTAACCTTGTGTGGCGCTAGGGTTTAGAGATAGGAAGGAGAAGAAACAAGTGAATCAAATTGAGAGAGAGAGGGCTGGAGGCGCAAAGGGAGACAAGGGTTTACACCCTTCATATGTCAATTTTTCTTTTATTTGGGTTGGGTTGGAGAGAGCCCATGAGTGTTGGCCCATTAGGTAGGTGGAACGGAATATAACTATGCATATAAGGTGCTAGCCCAAGGCGTCCTCATCCTTTCTTTTTTTTTTTTTTTTTAACCACTCTCAAGAACCATTCAATTAAATTAAAAGTCTCTATTTGTGCACAAACATATAATGCAATTAATTAAAATAACTGCTACGAAAAAGAAAAAAAAATGAGGGTCGTTACATCATGAGATTTTGGTTTTGTTTTAACAAAACGCTCTTTCTTATAATATTGAGGTTTGGGAGGACCATAATGGTGTTTTGGTTTGGGCTTGGGTCTGGGCTTCTTAGCATAGGGTAAGCCAAATTGTTCACAGAAAGTACCTAAGTCCCTACGGGTCTGGGCTTTCTCTTTTGCTAGTTGCTATTGGATTTTGTCATCTTGACAGATCTTGAGTGCGACTTTTTAGATTATGGCAATTAGTTGTCCATAACTTAATTGCTCTTAGGGAATTTCTGAATTGGGGTTTTGGCTCCTAAGATTTTCTCTAACTTTGTCGCCAAGGGATTTAAGAAGACCAGCTAAGAATTTTTCTTTCTAGAAAGCTTATTGGCTGTCTTCTCTAGTGTAAACTCCCGTTAAGAAAGTATCTTTATACCATCTAAAATCTCCTAAAGATTTACACCTAAGATTGGATAATAGTTCTGCAGATCAATCTTTAATTAAAGATGGATCTCCAATGAAATGTTGAGTTATTGTAAAGATTAAAGTATTGGCAGCATCTGGGATAGTTGCTTCATTTTCTAAAATTGGAGTACCATCAGAATCTACTTTGATAGCACTAAGAATTGAATGTTTTTCATTTTCAGTGAGATAATTATCCCACCATCCTTTGAGTTGGCCACAGAAACCTGCGACAAGTATTTCTACTATCATAGTTTCTGGACAATCATTTGAAGTTTCATATGTCGTGGCTACCATGGTCATATGTTGGAAGATTTTGGTTATGCCATACTCATTTTCACCATCTATGTTCCATTCATAGACGTTGTTGGCACTAAAACTCTTAAAATTGGACTTTTTTCCTTCTTCTAAGAGGAGATCAGGAGCAGTGGCTCTAGGATAGTAGAGTTTGGTTGGGTTTTTCCAATTGAGTTTAGGACCAGTTATAACTAGGTTGATGTTAATCTTTTGATCATCATCTGAATTGATTTCTTTAGAACCAATAGACGGAGATTGTCTTATCATATTGACAACTTTATTAGATGAAGTTATAGAGGGTGGAATTTTAGGTGATTCAGGAATAACTAACTTGTAGAGATTTAATTGCTGATTGATCTTGGTAAGAAGCTTATTACTGGCTTCTTCAATTTCCTTCTTGATTTGTTTCCCAGGGATTAAACAAAGGTTTTTCTACTTGGTTGGAAGATGATGGCTTATCTTTTTTGGAGGAGTCTAGAGGGGCTTTACCCTTTTGCTTCTCTTTTCCTTTGATTTCTCCTAAGGTTTCTCCTAAAGTTTGGAGATACTTATTGGTGTAATTGGATTGTTCCATGAGATTTTTGATATCTCTGGCATAAACAGGACCTTCATCATTTCTGGTTTTGAAAGGAAAGGCCGTAACAGGATTATTTTGATCTTTACTCTTAAGAGTAAAAGTTCCTTTAGGAGGAAGATCAGAATGGACTACTTGTCCTTCTTTCAAATGCCATGTCGTGATGACATCTAAGGTCTTACTACCTATCAATTGATTTTTGAAAGGGTATTTGATTTTCTTCCTAATAGCATGGGCATTGGACCAATCAAAGAAAGGGACGTTGAATTGGACTTGCTCTAGGAAAAAATAAATTTTTTCTTGAATTACCCTTCTTTTGGTTCCTTGATAACGCTTGAAGAACTATTTTCTATGAGGAGACCACTCTTCAGATTTCATCTCTTTTCTAAGAGATTCTTTTTATAACAAACTCAGACGATATTACATTAATATCAAAAGGTTCATTAAGGGAGGAGTAGGTTGGAGATTAGATGGTTCTTTGGTCTTCTTCATCCTTTTGGTATGAAGTTCTTACAGGGGTTGTGGTTTCAAATCCTTATAAGCGAATTGTTGATCCTTCATGGGAAGGTTCAGATTGATTTATATGGATTGATCTAGGGATAGATCTAAAGGCTGAAAGAGATCTCCTAGACCTGGCTGATTGGAAATCATTAGCAGAACTAACAGACCTAGAAAGAGAGAAAGAATTTCTCTTACAAAATTGTCTGCTTTTAGTCCATCTCTACAGACTAAAGCATGTAGCTCTATCTTTTGTAGGGCTAAAAAGTGGGTATATGGAGTAAAACAAAAAAAATGTAAATTTTATAGGAAATAAAAACATATTTAACCCTAATTCAAATTTCACACACTTCTACATTACGTGTGGGGAAAGTAATGTATTCACTTGTTTGTAAGCACAAAAGTAATGAATAGCAATTTCTCTGAATGTACATGTTAATATTAATCCAAATTAACTAAATATATTGGTCAAAGGTGTTAGAGCAAAATGCGTAATTGCGTCTGACACTCTTATAGTTTTGATGATAACAAAGATGTCGTAAGAATGAACAAATAATCTTGTGAGTATTTAATAAGTTTTTCACGTGTGTAGTAAGACAAAACAATGAAGAAGAAGACCTTATCAGAAACAGCAACACATAGACAACAATCAGACAAAGGACTTCAAACATCAAGAATTGAAGACAATGAAGAAGTGAAGCAATGTTTGATAAATAAAGACACTAATCAAACAACCATAAAGACAGAAGAAGACAACATAGCATCAGATGCAATACTTCAATTATTGTGTCTAATTCAGAAGACACCAGAAGATCTGGCCAAATATAACATATCCAACTTGTTATATTTGATGTAAATGAACATGAAGACCTAGTTCAGAATCAGTACACTAAATAGTAATATCTGAACTAGATGGTCTAGATGCATCAAAGATGATGCATCTTAAAAAAGCAGAAGAAGAACTAACAACTTATAATCAACTTGAAGATCATGACAAGAAAAACTCTCCACAACGACGAATCAGCCAGAAGTGAACTCGAGAAGCTCAACCACAACAGAAGACAAATAATAAGACCTGATATGAAATAGTAAGACAAAAGCTGTGTCTAAGTTAGAAAAATGCTTATCTTAAAAGCCTTTATAACCTTAAGCTTTATTGAGATCATTTCAATAGCTCTAAATAAAACATTCATATTTAACGTAAGCATTAAAGCTCAAAGAATTTGTAATAGGCAATAAACACCAGACAAATCATATGTTGTGTCTAATACAGAGCAGTGTTTGACTAAGGATGTCAAGACACAAGTATAATCATTTGATGATATAACGATGGCACTCAAGCTCTAATAGAGGATATTTATCCAACAAGGGATTATGAAAGACGGATAAAGAAGTTGAATTTAGGAAATGCAAACAACTAAAAATGTCTTATGAAGACACCATCTGAAGAAATCTTAGTGGTACAACCTAATTGAAGAAACCTAGTCTGCCTGTTTGACAAAAAGACAAGTTACAAGCCATATATATAGTTCAAGCTCAAAGAAAAAAAAAAGAAGCAACCTAGTTGGCTGAAGAAAGAATAGTGAATGGAAACCCTATGTCTAACTGTAGAGACTTAGGAACCTTTTATCATGTCTGGAACTAAAGAAAAGGATTCTTGTGTCCGACTGAAGTAGATTAAAAAGAAGAAAGGATAAATTTGCGCCTGGCCAATTATTCAGAACAATGACTGTACTACTGTGTCTAATAATAGGAAAGAACAAATGTCTGTTTATCATCCTTGAAGATCTGGAAGACGGATATAAAGACAAAAAGGGCAAAAGAAATAGATATTCAAATAATGCCAAGTGTCAAAGGATGGCCCTTGTAAAGCAAAGACACTTTTCTGTACCAAGGATAACTATTTACAGTATGCCACTACGAAAGCGATACAAGATAAAACAACGGACATATTTATCGAAGAAATCAATCCCAAGTCTCAACAGGTTACCTTCAAATTGTTGAAGACTATAAATAGTTAAGATCATAATTGAAGATCAATGGAAGTGTGGTGAGAGACCACCAGAAGAAATGTGAGAGAATCAAAAGAAAGAAAGGTTGATGAAGAATCAAATTGAAAAATGCTGAAGCTCGGCTCAGAAGCACTGACAACCAAGAAGAAGAAGCTGGACAAAATATAGAAATATTCTCTCTAAGAGAGTTTAGCTAAGATCACTGAGCGAAAATGCAATATCCTCTTAGTATAAGAGTCGGATGTAAACACGAGCGAAATTAGTATAAATATGCTCAATAGAAGTGAGTAAGAGTAATTGTAATAGACATTCTTTCAATTTGAAAGAATATGTCTAAAAACTTTTTTTGGGTTTGCCGCCCTAAAGGCTGGTTTCCTTAGAAGCACAATAGTATGTTATGTATTCGCTATGATAGTTGTGTACATAGCCAGGAAGGCAGAAGTATGTATACAAGGATGACCGGGTTCATCTTGTGACACCCTTAGCCCCAAAACATAATTATCATAATTAAAGATAATAATAAATTTATTTCAAAAATAGGGAGGATGGAAAATGGTGAATTTTCGGCAAATTTATCCCAATGGTATAATTTGACACCAAATTAGGTTTTTGGGGTAAGTTCAATTTTATTTACGTATATGGTGTAAATCGAGAATAGCATCCACGGCTTATGAATTGGATTTTAAATTTTTTTTTACTTTTATTAATAAGTCGTGGATACTATTGATGATTGTTTTTTTATTAATTTTTTTATAAATCGTGCTTTCAATCCATGATTTATATAGTTATTTTTTTTTAATTTTTAATATAAATCGTGGTTTGTATCCACGATTTCCACATTCTTTAATTATTATTTTTTACGTTTTAATACAAATCGCTATAAAACCTTCACAGACATTGCATATATATGTACAAAGATACTTGAGAGTGGAGTTTTCTAGCATTGAATTTGGACTCGATCACTGAAATAATATGGTACTTGTTACATATATACGAAAGAGGCTCACCTACTTGTTGTGCACTTGCACTTTCTCAAAAATTGAAAATACTACTTATTTCTATTAAAACATATATTTTAACCTTTTCGAAATAATAATTTGCACTTAGTATCCTCACCTAGTCACATTTTTCATCTTATTCAGTCACACCCAGTCATCTCTCCAAAACTCAAAAGACAACTCTTCTCACTGTCTCACACCTTGACCCACTCTTCCTCCTATTGATGAGTAGCATTTTCGGTCTCTGTTTCCCCTTTTATTAAGTTCAAATTTTTCCTAATTTAGACTAAAATCCTAATCTGATCTAGTTGCTAATTTTCTCTTGTCAATTTTTCTATGGTAATTGAGTCTATGTTGTTTTGTTATTTTCTCTTCTAATTTTTTTCTTAATTCCAAAACCTTTCTATTTTTTAAGTCCGAAAACTTATTTTGTGTTACCAGAAATCATACTCTTGTTATTTTCTAAAAAGAGTAAGCATTTGCTTTTGCTATGTAAAAAAAACATGTGCTGGTGTTCTTACTATAATGTTGATGATTTTAAATTTATATGTACCCACTGATTCAGGGTCCTAGGTCCGCCACCGTGTTATCTATATTCTGTTTTTTTGTGTGTATTTTACAAGATATTGCGATTTTTGTTTATACAACAAATTCTTTGAGATAAAAGAAAGCAGCACTGTTGGTTAATTAAGTCCTAGAAGGTTTTATAGCAATTTAGAACTGGGAAATGCAACGTTTGTGACAATCTGTAGTGCGCTCCTTCTTTTGCTTTGTCTCTGAAGATTTTATAGCGATTTATATTAAAAGTAAAACAAACAAAAAATTTAAAGAATGTGTAAATCATGGATACAAACAACGATTTATATTAAAAAAAAAAGAAGAAATAACTACATAAATTGTGGATTGAAAGCACAATTTACAAAAGAAATTAATAGAAAAATAAATCATGGATGGTAATCACGACTTATTAATAAGAGTGAAAAAAAATTAAAATCTGATACATAAGTCGTGGATGCTATTCTCGATTTGCATCATATACGTAAATAAAATTGAACTTACCCCAAAAACGTAATTTTGGGGTCAAATTACACCATAAGGGTAAATTTGCCCGAATTTTCAAAAAAAAAAAACTTTACTTTCACACGGGCTATGAGTACCACATTCACAGAAATGTCATCTTAAACTTAACTGAAATAATTCCTCCAAATGGTTTACAAATGTTTGTGGAAAAAGTTAATAAAACGAATCTTACAAAAACCACAACATGTGTCATATCGTATAGAGCTTACATATCCCAAATTTAAGTTTAAAAAACAAAGCATTATGCCAAGTAATAGAGTTCCCAAAACAAGGGACTTCAAGCAAACTAAAATAAAAGAATACGTTGTACTAGTCTCTTGTCTCGGCATTTAGAACACCTGTCATACAAATGGAAACACATAGGAGAAAAAGCAAAAGAGGGGTGAGTTCGTTGCAGTGTTGGTATGGTATTAGAGAAGATAGATTAATACAAACACATATAGATGCATACATATCCATCACCACCATAACAACTTATCAAACATAGCAACAAGTGCCCTTACCAAAGGACTATGAAAAACACTACGTCAACCACTTATTATACATGTGGATCCATCTACTACTCCGGGAAGTTTGACTAGGATGACATGTTTGGCTTTTTGAAGTAATACACTGCAATGGTGAACACTTTGTTGTCGTACACTCTCGACTAATTCTGAGAATGTCCGGTGACAGTCAGTGTAGCTAACTTTGATAAGCGACCTCCGACTCAACGCGCGAAACTTAAACCATCGGGGACTAAAGACTCGGGCTTGGCACCCCCAATGCCAATATATTTCCATGCAGGCTCACTGTTGATGGCCTCCACTTTTCGTTTAGACGTACTCCCCCATATTTAAACAAGGTCAATATGACAAACAACCCATACAAGGTTGGGTTTCCACAAACTCCACCTATCAAGGGTCATGGACAATCCATTGTAGCTCATATGGATAGGATCGTCAAACAAAACAAAGATAAACCCGAGCTCCATAATGATAACCGGGATAGCAACTGCTGTTACCCAACAGATCGCCACAGAGAATCAATACGATTTGCTAAGACAACAAGGGGAGGAGCGAGCTATTGGTGATAGGCAGAAGAGGCAATCACAAGCATCGATAGTCAGAGGCGCACTACTTTAACGGTGGAGATGAAGAGCGCAATGCTAACCAGTATCCAACCAAGGAAAGGTTATGTTTTAACTGTAAGGAACTGGGACATCTGTCTGGAGACTGCAAAGTACCACGAGCTGGGTTTACTATCAACAATGTCGGAGCTGCAAGATCAACCACTAAGGGACGTGTTTATACACTAAGCGGAGCGGAAAGCCCATCATCCGAAGACTTCATTCCAGGAAATGCGACACATAGGAGTTATGAGTGGACCGAGATATATAAGAGAGATTAGCCGTAGGAGACACTATAATTATCGTATTATATGTATTATGGTGTGTGTGTGGTTCTATGTATAGACCACATAAGTGTTGTGACTTTGTGACGTATTTTACTATTATATTAGATTCCGAAATCCAGATTTATAATATACTTTTCGGTATTATGATATATGCTATTGTGATTATTTATATAATTGATTGTGTGATTATTTTTGTGAGCGTATTTATTATACGTGAATATTTTAGAGCACGTTGAATTAAATTTCTCTTGATAATTTAATTTACGTGATTTGTCGCCAATCATGCAATTGATTACGCGACTACCCTGACACAGCGAATTAGTACGATGTAGAGACCATGAGGGATAAGTCAAGAAAGCATTTTGGAGTAGGTGAGAATTGTTAGTGGGAATCTAGTGTGTGATGAGTGTTGGTTAGACATTTTTACAAAATCCTATTCCACCTTATCTTTGCCTTTAAACACATGGATAGCTAAGTGGGATTTTTGGTGGGGGTCATTTTTCTTTCTTCTTCCTTCGCCGGTTCCTCCTCAATTATAAAGGGGAATATAGGTCTATTGTTGGTGTTGATATTAGTGGGGGAAAGACCTAAGATTCCTTTGTTTTATTGTGAGTCATTCCCTTTTCTTTTGACCATTTGGGCCGACCACACTTATAGATAGAGGGGAGAGGAGTTTGCTTTCATTTTAGTGTGAAGTGTTGGTGAGTTTTAGTGTGAGAAAAACCAAATCTTCATCTTCTTCTTCCTCTTGTAAACCGTGAGCTTTAGGATGATGTTTGGAGTAGACCCTCTTTCATTTTGTGTTTTATGTTGATATTATGGATATTGTTGTTGTTGGTGATTTTGAGAGATGTCCTTTACCTTTGATGTCTTATAGCCATGGACTTTTGAAGGATTTGTGGGTGAGTATTTAAAATTATTTAAGCTTTTGATTTTGTGTTGTTCTAAATTATTTTGTTGATGGCTTTGGAAAACTTTTCTTTTCCTTTGTTATATGAAAACCGTGAGTTATTTCATGATTTTTCTAGTTGATCTTGTGTCGAAAAATGTTTTTGATCTTGTTTTTCTTGGAAAACTAAATTTCATGTATGTAGTGTTGAAACAAATATTGAAAGTTGATGTTATATTGGAAGCAAGAACCCGTGACCACATTTATATGTGTGAGGTTGGATTTCAAGTTTTTCCAACTTAAACCTTTGATGATTTGGTGTGTATTGTGATTTGGGGATTTTAGATAAAGGTTTTAGTATTAAGCTTTTGTTAAAGAACTTATGTGTGAGTTAGAATGATTTTGAGAAATAGTTTTGGGGGGGTGTGTGTGCAAGCCATGAGGCTCTTTGAGAAAAATGAAATGATTTCAATTTTTAATACTTGTTTCTTAGTGATTTTGTTGTTGTAGGTGTTTAAAAGCTTTTAGGAAAAGTGTTGATTTTCGATCCAAGTATATTTTGATGATTTAGAATTTGCTGAAAGTTTTAGTTTTTGATTTAGGTGTGTCTTGATGATTTTAAGGCAATGAAAAACCTAATCTCAAAAGAATCATAATGTTCTTGAGAAGGTTGAGTCTTGAAGAGATCAAGTCTTGTTTATGCAAATCAATTCTTGCCTTGTGTTACTTTTAGAGATTCGAGGTTTCAAAAATAAAAGGAATTTGATGTTGGTTTTTTTTTTGTTTTAAACCGTGGTTGTATAGGCATATTTGTGACAGTGAAGTTTAGTTAGTGTTAGCATTTAGCCGTAACTCAGTATCGTCGTGACCGTGTTCGTGATCGTGTTCATGATGGAGTAGTGATCGTAGCTTAGAATAAGGCGTCATTCGCAAGGATTTCTTCTACATGGATGCATAGTATTGTGCTTTGTAAACGCTTGAGTTGATGATGTAACGTTATACTTTAGTAAGAATATCTGAATAAAATGTATGATTTGGTGTTTGAGTGTAATAATTACCATGTTGTACTAATTTTCAAAGTCCAAAATTTATGATATGCTTTTATTATTAAGTTATGATTTTTCAGATTTTTAATTTTGTTTTGATTTATAAGTGAATTTTCGAGGATGAATTTTTTTTTAAGGAGGGTGATAATGTAACATCCCAATTTTTATGAAAATTATTTTACAGTTTCCGACTACTTGAAAATAAATCATAGAGATTGATCACCTCACTGTTTTAGTAATTAATTCAGATTAAGAGACAGTGTAGACGTATACTGTTTTTAATATGAATTAATCTTGAAAAATATGAAAAAATTTTGTTTGATTAAAGAAAATTATTTTATTGAATGAGAAATATTTTAGGATTTAATAAATATTTTTAAGTCACAGTTTGAATTTTTGACATTTAGTTGTTGATTAATTATAGGTTTTATGTTGTAATTAATACGACTTTTATTTTAATGATTTTGTTTTGATAATTTTATTGTTTGAATAATACTTAGTTGATAAGAGAAATTGAAATTAGTATTCCTCACTAATTTACAGTTTTTATTACGCTGCGAGAATTCATTTGAATTCTGCCGTAACTAGGCTATTGGGTGAATTTCTAACTAAAACATACCCAAACGTGATTCAAATTTTACAAAATTTGAGATCTTAGCATTTTTCAATATTTAGGATTTATTGTAATTTTTCTGGAATTTTTGGGCATCAGAAAATATTTAGTGTATTGTCTACACCCAAAACTGTCTTATGGTAGCGTTTTAGCTCGTAAATCGAGAAAACGACATTCATAGAAATACTACTAATATTTTTAGGGACATTTTGGTTGATTAATAATTTTTGATTATAGAATAATTTATTAGATTTATTTTTGGAGTTTTTGGACCAAAAAAACCTAATATACGCGTAACGCCGCGCACCCGATTGAGCGAGAACGCGACGAAACGAAATATGTTGATATTTTAGGGCAAGTGGCGGTTGAGATAAGGCTTAGGGGAGCTGAATCATTGGCTTAGAAGGTTCTTTAACATGTGTTAGATTATAGTTGGTTGGTTAGTAAATGGTGGGTAGTTAGTTTGGTTAAGTTGTAACTAAATTAGCTAGATTCCAACTAAATGAAGAAATTCTTTCCTTCCATGTCCCCAAATTTTCGTGGCCTTCTTCCTTACCCAAGATCAGCCCATTCATTCCTCCATTAGAGAGAAAAACTTGAGAAAAATTCTAGAAAGAGAAAGTGTGGATTTTGGAAGATCTTGGTGATTAAGCTTGCATCTTTGCTTCCTTCCTTCTCAATCCTTGTTCAATCATCATCTAATCTCTTGGGAAGCTCCATGACCCTTCCCTCATCTCTCTTGAGTTCTATGATATGGGTTTTGAAGGATTTAAGAGTTGTTTTTGGGTAGAAGTGTTTGTTTTGGCTAGAAATGCATGATTAGTCTTATAACCCTTTGTTTTCTTCCATGATTAGGCTTGTTCTTGGTTTTTAAAATTTGGAAACCCTAACATTTTTCCTTGGCCGAATCTAGGGGATTCTGGATGTCTTGGTTTTGTTTGGCTTTTGTTGATTTAGAGTTGATTCTTGAAGGGCTATAAGTGGTATGTTTGGAAACTAGTCATATATGCATGTTTTACAAAGTTTTGAGAAAACAAATTTGGTTGAAAATGGGGGCTGGAACCGTGGCCTCAAACATAATTTTGGAGGATGTTTTAAATTGTTTTTAAAGTGTTGTAAGTGTTGAATAAGTTGGCTTAAGATTAAAGGAATTAAGTGTAGTGAATTTGTATGATTTGAAAATGAAAAGTTTGAAAAGTTTGGGTTTATTCTTAAGGGCTGGAAACCGTGACCTATATGGGTTATTTGGATGATGTCTAATTTGTTTTAAAGAGTGTAAAAGTGTTTAAGAAGTTGGTTTTTGGTTAGGACTTTAAATCTATAAAGATTGCTATGTTTAAAGCTTTGAAAATGGTTTGAAAGAAATTAAATTTGGGGCTGTTTTGGGGCTTTCAAAACAGTAGATTATAAGCATGATTTGAGTGAGTTTCAACTTGTTTTTAATTGTATTAAAGTGGTAAAGAAAGTGGTTTATGATAGGAAGTTGTGGGTCTAACAAATTTGTAATGAATTAGGAGTTATGGATTTGAGAACTTGAAGTTGTTTCGGAACACTAAAACCGTGACCCCTCTTGTTGATTAGAACATTGTTCTTAAGTTGTTTTATGTCTCAAATATGTTGTAAAAGATGGTTTAAAATTTGGTTTAGCAAAAACATTTCAAAGAAGTGTGATTTTGGGAGAAGTTTTGGTTTATGTTTCAATGATTGTCTTGAACTTATAACAAACTTGTTTCTATAATTTTTATGGCATGTTCTAAGGTTTTAAATGTGCTTCAAAGTTGGAAAAACACTATTCAAAGTGGTAAAAACACTATTCCAATTGGTAAAATTTGGTTTAAGCTTTTTCTAAGTGTGTAGAGTTAGTGAAAGTTTCAAAACTTGCATGACTTGAACTCGTATCATGGTATATGACTAGGTGCGATCCAAATGGGTTTAAGTGAGTAAAATTTTAGGTTTTAGGGACCTAAACCGTGGTTGTCCTTGGGAGTTAGAACTTGTATTGTTGGGGTCTAATTGTATTAAGTTTGTGTTGTTAATGTTCGTGCATAAGGTTCGCGCGAGGTGCGACTTGACAATAGTTTGAAATTACCTTGCTTGGATTGTTAAAGCGCCCAAGGTAAGGAAAATTCTTATATAATGAGTTTGGATTTTCACCTTGTGTGTTGTTTGGTTTGAATGTTTGATTAACTGTGTGGTAGTACTTGTAGTATTACTATATGTTGTCTGGAATGCTGTAGCATATTGTAGCATACTAAATTGTTATATGCTGTTTGAAATACTGTAGCATGTTCTTGGCCCTGTGTGGCATTATGATTTGTATTGTTTTCCTTGAATCATGTTGGATTTAATTGGAACTTGTAATTGATTTAGAATATGAAAAATATTGTTAATGATAATGGATTAATTAATAATGCGTTGATCGACTGCTATTAGTTTGACGACTTACAACGGTAAGTCTGATGCGATTCCATGAGCCGAGAAATGTTTTCAAGGTAAACTAAAGGCATCTTTCTAAAATAAGTCGGCGTACAAACACACTTTATGGATCAGAGTTACGATCTCTTAAATAAATTGTTAAGGGACTTTTGATTTAAAAGTAAGCGTGATGGTTTTAGTATAACTAGTCAAAGCTTGCAAAGAATTTTCAATGGAACAATAGTAGGAAAAAGCACTTGAGTAAACATTGTAAATTGTGAAAATGGTTGAGTTAAATAATGTGTTTGGAAAAATTTTGGCATGGAAAGACTTGGTTATTAAGAGTGTTCGCACCGTCTCTCTTTCTGGGAATTATCCTAGTATATTATTTAGCACAACTAGGGTTTCAATGACATAGAACTAAAAAGTATTTTCAGACGTCGTACTGCATAGAATTGACACAAGAACTGAGAAAGAGATTTCGAAGATCAAAATTTTTTTAAAAATTAAAATATAGGGAACCTAGTGTTCCTATTGCGCATATGGGCCATGTGTCTTGTGTTGGGACTTAACGTCCTATTTGCGTGCGCATTTCTTTATTAAGGATTGGACCTAGTGTTCCGCATGGCGTGCCTAGTATCTCAATCTAAAAATTGAGCCTAGTGTTCTGCATTACGTGCCTAGAGTTTTGATCTAAGATTGAGATTAGCGTTTCGTAGTTGAACATCTGAACCTAGTGTCCTGTGTTTGAACTCTAACGGGTGTTTCTCATCATGTCAGTTTACTGCGTGATGAAGAATACTCGAGCATTACTTGAGAGTATGGGATGCTCATTGTAGTGCTCAAAACTTTGAGTTCCCTCCACCTTTTTGAAAGTGAAACATAGTTGATTGTCGATCCACATTGATTAATTAAACATTATTCAGGCGCTCCTTATGGTGAGCAAGCCATATGTAAGAATTTGTTTGGATGCATACTGATCATTGAGCATTGACACTCGGAGTGTTTGATTGTCTTAAAGACTTTAAAAGACGAGTTGTCACTTCATTGCCTAATGTGTGACAAGCCTAATGCGTGGCTATATTGTTCAGACATTGGGAAAATTCCTCGTCTACTGCTGGCCTATTAAGGCTACAGGTGTATACACAAACTTATTCATAATGCATTGACATGCATGGCTAACCACATATTGATATGTGATGAATTGTTGACGAATTTATTATGACTTGATCAATTATCTGTTGATAGAATTGTTTGCTCACATGCAATCTTTTAATATTGTGGTGACTTGATTGTTAATCTATTGGTTGATTTGTCTGTTCACATGCAAATGCTTGATATACCATGATGATGCATGCGGTCTATTAAGTATGTATATGTATATAAAGGCATGTTGTTGTATTATATATATATATATATAATGTTTGCATGCGACATAGCCTATGATAAACTCGTGGACAAAGGATTTACCCTTGCACTGTTGTTGGATTGGACATTCTTATGGTTGTTCCCGGATGGAGTTTCATATTGATGTTGCTGTTCCAGAAGTATTGAAGAATGAGCCAGTGGAGGAAGATTCCTCTGAGTGCTTCGTGTTCTGATCTTGTTGAATGATTTTTCAGCAAGGTTTATAGTTGTTGGTTAGTTTAGCTTAGGGTATTGTCTTTGTTATTCGCATAATTACTCATTGTTTTGTAATTATCTTTTTAGAAAACCTAGCCTCAGTGCGAAATAACTATGTCATGTTTTATGTTATGAAAAGCGTCCAATGTGATGTGATATACTCTGATATTTGCAAAAGACTGATTTGGCATCATTTAGAAAATTGTAGTACTCTTTATGTCTCCTTTTTTGAAAAGAGTTTCAAATGAAAGAAAAAGAAAAAAATTCACTCCTATTTTCTATTGTGAAATACGAAAGAGTATTTTTACTGAAAGTATATTAGCATCAAATGTTTTCAGCATTAGATTGGGTTGCACAGTAGCGCTCCGGAAACGGGGTGTTACAGACTATGTGTGGCTAGGAGACTTAAACATTGCCACTCCCAGTGGACTTTTCATAAACATGGCCACCATATAGTGGACTTGTCATAAACTTTGGACGACTTTGAAGAAGAGATATCTAAGGGTCTAGTGAGCTACATCAGGTACCTTACTTAATTATTTCTAATTTTATTAATGTTCTTTCCTTAAAACTCAAGTTATTCCCTTATTATTAAAGCTATATCATAAACGTTCATTTTACTAGTTTATTACCAATTAACCCAGTGATTTAGAGAGCCTATATTACACTAAGTAATTTAACCCATTCCCTTAGCCACTTTCCAATTACCTCAATATTAATCTATAGAATCCACTAATGATTTTTAACTTGGGTTTTTTAGGGTGACAAGTCTTAAGACGGTGAAGGCTTATCCTAAACTTCTTTTCAACTCAATTGATCCTAAGTAATTAGTCATTGATAATCTTAAGGATCGTTCCTAGTATCTCCAAGGCCATTTCCATGAACCCCACATCACAATACACACAAGGTACAAATTCTCATGCCAAGTCATGCTCATCAACATGTCACCACAATATCGACAATTTCAATCAAATAAACATCCCATTATCAATTTAGGAGTTCAAACTCATCATGGCATTAAATCAATATCAACAATACACACACACACATATACACATCTATATAGTACTTTTGTGTACTAAGGACAACTATGTATAGTGTGTCAATACGAAAGCGATACAAGACAAAACAACGAACATATTTGTTGAAGAAATCAATCTCAAGTCTCAACAGTAACAAATTACCTTCAATTTGTTGAAGACTATAAATAGTGAAGATCATAATTGATTATCAATGGAAGTGTGGTTACAGACCACCAGAAGAAATGTGAGAGAATTAAAAGAAAGAAAGGTTGATGAAGAATCAAATTGAAAAATGTTGAAGCTTAGCTCAGAAGTCACTCATAACCAAGAAAAAAGAAGCTGAACGAAGAGTAGAAATATCCTCTCCAAGAGAGTTTAGCTAAGATCACTAAGCAAAAGTACAATATCCTCTTAGTATAAGAGTCGAGTGCATACACGAGCGAAATTAGTACACATATGCTCAATCGAAGTGAGTGATGTTAGCGCAGGGAATATCACACACATACTCACTTGTAGTCTCTCTATTGTTAGAGTATCAAAGTATATTTGCAGAGTTGTAAAAGGGAGAAAAGAGAAATAGAAATGAACTTAAATTCATTGTATATTATTGAAAGCTTGGCTCACTTATATACACATTACAAGTCCCACATCGAACATATACACCCTTAACACTAACTAACTCATAACTACTTTAACTACCCATAGCCACCACAGCACTAAGCCCAATTCCAACTGAATTAAGAACTTTCTCTTAACACTCCCCTCTTAATTTAGATTGGTAACAGACACACCACCTAGTTAAATCTTAATCCTTTGAACACATCTCCTTTCAACGGTTTTGTCATAACGTCAGCTACTTGTTCTTCACTTCTGCAATACTCCAAATGCATCCTTCCTTTGTTTACTTGATCCCTCAAGTAGTGAAATCTTGTCACTCTATGCTTACTTCTTCCATGTGTTATCCGGTGTTTGGCCAAGTTAATGGCTGATTTGTTGTCAACCCACAAGGTCACTGCTCCAGATTTCTTGCACTTTAGCTCCTGCATCAATTCATCAAGCCACATAGCTTGACACCCTATCCCACAGTCCGGTTAGAACCGAACTACTCTGATACCACAAATGGGACACCTAAATCCAATAAGCCAAAAATCAAAAAAAATTAAAACTTTAATCAAACATGTGAAAACATGCAGGAATCTAATACCGAAGTATTCACATCAGGGTGCGTACAATAATAGAAATAACAGACTCTCCACTGGCTGTGGTACAAAACTACAGGAGACTCAATAGTCTCTCCTAGACATCAGCAAACTCGCCAAGAGTATCTTCCACCTCGATCAATATAAATCTTCTCAACGTTCCCATCAATAGATATGGGCTCATCATCTTCTAATCTCAAAAGAATAATACAAGGATACACAGAAATATAGAGAGGAGGTAAGAAACTCATAAAATACCATACAGTGGGAAACAAGGTAACATACAATATAATAACATGTTCATCACGATCTATACACATGTCGGCAGATCCACAAGAATTCACAACTGGAGAGTATGCTAGGCTAACGTACTCAACAATTTCCACACCTAGCACGTCGTACTCAACTATTTCTGACACTGACCCCCAACTTAAGATCAACACCTTTTCAACTATGAAGACTTGTGCATAAGCTCACATTGTCCATCACAAGTACAACACATGCAACGAAATCTAACAACATATAGGCCAATAGATCATAATCAAGTCAGTATGCTAAGCAATCGTACTCAACTACTTCCGATACTTAGCACGTCGTACTCAACTATTTCCGACACTGTTCCCCAACTTAAGAAAAACACTCACCCGACCATGAGCTATTCTCCTTTAAACAACTAAACAACACAACTACAACATATGCTACTGAACAACACAACATATAGATCATAATCGAGGAGTATTGTTCCCCAACTATGGAAACAACACTCGACACTGATCCCTAACTGTGGAATCAGCATTCAGCCAACCATGAGCTATTCTCCTTTAAACAAATAAACAACACAACTACAACATATGCAACTTAACAATATATTACCTTTCCCAACAGTAAAAAGGTTTCCTTCCAAATACGAGGGTCTACTAACAATATATTACAACACAAATAAGTCTTCATACGTTAACAGATGCTACAACACACTAGAGCATAGCATTAAGCACATCATGATATCACACAGTAACACATGAACAACATGTTATAGAATCATAATATACCCAACCATGTTATGCGGCATCACATGTTATCACACTCTCTTGATCAATATACAAGTCTGCATTAATGTCGCTAAGGCGACCAACTATCATGTTATCAATTAAGTACACAGGCTGTCACACATAATCAATTCATCATGCATATACAACTCCATTGTCATACCATCAAGTCATCTATCCTAATATCACATGTTATCAACCATCCATAAGCACCATGAATCAATCCTATGTTAGTCGATTGGTATACGACGCCTATCCTTAGACACCGTAGACCGTAACCCCTATCCTTAGGTGTTACTGACATCAACCCCTAGTAGGGTTTGAGGTACCCTACACATGTTAAAGATTACATACTACAATTGAAATACCGGTGATTAAGGTTTCATCCTACTCACCTGGTAAAACTCTGGTTTTGCTCCACTAGACGCTAAGCGTACTCACAAACTCACAAACGCACGAACTTTGGAAACGAAAGCACTAACACACTTCCACACCACACATATATGGTTCTGCCCCTCAAAGACATAATCACCTAAACTTCTCCACAAATTCCACCAAGCACGCCCACGAGATCCACAATTCACCGGAAACACCAAAACACTTCCAGATTAGAATATGGACAACGAACGAACGACAAATAGTTCATGGAAAGAATGAAAATGGTTCTGGTCTTACCACTAAGAATGGAAGCCACAAAACTATAACCTTGAAGTGGTTTCTAGCACTTACAACAGCTGAACTTACGCACTGGACTCAAAACTGCGAAGAATACACTGTTAGGGATCAAAACCAAAACGAATGGTGAATTGGAATCAAAAGTATAGACTCTGGAACAGAGCTATACCACATGACTATATACTCACCAATAGAAAAATTTGAAGCTCTGGATCACCTCCTAACTCATTCGGTAGCTAAACTTGCGCCAAAACCTCAAAACACAAAGAACAGTTAATCAGGGACTAAAAGCATCAACCCCATAAGCAAACCAGAAATCAGAGGCTTCTTCCTCTGTTTCATGGTGCTTGGAACATACTGTAACATCCCAATTTTTATGAAAATTATTTTATAGTTTCCGACTACTTGGAAATAAATCATAGAGATTGATCACCTCAATGGTTTGTTAAAAGTACGAAGAACAACAAAGATTTATTGTAAACAATTTACTGTTTTAGTAATTAATTCAGATTAACAGACAATGTAGACGTATGCTGTTTTAATATGAATTAATCCCAAAAAATGTGAAAGATTGTTGTTTGATTAAAGAAAATTATTTTATTGAAAGAGAAATAATTTTCAGGATTTAGTAAATATTTTCAAGTCATAGTTTGAATTTTCATGGTTTAGTTATTGTATTAATTGTCTGTTTTATGTCATATTTAATATGACTATTATTTTAAAGTTTTTGTCTTGATAATCTTATTGTTTGATTAATATCTATATGATAAGAGAAATTGAAATTAGTGATCCTCACTAATTTACAGTTTTTATTACGCTGCAAGAATTCTATCGAATTCTGCCGTAACTAGACTATTGTGTGTGTTTCTAACTAAAACATGCCCAAACGTGATCCAAATTTTATAAAATTTGAGATCTTAGCATTTTCCAATATTTAGGATTTATTGTAATTTTTCTAGAAATTTTGGGCATCAGAAAATATTTAGTGTATTTTCTATGGCCAGAGACTACCTAATTGCGACGTTTCAGTTCGCATTTCGAGAAAACGAGATAGTGGGTACTTTTCTCATGCCGCAAGGAACATTCATAATTTTTGGGTGTGGGGCTATAATTAGAATTATTTTGGGAGATTTTAGTATTAAAACCTAATATACGCGTAACGTCATGCACCCGATTGAGCGAGAACGCGACGAAACGAAATATCTAGATATTTTGGGCTAAGGGGAGATGCATCCAGCCACTAGGGGAGATGAACCTCATCCTTAGAAGGTCACTTTACAAGTGTTGATGTGTGATTGGTGGTTAGGTAATTATAGTTAGTTAGTTTAGTTGGTTTGGTTAACTTAGAACTAGTTTGGTTAGTTTGGAACTAAATGAAGAAATTTATTCCTTCCATATCCCACCTGAATTTCGTGGCCTCCTTCCCTTCCAAGAGCAGCACCTTCATTCTTCCATTAGAGAAAAAAAATCAAGAGAGTTTTAGAAAGAGAAAGTGTTGAGAAACTTGAGAAAATTGTGATTTTGGAGTTCAATCTTCCATCCTTGTTCTTGATCCTTGTTTTATCACCTCTAATCTTCTTGGTAAGGATCCTAATCCCTTATCCTTCCTCCATGGCAGCCATGGATGAGTTTTTATGATTTTTATTTCTCATAATTTTGATGTTGATTCTTGAAGGAAAGTGATGTTTAAGCTTCAATCTTCCATCCTTTCTTCTTAATCCTTGATCTATCACCTCCAAACTTCTTGGTAAGCTCCACATCCATTCCTTTTCCTCTCTTGAGTTTCATGAATGGGTTTGGTTGGTTTTAGGAATTATTTTTGGGCAAAAGTGTTGGATTTTGCTAGATATGCATGATTAGTCTTTTAGCCCTTTGTTTCCTTCCAAGATTAGCTTTGTTCTTGATTTTTAAAATTTAGGAACCCTAATTTTTTGATGAGGTAGAACCCTAGGGGCTGTTCTTAGGGTGTTATCTTTGTGTTTTTAAGTGATTGGAAGTTAGATTTTTGAGGGTTAGTAACTAGTATGCTTAGAACTAGTCATATATGCATGTTGAACAAGTTTTGCAAAATTAAATTGGTTAAATTTAGGGGCTGGAACCGTGGCACTTGGTCATGATTTTGATGATGTTTTGATTTGGTTTTAAAGTGTGTTAAGTGTTTAAGAAGTTGGTTTTTGGTTAGAACTTTAAATCTATAAAGGTTTGTATGCTTGAAGCTTTGAAAAATTGTTTGAAACAAAATGAATTTGGGGCTGCTTTGGGGCTTCCAAAACAGTGATTTATGAGCATAATTTGAGTGAGTTCTAACTTGTTTTTAAGTGTATTAAAGTGGTAAATAAGTTTGGTTTTGATAAGGAGTTTTGATTAAGCAAAGTTTGTAAGATTTTGATGTTAAAAGGTTTGAAAACATGGAGTTGTAATTGGAGCCTTGAAACGGTGGCCTTCAAAAGGATTTTGTGATTTGTTCTTGACTTGCATTTATGCTTAAAAATAGTTGTAAAAGTGGTTGATGATTTGATTTAGCAAAACAATTCAAAGAAGTTTAGTTTATGTTTCAAGAATTGTTTTGAACTTGTAATAGAATTGTTTCTAAAATTTTGTGACATGTTTTAGTGCTTTGAAAAAAGGTTCAAAGTTGGCAAAACACTATTCATTTGGTAAAACACTATTCCAATTGGTAAGTTTTGGGTTTTGTTATTTTCTAAGTCTGTAGCTTTTGAAAAAGTTGAAAACTTGCATGGTTTGAATTTGTTTCATGGCACATGATTAGGTGTGATCCAAATAGGTTAAGTTAGAAAGATTTTAGGCCCTTTTTAGGACTAAAACCGTGGCTGCCCTAGAGTCTTAGGACTTGGGTTTTTGATTCTAATTGGATTAAGTTTGCATTGTTAAGGTTCGTGCATAAGGCTTGTGCGGGGAACGACTTGACGATAGTTCGAATTTACCTTGCTTGGATTGTTAAAGCGCCCAAGGTAAGGGAAATTCTTACATAATGAGTTTGGGCTTTTCGCCTTGTGTGTTGTTTGCTTGATTGTGTAGTAGTATTTGTAGTATTACTATGTGCTGTTGAGCTGTTGTAGCACGAAATGCTGTGTATTGATTTGGCCCTGTGTGGCAAGACTGAATTGTATTGTGTGACTTAAATCATACTTGATTGATTTAATTGGACTTGAAATTGATGATAATATGTAGCATGTTCTTGGCCCTGCGTGGCATTATGAGTTGTGTTATTTTCCTTGAATCACCTTGGATTTCATTGGAACATGGCATTGAATTGGAATATGAAAAATGTTATTGTTGATAATGGATTAATTAACAATGTGTTGATCGACTGCTATTGGTTGACGATTTACATTGGTAAATCTGATGCGATTCCACAAGCCGAATTCTGATTTCGTAAGTAAATTGTTAAGGACATTTTGATTTAAAAGTAAGCATCAGGGTTTTAGTACAACTAGCCAAAGCTTGCAAGAAAATTTCAATGGAATAATAGTAGAGAAAAGAACTTGAAATAAATAGTACAATTTGTGAAAACGGTTGAGTTAAATGATGCGCCTGGGAAAATTCTAGTTAGGAAAGACTTGGTAATTAAGAGTGTTCGCACCACCTCTCTTTCCTGGGAATTCTTCCAGTGTGTTATTTAGCACAACTAGGGTTTCAACGACCTAGAACTAAAAAGTATTTTCAGATACATAGGAGTGATACAAGAACTGAGAAAGAGATTTCAAAGATCAAGTCTTTGAAGGAATAAAACATAGGGACCCTAGCGTTCCTATTGAGCATATGGGCCATGTGTCCTGTGCTGGGACTTAATGTCCTGCTTGCATGCGCATTTTCTTGATTAAGGATTGGGCCTAGTGTTCCGTATGGCGTGCCTAGTATCTCAACCTAAAAATTGAGCCTAGTGTTCCGCATTACGTGCCTAGAGTTCTGATCTAAGATTGGGACTAGCATTCCGCAATTGAACACCCGGACTTTGTGTCCTGTGTTGAATTCTTAGTTAATTGAGATTTGGAAACCCACTAAGTTGAGTGAGTAAGGGTTCGTCGATCCGCATTGATTAATTAAAACATTACTCGGGCACTCACTACGGTGAGCACGCCACATTGTAGAATTTGTTTGGATATCACTTGGGTGTTCACTACGGTGAGCATGCCATATTGTAGATTTTGTTGGACATCACTCGGGCGTTCACTACGGTGAGCATGCCATATTGTAGAATTTGTTGGATATCACTCGGGCGTTCACTACGGTGAGCATGCCATATTGTTGAATTTGTTTGGATGCGTACTAACCGTTGAGCATCGACACTCGGAGCGTTTGATTGGTCTTAAAGACTTCAAAAGACGAGTTGTCATGTCACTCGTAGCGTTTGATTGGTCGTACAGACTTCAAAAGGCGAGTTGACACTGCATTGCCTAAGTAGAGGTAAGCCAAAGTAGTGGCCAGCCAAAGTAGTGGCAAGCCAAAGCAGAGGCTATCTTGTTCGAACATTGGGAAAGTAGTCCCCGTCATACTGCTGACCTATTAAGGCTGCAGGTGTATACACAACTTATCATACTGCATTGACATGCATAGCTAACCACATTTATGATATGTGATAAAGGGTTTGGTGAATTTGATATTGTGATGACTTGATCACTGATCTGTTGATAGATTTGCCTGCTCACATGCAATAGTTTGATATTGTAGTGACTTGATTGTTGATCTGTTGGTTGTTTCGTTTGCTCACATGCAATGCTTAATATACCATGATGATGCGTGCGGTCTATTAAGTATGTATATGTATATAAGAGCATGTTGTTGTATTATATATGTATATATTGTTTGCATGCGACATAGCTTATGATAAACTCGTGGACAAAGGATTTACCCTTGCACTGTTGTTGGATTGGATATCCTTATGGATGTCACTTCTAGATGGAGTTCGGTAGCTGTTGCAGTTTTGTCCTCTCGGGAGCATTGAAGATTGAGCCAATGGAGGAAGATTCCTCTGAGTGCTTCGTGTTTTGGTCTTGCTGAGCTGTTTCTCAGTAAGAGTTATAGTTGTTGGCCAGCTTAGCTTAGGGTAATGTCGTTGTTTTTTGTGTAATTACTCTTTTCAGAAAACCTCGCCTTAGTGCGAAATGATTATGTTATGTGAAGTATTATTTTGTGATGCATTATACTCTGATATTTGCAAGAGTCTGAATTGACATCATTTAGAAAACTGTAGTACTCTATGTCTCATTTTGAAAAGGGTTTCAAAGGAAAGAAAAAAAAATTACTCCTATTTTTCCATTGCGAAATACTTAAGAGTACTCTTTAATTGAAAGCATACAAGCATTAAATGTTTTCAGCATTAGATTGGGTTACACAGTAGCACTCCGAAACCGGGGTGTTACACATACTCTGGAAGTTTCGGCAGAATCCAAGCTCGTTCGGTGACCGTTCGGTCAATTAAGGCCTATAACAACACCGGACTAAGGTTAGGAATAAAACCATAAAAGATAACATGAAATCAGATTGGAAAGTAGTACTAGAATACCAAGGAACTTAGCTTGACCTCCACAAAATGACATTCAGAGATAAGCCTTAGAAAGCACGAACAGAAACAGACGAATCGATACAATCGGATTGATGAATTGGCACTTGGAATGGCTTGGGAATGGATCACCAAATCTTAGAAACTCAAGAATGGTTGTTCTCTAGTCTGGAGGGATGTATCTTGGTCATGGAGAATGAAAGAGAATGGAAAAAGGTGAGAGAAATGGGGAGAATGGCCTTATATAGGCATTTTCCAAGACTGGCCGTGCGTCCCGTGCGCCTGCGCGCGCCCCACGCTCGCCGTTTCTGCTTTGCGCATGTCATGTGTGCTTGAGCGCGCTCCAAGTGCTTTTCTTCAGCGTGAAGGAGTTCCCTACATGCTTGCCATGTATCATCTCCTCATGGGGTCAAACTGTTCCAATCAAGATGTGCCACGTGTCACAGAAGGATCTGGAATTGCTGGTGCCTCGTAGTCTAGAGCGCTTATGCGCGTCCCACGCGCTTTTGCGCAGTCTTGTCTGGTTTCGCACGATTTCTTTGATTCTGACGCTCTTACGATCCAGAACCCAATACCCTAACACTTAGACATGATTCTAAACCCAAAAGGCCATCTAATAGACCTAAGGAACAAGATTCAAAGGCTCATCTACTCATTCAAAAACTCACATTCGCTCTAGGTTACGAACATACCAAAACCCTAATCCTAACTCGAGGCTTCTAAGAGTATTACTAAAACCTATCAAGCACTTCTCCATCTCTCTATAACCTTTATAACCTCACTAGTCTCATACTTACGCTTACAAACGGGTATAGAAAGCGAATACACCACTGAACACCCAAGTACATTGCCAAACTCCACAGAACACACCTAGGCACACATAAATACACTCAATCCACAAAATCACATACTAGGCAAGGTTTCAAAAATTGAGGATGTTATAGTTACACTCAATCCACATAATTCCACTAGTAATTCGAAATAATTGTTTTAATTATTCTAACTCTCACTTTATTCTTTTTAAAGTAAAGGTGATTAATCCTTTACTAGTTAGGGTTCTTAGAAAAATCCACTTTAAAGTATCTCTTTGATTTTAATAAAATACCTCTTAATTTTCATTTCAAAATCATTAATTATTTAACGTCATTATGACGGATACCCCAAACTCACATGCTCTCAGCACTTCCCAATTATCCCAGTCATTAACAACATATTCACAAATACAATTAATGATAAAAAACAGAATGATTATAATAACAAAGCATCATTCTTCACACGGTAGTTGTAATGATGCATTATTTAAAACAATTTCATAACATAAGCATGTTCATCATTTCAACATCATCAATAAAATATCACATAATTAATTTATGCATTCACACACCAATAATATATACTTTTGGAAGATGCCCTTACTTAAAGGCTTTCCTTCCAAGTCAATGTCGTACACACGATCTCTACTGTGAATCCGATCACGACCACATACACACAATCCTAATCAAACAATTACTTAGGGTTTAGGAATAGAATTGGAACCCTAATCCTCTAGGAATACCCACGGATTTCACCACCATAAACCTTAACCAAAGTAGTTGAAATTCTAATTTATTACCCACACTCAAAGAGGTAAAACAAGGTTTGAAAGTACTAAACACTTTTTAGAAAACTTTCAACACTTAAACACTAAAATCATTTTGGTTAGTATGCTAAGATGTGAAACTAGTCCTTCTCACACTTAGAAGGCCCAAAACTTGATCTCCTCTTGGATAAAGTCTTTGTTTCAAATCTTTTACACATACTAGACTCATCCACTTAACGAATTCAAAGCCCAAAAACTTAAACTATTAAGTTATGAAAACTTAACTACTAAAACCTTGAAATCACAAAGCTTAAACACTTGAAATCTTCAATAGCTCATGAAAAAAAAAAATTTGGATCACACTCCTTTTCCCTTTGTGAGGTCACAGCCTCTTAGGGTTTTCATAGGAGGAATTCCATTTCTTTTTTAAACAAGGATCACAGATTAATAATCATGAACAATATGTTCTTACAAAATTTTTGGTAAGGAATAACAACATCCAAACTTTTCCTTGACTCAATCGTTTTCTTGGAAACACTTATGTTTTCTCAAGTTCAAGATTCTCATCATCAAGAGGTTTTAAACACCATTCTTGAAATTAAATTACCGTAACACTTACTAACTATTTCTTTCTTTGAAAAACCAGAGAGGAATCATTTTCCAACTAACAAATCAACATAAAATGAGTTGTAAAAAATTTAAAATCTCCATCTCCCAACAATACATAGCCACGGTTTTGAGGGGGAAAGAGGGAGAGAATTTTTTCCAAAATCACCTCTTTGAAAAACCATGAATCAACAACAATACAATAACAAAACAACAACAACAACAACAACAACAACGAAAGCATGATTTTAAGCTAGAAAATTTTGAATCAACTTCCTCTTCCAACCATCTAGTTACTGAGATACTCTGATCACCAGAGTGAGCTTGAAACGGAGGCAAGTTCTTCAGTACATAATTTGTTGGCCTTTCATATAGGAGAGTCATAAAGAAACGGATGAAGGCTTCCACTGTGTAGTCTATTCATAGTCTGTTTGATCGTTGACAAGCAAACAGAGCGTTGACCAATAACAGAGCATGGTCTCAACAGAGCATGGTCTCACCAGTGCGTTGACTACCAACAGAGCATTGATCAAATCAGAGTAAGGCTTTAAGACGATGACGTCAGCAACTCTTAACAGACGATCAGTGCAAGACTCAAACTCATTAAACTGAGAGTGAAATGCACACTTAAACTTTGTCTTCTGAGATGATTCCTTCTGATGAATAGTGACTTCTGCATACTAATAAACACATCAAAGGATAAATTATTCTATTAACTATTTGTTATCATCAAAACAATTAAGGGTCATTGTTTCTGAATCCACTTGATTCCAACAATCTCCCCCTTTTTATGATGACAAATATTTAGATTGATGAACAATTTTCCATTAGAAAAATATTTTCTTAAAAGAATTTCAGAGGCTCCCCCTAATTAAGCACATATAAATATTTTCTAAATGTAAAGTCACATCAGATAAATGTATCACTTCAGATCATTTCAAGTATCAGAGCTTTCATATATAGAGTAATGTATCAGAGTATATATGTATTAATACAGCATTAGAGCATATATTCCAATATAATGTATAAGGGTAGATAATGCATATTATAACGCAGTGTATCAGAGCAGAAGTAACTATAATGCAATGCATAATGACACTTGGTTGATACATTAGGTTCATTAATTGCTCTATATCTCTATATTTTCTTCTCCCACTTTTGTCATCAGACAAAAAGGTTAAGAATAAATAAAGAATATCATAGTCAAAATAGAGTTCGAGAAAGATAAAGTTAAGACAGAATAAGTACCAAAAAAAGATATTGATTTCATTGATCAAGCAAAAATAGCGTAGTACAAAAATTGTTTTTAAGAAAAACAAGTGCAAGGCTAAAAAACAAAGTGGGTGAAAAACCTAAGGGTTATCTAAGGTTTCCTTGGCTGATCCACAATGAACTGTAGCATGGAAGTGACATCCTTGTGTCTCTTGTTTGATACTTCAATGAATTCCTTGAAGTTTCTATTGTCTTCAACAAGTTAGTCCAATACCTCTTTTAGGACAACAACAGAATGACTAGCAGATGCAGAAGCAGAACCAGAAACAGATGGTTGAGACACCGTTACAGTTGAAGCAGGAGGATGAGTTACAAGTTTAGGTAAAGGTGGAGGAACAAGAGCAAGAGGAGGTATAGGAGCTGGTTCAGGTTCCCAAACAATAGAGGCTTCTACCCTTTAAGGCACTTTTTGAGCAGAAGCAATTAGAAGTCTTCTGTTTTTCTCAAGTTGATCCTTCCTATGCTTCTCAAACTAGAAATTAACAAAATGTCAGTTTTCATAGAAGTCCTCTTGAGCCTGTGCAGTACTAACTCCATCCATTCGGTCTTCTTCAATATATTTCCAGAGATCAAACTCATATTGTCCCCTAGCCTTGAAAACTTCAAATCCAGTAAAGAGGCGAGGATTAGGTGAGGTGCAGCTACTGCTTCTTGATGGTTTGGTGGAGGTTCACAACCAATTTGAATAACAGGGGCAGGAGGTGGTGGGATTTGTGGTTCAACAATGGTGACATCATCATCAAGGTCAAGTTTTTGAACTACCTCAGAAGCAATTATAGCAGTAATGACTAAGTCATCATCTACAATTGGGTCTGCAGTAGGTTCAGACTCATGGTGGATTGGTGAATGTGACAGCGAAATGAGGTGTGGTGGTGAAGGTAGTAGAAAAGCAAGTGGAAGGGAGGGATCAGAACTAGTTATAAGATAGTAAGGGGTTCAGCTTCATAGCTCATATCAGAGCCAAGTGTATCAGATAGGGTTCCTGGTTGATAGTCTCAATGACTGTTTCTGGTAGTGAAGGAAGGTTTAGGTCAGGTTGAACTAGTGGTGGTGATGTAGTGATTGATTATCATTTAGATGAAGGAATTGGCGTGGGTTGTGATGGTGGTAGAGGATTAGTTGGGAGAGCAACATAGAGGGGGTCAATGTAAGGGATTGAGACTTTGGGTAACGGTCTTTGTCTTTGTCTCAGAGGGACATGATCTTCTTCATCTTCATCAGATGAATCAGAAGGTAATGGAGGTAGTGGTTTTTGGGTAGGCTTGGAATAGGTTGGTTTGGAAGGTTTGGGAATAGATTTAGAAGGTAATGGTTGAGAGGATTGAGTTGGTTGGGTTACAAAAGAACCAGTTTTAGCAGTACCAGCACCATAAATAGAATCATAAAGATTGACAACTTCATCAAGTACATTTGGTTTCTTTGCAGGGATATCAGCCAACTTGATTATTCTCTTCCTCTTTGTAGCAGTTACAGTAGCAGCAGTGGCGCTGGAGGCAACAGCAGTAGGAGCAGTGGAGGGAGCAGTAACAGCAGCAGAGGCTTGTTCCTGAAGCCTTTTGGCTCTCAAATCATCATGATACCGAGTAGCTTCTTCACATGTCTTTTTCAAAAACTCTGCTGTTACTTCTTTTTTGTCTTCACCCTCTCCAAGCAGTAAAGAGGGCATGCATGCTGGTCTCACTGGACGGACTAGGTGACTAGGCTCAGAGGCAATGTGAATGCCAGTACTCCTAGTTATCCTTCTGGTTGGTTCAGCAGGGGCAACTTCAGTGAACTTCCTTTTCCCTTTCCTGACAGGTTTGACAGCAGCTCCCTCTTCTTCCTTCTGAATTTCAACAATGATCTCAGAAGATAGGACTCTCATCTTCTTCAAGTTATCACTGTTGAAGATTGGTGCACTACAGGTTTGAAGTGCAACACCAGCTTCTTCAGTGTTCAATCCTTAAAGATGCCTAATCAGACCTTGATTATCCAGGATCACAGAGATCACCTTTCCAAAGGGTATATTCAGGTTCTTCCCTTTCCTGGAGATAGAAATGTTTTTGAGCAAGTGATCGAAGATAAGGCTTGGCAGATTGATCTTGGATTTGAGTTCTTAATGCCACATAACAAACTTGTGGTCTGAACTCACAGTGTTAACAGATCCATATTTTGGTAGAATGCAATTCTTGATGATCTTGAAAAGCACCCAAAACTTGTTCTTCATGTCCACAGCCTTTGAACTTCCAAGGTTCTCATAGATAGTAGAGTTGATGGTGTCCATCCCACTATACTCATCTTCCCAGTTGTTTGTGAGTCTTTTTCCAGAGTTAGGACACTTGATAACGTCAGAGATCAAGTCTTGTGTAATCACTATGTGTCTCTTTTGCACATAGCTGTAGATGGTGTTGTACCTTGATTTTGGCAAATCTCTAGAACTTCTTCATCATCTCGTGGTACGTAGATGGGGGTAGTTCTCCAAGTAGAAGAAATCTACAATGCCCATATCAGCAAAATCAGTTCTGAAGGCGTACCCATTATCAGCTAGATCTTTGAAGTTCACATCTGATTCGCACATCACTTTCAGTTGAAGTTGCTCTACGTTTGTCAAAGTAGGTAGAGGCTCAAGTTCAGGACCATACACAACTGGTAGTAGTGGAGCGGCCATTGCAGAAGAAAGTAGTAGAAGCAGTGAGCAGGTAGCGAGAATGAGGTTTAGGGTTTCAAGTGTGAGGCTTCTCAGAGAAAGATAGAGTGGGTAGTGGGTGAGTGAGTGGAGTGAGTGTGTCTTAAACGTGTTGAAGAAGGCAAACCGCCTTGTTCAGTTATCAAAATAAATGAAATAAATAAATTATCGTTTCAGAAATGAAACGTGTCTAGATCTGCCATAAAGAGGCGTAGTAAAACTGTCCCCGGGCAGTAAAAATGATTACGATTCAATGAGAGCAATACTCATCCAGTAATGCATCAACCAGACTCAAAGAGACATATGTACACCAAGATTCCTAGGGAAACTTGTAATGAATGCAATATGTTGGAACCTAAACGATTGAGAAGTTTAGACCCTCATAAATTTTGATGATAACAAAGTATTTACAAGACAACAATTTATCTTCTAATATGTCTTGTAGTGTGTAGGTATTAAAGTCATTCATGTTTTATGACTCACTCAAGCAAGAAGAAGAATTTTACAAGAAGTTGAATACATTCTTATGTGTTTGCATCCGGTTCACTTAAGCATTTTGCTACATGCACTTTTAGCGAGCGTCCGGTAGTGTAAACTTATGACATGTGGTTACTCAATTGCTGCGAGTGTCCGTTTTGATTTCTGAGCGAGCATCTAGTCTTACTAATGAAGCACGTGATGGTCACATTTATGCTCTTTTGCCTCAGCTTTCCTGGAACGAAATTCAAATTTGATTTTATGCGCTTAATTTGTTGTACGAGGTATCAAAGGTGACACCTTTAGAATAAGACAAATTCGTACAAAGCAATTGAGTGAAAAGCAGATAGTACCATAATGGAAATATGTACTATTCTGATATTCTCTGGAAAGGAAGAAAAGGACATTATTTCAAATACCTCACCCAATGATTTGGAGCTGAAATATTTGGACCGATAATATCCTCAACGTATTCTAAAAATACCTCAAGCCCCTCACTGAAGAAGGCGGCCAGAAACTACATACTGCGAAAGCTATTCTCAAGTGAACAACCAAGTTTCTTTACCAAATTTATGAGAACCAACACTGAACTTCAGCGTCTTATATTCTTTTTTTTATAAAGTCATTGTTTTGAGCTTAATCTTTTCATCCTCTCTGTGAGAGTTATTTAATTGTATTGAAAAATACTTTGTGAAAGTTGTATTGTCTAGTTACAGGCTTGGTTCCTCGAAGGCTCGAACGTACTGGGTCGTTTTGAGAAGTTAAGAGTGTTGCCAAGTTTTTGACAGTAGAATACTCTTAAGAAAATTTGTAATCAGTTCATTAGAGTGAAAATCCTTCAGGAACGAAGGGACTAGAAGTAGCTACCAGTTTGGTGGTGAACTAGTATAAATCTCTGTATCTCTTGCTTTATTGCTTTACATTTACTTTTGTCTTAAAACAAATTTTCATAAACTTTATTCCAGTATCCGGTTATACTTCAGCATCCGATAACAAACAGTTTTCAAAACAAACTGTTTTTATCTTAAAGTTTGCAAAAAATTTTCAACACAATTCAACCCCCTTCTTGTGTTCAGTTCAGTTGGTACCAGAGCTCGGCCTCTTGGTTGAGCACTTAATAGTGTTAAGAGAAAATAACCTATACTTATGAACATGTCTGTAGAAGGTGGTCACACGAACCGTCCTCCTCTATTTATTGGAGAAAAATTTGATTACTGGAAAGATAAGATAAAAGCTTTCTTTTAGACACAACAACTTGAGTTGTGGGATATAGTTGTAAGTGGATACCTTATTCCCCCTAATGCTGCTGGAGTTGCTATAGCTAGAGAAAATTGGAATGATGAGTAGAAAAAGAGATAGCAGCTCAATCAAAAAGCTAGATTCACTTTTATTTGTGCTATGTCAGAAAAAGAGTATGATAAATGTGGTAAATTTGATACTGCCAAAGAAATTTGGGATTCTCTCGTTTTGTCTTATGAGGGCTCTGCCTAAGTAAGAGAAACTAAAGCTAGCATGTTGGTTCGTCAATATGAGTTATTTAAAATGGAAGATGGTGAAAATATCGAATCTATGCTTGGAAGGTTCCAAACTCTTGTTCACAGGTTGCAAGCCCTTGGAAAAAGCTACACCACTCCTGACCATGTGAGAAAGATCCTAAGAAGTTTAACCAAACAATGGAGACCCAAAGTCACTGCTATATAAGAAGCAAAAGATTTAAATGTGCTACGGCTTGAAGATCTTTTGAGTTCTTTGAAAGCTCATGAATTTGAGCTGAATGAGGAAGAACTTGTGAAGAAAAGCAAGTCTATTGCTTTGAAAGTCAACAAGCACAAAGCCAATTCTTCTAAAGCGCTTCAGGCCGAAGAAGAATCAGAAAATGAAGCTTCAGAAGAAGATGATGATGGAACAGATGATGAGCTTATGTTCATATCTAGGAAGATCCAAAGAATATGAAAGAAAAGAAACTTCAAAAGAAAATTCCAGAAGAAAGATGTCAAGGATAAGAAGGAAAGCAAAGATAAGAGTCAAGTCATTAGCTATGAATGCAAAAAGCCAGGACACATTAATTCAGAATGTCCTAATCTTAAGAAAAAGTCTACAAAGAGTTCTTTCAAGGGAAAGAAGAAGAGTCTCATGGCTACATGGGAAGACTTGGACCTATCATCCTCTGAGGATGATAATGAAAAAGAAGCCAATGTTGCCCTTATGGCAAACACTGACTTTGACTCTGAAGAAGAAGTTGAAAAGGTAATAATATGTGATTCTTACTCTGAACTTCAAATGACATATGATGATGTACTTAAGGATTCTGCCACTCTCTCCATTGAGTATAAAGCTTTGAAAAAGAAATTTTCAACATCATCACAAGAATTTCAAGTTTTGAAAAAAGAAAACTCAAAGCTCAATGAAGAGAACCAGAAGCTGAAAATTGAATATCAGCATCTAGTGGATAGTCGGTGTCTGGTGGCAAGTCAGCAACCAGAAGCTGAGAGCTCACAAACTGAAAGCTCTGAAGCTAAAGGCAAGCCTAAGTGTAAATCAAATGACTATGAATATGCCTTTCAAAAGTTTCTTGCAGATAGTGTAACTTGAAGCAAGCAAACTTCAATGATTTGGGGTGTCAGTAAAACGACAACTCAAGGTCTTGGTTACATATCAGATGAACCAGCTTTAAAAAATGAAAATTCAGCATCTGATAAACCCAATGATCACAGTGAATGCTTGCATTGTACTTACTACAATAAAACTAGTCATTTGAAAAGAGCCTGTACTGTGGATGAACGCATCCCTCATGCGTAATTGAAGATGATGTTAAAGATGTCAAACACGTGAAGACTTTGGTTCTATTAGTATTCTTTAGCTTTATATCTTTCTCTAGTTAGAATCATTGTTATGAGACTCAATATGTTAGTGGGTTAAAAGTTAGAGAATGCAAAACTTTCTAATTGTTTTGAATCATGTATGTATAGCATACTTAAAATGTTTTTAAAATGTTTTTGACCAAGTTAGGAATGTTTAAAAATTGTTCTTTTATCATTTTTAGACCAAATGATTGCTTTTCAAAGTATTTCATATGGTCAAGACATATTTTCTATGCATTTTAGAAAGCATGAATCGATTCACAAGGCAGATGAATCGATTAATCAGCACGCTCCCAGTTCTTGATTTGGTTCTGTGAATCGAATGCAGACTTTGATGAATAGATTCACAAAACTGGTGAATCGAATTCAGTTTAAGTCATTGAATCGATTCACACTTTGGTGAATGGATTCACGTGCGATTTTACTGCATAATCTCTCAGTTTTATAAACCAGTTTTGGGCATCATATAAAAGGCTCGTTTTAGGGTTTTCATACACACTTTTTCACATTTTTTTAGAACCACAAATTGAGCATTCTCTCGAGCTTTCTTCTTCCCCCAATTTCTTTGAGACTCATAGGTTTTCATTTGTATATCTACACTACAAAGAGTGTTATTTCATATTTTCGAATTCTTTCTACTTGTAATTTCTCTATTGTGAGGGTGAGGTATCCCTAGTAAATCTTGAGTGAGGTATCTCAAGTGAAAAATTTCAGAGTGTTGTATCTCTGGTTGTAAATTCAAGAAACTGTGTAATTCTTTGAATTGATAGTGAAAGAAAATCCTGAGCGAGGCTTGGGGACTAGATGTAGGTCACAGTGGTTGGTGACTGAACTAGGATAAAATCCTCTGGTTTGATCTTCTTCTACCTAATCTCTTTAATTTCGTTTTAGGGTTCTTGTAGATATAATTGTTGTGGTTGAAATTTATCTTATACTAATTAATTGAATTCTTGGGTAGAACGTTTCTCATATCCAATAAAGATAACACCTTCTTAAAATAAGTTTTTCATAAAGTTTGCGAAAATTTTTGATACTCAATTCACCCCCTGGGTAACAAGTGGTACCAGAGCAGGTATCTTTGATTTTGTCTAATTTTCTTGCAAGAAAATGATGTCTTCGAAATCGTTTTATCAACCCAATGGGTCCTATAATAAGGCTCCTATTTTTAATGGTGAAGGTTATCCTTATTGGAAAGAGAGAATGAGAATTTTGATCATCTCCCAAGATATTGATATTTGTGATGCCATTGAAAATGGTCCTTTTATCCCAACTACTGAAAGAGGAGGTGTAAAAATTGAGAAACTTAGAAATGAATGGACTGATGAGGAAAAGAGAAAATTTTAACTTGATTGGAGAGCTAAAAATATCGTCACCGCCGCCTTAGGCCAAGATGAATTTTTTAGAGTCACCAATTGCCAAACATCCCAAGCTATGTGGGACACCCTACAAGTTACCCATGAGGGTACTAGTGAGGTGAAAAGGGCTAGAGTGAATACTCTCACACATGAGTATGAAATGTTTCGCATGAACAATGGTGAAACCATACAAGACATGCAAAAACGATTCGCACACATTGTGAACCACTTAGCCGCCTTAGGTAAAACTTTTTCTAATGAGGATTTAATCAATAAAGTTTTAAGATGTTTGAGTAGGAATTGGCAACCAAAGGTGACGGCAACCTTGTTTGGGAAGCTACAAAAACATGAGCTTGAGCTAAATAGGCCAACCGAGCATGAAGAAGGAGATAAAAAGAAGGATAAGAAGAGCATTGCTCTAGTTGCCTCTTCTTCAAAAGGGAAAAATGTCGTTCAAGAGGAAAGCGATGATTCCGAAAATGAAGATTCAAGTGAAGAAGACATAGGTCTCATGGTGAAGAAGTTCGGTAGGTTTTTGAGTAAGAAGGGAAGAAAAATGAGAAACAACAAATTCCTCAACAAGTCAAAGAAGTTTACTAAGAAGGAAGGGAGCACTTCAACAATAACTTGCTATGAATGTGGCAAAACCAGGCATATGAAGATGGAGTGTCCAATCTACCTAAAGAAGAATGAGAAAAGGCCTAAGAAGGAAAATAAAGGAAGAAGAGCCTACATTGCATGGGAAGACAATGATACGGATTCTTCAAATAGCTCGGAATATGATGAAGTAGCACACCTATCTCTAATGGCAACCGTCCATGAAAAGGATGAGGTAAGTGATGATGAACTTGATCCTTTACCTACATATGATGAGTTGCAAAATGCTTTTGATGAACTTCATGAGGAACTTGTAAAGACCACTAAACAAGTAGTTTCTCAAAAGAAAACTATACTTAGTCTAGAAAAGCAAGTTTCAAAAGAAAAAGAGGAAATTGAAATTTTGAAAAGTGAAAATGAATCTTTAAGGGTTGCTCATGAGGAATCTCTTGCTAAAGCATATCCTAATGATGATGTTATTTTTCCTTCCACATGTGAGAAATGTATAGACCATAAAAAGGAAATTGATTACCTAAAAAAGTCTATAGTAAAGCTCACAATGGGTAGGGATTATTTGGACATGATGCTTAGTAAACAAAGATACACTTTTGATAAAGGTCGTATTGGTTTCACTCCCAATACTCAAAGAAAATCTTTCAAAAACCTCTTTGTTTCACCAAGCACACCTAATGTAACATGACATTATTGTGGTAGAGATGGCCATACTACACTAAATTGCAATATTAGGAAGAATGGTCTTGATAGTTGTAAAATGGTATGGATTCCCAAGGGACTAATTCCCAACACTAACATTCAAGGACCCAAGCAAATTTGGGTACCTAAGTCCCAACATTAATTGTTTTGTAGGTTTGCTTGAAAGTCAATAGCAAGGATTGATATTTGGATAGTGGTTGCTCCTAGAGATGGAAGACATGTAATATATGGAGACAACAACAAAAGTAAGATCCTTGGTATTGGCAAAGTTGGTAAGTCCTCTACTACTACTATAGATGATGTTTTATATGTGGATGGATTAAAACATAACTTGCTTAGCATTAGTCAATTATGTGACAAGGGATATGAAGTTGTTTTCAACTCAACTTGTTGCAAAATTGAAAACAAGGATGATAAGCAAATTAAGTTCATTAGTCAAAGGATAGATAATATCTATATGATTAGTCTAGAGGATATGCCTTCAAATGACGTACCATGCCTATTAACTAAAAGTGATGAAAATTGGCTATGGCATAGAAGAATGGCTCACATTCACATGGACCATTTAAATAAGCTTATCTCTAAAGATTTAGTAATTGGTTTACCAAAAATCAAGTTTCAAAAGGACAAATTATGTGATGCATGTCAAAAGGGAAAGCAAGTTAAGACCTCTTTTAAAGCAAAAAATATTGTTTCAACTACTAGGCCCTTGCAACTTTTGTACATGGATTTGTTTGGTCCTTCTAGAACTATGAGTCTTGGAGGTAATTACTATAGTCTAGTGATTGTGGATGATTTTTCTAGGTATACATGGACTTTGTTCATTACTAGTAAAAGCGATGCTTTTAATGCTTTTAGAAAACTTGCAAAAGTTATCCCAAATGAAAAGAATTTGAAAATTGCATCCATAAGAAGTGATCATGGAGGTGAATTTGAAAACCATCTCTTTGAAGCTTTTTGTGAAGAAAATGGCATTAATCATAATTTTTCAGCTCTTAGAACTCCACAACAAAATGAAGTAGTTGAAAGGAAAAGCCGCTTTTTAGATGAGCTTGCAAGAACTATGATTAATGAAACAAATCTTCCTAAGTACTTCTGGGCGGATGCGGTTAATACCGTAATTTTTGTTGTAAAAAGAGTCTTGATAAGACCAATTTTGAAAAAGATGCCTTATGAATTGTACAAAGGAAGAAAGCCTAATATCTCCCATTTTCGTGTCTTTGGATGTAAATGTTTTATTTTGAATAATGGGAAGGATAACTTAGGAAAATTTGATGCTAAAGCCGATGAAGGTATATTTGTAAGCTATTCATCCTCTAGTAAATCTTTTAGAGTATATAACAAGAAAACTATGTCCATTGAATAATCTATCCATGTTACATTTGATGAATCTAACCTCCAAAAGGAAAGAAAGGATGTTGCTCTTGATGAGATTGTAGGTGTCGGTTCAAAGCCCTCAAATGAAGAGAAGATAGAAGAAAACAATAACAATGATGAGATGCCTCTCAAGGAAGATAAAGAAGTTCAACACCAAAATCTACCTCTTGAATGAAAAGTATCAAAAGATCATCCTCTTGATCAAATAATAGGTGACATCTCAAAAGGGTTAACTACTCGCTCTAATATTAGGGATATTTGTAATTACTCCGCTTTTGTTTCACAAATTGAGCCTAAAACTATTGATGAGGCAATTGTTGATGAACATTGGTTGATGGCCATGCATGAAGAATTAAATCAATTTGAAAGAGACAAAGTTTGGGAGCTTGTGCCACGACCAAAAAATCATCAAGTAATTGGCACAAAATGGGTTTTTAGGAATAAGCTCGATGAAGCCGGTGTAATTACTAGAAATAAGGCTAGACTAGTAGCTAAGGGTTATAATCAAGGGGAAGGTATTGATTATGAGGATACTTATGCACCCTTTAGCTAGACTAGAAGCCATTAGATTACTTATTGCTTATGCTTGCATCATGGATTTTAAATTGTACCAAATGGATGTTAAAAGTGCTTTCCTAAATGGCTATATTCAAGAAGAAATGTATGTAGCTCAACCCCCCAGTTTTGAATGTTTTGATTTGCCTAATCATGTTTTTAAACTTAAAAAGGCCCTTTATGGACTTAAGCAAGCTCCTAGAGCTTGGTATGAAAGATTGAGCAAATTTCTTTTAGAAAAAGGTTTTCAAAGGGGAAAAGTTGATACTACACTTTTTATTAAGAGTAAAGGTCATAACATTCTTTTAGTGCAAATTTACATTGATGACATTATTTTTGGATCTACTAATGAATCTTTGTGCAAGGAATTTTCTAAGATGATGCAGAGCGAATCTGAAATGTCAATGATGGGCGAACTCAATTATTTTCTCGAGCTACAAATTAAGCAATCTAAAAATGGCATCTTCATCAATCAATCAAAATATTGCAAAGAGCTTCTTAAAAGATTCGGGATGGAAAAAGCTAAGGAGATTAGCACTCCTATGAGCACAAGTTGTTACCTTGACAAGGATGAAAATGGGACATCCATTGAACTTGCAAAGTATAGAGGTATGATCGGTTCTCTTCTCTATCTAACTGCCAGTAGACCCGACATTATGTTTAGTGTATGCATGTGTGCTAGATTTCAAGCTAACCCTAAGGAATCACACCTCTCAGCTGTTAAGAGAATTCTTAAGGCACAACACACATGGGTCTATGGTATCCTAAAGGTGGTACTTGTAGTTTAGTTGGTTATACCGATTCTGACTTTGCCAGTTGCAAAGTAGATAGGAAAAGCACTAGTGGAACATGTCACCTCTTTGGAAACTCACTAATTTCATGGCATAATAAAAAGCAAGTGAGTGTGGCATTATCCACAGCTGAAGCTGAGTATGTAGCGGCTGGAAGTTGTTGCGCTCAAATTCTTTGGATGAAGCAACAACTTCTAGACTATGGACTCAAGCTAAATCACATTCCCATTAGATGTGATAATACTAGTGCAATTAACCTAACTAAAAATCCCATCTTACACTCTAGGACTAAGCATATAGAAATTAGACATCGCTTTCTTAGAGATCATGTTGAAAAAGGAGATTGTGTGTTTGAGTTTGTGGAAACATCTAAATAACTAGCTGACATTTTCACAAAACCTCTTGCAAAAGATAATTTTTTCAATATTAGAAATGAACTAGGCATTTTGGATAGCTCATGCATTGAGTGAATGTGTCTCTTTGCATATTTTTCTCACTAACTAGTTATGCAGTCGTTTTAAAATTTGCTGATCCAAGAGTGCACAAGTATTTCTTATACTGGGTATGTTTATTTTTTGTTGTTGATAGTGTGCTTGATGTGAATTTACATTATGCGTTGATTTCTCCAAATTGTTCATGTTATATGTTAAAACTTGTTTATATTGTTATATGTTGTGCATAAATGATTGATTGAATGAATTTTAGGTGTTTTTATGCTAATTGTATAGTTAAAATGCATTTACTCTGCATATTTTTTAAATTGCACAATGAATGAATCGATTCATTTAAAGTGTGATTCGATTCATGATTTCTATTGTGCATAAATCAAGTATTGCCCTTTCTGTGAATCGAAGTTGGCCTCAAGTGAATCGATTCAGTCACTTCGATTCACGGCACTATAAAAAACTGAAAAACAGCTTTTCACTTCATGATTCGCACGACAACCCTAGCCTCTCCTTCTCAACCCTAACCCCTCTAATTTCCTCACACCCTCACCTTTCTCAGCCACTTTCCTAAACCTCTATTCATGTTTTGCACCAAGGTTTGGGGTTCTTTTCGTTGCTGTTGTGCGATCTGTGTTGTGCTGTGCGTTGTTGGACTGTGCGATCTGCGTTGCTGCTTCATTTCTGCTCATCTCTGATTGAAGGTCAGGTTGTGCTGTCTCTGGGTTAGTAGTGTTCTTCGTTGCTTTTGTTTTGCTGTTTGCTTCTACTTGGTTCAGTTGGTTTGTGGGTTCCTGCTTGCGTTCTAGCATCCTGGTCAAGTTTGTTTTGGGGTCTTCTCTTTTGTTTGGAATTTTGGGTTGATTCTGAAAATGGAAGGAACCTCCGCTGCTAAGGGCCGTAGGTCTAAAATTTTATCTACTAGGAGACATGGTTTCCATCCAAGGAATGTAGGAAATTTACCTAGGAATTTTATCTCTGAGAACCAAGTGTCTAAGTTTAACAGATCTTTTAAGAAGAGGACAGTGATAACTCCCCACTATTTGGCAACAAATGAGCTTCGGCAACTTCATTTTGACTTTCAAGACGTGTTTTTTGCACAAGGTTTGAAAACGTTTATGGAGTTAACTACAGACTATTTTCCCAAATTAGTGAAGTTGTTCTACTGTAACTTGTCTATTGAAGATGAAATTTTGACGTCCTCAATTGTGAATCGGGTGATAGAAATTACTCCTCAGCTTTGGTCTCAATTAGTTGGTTTATCTATGAATGGGGCTGTTATAGACACTTCTAATTTGAAGAGCTTTGATGGTTATGTTCCTAAAGCTGCCTTTCGTAGCATTTTGGCAGATCCAAAAGATATTCCCACTACTTGTCATAAGTTCACTGCAAAGAAGATTCAAGTCAAACATCGGATGCGTCAGTTTGCAATGGCAAAGATACTGGTCCCTAGGAAGGGAAATTATGCAAGAATACAGGATACTGAGGTTTTTCTTCTTTGGGCATTCGAGAATGGTAATAGAATTAATTGGCCCCGCTTCATAATGCATCGTATGAAGAAAGTTGCTATTGATGGTAAAAGTCCATTTCTGTATGCTTGCCTTATCTCCCTGTTTATCCGGTATTTTGAAGCCTTTTTAGAGCATGATGAGGTTCTTCAAGTTTTACCATCGGATAGAATTGGTATAAATTTAATCAACAGAATGCTAATTGTTCGTCAAGGTGATGAATGGGTTTACCGTGAGGGTCCTGCGGTTATTAATGATGATGATGATGATGATGCTGATGTTGATGCTGATGATGATGTTGTGCCTCCTTTGGAGACTCCTGCCCCTGCTGCTCCTCAGCCATCTGATGCTTCTCACAGTGTGTCTGCTACTTCTAGTTCAGTGAATTCTGTCCCCCCTCCCTGGTTTGTTAGTGAAATTGCCCAGCTTGAGGGTCGGGTGCAGTCTTGGGTTTGAGACTTGGTTCATGATCAGTTTGAAGAGCTGAAGACCTATATGGATTCATGGATGGCGAGTACTGATGCGTTTTGTTCCTCGACCCATCCTCCTGAACCATAGCTCACTGGATCAATGTTGCTGTTTTTTTTGTTTTAGTGTGGGCACACTTTGTTTTTTTTTTAAAACATGCATCTGTACTTTTGGATATTATGACTTGTCTACACTTGATCATGGTTGTATGATATTGTGGCTGCTGTACTTTTGGATATTATGGCATCAATACTTTTGATATTATGGCTTGTATACTTTTGTCACATACTTGGCTGCTATATGATATTGCACTGTCTTTTGATATTGCACTGGCTTGTATACTTTAGCCTACTACTGTTATTGCTTGAGTGCATCCCCATTTCCTTGTTGAGCCTACTATTTTTTTTGATAATGTCAAAAGGGGGAGATGGCATATATTAAGGGGGAGTATTATTTGGTATTATTCAATTGCCATGTTCTATTATTGGTTATTATTTTCTTTAAAAGGCAATTGCAGGTTTAAGTGTTTGTCATCATCAAAAAGGGGGAGTTTGTGGATGAACGCATCCCTCATGCATAATTGAAGATGATTTTGAAGATGTCAAACACGTGAAGACTTTGGTTCTACTAGTATTCTTTAGCTTTATATCTTTCTCTAGTTAGAATCATTGTTAAGAGTCTCAATATGTTAGTTGGTTAAAAGTTAGAGAATGCAAAACTTTCTAATTGTTTTGAATCATGCATGTATAGCATACTTAAAATGTGTTTAAAATGTTTTTGACCAAGTTGGGTATGTTTAAAAATTGTTCTTTTATCATTTTTAGACCCAATGATTGTTTTTCAAAGTGTTAAATCATTTCATATGGTCAAGACATATTTTCTATGCATTTTAGAAAGCATGAATCGATTCACATGGTAGATGAATCGATTCATCAGCGCGCTCCCAATTCTTGATTTGGTTCTGTGAATCGAATGCAGACTTTGGTGAATCGATTCACAAAACTGGTGAATCGAATTCAGTTTAAGTCATTGAATCGATTCACACTTTGGTGAATGGATTCGCGTGCGATTTTACTGCATAATCTCTCAGTTTTATAAACCAGTTTTGGGCACCATATAAAAGGCTCGTTTTAGGGTTTTCATACACACTTTTTCGAATTTTTTCAGAACCATAAATTGAGCATTCTCTCTAGCTTTCTTCTTCCCCCAATTTCATTGAGACTCATAGGTTTTCATTTGTATATCTACACTACAAAGAGTGTTATTTCAGATTTTCGAATTCTTTCTACTTGTAATTTCTCCATTGTGAGGGTAAGGTATCCCTAGTGAATCTTGAGTAAGGTATCTCAAGTAGGAAATTTCAGAGTGTGGTATCTCTGGTTGTAAATTCAAGAAACGGTGTAATTCTTTGAATTGATAGTGGAAGAAAATCCTGAGTGAGGCTTGGGGACTAGATGTAGGTCACAGTGGTTGGTGACTGAACTAGGATAAAATCCTCTGGTTTGATCTTCTTCTCCCTAATCTCTTTAATTTCGTTTTAGGGTTCTTGTAGATATAATAGTTGTGGTTGAAATTTATCTTGTATTAGTTAATTGATTTCTTGGGTAGAACATTTCTCATATCCAATAAAGATAACACCTTCTCAAAATAAGTTTTTCATAAAGTTTGCGAAAATTTTTGATACTCAATTCACCCCCTCTTGAGTATTCTGGCCACCTAGGTAACATGTACTGCTTTTAAGAAGGACAAGTATCCTTCAAGATCTAACAAGAAAGGACCCAAAAAGATATGAGTACCTAAAGATAAAATAGTCTATGTTGTAGACATGCTTAGCAACAAGGTCAACACACCTATCTTGGTACTTAGACCGTGGATGCTCGCGTCACATGACAGAAGAAAAGCATATGTTCCAAGAGCTAAGACCTAGAGAAGAAGGATTTTTTAGTTTCGGAGGAAACCAAAAAGGTAAAATAGTTGGAATTGGTCGCATTGCTAAAGGCTCTCTTCCCTCTATTGATAATGTAATTTATGTTGAAGGACTAAAGCATAACTTATTGAGCATAAGTAACTTATGTGACAACGGTTATGATGTCATTTTTACAGAAACTGGATGCTCAGTAAAAAATAAGAAAGACGACTCTATTTTCTTTACTGCAAAGAGGAAACAAAACATTTATAAAATTGATCTTTCTGAACTTGCAAAACAAGATGTCAGGTGTCTCATGTCTGTTGAAGATGAGCAATGGACTTAGCATAAAAGATTGGGTCATGCCAGTTTGAGATTGCTCTCAAAATTAAACAAGCACAGTCTTGTTAGAGGCTTGCCAAATCTTAGATTCCAATCTAATGCTCTCTGTGAGGCATGTCAAGAGGAAAACTTGTTAAAACTTCTTTTCATTCAAAAAATGAGGTTTCAACCTCTAGACCACTTGACCTTTTGCATCTTGATCTTTTTGGTCCAATAAGGACAACTTCTTTCACTGGAAAGAAATATGGATTAGTCATTGTTGATGATTTTACTAGATATACATGGGTTAGATTCCTTGCCCACAAAGATGAGACATTCAAGGTGTCCACTATTTTCTATAAATCAGTTCAAAATGAAAAAGGAATTTGTATTTCTTCAATTAGAAGTGATCATAGGGGAGAATTTGAAAATGAAAGCTTTCAAAAATTTTGTGAAGAAAATGGCATCTCCCACAATTTCTTCTCTCCTAGAACACCACAACAAAATAGTGTTGTAGAAAGGAAAAATAGGTCCCTCCAAGAAATGGCCAAGACCATGATCAATGAAGCTGATATTGCAAATCATTTTTGAGCAGGAGCAGTAAACACAGCTTGTTATATTCAAAACAGAGTCTTTATTAGACCTATTTTGAAGAAGACTCCATATGAACTGTGGAAGGGTAGTGTCATACCCCATTTTTATCCGGCTCCTATTTATTTATTTATTCTTGTTTAATAATAATAAAAAACAAAAATAATATTTTTGGTCTAAGAATAAAAAGGAAGAAAAAAATGAATAAAGGAAAAGAAATAAAGTTAAAAAAGAAAGGAAGAGAAAAAGAAAAGAAAAAAAGAAGAAAAATGATTGAAAGAACAAGGGATGCAAATTATAAATACAGGAGTTGCTAATAGCAACAAACTGCTGGCCTGGTGACCCAGCCCATGGAGCACAACCATGCCAGCACTCCCCTCCCTTTCCACGCACACCCCTCCTATTCCTGCATACACTCCCCTGCGCGCTCTTTCTCACTACGTGCACCCCACCTTTTTATTTCGCACCTGCAAGCTAGGAGACAAACGCGGCCCAGCACACTTGGCCCGAACCTAAACCCGATAAACCTAATTCATAAAACCCTAAAAATCCTTCACCCTCTCCCTCATTTCCTTCACTCCACGGCGCCCCCACCCCCAGCACTCTCTCTCTTCTTTCTCTCCCATCAAATCTGCCTCCCTCATCTTTCTTCCCCTATCTCAGCCATCTCTTCCCCTTTCCCTATCTCTTCTTTTCTTCCTTCCTTCACCCATCTCCAAGCCCATCACCCCAAAACCAAACCCTAACCTTAATTCCCTTACCCACGGCACAGTATCCCCTCTCCCCTTCATCTTTCTCTTTTAATTTCTTTCCATTTTTTCCACAACCTCATCTCTAATCCCGTGAATCTCTCCAAACGAGCCCATTTCCTGTTTTCCTTGAACTTCTTTAAAAGTTCTTTCACATATTTAGTCTGATGGATATAGGTTCCATCTTGACATTGCTTGATTTGAATACCCAGGAAGAATTTTAATTCTCCCATCATACTCATTTCAAATTCATTCTGCATAAGCATAGAGAATTCCTCACAAATAGATTCGTTAGTAGCACCAAAGATAATATCATCAACATATATTTGAACTACAATAAAATGTTTTTTAGATGATTTTCTAAAGAGTGTAGTATCCACCTGTCCTCTTTCAAAACCATTTGACATTAAGAAGGAACTTAGTCTGTCATACCAAGCACTTGGGGCTTGCTTAAGACCATAGAGACCCTTTTTAAGTTTGAATACATGCTCTGGATAAGCAATATCTTCAAATCCAGGTGGTTGTTTTACAAACACTTCCTCACTTATAAAACCATTTAAAAATGTACTCTTTACATCTATTTGATATAAAGTAATGTCATGATGTGCATCAAATGATAATAAAATTCTAATTGCTTCAAGTTTAGCTACAGGAGCAAAGGTTTCAGTATAATCTATACCTTCCTCTTGTGAATACCCTTGAGCAACAAGTCTAGCTTTGTTTCTTACCACTTTGCCATCTTTATCAAGTTTGTTTCTGAAAACCCACTTGGTTCCAATGGCTTTCTTATCCTCTGGTGGAGGCACAAGCTTCCAAACATCATTTCTCTGAAATTTATTAAGCTCTTCTTGCATAGCAATTATCCATTCATCGTCTATTAGTGTTTCATCAATTGTCTTGGGATCTATTTCTGATAGCAATGCAAAGTTAGAGTGTTCATCTTGTTCTGACTCTATCACTTGGTTCACCAATAATCTAATCCTTTGGGTGATGAGTTTGGAACTTCCAGTCTGTTGTCGTCTCTTCTTGAGTCTTATCACCAGATGCAGAATCAGAGTCAGCATCAGTGACACCATCATCTATTTCTTTGCTTATCGGCATATCTGCAAAGATCTCATCTAGCTATGACGTTTCATTGTCAGGCTTCTTATCATCAAATCTCACATGCATTAACTCATCAACAATTAATGTTTCTTTGTTGTATACTCTATAAGCTTTAAAGCGTTCAGAATATCCAAAAAAGATAGCTTTGTGTGATTTTGAATCAAATTTTTCAAGACTGTCCTTTGAATTAAGGACAAAGCAGTCACACCCAAATTGGTGAAAATAAGAAATGTTGGGTTTTCTTTCTTTCCACAAGGGTAACACCCTCGTTTTTATAATAATTTGTTATATTTCTGTGGTTGTTGTTATTAGAGAAAAATGAAGAATTGCGTCTGACTGTCCTTATGTTTTGATGATAACAATGATACTATAAGAATGAACAATTAATCTTATGAGTATTTAATAGATTTATTAAGTGTGTGGAAAAGCTACAAACAAATAATAGGAAAGAAAGACTGCGACTATGTACTAGAAACAAGAACATGAAGAAAGTGTATACAAGAAGCAAATATACACAATGAAGAAAGAACCCTACAAGAAGCCCACAAGAAGTCTACATCTACAAGTCTAACTAAAGTGTAACACCCCGTTCCTGGAGCGCTATCTGACAAAAGTTAACCTATTTCTGAAAAGTAAAATACTCTGCTTGCATGGTTTCCAAAAATGTGGTTCTATTTTTTTTCCATTTAAAACTTCTTTCAAAAGAGCAGTCAGAGTATTACACCGATTTTAGAAACATGACGGTGAGTAAGTAAAAACACCAAAATAAAACCACAATAATCATTCTAATAAATTTATTCAAATACACACCTATGATGATTCAAGTTTGGAAAACATAATACATTTTATTACAACATTACAATTAAAACAATACACACCCTATAGCTTGTCGACATGCTACAACACTTACTAGACCTCTAGTAAGTTCAAACTAACACACAAGGCGGATAGCCAGATAGGACTATCCTCAGCTACGCTTTGTTAGCAACCTCGAGCATTCTGCAGTCTTCATGATCTGGGTTACAATCATTGATTGAAAGAACCACGGGTAAGGGTCAACTTCTTACACAAACAAATACAATAGCAACAACATGTACAATAGCAATTCATATTATACAGATAGAACATAATATTCAATTCAATAAGAATGCATAAATGCTCTGCAAATGCCACTGTTTATAATTCCGGAATACCCTGAATGGTCAATCGTGATACGCCATGGTACGTCCCAAATAGATACTTTTCCATAGGGTTAAATTAACGACGTTCTTGAATTCCTTTGGCCTTGGGGAATTTCCACTTCCCCAGGATATTCAGGTCGAAGTTACGCCACATGCATGATAATGCATATCGCCTACTCCAATGAACATATCGAATGTATATGAAATTTCAACATGACATAATCAAATAAATATTCAATTATCCAGCACCACACCACATTATATTAACTGCACATCATAACACTGATTCCAAATATACCACATAATCAATTCAACAGCCCAACAATTCAGAATTCACAATAATTCAGCAAACATAGGCATGTAACACAACCCACATTTCAGCATATAAAATTAAAACTCTAGGTATATCTAGAAGTAGCCCTTACGCCTACCGTACAAAACATAAACACATAGAATGTGAAGTGCCTTTACCGAAAGCAAATAGCTCACGTGTTAAACACGTCGCAATCCTACTCAGCACGAGCAATTCCTTAAGGATCCTAAACAACACAGTAAACCTTAGTATAACTCTAATTCACCCAAAAATAATTCCCTAGGCTTAGATTCAATTCTAACCGCTTGGCTCTCAATCCCCAAAATATTTATAATAAAACACCTACACTTGAAACCATAAGACACTTGAAATTAAAAGTTTTTAAAGACTTAAGGCTTACTTGAAAGAATACCCAAAGTTGAAAAACAAGGTTTTAAAGACTAATACTCACTTCCTTTAAAACTTAAAACATCAAACAACACTAAGACTAAACATTTTTCATCCCAAACTCAATCAAAATCCTTAATTAGACTCCACTTGGCTTTAGGATTACAAAATCCTAATTTGCCTTAAGTGTTTCATTGCCTTGAACAATCAAAACAACTTCCAATTAAAACAAAATATTTCCAAAACTTTCCAAACTTACTCAACAACCCAAATGCACTTAATTTAGATAAGAACACAAAAATATATTCCTCCCCAAGCTCTTAGGAGCTCTCGGCCACACACTCAAAATTAGGGAACAAATTGCAAAATTTTCAATTAATCAAAACCATATCATTTAATCACCTAATTCCTTTCCAAAACATTCAATTTTTCCAAAACAAAAACCATTACATAACTACCTCACCCTATCATGTCCAATCAAGAATCAAGGGTTTCCCAAAATCACAATTTCCTTTGATAAAAACCAAAATTCACAACAACAACAACAATAGCAATTACTGAGGAACAAGAAACACAAATCAATTGGATGAATCACTTGAGAAATCACAAAGCCCCTTTCCCTTAGACCATTGATCTAGGGTTCCCAAAATTTGGGGGTAACTTTGATCATCTAACTCATGATCATTATCAATACCTAATTAAAGCATTTAAACAAGAATTAAGCAAAACAACAACTCCTACACCAAAAACATGGAGCTCACGGTTTTGGGGCTTTTAGGAGACAAGGAAAGTTGATTTTTCTTCCTCACCTACAATGTCAAAAAGATAGTGGCAAGGAGAAGAAGAAGCTAGAAGTGATGGAAGTTGGAAAAAGGGAGGTGGGACACGCCTAGAAGAAGAAGGAAGAGGCCATGGGAGAAGCTTGGCTCTTGATGTTTTCTCTCCAACAAGAATAGGATGAAATGAAGAAAATGAGAGTGAGAGTGGAAAGGGGGGGTTGCTTTGGCCTGGCTAAGGAAAAAGGGAGGGTTAGAAATTATTATTTTTTATTTCATGCCTTTCCTTTTTACCTACACTAATGCAAGATGGAAATAACAAAATGAGATATTAAAATGGGGAGGTGGATTCGGCCTGACTAGGCAATAAGGGAGGAGAGAAAAAAAAATTAAATAAAACAAGTGTTTACTTGGCTAAGAATGGTTTAGAAAAAGCACCACCTAATTAACCTCCAAAAGTGTGACACCTAGATACTATAAAGCAAGATTCTAATCTAATCACAAGTCTAAACATCTAATCCCTCTCTTCTTATGATTACCCTCTAATCCTAGAGTCTTAAGTGTACTAATATATATATAATATGGCATCGAGTAATCGCGTTACCGATTAATTCTTTCGCCGATTAATCGCGAAAATTAATTTACTTAGAAATTAATTCACCGCGTGATAAATAAATTGTATATAAATATAAAAACAATTAAAAACACTCAAGCGTCATCCTAACGTTAATATTCAATATTAATTCTTAAATTTAATTTCTTCTTGATTTAATTCATTTACTTTCTTAGTCAACAAACATACACATTACTGCGTCAAACAGAAAACTTATATAAAGTTTGATCGATGAATTCACATTAAAAGCAGCATACGTCTACGCTGTCGATTAATTTGAATAGACATCATGAATAACAATTATTTATAATAAATAATTTATTTAAAATAAGTCAAAATAATTCCTCGTACTCTCAGTAAATCATTGAGGTGATCAATCTCTATGACTTACCTTCAAGTATTCAGGTTTTTATCGCTAAAACAATTTTTCTTAAAAATTTGGGTGTTACACTACCACCCTCTTAAAATAGTTTCGTCCTCGAAACTACACGGGTATTAAAATACGAAAATTACTTTACTCAATTCTATAAAAATAGTTTGTAACACGTAGGCATTCACAGTACATATTAATATACGTAGTACTATAATATTTATAGCTACATACATAATATTGCAATCACAGCATAGCATACAACAATAACAATCACACTCAACAACACAGTAATATGCACATGATTTACTAGACGAATGAGGCCTTACGATCCGCTGACGCTTTATTCCAGGGCCACGATTTCTATTTATTCACGATCACGAGAACGAGAATGAACACGAACACGATCAAGACTACGGTTACATGCTATCACCGAAAACATTATTACACCACACACACCCAACCATGGTTACACACATCAGAAAAACAAGACCCCTTAAAACTTCGAAAAGATTAAAATTCTCTTCTCCAATCAAACATTTTTCTAAAAAATATCAATTTCTTAGCAACAATACCAACACAAAGAACTAATAAAAACACTACTTCATTTTCTCAAGACTCAACCAATCTCATGGACACTAAAGTTCCTTTGAGATCAGGTCCTCATCATCTCAAAAGTATCAACCATGCTTCAATAAAAAAAAAATTAAAAGTAACTCTCAAATTTTAAATCAATAACTCCCTTTCTTTGAACTTCTCTTAGATCAAAACTTTTCTAAATTAATCCTCTTTTACACGCCAACAACAATCAAATTACTGACCACTAAGTGTTAAAATTGAAAATCCTTTTTAGTAGTACTTTACACTTAAAAGATACTAAAACAAAGTTGAAATAATATCTTTACACACTTTACAACTTACTCAAAATTTTTTATAACTAAACCTTTAACTTTAAACACTAGAAAATTGACTTTTCTTTCGAAACCAAAGCAATTGACAAACTCTAACAGTTAATCAAGTAAAATTTTAAAAAAAAATACTATCAGGACCTCAAATACTCCCTCGGTTTCCACAACAAAATAGTACCAAAGAATTTTCTTCTTTCAAAGTTTCTGCAATCATAAAACTCACACTAAAATCAAAGATTTTTAAGTACTTAATTTTCTAAGACTCCACCTTGTTTAGGAACCACAAAGATTCCTTTAAACATTAGGTGTTTCATAGCCTTATTCAACTAAACGACACATAAAACAACTTTAACTCAAATCTCATTTTGTTTTCTAAACTACTAAACTTCAACTAAATCAACAATGAAAGGATCAAAGGTTAAAACACAGAAATTTTCCCCTTTTACCCTCTTGAAGCTCACGGCTTCCTCAAAAGTGTTGGAAAAATATTTAATTTTCTTCCAACAATACACACACATAAGAACTTGGTTCTTCCAAAAGAAAATAAGATCAAGAAATTTCCCAACAAGACAAGATAAAAATAAATAAAAAACATTCTTGAACCCGAGATTGACTAGAAACCTTGAAATTATCATTAACAACAAAAAAAAAACCTTCCCAAACTTTACTGCTAAGTCATGATTTAACAAAATCATCTAAAAATTTAAAACCATCTTCAACAAGATTATTAACAACAATGCAGAAAATTGAAAGCAAAAAAATTAAAATACTCACCTAGACTTCCGAGTACTCGCGGCGTTAAGACAACAATAGAAACAGAACATCAAAACTCTCAAAATTATTAACATCAACAACATCACCCACATCAACAAATAACAAGAAAATAAAAGGGAATCTTCCTCCAAAATCATCCTAACGTTCGCAGATCCTCAAGAGAGGAATGGAAGGAAATGCAACTCTCAAAACTCTCCAAGTTTCTTATAGTTCCTCACACACTCCAGTCACCACACGATTTGGTATCACCTAAGGAAGGGAATGGAAGAAGAATGGGGGTCTCTTAAGCAGAACTTGTCAGTGGCGTGTAACAGGAGGAAAAGGAAGGGAACTAGGTTCTCTCACCCCGCCACTAAAAGCCAATAATGTAAAACTAACTATTTCCCCTTTTTCTTTTTAAGTGGCCGACCGTGTAGTGAAAAGAATAACTCAATATCCCACTCTTTTTTATTTGTTTGAAGAAATGGCCGGTCAGATCCAAAAGGAAGAAGGGAAAATTCTCACAAAAATTCCTAGCCCAAGTCCTTATCAGCTATCTACACTAAGACTAAGATGTAATATTCTCTACTCCACCCTATTGTGAACAAGTAACCGGTCACGCAAGGAAGGAAAAGTGGAAAATGAGTCATCCAACTATACTTGGCTCTCCTCTAGAGGAAATATTCCATGATCTAAAGAATAATTTTCAGGATAGGGTTTGGTATAATTTTAGGTACTACCCAATACTAGCTAGACAACTTGTCATGCACTAAGCTACTACTTGCAATTCCCACTAACCCTCTAGATTCCATTCAACTGAGTCAAATGGATTCCGCATGAATTAAATTGTCACAAGACATTTAATTAATGCTTGCTAGCAAATGATTGCGCATAATATTTTCCTTGGAAAATATGAATACGTTCACAAAAATAAACAATCACACAATCAATCACATATATTCACAGTAGTACAAAGGTACACTACTGCGAAAACACAAATGTTAGTGGCAAGCATGTCACATTCACAAAATCATAAAATATTTTTGATTTTCAAATATAATACATATTAAAATACTTCAAACATCAATCATTTACGTGATCTATATCTAGGATCTCTAATACGTCAAAGATCATATTAAACAATAATAATGATAATAATAATAATAACAGCGTCTCCTGTAACCAATCCTGGAATCTCATCTCTTATTTCCTGAAGGACTTAAGAGTTCCACGGTGACAAAAGGTCAACCGATCCTTTAGTCTCTGCAGCTTGCTCTTTTCCCTACTATCTTGCAGTTCACATTGATTCTCCGTAGTAGTCCGTTGAGCAACAACGACTACTGTCCCTGTTACAGCTTGGCTATTTGAATCCTCGCATCCATCTCTTGAACTATCAGTTCTAATAGAAAGAATTACTTGTTTCTGAGATTGGATTCCCACAAGGTTTTACAACCTCAGTAGAACCCCACAACAATTTCGTGTGTCCACACACATTGTTTCAACTAAGAAACAATCCCAAACAAGTATAAGTAGAGCTACTCCACTTGAGGGACAACTAACACACAAGCACAATTTGGCTCACAATAAGATACAGTTTGACCCCTAACAATCTGTTCTCTATACAACCCGACACTTGACTAGCTATAGGTTTCCAACTCACAGTCTGGTTAGAACCGAACTGCTCTGATACCACTTTTGTAACAGCCCGTTCCTAGAGCACTACTAAACTAATTTTTCTGAAAAAAGTTAACCTATTTCTGAAAAGAAAAATACTCTGCTTGCATGGTTTCCAAAAATGTTGTTCTATTTTTTTTTCCTTTTAAAACTTCTTTCAAAAGAGCAGTCAGAGTATTACAGGGATTTTAGAAACATGATGGTGGGTAAGTAAAGACACCAAAATAAAACCACAATAACCATTCTAATAAATTTATTCAAACATACACCAATGATGATTCAAGTTTGGGAAACATAATACATTTTATTACAACATTTCAATTAAAACAGTACATACCCTATAGCTGGTCGACACACTACAATACTTACTAGACCTCTAGTAAGTTCAAACTAACACAAAAGGCGGATAGCCAGATAGGACCATCCTCAGCTACGCTTTGTCAACCACCTCGAGCATTCTGCAGTCTTCATGATCTGGGTTACAATCATTGATTGAAAGAACCACGGGCGAGGGTCAACTTCTTACACACACAAATACAATAGCAACAACATGTACAATAGCAATTCATATTATACAGATAGAACTTAATATTCAACTCAATAAGAATGCATAAATGCTCCGTAAATACCACTACATGCCACTGTTTATGATTCCGGAATACCCTGAATGGTTAATCGTGGTATGCCATGGTACGTCCCCAATCAATACTTTTCCATAGGGTTAAATTAACGACGTTCCTCAATTCCTTTGGCCTTCGGGCATTGCCAATTCCCCAGGATATTCAGGTTGAAGTTATGCCACATGCATGATAATGCATTTCGCCTACTCCAATGAACATATCGAATGCATATGATATTTCAACATGACATAATCAAATAAATATTCAATTATCTAGCACCACACCACAATATATTAACTCCATATGATAACACAGATTCCACATATACCACAAAATCAATTCAACAGTCCAACAATTCAGAATTCACAATAATTCAACAAACACAGGCATATAACACAACCCATATTTCAGCATATAAAATTAAAAATCTAGGTATATCTAGAACTAGCCTTTATGCCTACTATACAAAACATAAACACATAGAATGTGAAGTGCCCTTACCGAAAGCAAATAGCTCACGTGTTAAACACGTCGCAATCCTACTCAGCACGAACAATTCCTTAAGGGTCCTAAACAACACACCAAACCTTAGTATAACTCTAATTCACCCAAAAATAATTCCTTAGGCTTAGATTCAATTCTAACCCCTAGGCTTTAAATCCCCAAAATATTTATAATAAAACACCTACACTTGAAACCATAAGAAACTTGAAATTAAAAGTTTCTAAAGACTTAAGGCTTACTTGAATGAATACCCAAAGTTGAAAAACAAGGTTTTAAAGCCTAATACTCCCTTCCTTTAAAACTTAAAACACCAAACAACACTAAGATTAAATACTTTTCATTCTAAACTAAATCAAAATCCTTAATTAGGCTCCACTTGGCTTTAGGATTACAAAATCCTAATTTGCCTTAAGTGTTTCATTGCCTTGAACAATCAAAACAACTTCCAATTAAAACAAACTATTTCCAAAACTTTCCAAACTTACTCAACAACCCAAATGCACTTAATTTAGCTAATAACACAAAAATCTATTCCTCGTCGAGCTCTTAGGAGCTCTCGGCCACACACTCAAAATTAGGAAACAAATTGCAAAATTTTCAATTAATCAAAACCAAATCATTTAATCACCTAATTCCTTTCCAAAACATTCAATTTTTCCAAAACAAAAACCATTACATAACTACATCACCCTATCATGTCCAATCAAGAATCAAGGGTTTCCCAAAATCACAATTTCCTTTGATAGAAACCAAAATTGACGACAACAACAACAATAGCAATTATTGAGGAACAAGAAACACAAATCAATTGGACGATTCACTTGAGAAATCACAAAGCCCCTTTCCCTTAGACCTTTGATCTAGGCTTCCCAAAATTTGGGGAAAACTTTGATCATCTAACTCACGATCATTATCAACACCTAATTAAAGAATTTAAACAAGAATTAAGCAAAACAACAACTCCTACACCCAAAACATGGAGCTCACGGTTTTGGGGCTTTTAGGAGACAAGGAAAGTTGATTTTTCTTCCTCATCTACAATGTCAAGAAGATAGTGGCAAGGAGAAGAAGTTAGAAGTGATGGAAGTTGGAAAAAAGGAGGTGGGTCACGCCTAGAAGAAGAAGGAAGAGGCCATGGGAGAAGCTTGGCTCTTGGTGTTTTCTCTCCAAAAAGAATAAGATGAAATGAAGAAAATAAGAGTGAGAGTGGAAAGTGGGGGTGCTTTGGCCTGGCTAAGGAAAAAGGGAGGGTTAAATTTTATTTTATTTTTTAATTCATGCCTTTCCTTTTTACCTACACTAAAGCAAGATGGAAATAAAAAAATGAGATATTAAAATGGGGTGGTGGATTCGGCCTGACTAGGCAATAAAGGAGGAGAAGGTCATCTTCAATGTCAGCATATTCATGTGTTTCATCATCAATCTCATTAACAATTTTTTTGTTAGTCAATAGAACAATGGCCCAATTCATATCAACTGGATCAGAAACATAGAACACTTGTTAAGCTTGTGATGCTAAAATAAAGGGCTCATCTTGATATCCCTACTTATTAAAGTTCACCCGCATGAACCCCAACTCATCCATTTGTACACCGTTGTTATTGTCAACCCACTTGCATTAGAACACAGGCACTCGAAACATCTTGTAATCCAACTCCCATATGCGTTCAATGACCCCGAAGTATGACATATTCGCATATATGGGGGTTTCTGTCTTTGGCACTTGATATATGCATAGATTCAGCTACAAGAGTCACCCCACTATTTTGCATTCTCCTCCGATCATCGTGTTCTTTTGTATAGAAAGTGTACCCGTTCATCAGATATCCGGTATAGGAGATAACATGTATAGCTGGACCTTTAGCTAACCATCTCAATCTTTCTGAAACCGAGCTAGGATTTGCAATAAACTCTTCAGAAATGTATTCTTTCAACCACTTTATAAAACACCGATTGTGTTCTATTGTTAACCAATTTTGACTCTTATTTGGATAGAAGCTCTTGAGTATGTCCTTATGTTTTACAACATATGACTCAACCTCATCGGCGTTGTATAGAACATATAAGTGTGCTTGTTCCCATTCTTTCCTTGATATAGTCAATATTTCAAGTCCAGTAATCCCTTGCCCTGCACTTCTTCCTGTGTGACGAGACTGTGGCAACCCTATAGAATGTTCAACATTAGATAAATAGTCGGTACAAAATTCAACAGCTTCTTCGACTATATACCGTTCAACAATACAACCCTCTGGTCGTGATCGGTTTTTCACATACCCTTTTAATATCTTCATGTAACGCTCAAACGGGTACATCCATCTCATGTAAGCTGGCCCACACAATTGTGTCTCCCTAACCAGATGAATTGTCAGATGAATCATTATGTCAAAGAATGAAGGCGGGAAATACATCTCAAGCTCACACAAAGTCAGAATAATTTCTTTTTGCAAGGCTGGCAACTTTTCAGGGTCAATCACTTTACTACAAATTGCTTTAAAGAAGAAACAAAGTTTAGTTAAGGTATTCCGCACTTTGTTGGGCAAAATGGATCGTATAGCTATGGGTAGCAAATTCTCCATGAGAACATGACAATCATGAGACTTTAGACCCTTTAACTTAAGATCTTTCATCGATACGAGGTTCTTAATGTTTGAAGAGTACCCCTCTGGAACTTTAACTCCATCAAGAAACTTACAAAAATCTTTTTTCTCTTTTCTGGATAGAGTATGAGCAGTCGGAGGTAGATATGTACGACGTTTCCCTTTCTTTACGGGTCCCAACTCTCGTCTCAATCCCATACTAACCAAGTTCAGCCTTGCCTTGATGCCATCTTTAGTCTTCCCGGGCACATTAAGTAGGGTACCAATGAGACTATCAAAGATATTTTTTTCAACATGCATCACATCAATGAAATGTCTTACGTATAATGACTTCCAATATGGCAACTCAAAGAAAATCGACCTTTTTTTCCACCCTCATGTGACAAGGTCTCCCGCAAAAGGTTTCCCGAATTTAATATTCAAATCTTTTACTTTTTTAAACAGTTGTGCACCTGTCAAAGGCAAAGGAGCTCTACATTCTTCTGTATTCCCATTGAATGTCTTTCTCCACGATCGATAATAATGATTTGGATTCAAAAATCTACGATGCCCAAGGAAGACATTCTTCTTACCATGATCCAACCGAATCCAATCTGTATTATCTTCACAGATAGGGCATGCACACTAGCCTTTGGTACTATATCCCGACAGATTACCATATGCTGGAAAATCATTAATTGTGCCGAAAATCATAGCCCTCAAGGTGACACTTTCTTCTCTATATCCATCATACACCACTACACCTGTCTCCCACATTTGCTTCAAGTCTTCAATTAAAGGAGCCAAGTATACATCGATATCATTTCCTGGTTGTTTCGGCCCAGAAATTAACAAAGACAACATTATATATTTACGCTTCATGCATAGCCGTGGAGGTAGGTTATAAATCACCAAAATCACAGGCCATGTCTCGTGAGAGCTACTCAACACCATGCGAGTTAAATCCATCGATGAGACAATGCAAGTCGTAAGTTTCTTGGTTCATCCCCAAAATCAGGGTAATCAATATCAACTTTTTTCCATTGAGGAGAATCTGCCGGGTGCCGTAACTTGCCATCTTGAATCCTTTCATCCTCATGCCATGTCAAGTTTTTTGCATCTTCTGAACTACGATACATCGCCTGAATATGGGAATTACGGGAAAATACCATAAAACCTTCTCTGGAGCAGAATCTTCCTTCTTATACCGTGAGGCTTAACATTTAGGACACGACTTTAACGACGCATATTCATTACGAAATAAAATGCAATCATTACGACAAGCATGTATATTCTCATAGCTCATCCCAATAGATCGTAATATTTGTTTAGTCTCATATGTCCGACTAGGAAGCACATTATCATTTGGCAACATATCTTTCAATAGTGTGAGTAAGTCCGTAAAGCTCTTATCAGTCCATCCATTGCCCGACTTCAAGTTAAACAACTTTAACATTGCCAATAATCTTGTGAATTTAGTACAACCGTCATATAACGGCTTCTCCGCATCACTTATCAACTTCTCAAACATTTGAGGACAATCACGAAGATCTTCTTCAACCGCATTTGTCATCTCTTCAAAACGGTCACCATCATATGTATTTGTACCGGTGTCCTCTGACGCATATCTCCCACTATTCCCCATATTCAAAGATTCACCTATTGTCTCACCGTGCTTTGTCCAACAGGTATAAGTTTGATCAATCCCATTGCTCACTAAATGCCATTCCAATTCCTTAACATTAACTTTGTTTGTATAACAACAACTTAAACACGGACATACGATTATACTAAGATCTGTTGTATGCCCAACTACAAACCCAATAAAATCTTCCACTCCATCCTTATATTCTTTCGACAAACGATTGACAGACATCCACTTTCGATCCATATTTGCCTATGAATTGAGAAATAAAACAACACCAAGGCATTCAGAGCAACAACATAGGCTATGTCATTAATGCAAGACAAAATTGAGATTAACTAAAGCCCAATTAGATAAACCAAGACTAAAACTACCACTTCTCTTAACAACAACACACAGACTATATCAAATTTCTAACAAAATTTTGACAGAACCTCCCCTAAAATATGAACATTCCAAAATTTATACAACACCTGTAACAAAATAAAATATCATACCAACCAGCACAAGGGTCCACATAGGCCAAACATAAACAATTAAAAACTTCAAATTCAACCATTTCTCTAAAACGATCTGCAGTAACATCTCTAAAAACTCAACTTCTTCATTTAACATAATGAGAAAAAACACTAACATTAATAATAATTATACTAAAAAACCTATCAGCTAAAAACACATTAACATTGATCCCTCCAAATTCCTCATCAACCATTTCTCAATCATATCTAAACACAACTACAAAAACCTAAAACCAATAAATAACTTAAAGAATGAGATAATTTTACTAGTTTAGGTCCCTGCATTTAGTTACTTTATATGTTTTTGGACATTTCAAAAAACAAAAATAAGAGAATACTGAAAAAAACAGTGTCTTGAATATGCCTAAATGCAAATGGAGGATACTGCAGTTGAGAATAACTGCAGGTAATTCTAATCCCACATACTAATGTGATGTACTATGTTTTTGATTTTCCATTTCGTTTTGATTTTCCATTTCAAAGCACGATGATAGGGTTGGAAAACAATGAGTTTCTTGGAAAATAAAATGAAAGCGTTTTAGGGGGGAAAAAAAGGAAAGCAAGAAGAATGGGAACAGATGAAACCTGTTGGAGCGATGCGACGGTGCGACGGTGGGAACAGAAGAAGGTGGTGGCGACGTGACAAACAACGAGGACATAAGCGACGGTGCGACGGTTGTGAGCGATGGTGCAACGTCACAAACGGCGAGGACGCGAGCAGAGGTGGTGGCGACGCCAACAACAACGAGCTTCGAAGGTGAAAAACGCAAGCAGAGATGGTGGCGACACTGAGAGGAAGGAGTAACAATGGCGACGTTGAGAGAAACTCGAGAGAGAGAGAGAGAATGATATGCGACAGTGGGACTGACTGGTACTGAGAAACGCGGGCTGAATTAAAATTAGTATTTGACAATAAATAACGCTTTATCTCTGAAGTGCTACTTTAGGTTAACACAATAAATAGCGCTTTCTGCATTAAGCGCTACTTTTTCTTGCGTCCTTCTTTAAATAGCGCTTCTCACTTTAAGCGCTATTTATTCCTCCACTATAAGTAGCGTTGATTTTATAAGCGCTATTTATTTCTTTACCCTTCAGTAGCGTTTCTTAGTTAAACGCTACTTAAAGTACTCTACCTAATTTTAAGTAGCACTTCCATATTTAAACGCTATTTAAAGTGGCGTCATCTTTTAAAGAATCTGTTGTAGTGAATAAAACAAGTGTTTACTTGGCTAAGAATGGTTTAGAAAAAGCACCACTTAATTAACCTCTAAAAGTGTAACACCTAGATACTATAAAGCAAGATTCTAATCTAATCACAAGTCTAAGCATCTAATCCCTCTCTTCTTATAATTACCCTCTAATCCTAGTGTCTTAAGTGTACTAAATATATATATATACATATATATATATATATATATGGCGTCGAGTAATCGCATTACCGATTGATTCTTTCGCCGATTAATCGCGAAAATTAATTTACTTAGAAATTAATTCACCGCGTTATAAATAAATTATATATAAATATAAAAACAATTAAAAACACTCAAGCATCATTACAATGAGTTACGTTTCGATTTTCATCGAAATCGGGATTCGTTTTAAATTTTTATTGCGGATAAAAATTACTCGACAATTTCAAAATACGGTGAATATTCATAAGAATTATTCGACAAATTTTGAACCATGAATTAATATTAAATATTAATTCTTAAATTTAATTTCTTCTTGATTTAATTCATTCACTTTCTTAGTCAACAAACATACGCATTACTGCGGCAAACAGAAAACTTATATAAAGTTTAATTGATGAATTCACTTTAAAAGCAGCATACGTCTACGCTGTCGATTAATTTGAATTGGCATCATGAATAATAATTATTTATAATAAATAATTTATTTAAAATAAGTCAAAATAATTCCTCGTATTCTCATTAAATCATTGAAGTGATTAATCTCTACGACTTACCTTTAAGTATTCAGGATTTTATCGCTAAAATAATTTTTCTTAAAAATTGGGGTGTTACAATAATCGAGCACAAGAAGTCTACATCTACAAGTCTAACTCAAGCATCAGCAAGAAGCAAGTGTCTGCATCAAACATTGTTTGTATGATCAACCAGACAGAAAAGTAAAGAAGAAGAAGCTAAAGCATAGAAAGAACAAGAAGATAGAAAAACATCAAGAAGACAACAAAGAAGATGAAGACAACATCAGAAACAACAATACAACTGTTGTGTCTGATAGAAGATGAAGACAACATAAAAAACTACACTACAATTGTTGTGTTTGAACAAGATGACAGAAGCATAAACTAATTACAATAAAGACATTGAAGCCTTAGTCAAATATAACAATCCAACAAGATGTGTTTGAACTAAAAGATGAAGACAATAAAGACTATGAAGACGAAGACATAGTCAAATACATCAACTCGACAAAGTGTATTTGAACTAAATGAAGATGCCTGCAATAGAAGATGAAAGTCACAGAAGCAGCATCATGAAGAATACTCAAAGCAGAAGAAGATTGAAGAAAAACAATTGAAGGCCTAGTCAGAATCAAAACTCTAAATGGTAGTATCTGAACTAGATGATCAAGATAAGTTTAAGACAAAGAAGAAAAATGATGAAGAAACATTCCCAAAGGAAGATCAACATAATAAAGAAGCTCAAAATTGATATCAGGCGACGTGTGCTAAACATTATATCTGTTGTTGCGTCTGATATATTGTAGCAATGTATATAATTTGGGAAGTCATAACACATGCTTATGCATCTTATGACGTATTGAGGGATACTCCACAATCATCAAATAGAAATATCTATCCACAAAGGCATTATGCAAGACATACGAGCTATCATGATTGGAACAGTCTCACGAGCAAATGAGAAGAACTAATTTGTGCATTCAGAAGGAGTACATCTAAGAAGAAATCTTCTACACCACAAAGTTTGAAAGCTATTAGGAAACTTTTATTGGTACGTAATCTTGGACTTCATTTATATTAAGAGTTTTATACATTCTTCAATATAATATTTTTTGGAAGATTACAAGATAAGACGAATGAAGTAAGGCGGAATCTATATAACATATTGTCGCAAAACAAGACTTCTGAGCATCTAGTCACTTGAGATCAAGCAGTGTCTGATAGACCATTTCAACATCTCAAGAATGACATATCCAAGCGTATAAATGCATTAAAGCAAAATCAACATTTATGTACACTGGAATCATGGGATACAAAAGAGAGTCAACCGTAGAAAAGATACAAATAAAGTTTCCTTACGTTTGACAAGATACAAAACAATTTTATATTCATCTATCTTGTCTCTAGTGCAAAAAGGAAAACTTTGAAAGCAAGTGGTTCAGAGTGCATTACACTTTATTAGAAATCAATACACCTACTCTGTAAAAGCTACCACTACTCTGACAAATCTATGGAAATATTATTGTTCACTCTCAGGCTCTACAACGACTACATTTCAACGGGAAGAAGACAAAGACAACTGATAAATCATCTTCATTCTTGAAGATTTAAAGATGTCTTCCCCAACGAATAGAAGCCAAGCACCAACGCTCATATGGCTATATTCCAGAAGACTGAAGAAGAACATCTGGAAAAATAATGTGTATGCGTGCATTGATTAACTACTTTAAAGGTACAAAAACTTTTTCCAAATCTTACCAAACCACCCCACCATGAGATAAATTGTAATATCCTCTAGGAATTGAGATGAGAGAAGACACCAGAACTTATTGTAATATCCTCTCTAGTGAGAGTTTAGTGTGTCTGGTGAAAAACACTCTTTTAATCTTGAAATAAGTGTTATCAAAACACATTTTTAACAAAAGGATGTTGTCTTAGAAGCATGAGAGCCTGTTGTGTGGTTAGTAAGATACTTTTGTGTATAGCCAAGTAGGCAGAAGATACACATAAGGATGGCCAGGAAGGCCCTTTCTGAAAAAGCACATAGATCTTGTGGTTGTCTAAGAAGTTGTTAGTATAACCAAGTTTGGTTAGTACGTACTCATAAGTATTGGTCTAGAATAGACTGTTTTCATTAAAGGCATATAGGTTTGTGTCGTTCTAAGATGTTGTGATGTATAGCCAGGTTGGCAGTAGATACACACAAAGTTGTAATCGATGTCAGTTATAGTGAAAATCCTTCAAAGTTGAAGGTACTAAATGTAGCTATCGGGTTGATAGTAAACTAGTATAAAATTACTTTGTGTCATTCTCTCTTTCCGGCCCTTTTTATATTGTCATTGTTTCACTACAACAAAAATAGGCAATAAACAGCGTTTATTTTGGCCTTAAACAGCGCTTAAAAGGTGCTGCTTATTTACCCGCTGCTGATTGTTATTAAAAAAACAGCGCTTTTGAAGCGCTGCTGAAAAGCGACAATAAACAGCGCTTCCTTAAGAAAGCGCTGTTTATTGTCACTTTTCAGCATCAATAAGCAGCGCTTCGTTAAAAGAAGCGCTGTTTATTGTAAACCTTTAGCAGCAATACGCAGCGCTTCGTTAAAAGGAAGCGCTGTTTATTCCCCTTTTTTATTTCCAGCATTAGACGAAACGAAACTACAGCATCTAATCGAAGAGGAGGAAATTCCACCAGCACCAAGGACCAGAACATAATCAAATCCATTAATAAAAGCCATAGATCCATAAACATAATCAATAAACAGAATTCATCAATAAACATAGATTCAGATGCAAAAAATATACTTCATTTTAGAATCAATCCATGGTACATCACCAAACGGAGAACAAGATCGAAATGCAAAAAATTTACAGAGAAGAAAAATAATACAGTAGAATAGAAAAGAAAAATAGAGAAGAAACTAAAACCCTAAAAGAAAAAAAATGTTCAATTTTTCTCTCAGATCTCTCTCCACGCCTTGCATCTCAGATCTTCTTCTTCTCAGATCTCTCTCCACGCCTTACTGGGAAAAGAACCAGATCGAACTGCAGAGAGTGAAGAGAACTAGATCGAACTAGATCTGGCCGAACCAAAGAATCAAAGACCTCCTCTTCTTCCAGATCAAACAAACAGATCTGTGTGAGCGAAATGAAACCGAATCAAACAAATGGAAGTTTCACGAACACGCATTTAAACAAAGAAGTTAGGGTTTGGAGAAAATTTGGGAAATCAACACACGGATCAAAGAAGCAGATCTTTAAAATCAACTCACCATGTGAAAGATTCCAACGCTGGTGGCTCGCTTTGTAACTCCACCGCGCGATCTCCCTCTTTCTCGCCTCCAGATCAAACAAACAGATCTGTGAGTCGTGGTTTCGATTCAGTGGCTCTCAGAGACAAACGATGCTTCAGTGGGTCAGGATTTCGCTTCAGTGCACCGTTCCCAAAGAAAGAAAGAGAGAATGGCGGTGCACCGTGAGGAGTGGAGGAGTGGCAGTGCGCCATGAGGAATGGAGAAGTGGCGGTGCACCGTGAAGAGAAACAGAGAAAGAAGATTAACCTTCTTCGCCTCAGAGAAAAAAGTGGGAGATCGTGGAGGGAGGTGAGAACGTGAAGTTGGGGTTAGGGTTTGGGGATTGGGAAGAAAAGGAGCTGTTTGCGATGAAGTGGAGCAGAGGTGAATATTTAATACGAATAAAGGACAAAAATCAGCGCTTAAAAGCATGAAACGCTGTTTATTAATACGCAGAATTTTTTTAGGACCAAAATCAGCGCTTCATATACTGTTTATTGTTTAGGACCAAAATCAGCGCTTTATATAGGAAGCGCTGTTTATTGTTACACATAATTTTTTCTAGGACCAAAATCAGCACTTCATATAGGAAGCGCTGTTTATTGTTACGCATAATTTTTTTTAGGACCAAAATCAGCACTTCATATAGAAAGCGCTGTTTATTGTTTAGGACCAAAATCAGCGCTTCATATAGGAAGCGCTGTTTATTGTTTTAGTACAACTTTAAACAGCGCTTTCCCACTTAAGCGCTGCTTAAAATGGCGCTATTTTTTACACATTCTTTTGTAGTGTTTTACATCTATTTTCTTAGGGAAGAATCTTTAACATAAACAGTTTTTAACTTAGCAAAAATTTTAAAACCTCCTAACATCAAGCCATCTTGCATCTGGTTGTAGTCAGTAATAAAAGTGCACCTTATCGCAAAAGTAATAAAAGTGAAGTATTTAGGACTCCATGTATCATACCCACAGGGACTAGCAATAACTATTATTTTGATTAATAATCTTATGTTATATAGACAAACGAAGTTTGAAAACATGTTGGAAAAGACACTGCAAAGGAAATATGGGACACATTGCAAACAGCACATGAAGGAACGGATCAAGTGAAGGAGGCTAAAATAAACATATTGGTCCAACAATATGAAATGTTCAAAATGAATGAAGATGAGTCCATAGATGAAATGTTTAGTAGGTTTACCACAATTGAGAATGGAATGAAGTCTCTTGGAAAAACTTACTCAAATCAGGACAAAGTAAGGAAGTTGCTTAGGAGCTTGCCAAAAGTGTGGAGGCCTAAAGTAACAGCCATTCAGGAAGCAAAGGATCTTGCCACTCTGAGGATTGAAGAACTTTTAGGCTCACTAAAAGCCCATGAGCAAGAAATAATGGAGGAACTTCACCCAAAGAAATCAAAAAGTATAGCAATCAAAACTTCCCAAAAGGCAACACGAAGTCCGTCTCAAAAATCCAAAGCTGCAGCACTAAAGGCAGCACAAGAATTTGGAGATGAATATCAAGATTCAGAAGAGGAACTTTCTGACCAAGAAGATGAACTTGCTCTTATATCAAAAAAAATTCAAAAAATGCTGAGCAGGAGAAGAGACAATAGAAAGCTTCCACCATCCAGAAGAAACTTCCCAAGAGGAGAAAGTAGCAAGTCACCCATTGTTTGCTACGAGTGTAACAAGCCAGGACATATAAAGCAAGACTGCCCGAACTTAAATAAAAGGAACTTCAAGAAACAACCCCAGAAGAAAAAGGCATTGATGGCTACGTGGGATGATTCAGATGAGTCATCGTCTGAACCGGAAGAAGAATCAGCTATCTTATGTCTTATGGCAGATTCTAACCAAGAGGAAGTAAGTGACACTGAACCCTCTGAATGCAGTTCATGTTCAAAATGTCTAAAATGGGAAAGCATGTTTGACAATCTTTTAAATGACTCAAATATCTTATCTCAAAAATGCATGTTGTTCAAAAATCAGTTATGTGAATCCAAAAATGAAAATGAAGAACTGAGGAAGCAAAATCAATATCTTGTAGCCTCAGTCAAAACCTTGCAATACTCACACTTTAAACTTTCTGAACAACATAAGCTGCTAAATGAGAAAGTTGCTGAAAAGCCAAACCTTCTCATGGCAAATCTTGAAAAGGAAAACGAGTCATTAAAAGAAAAGATCAAAGTGCTGACAACTGATCTAGATAGTTTTGTGCAAATTCAAAAACCGTTTGAAAAACCTGAAAGATCTTACAGAGAATTCTTACATCAAAATGGTTCTGAGCACAAAGAAAGACAGGATCATAAACATCACAATCATGCTTATAGATATTCTTATCATGGCAAAAAGCAAAGTGTACAATGTTCATATTGTAAAAAATTTGGCCATCATATCTCAAATTGCTTCAAAAGAGAAAAGGTTAACTATAGAAGGTTTACTAACCCTCAACGACCCAAAGATCTATGGGTACCTAAGTCTCTTTTAATGACAAATGCAGGAGTGCCTCTTAGCATCCAAGAAAAGGTTGTGGCTGTTAGACAGTGGATGTTCAAGGCACATGATAGGCGAAAAAGATAAGTTTCTCTCTTTAGAGAAAGTACAAGGAGGCTTTGTTACCTTTGGTAACAATGACAAAGCCTGGATAAAAGGTATAGGTACAATAGGTAAACAAAATTTTGCTTCTATTAAGAAAGTTCAATATGTTGAAGGATTGAAATATAACTTGATCAGTATTAATCAAATTTGTGAAAATGGACACAATGTCATTTTTAAAAACAAATTATGTTTGATTACTGAAGAATCTTCTGGAAAAGTCTTGTTTACAGGATTCAGAAGTAAAAATCTATATTATTTGGATCTAGATGAGTTACCAAGTGAAACCTGCTTTGTATCAGCAAATGATGATAAGTGGATCTGGCATAGTAAAGTTGGTCACACTAGTATGAAAACCATTTCCAAACTCTCTAAACTTGAACTTGTGAAAGGTCTACCTAAAATAAAATTTGAGAAAGATAAAGTTTGTGAAGCTTGTACTCAAGGGAAACAAGTCAAATCTAGCTTCCATTCTACAAATCTGATTTCCACTCATAAACCTTTGGAATTGTTGCACATGGATTTGTTTGCACCTATTAAAACTGCAAGTTTAAGTTGAAAAAGATATGGTTTCGTAATTGTTGATGATTACTCAAGATACACTTGAGTGTTATTTTTGAAAAACAAAGATGACTCATTTCAAGCTTTCAAAGTTTTCTTCAAGAAAGTTCAGAATGAACAAAATTCCAAAGTGATTACTGTAAGAAGTGATCATGGAGGAGAGTTCGAAAACTGTTTTTTCCAAACCTTCTTTGACAAACATGGAGTGTCACATAATTTCTCCTGTCCAAGAACTCCACAACAAAATGGAGTTGTTGAAAGGAAGAATAGAACCTTGCAGGAAATGGCAAGAACCATGTTAAAGGATTCAAACATTGAGAAATATTTTTGAAATTTGAGGCCATAAACCTTTGCTGCTACATTCTGAATAGAGTTACCATTCGAAAAGGCTTGAACAAAACTCCCTATGAACTTTGGAAAAACAAAAAGCCAGATATCTCTTATTTTCACATCTTTGGTTGTAATTGTTATGTGTTGAATAACAAGGACAACCTTAGCAAATTTGATTCAAAGTCTGACAAAGGCATTTTTCTTGGTTACTCTACTTCATCTAAAGCATATAGGGTTTATAATTTGAGAACCAAAATAGTTGAAGAAAGTATGCATGTGATTTTTGATGAAATTGATAACTTTGTTAATAAAAGAAAGGATGATGAGTCAGAGGAAGATCTAGTTAGCTCCGAAAAGTACAATGATAAGGAAGATCAAGATAAGTCAAGTCCTAAACCTGGAACTTCCTCAAAGCAATCAAATAATAATGAGAACTCTCAGAATCAAGACATGCCTCGAAGTTGGAAGATGGTGGTTCATCATCCTCAAGATCAAATCATTGGAGATACTTCAGAACCAGTCAGAACCAGAATGTCTTTTAGGAAAGAATCATCTAGTATGGCCTTCATATCTGAAATTGAGCCTAAAAACGTCAATGATGATCTTCAAGATGATTCATGGATAGAAGCCATGGAAGAGGAACTTACTCAATTTAAGAAAAATGAAATATGGAAACTGGTTCCAGCACCTGCCTATCAATCAGTGATTGGAACAAAATGGGTCTTCAGAAACAAGCTACATGAAAATGGCAAAGTCACAAGGAATAAAGCCAGACTTGTTGCACAATGATACAATCAAGAGGAAGGTATAGACTATGATGAGACCTATGCTCCTGTTGCTCGTTTGGATGCAATTAGAATTCTTCTTGCCTATGCTGCTCACAAGAATGTTAAACTTTTTCAAATGGACGTTAAAAGTGCCTTTTTAAATGGATATTTAAATGAGGAAGTTTATGTACATCAACCTCCTGGATTTATTGACCAACAAAAACCTAATCATGTTTTTAAACTTTCTAAAGCTTTATACGGATTGAAACAAGCTCCAAGAGCTTGGTATGAAAGAGTTGAGTAACTACGATCAAAAATGGTTTTTCAAGAGGCAAGATTGATGTTACACTTTTTAGAAAAATCCATGAAAATGATCTTCTCTTAGTTCAAATCTATGTAGATGACATTATCTTTGGAGCAACAAATGAAAACTTGTGCAAAGAATTTAGTAGACTTATGAAAAGTGAGTTTGAGATGAGCATGATGGGTGAGTTAAGATTTTTTCTTGGCTTACAAATTAGACAACTTGAGGAAGGTGTATTTATTTTTCAAGAAAATATGTTAAAGATCTTCTCAAAAAATATAAAATGAATGAAGCCAAACAAATGGCTACCCCTATGCATCCATCCTCAAGTATTGATAAAGATGAGGAAGGTAAATCTGTATCTGAGAAAGAATATAGAGGCATGATTGGTTCATTGTTATATCTAATCGCGTGAGCGGATATAGTGTTTCTTTGTAGGTTTATGTGCCAGATTTCAAACCTCCCCAAAAGAATCACATTTAATATCCGTGAAAACAATCTTCAGATATCTTGTGGGCACAACTGATTTGGGAATTTGGTATAAAAAGAAAACTCACTTCGAGCTAGTTAGATATTGAGATGCTGACTTTGCGGGTGATAAAGTTGAGAGGAAGAGTACAAGTGGATCTTGCCAACTCTTGGGAGAATCTTTAGTATCTTGGTCATGCAAGAAGCAAGGAACCATTGCACTCTCTACAACCGAAGCCGAGTACATCTCAGCTTCAGCATGTTGCTCTCAACTCCTTTGGATTAGAAATCAACTTGAGGATTATTCTATAAGGTATCCTTGCATCTCAATCTATTGTGATAACACAAGTTCTATTATTCTTACAAAAAATCCTATTCAACATTCTAGAACTAAACACATTGATATCAAACATCATTTTATTAGGGATCATGTTCAGAAAAAGGAAGTTGAAATGATTTTCGTGGATACCAAAAATCAACTAGCTGATATATTTACAAAACCTCTAGTTGAAGAAAGTTTCACTTTCATCAAGAGCAAATTACATATTATTAAATCTCCATAATTGAAAAATACATATTGTTGCGGTATAAAACCTTCTCTGAAGTGTACTCGTTCGAACTCCCTCTTGAACTCTCATCAACTACAGATATGAGGTAGTTGAGGAAGGTGAAATAATATGAAATATCTCTCATTCAAAATTATTTGAATTTGGGAGCCACATCAGTTATGTGACGTGTGTCAGAAATGGCATTGATTGCCTTCTCTTTCCCTATAACCATTATCACCCAACGGTTACTCCCACCACCGCCTCACCACTTATTTAAGTGGACTCGGTCCACTCAAACCTTCTCTTTCTGAATTTCTCAACATGGTTCGTCTCAAGAAAGCCACTTACACCTTATCATTGCAGGAGAAACCTCTTCACCTCATCCCTTATTATCCTCCTGATCAAGCCCAAGCTTCACCAGTAACTTCCAAGCAACCCAAGAAACCCAGAACATCCTCCACACCTCGTAGGTCCTCTCGCATCTCTTCCATTTCTCCCTCCACTAAGATTTCTGCACCTTCTACAGAGCAGGCAATCATAGTTATTCGAGAAGAGGAAGTTGTTCCTGAATCCGTTGAACCCAAATCTGCGAAGAAAGAAAAGAAAAAGAAGAAGAGGCCTCTGGAAAGCGTTGCAGATAAATGGGTTAACAAATCTGTTCTTTCTGGAAGGATCTATCTACTGTTTGAACTTCAAACAAAAGGATGGAATTTCTTTCCCTACACCGAAGCACAAAAATGGTCGGATCTTCTTCAAATCACTGAAAGCTCTTGTCCTTCCATGGTCAAGGTTTTCTACTCTAACCTTCACTGTACCAAGGACATGACCAAAATCACAAGCTTTGTTCGAGGCAAACGTATGGAACTCAGTCCTGAAAATGTTGGAGAAGCCTTGGAAATTCCTCACGGTGGAAACAGAGTATATGATGATGATTGGTTAGACGTCCTCCACCTTTCAGAAGAACGTGTCAAAGAAAGTTTTCTCACAGATCCCACCACTGACATCAGCCATCAAAATCTAGTTGGATTGGCCAAGGTCTTTCACAACATGAGCATTCATCACCTTGCAGCCAGAGGAGGAAGTTCTCACAAGGTTTCAAATGTTGATCTCATTATTATCTACCATCTCATCACCAAAACTCCCCTCTATCTTCCTTACATTATAATTCGTTACATGCTTCAAGTGGCGGCTTCGTCCAGAGTTACCATTGCCTTGCCCTATGGTATGTTTTTATCCAAGATTTTCAAATTCCATGGAATAGAAATTAAGGAAGAAGAAGCTTCCTATGAGAGACCATCATTCTACTCAAAGAATCTCAGACAAATGGGCCTCACTGATCTGCCTCCTGAAGTGACTCAAAGTGTTGGTCCACAAGAAACTGCTCCAATTTCTGCAAAGCTTACGGAAACTATGGTTCCTAAAAGAAAAAAGAAGTCTCGAAAAATCTCTCTTGAAGAGAAAAAACTAACTGAGGAGATCCAAGTTCCATCATCACCAATACTCTATCCTCTTAAGATTGAAGGAAAGAAAGAAGAGACAGTTCAAGAATGTACTGTTGCAAAGGAGGTTGATGTTGCTGAAGAAGAGGAGGTTAATAAGGAAGTTCACCCTATAGCAGAATCCATTCCAGCAGCTGAAGTTCTAACACAAGAACTTTCTGATGTACCACATATTCCAGTTGGTGCCAAGCGCAAACGCACCAAAGAAGAAAAGGAAGCACGAAAACACAGGAAAATGGTAAGACTTGCTCGACAACAAAAGGCTCCTGTCATTGAGCTACCTCCTCCTTCTCCACCAATTCAGCCCCAACCTCAACCTGAACATACAGAAGTTACTAAAGAGAGAGTTCCTGAACTCTCTCAAGAAGAGATACAAAGTGAAATTCCTGGTGCTGAAACTCAGGGGAGCAATCTCCTTCTGTGGAAGACATCTCTGATGATCCTCCAAGTCTCCAAATTACTCAAGAGGCCAGCACCTTTGCAAAGGTATCTGCCCCCGTTTTCATTCCTGGCATTTTTCAATCACCAACCAAAACTGGCAACACATTCAACTCTGAAGATATGGCAAAATTCCTATATCCTTCTCCACCGGTTTTTGATACTTCACTTAAACAAGCCCAATCTGCTTCAGTTTTTCCTAACCCCACATTAGAAATGCTTCGCTTTGACCAATCTCCAATCAAACCTCCTTCATCCTCCATGCCACCTCCACAAGCTACTGAGACTGCGGCACCTGAAGCCAAGGAATTATCTTTTGCGCATCAGCAAGTTGGAGAAACACATGAAAAAATCAAGGGACAACCAAAAACACATCATTGAATCTCAGCTTGTGATTCAGCAGGAGGTTCGTTACTATGCTGCTAGGTCTGAAATGTATCAAGCATTGCTCATTCAGCATGTGGTACCTCACCTTGTCCCCACACTTTAACTTCCTGCTCTTGCCCCACCACAAGTCTTTCCAGATGTGCCTGCTCCTGCTCCATCATCTTCCTCTGGAGACTCTTCTCCCTCTAAGCAACTGCTGTGTATCTCTGATGTCCCCCTTCCTTTTGATAATGACAAAAGGGGGAGTTATTAGACTATTAGACTATTAAGTATTTTTTAATATATGTTTATTGGATGTACTAGGCAATGCTTAAAGTATGTTTTGTTTGGCCAATCGATCCTATGATCCGTTTTGTTGTTGGCTATCAAACTTGTAAACTAGTACAATTTTTTTCAATACCTGAACAATATGTAAAGTTCATATGAGCTATATGCTCTTTTTGTTGAATGAAAACCATTTCAGGTTCTGAAAACTTGCTTGCACTATTATCAAACTCTCTCTAGCAAATTTTTAAATATTGAATATTTGTATGCATAGATTCAGGGGGAGCACAAATATTTCCAATAATCTTTATAATAAGTTTCGTTAAACATTAGAAAACTTAACACTTTCTCAAAAGTTTGTCATCATCAAAAAGGGGGAGATTGTTGCGACAATTCCTAAAATCTTGAGTTTTGAGTGATGATCAAACCTTTGACAAAGAGTGAAATGTTTTCTAATCATTGTTATCTAATGTCTCTACTTGAGCTTTATGATATAAGACAGGACCAAGAGACATTATGCAAGAAGAAAGTTAAAGGCAGTCAGACAAAAATTTGAGTATCAAGAAAGTTCATTAATCTGTCTTGAGAAAGTTCTTTCAACACAAGAAAAGGATCAAAGACACCTTCCTTGTCTTTGCTACTTCAAGGAAAGATAAATTAGAAAATCATCACTCAAAATTGAATGTACAAAAGCATCGAATCAAAGCACTATTGTACAGCCATCAAGTGAAGACACTATTAAGATTCAGTACGAGGAAGATCAAAGACTGATTGCCTCTGAGTTATGCTTGAGAAGGTTCGCAATGAAAGAAACAAAATCCATTCGTTGAAGACTGACATGACTAGCCTGCAGGACTGCAACAGTGTTGACTCTACTGGCACAAGGACAAGGCTACAAGTCAGAAGCTACGTGGAGCCTTTTCCAACGGATATAATGAAGGGAAGCCTATAAATACCAGTTGAAATGCTTCATTCATGGTTAGAGAACTTACTGGAAAACACTGAAAGCAAATCCTAGCCAGTCTTAAACTTTCTCTCATCTGCACTCAGATTTAGCGCTAAATCTTTTTGGGATACAACTTACTGAGTGTCCTAGTAGCTTACACTTCATCTTATGTAAACTTAGAATATTCAAAGCTATTCTTTTCCCACAAACATTTTATTGTATTTGTAATCTTGTTTCTCTCTTCTACCAAGCTATCAAGGTGGTAAGTGTTGGCAAGAAGGTTTAGTAAGTGGAACTTTCTAAACTTGTTGAAGTTTCTAAAGTTGAGACAGTTGATAGGGCTGTAGAGCAAACTATCTTGTAAGCTTTTGGGTCTTGGAGGGACTTGAAAAGCAGTGTAACTATTTGAGAAAATAGTGGAAATACTCACTGGAAGTGAGGGGTGGAAGTAGCCTAAGTTGGGTGAACCACTGTAACTCTTGTGTGTAAACTTTCTATCTCGTATCTCATTTATATTTCTGCACTGCTCGCATTAGAAAGTTTAGATCATTTAAAAATTCAATATTAACAAGTTCATCGCAGCACACATCTCTTATTAAGAATTTCTATTGAACTTAAATATTGAAACATATATTCAAGCTTCCAACTACATTCACAAAAGATCATTTTATCAATTGTCCATTCATTAGAAAGTTTGGTCATTACTGATTCATTAACCCTTTGTACTCCAAGAAACTTCTTGAGAGATAGTTAGCTTGTTTCAGGAAGTTAAATTTTAAACAGTCACAGTTCAACCCCCCCTTTTCTGTGACATCAAAACACTTCAGATAGTGGGTGTCAGATTTGGTGATATCATAGTAGTTTGGCCCTAACCAACTGTGTATGTGTCTACTATCTATTCTCTATATACTCTTACATGTTTGTTTATATTAGAATAGATAACAATACACGATATTAGAACTCAGTATTAGAGATTAACTAATACTCAATATGAACTCAATATGAAGGTGTGGGATGGTGTTATGGAGTCACTTGATCAAATATCCAAGCATGCATCCTTATCCTTACAACAATGGAAAACATTGAGATAAATGACTAGGCAGTTCAGTGAGGATCATTGTCACAATAGACATGTTCAGCCGCCTTGGCAAAAACCTTCGCAAGGGGTAGTCCAGTGAAATACAAACCCATCCTTTAAGCAGGAATGTGTGATTGGAATTGGTATATGTCTACAATGAGGAAGGACTATTTCTCAATGCCAAAACTCAGATTTTTCATCCTCAACTTCAAGTCCATGAAGGTGAAGCAATGAGACTCTTATTTGCCATTAAGTGGGTGCAGTCTCTAGGTGTACATGTCATGATCTATGAGATGGATGTTAAGTACGTGGTGAAAACATCAACAACCCAAGAGAAGGCTTGTCCGAATTCGGTGCCATCATTTTGGAGTGTAGGAGTCTCTGATCCTCTTTTTGTATAGAACTCTTTGGTAGAATTTACTAGGAGAGAAGTCAATGTAGTTGTCCACACCTTAACAAGGATGGCTATATATCGCCAATCCTCAGGGTTTTGTTGATGTTCCCCTATGTATTTCAGAGCTGATTATTAATGAAATGATATAACTTTCCCCTTGTAAAGAAAACTATACACATGCAATCCATAATAGGTTATAAAGTTTCTCCAACAAAGAAAGATAAATAAAAGGAGGAGAAACAAACTATAAGCCATGCAATTCACTTAGAATTTTGTGCTAAATAATCCAAAAATCCTAAATCCTAATGAGTTCCTAAGAACTTTAATGCCATATATATGGGTTCCACATATTGAACATAGATTTATTTTCAGGAATTATGCAGTTAAAAATTGTTTCAGACGGTTCTAATAGTGTATAGTAAATTCAAGACGTTGCAAGTAACATGATACTACTTCGGTCTCAAATATAAGCAAAAAATAACTCATGTTTGGTGGTTCAAAATATAAACAAATCTAACTAATTTCATCATTTAATGATATCTTCCCAAAATACCCTTCATTTATTTCAGATTTTATTTTTCCAATAACCCCCTTTATTCCAATAAAACAAGTTCCCACAGAAAATTAAATGAACTTTGGGCCTATGGCCCTCTTTTGTACCAAAAATAAAATAAAATTAAATGAACTTAACTAACATCTTAAACCTATGTGAAATTATGTATTTTTGTTTATATTGGAGTCTGGAGGGAGTATGTTATATCCTAATAACATACGATTGGCCTCTAGGATAAGCACTAACATTGCACGGTTAAAACTAACCTTGGCACTGGCAGTATATTTTTTCAAATAATAAAAAAACTATTGTATTTCAACATAACTAACTTTGGCAAGTAACGATTAATGAATCCAAATACAAGTTACATAATTATACATATAGTTTTAGAAATGGACTATATATCTCTCTATCTGCCATTTAATTGTGATATTGTTACTTCATTCATTGAAGAAGATGTTTGTCCTCCAAAAGAAGGTTCCCCTTCAATAGAGACCTTTTTAATTAAGAAACCTGGTTCCTTTGGTTGAGGTAAAGCATTTTCACTACTCAACATCACAACCACAGATGTCATGTTTGGCCTATCATCAGGATGATGTTGTAGGCATAAAAGACCAATTTGAATGCAACGTAATACTTCAGATGTAATATATGAGTCCCTTAAACACTCGTCAATCAACTCGAGTGGAATGCCCCCTTTACATAATCTCCATGCCTACAAAAATTTAATAAAATTATAATCTACTGCTTTAATGTAGGAGAATCATTGTTTTTTGTGGTACTTACATGCTCAATAAGATTATGATCATGCTTATGGTAGGTAAGTGCTCTGTTTTTCTTTCCACTTATAATTTCTAGCAGTAATACACCAAAGCTAAATACGTCTGATTTTATAGAGAATAGTCCATCAATGACATATTCAGGTGCCATATAACCGCTGAAAGAAACCACAAAATAATCAATTTAATGTTCAATTGATCATAGAAAAAGTTCATCATCTTTTTTAGCTACTTACTATGTGCCAACTATTCTGTTTGTTCTCCCATCAATTTGATCACCTCCACACATTCTCGCCATGCCAAAATCTGAAATTTTTGGATTCATATTATTGTCTAATAAAATGTTACTCACTTTGAGATCTCTATGTATGATCCTTAATCTTGAATCTTGATGAAGATAAACAAGCCCTCGAGCAATTCCATACAGGATGTTAAACCTCATAGACCAATCTAACAATTTACTTTGAATTGGATCTGAGAAGATGGTCCAACAAGATGATTAGTCCTTTACTTTCAAAATGACCCGTAACACAAATCAAACTTGTATAGTAATAAATATTAAGCTTTGCAAAAAGTACTAACCAAAAAGAAATGAATCAAGACTTTTGTTGGGCATGTATTCGTATAGTAACATTTTCTCCTCTCCTTCAATGCAACAACCTACAACCTTAACAAGATTTCGGTGCTGAAGTTTAGCACACAACATAACTTCATTCTTGAATTCTTTCAGTCCTTGTCCTGAACTCTTTGAAAGCCTTTTGACTGCAATTTCTTGTCCATCTAGCAATGTACCCTAAATTTTATGGTTGAAAGTAGTTTTGCAAATAATGAGATTCACGAGTTCTACTTTAGCTTTAATATGAGACATTGCAAATTTACCTTGTATACTGGTCCAAAACCACCTTCACCAAGTTTGTTATCAAATGAGAAGTTATTTGTTGCCTCGAGTATTGTAGCTAGATCAAAGATAGGAAGCTCAAAATCTTCATGTTCGCCTTCATTTTTTTCATCTGTCCACGTTCTCGCTGTATTCCCTTTAATTTATTAAATGAGATCCTTCTCATTGAATGATTGGCAGAAAATATATCCAATGCTACAACGACAAGTATCATTTAAATGCAAATTATATCCGAATAAAATTTCACAGAATGTTCAATCATGTAGGTGTTGTGTCTCTGAGATATTACAGTGCAAACGTCCAATTAAACTAATTAATTTCATAATATTGTTAAATATAGAAGGTTGTAAGGCTAAGAAATTTACCTTTATGCTTTGCTTTGGTTATATAAATGTAGAAGAAGAATGCCAATAGCATGACAAGGACTACTGAAATTGGAATTGAAACCGCCAAGACTACTTTCTTTCTACGCCCATTCTTCTCATCTGTTTTTACGGCTTGACAGAGAAATGAAGCAATTTGTGTTTCCCAAAAAAAAAAAAAAGCAATGGACTTCTAATATAATACTTCATCCCGTCTCAAATATAAGCACAAAATAAAACTCGCTAAATTTTGGACTAAATACATGGACTTTTTGCTTATATTTTAGAGACTTTTTTGCTTATATTTCAGACCGAATTAGTATAAAAAAAGCTTTAATTACTCTTTCCGAATTATTTGAGAATTTTTAAATAGATTTTGAACTAAAAAAGTTTGTAATTATGTCACTATACCAACATTTTATTTGTAATTTGTTCCATTCATTAGAATTCTATAAGTGAACCGTTTGAGACCAAAATAAAATATTAGTTTACAGAATTACTTTAAAGTTTTCAAATAGTTGAGGTACACAAATAAAGCGACGGCTAGCATGGACCATTTAGACAAATAGTACATGATGGTCAAAGAAAATCTAAATTTTAAAAAACTCGTTCGATTGTTAAATCAAAAAAGAACAGTTAAAAATAAAAAAGAATACTATACTCTTATCGATAAACTTATGGATGAGGTCCGAAATATAAATTTTGGGCGTAAGAAATGATCCAAATTATACTGTCGGTGCAAAACACTGTCCAGAATTCAGTAGAATTTTAAACCCAAATTTTTACTATAGCCTGTTATGATATAATACGTTTGATATATTAATTTACTTTCGTGAAATTCACTCATTTGATCATAGATTAAAAATACAGTTAACCTTGTATTTTTAATCTATGATCAAATGAGTGAATTTCACGAAAGTAAATTAATAGATCAAACGTATTATATCATGACAGGCTATAGTAAAAATTTGGGTTTAAAATTCTACTGAATTCTGGACAGTGTTTTGCACCGACAATATAATTTGGATCATTTTTTGCGCCCAAAATTTACATTTCGGACCTCATCCACAAGTTTATCGATAAGAGTATAGTATTCTTTTTTATTTTTGACTGTTCATTTTTAATTTAACGATCGAACGAGTATTTTACAATTTAGATTTTCTTTGACCATCATGTACCATTTGGCTAAATGATCCATGCTAGCTGTCGCCCACAAATAAATACTAAATTTTTTTACAACTTTTTTGAACTATTTGAGAATTTTTAAGTAATTCCTTAAACTAACATTTTGTTTGGGTCTCATATACTGCTCACTCACCAAAACCCTAACGGAAGGACACGATTACAAATGATATGGTTTAAGAATCCATTTACAAACTTTTTAGTTACGGTACCTGCTTAAAAGTTCGTAAATAGTTTCGTTGACATCCGGAGCAATTGAAATCAAAATTAATAAAAAACGAAAGAATACTAAAGTCTTTACCGATATCTGAAGCATCCGTTCGAACATATAGGTCTTGCCCGCTTTGTGAAACTCTCAAATCAATAAGATCACCAAACCAGATAGAACAGCCACTGCCAGCTCCAGTTGAGTCTAAGCTTGAATAAGCCGTGCATGAACAATTTTCAAAGCATTTGGCCCTGCAATCGTCAAGTGTCATTTTTTCATCGATCCAAGAACGTCTAGTATCTGGCAATTTCATCCCAGCAAATTTACGAAAACCGTCTCTGTTTTCAACCCCACAGCTCCAATTTCCACTACGCACACATCCTTGTGTCCAATCCATTGCATTCCACCGTTGTGGTGATTTCGGCATAAATCCATCTAAACACCGACACATGGGCGATGCACCAATGCTACATAGTCCATTTGCCCCACAAACATTGTAAACATCACAACTGTCTTGTGGTAAGGTCTGGTAAGCATTCCATGTTCTCAAATCAGGATTCCAAATGAGGCGTTGACGAACAGAAAGGGTTTGGTTCAAAACAAGTATGGAAATCAAAGAAATATTCTTGAGTGTGAACATATAATAAACTTCATCTTCATTGTTGACAAATTCGTAATCGTAAAGTGGGTTATCCCTCAATCCAATTACTCCACTTGAACGAGGACCAGTCCATGGTCCTGTTCTGTAGTATATAGTTTTTCCCTTCCAAATGTAACTTTCGGGATTGTTGGTAACTACCATAGCTGAAGTCAAGTCACCTGAAGACGGGTCCTCCCAGTTTTTCCAGGCTGTGAGAAGCCTATCAAGACCGGTTTTTCGGTTCACTCCCGCCTTCATTCCCGGTAATACAGTATCAGTAGGATAGTCAAAGCTCTGCCACAGAAAATTTTCTTCATTGTTGTTGTTGTCGTCGTCTTTTTCATCTCTAAGTACTAAATTTCCGTTGTCCAAGAGCTGCACAATGGGACTTGAAGCCTTTGATGTTGTGTTTGTTGACCAGAGAAGAGATTGATTCTTGTTGAGAAGCACGAGGTTTCCTTCTTGGTTGATGGTCAACTTGCTGGAGTTGTCTTTGACTGGATTGTCACGGTTTGCAACCCAAACGACTGTTCTAACCGGAATATTCATATACCAGATTCCAACATAGCGGTTTGAGGAAGTATCTGGATTGAAGAAGCCCAACTCAAAGGTTCCATCTTTTGAAACCAAGGTGCTGCCATCGGGAAGTGACTCAGACTGGGTAATTGTATCGGCCGCAGAGGATATTTTAGAGAAGAAAAAAAATAGCTTAAGAATAACAAGCGTAGTTTGAAGAACAGCCATTTTGCGTTGATTAGGGGATACAACAGAAGAAATTGAAGATATACATGGAGATTGGGTTATTGTTGGAATTTTATGAATACACAGGGCAATTGATAGTAACTTGATAAGAAAGGCAGGATTTTAATTTCATGTACTTCCAATAGAGCATTCTGGTCTACAAGGATGCACTTATTTATTGTCTGCATACTGAGAAAAATATAGAAGTCAATCACATAACTAATATTTAATTTTTGCCTAGTCAATGTGGAAAATACTGCCCAATTTGTTGGTGCGTATGCGCTGATGTTCAGTTGCACATTTAATACATGCCACAGTGGTCAGAGGATGCATATGTGTTGATATGGTACTTCGATGTGGCGTGATATTCATCTCATATTGCTCAAAATTGTTCATATATTAAACGTATATTCTTCGGTACCCACAAAGAAAGGTGGGTACCAATACCTATCAATGAAAAGGACAGAAATAATCTCAATAAAAACAAAAAACCATAATTCAAGCGTAAATTATAAATAATAAAATAAATAAAACTATAAAACGAATTCTAAATAAAAGAATAAATTGAAATATAAAAATAATTAAATTGAAATCGTGTATAAAGAATTAAGTAAAACAATAGAAGAAATTCATAATAATATAATTTTATTATTAGGAATAAAATAAGAAAAGAAGAATAAGCTTGCGTCAAAAAAAAAAGAAAAAGCTATAGGAATGAAATTAAATAGTTTATATAAACATTAGAATATTATTTAAGTAGAGATCTAAATAACAGAAATAGAGAAAAAATAAAAAGACTCCTTAGAGAAAGTGAAAATGTATTAATAAATATAGAAATAGATATTCTTTAAGGAAATTCCCCTAGACCATCATATTAACTAATATGAAAGCTACAAATTTAATTTCACTTAAAATAAAGTTAAAAAAATGACTTGGCATCAAATGATTGCCTAGTGGGTATCCATACCCAATAAAACTCCAGAGTACCGGAGTTGTCACCTATATTAAATTTCAAGACATAGCAAGTTGTCTTATTTTTAAGACCATTGATGTCTCACATATTATAAGGGAAATTTATAATTGTACATACTAATCAAAATAATTCATTCTAATTAAGCTAATATCTCTTGGCAAATGTTTTTTTTTTCAGTTTAATTTTTTGAATTACCTGTACGATGTAGAATTGTTTTGGAGTGTTTATACTATTTGTCTTTTGGAAAAAAAAAATGTGTTGTATTAGATTTTTGACTAAAATTGTTGTATTAGATGTTAGAATCAGGTTGTGATTTCTTCATAATATCCTTACGTTTAATCGGTTATCAAATTACAAAATAAATTTGTCTATTTCACACAAAAGGTTAATCATGAGATAATTTATCTACTTTACATTTTTTTGACGCGAGGTAATTTACTTTATTGGTTATGATTAACTGTTTATACCATCTGAAAATTTTCACCTTTCTTCATTGTGACTCTTCTTCCTTTTTTTTTTTTGTGCTTCATTGTGATTCTTCTATTGTTGTATTGTTGTTAGTGTGAAACCTAAAGATTTTTCAAATATTAAACTTAACTCTGGGAATTTATTCAAAAGAAGGAACCCGAAAACATTCTAAGAATAAAGTGATATTTAGTTTTTGATACCTATTAAAGTATCAAAAAGTTGTAGATGATGTAGTCAAAATAAAAAGTTGTAGATGATAAAATTGGATTTGTATCCTCACTTTTTATTCTCTCCTTTTCTCTCTCATGTTAAGTGAGAGAGAGACACAAGTTTTTGATTGTTTGATGGATCCTACACACAAAAACAAAATTGTCCTTATGTCTCTATCTCACTTAACATGAGAGGGAAAAGAAGAGAAGAAAATGAGAGGATTCAAATCTGATAAAATTATCTATAAGTAGTTTTTTTTTTATGTAATAAGGATTAGATTCTAGACCGTGCTGGACATCTAGGACACAACTAGGTATTCTCATAACAGAAAGATAGGTACAAAGGGATTTATGATCTCGGTGATCGATTATATGAATCATACAACAACGAACGGTTAATACTTTTTTTTTAAACAAAAGGAATGAGCCTCGTTAAAACCTTCTGATGCAAAACTCTCCTTAGGAAAAAAATATCTAGAAGGAAAAAGAGTACTCCCCCTTATAATTTATTAAGAAAATGGAAAAAGAAGTACAAGAAATCATGGGGGAACTAGGTCAAAACCCATGAGTTAAAAAATAGGACATACCAATAGGAAGTATTAGAGTAATTGTGATTTTGTGATTCATCTAGTGTAGTGCCAGCTGGAATGTCAGCTGGCTTAGGAAGTTTTTCTGTTAGCAAGTCAATGCCAGCTGTGCAGAGTTAGTTACACTGTTAGCTGCCAGCGTGGCAAGGTTGTTAGTGATTAACCATATGATTAGTCTCCTATATAAACTACACTGTGTCATTGTCAATGTATGTGATTCATTTGTAAAGTTTCAGAGAAATGAAAGTCTTGGTTATATCTCTCAGTTTTATCTTTAGCATGGTATCAATCGCTAGTTACGGTCCTGGCGCTCTCGTTCGTTCATGCTCTTTCCGCTCATTCGTTCTCTGAATCTCTGTTCCGATCGTCGTCTTCGTGGTTTCACAGCTCTCAACAATGGCGCAAAGTTCGCCGTCGGTGACGCAATCCACGCCGCTAGGTCACGGTCCTGGACATAGCAACACGTTTGGTCCAAATTATCCATCAAATTGCAAGAAAGCAATTTCCTGCTGTGGAATCAGCAGGTTGAAGGCGTCATTACGTCGCACAAATTGCATAGGTTCGTGGTTAACCCTCAGATTCCGGCAAAATTCAAGAACGATGTCGATCGGCTCGCTGGAAATTTCTCTGAAGAATATGAAACGTGGCTGGTTCAAGATCAGGCGTTATTTACCTGGCTATTGTCCACGCTTTCTGAAGCGGTTTTACCAAGAGTTCTATCATGCAAGCACGCCTTTGAAGTTTGGGATCAAATTCATAAGCACTTTTATGCACATATGAAGGCTAGGTCAAGGCAGTTACGCTCCGAATTGAAATCCACGAAGAAAGGTAATCGATCGATTTCAGAATATGTCCTACGAATCAAAGCAATTGCTGATTCGTTGCTCGCGATTGGAAACCCTATCTCTGAGCAAGATCAGGCCGAGGCTGTTCTCGATGGTTTACCAGAAGAATATAGTCAGTTCGTTATGATGATCTATAGTCGCTCAGATTCACCGACGTTGGATGACATTGAGGCACTTCTATATGTGCAAGAGGCACAACTCGATAAGTTTCGGCAAGAGCTTGTTGTTCCTAGTGCTTCTGCAAATGTAGCACATGCTACCTTCTCTCAAGGCTCTGACAGTGCTAGAACTGGTAGTAATTTCACCCGAGGCAGAGGAAGGTTCCATCGTGGCAGAGGAAATCGAGGTCGAGGCTGCTTCAACGGTGGAGGTAATAGGCCAACTTGCCAACTCTGTGGCAAGTTTGGTCACACGGTTATTGACTGTTGGCACAGGTATGATGAGGCGTTTGTGCCACAGAAGCCTTCTACTCTGCCACATGCAGGCACCACTTAGGCACAAGCCAATACTTCCAATGCAGCTATGACTCCACAGGATGCTTTCTCTGCACCTAAGCTACCCGATCAACCAAGTGCGTTGTTTGCAGCTCAATACAACCCTACAGCATACACTCAGGAACTTACACTACCACAAGGCTTGGAGTCTCAGGCCTGGTTTGCCGACTCAGGTGCCACTCATCACCTAACTTCACTTATTTCCCACTTGCACCATAGTTCTTCTTATGTAGGGCCAAACAAGGTCTTTGTAGGTAATGGTCAGGGTTTAGAGATAAAATCTGTTGGTTATTCCAATTTTCGGTCTAAACTGGCTTCACATGCTATGCTCACTCTTAAAGATATTTTATATGTTCCATCAATCACTCGAAATCTTCTCTCTGTTTCAAAGTTTGCTAAAGACAATAATGCATTCTTTGAATTTTATCCTGATCATTGTCTGGTGAAATCACAGGCATCTAGAGAGCTCCTACTTCAAGGCACTCTGGATGCAAGTGGCTTGTACTGCTTCCAAGATTTGCATCACTGTTTACAAAACTCAAGATTCTCTAGCAATTGCTCTGCTCAAATTTACAGCTCTATTGTAAACACAAGTGTTTTTCCTGAAATTTCTTCTAGTTTAGCATTCAATTCCTCCAATGTACTTTCAATTTGGCATTATATATTAGGCCATGCTAATGCTAATGCCATTAAGAATGTACTTAGTCTCTGTAATATCCACTTACCAAATAAGAATGCTACTGATTTTTGTAATTCCTGCTGCCTAGGAAAGTCCCATAGGTTACATGCTCCCACTTCCACTACTGTGTACCAAAATCCTTTTGAAGTGATATATACAGACTTGTGGGGTCCTTCCCCTTCCCCGTCTAGCAATGGTTATTTTTATTATATTGCTTTTGTGAATGCATACACCAAGTACACTTGGATTTATTTCCTTAAAAAAAATCTGAGGCTTTAAATGCATTTAAACTGTTTCATGCTTTTGTAAAAACACAGTTTAATGCAAATATCAAAGCCATTCAGTCTAACTTTGGTGGTGAGTATAGACCATTCACCACATATCTTAATGAACTAGGCATTGTGCATAGGCTCACTTTCCCACATACTTCACATCAAAATGGGTCTGTTGAAAGGAAACACAGACAGATAGTGGAAATGGGACTCACTTTACTTGCTCATGCTTCCTTACCAATTTCCTATTGGGATCATAGCTTCACAACCTCAGTGTATCTAATTAATAGGCTGCCCTCATCTGCTCTCACCACCTTTTCTTCTCCGTTTCATGCCTTGTTTAAAACTGTCCCTGATTATCAAAGTATTAAGACATTTGGCTGTGCATGTTTTCCCCTAATTTGGCCTTATAATAAACATAAGCTAGAATTCAGGAGTACAGAGTGTGTTTACCTTGGTGTTTCTCCTAAACATAAAGACCATAAGTGCCTAAGCAGTGAAGGCCGAGTCTACATCTCTATGGATGTACTTTTCAATGAGTATAGGTTTCCTTTTTCAAGTCTTTTTCCTGCCAATAAGCAATCTGTCACAAATTTGGACTCTTTTCAATCCTCCAAGCTCGTGATACCTTGTCCTCTAGCTACTGTCCCTTTATCTGCATCACCAAACCCCTCTCACACTCAACCTGCCCCTGCTATACAAGCTGTCAATGACAGGACTTTATCCAATGAGTCTGTGAGGTCTTTATCCAGTAATCCAGTATCCTCTCCAGTGAGGTCTTTGCCCAATGTTTCTGTGTCATCTCCCACGGTTTCAATCCAGCCTATAGCAGAACCTACATCAGTAGCCACTGAGTCTAGTCCTACCACTGAAGTGTCATTTTCCAGTAGCTCTACTACTGAAAGGCCTCAGTCCAGTAGTTCCAATACAGTAGGGTCTTCTCCAAGTGATTCCTCACGACCTATTCAACCAACCTTGGTGATAAATGAGCATCCTATGCTCACTAGATCGAAAACTAGCCATTCAAAACCAAAGGCTTTCCTCTCCCATGTTGAACCTAGCAGTGTTAAACAAGCATTAGCCAACCCTCAATGGCTTGATGCTATGAGACAAGAATACACTGTACTGTTGTCTAACAACACATGGACACTCACTTCCTTACCTTTACATAGAAAAGCTATAGGTTGCAAGTGGGTGTTTAGGGTGAAAGAAAATCCTGATGGAAGCATCAACAAGTATAAAGCTCGGTTAGTTGCTAAGGGCTTCCATCAACAGCCTGGGTTTGATTTTAGTGAGACATTCTCACCAGTGGTTAAGCCTACTACTATAAGGGTCATCTTAACACTTGCCTTAACCTTTAAATGGGACATTCAACAGGTTGATATCAATAATGCTTTTTTGAATGGTTTGTTGCAAGAAGAAGTTTTTATGCAGCAGCCTCCTGGCTTTGAATCATCAGACAAGACTCTAGTCTGCAAGCTCAACAGGGCCCTCTATGGCCTCAAGCAGGCCCCCAGGGCCTGGTATGAAAGGCTCACCAATGCCTTGCTGCAATTCGGGTTTCACCACAGTAAGTGTGATCACTCTCTGATCTTATCAACAAGCTAATTCATGATCTTATCAACAAGCTACATATCAAGTTTGCTTTGAAGAAACTTGGCAAACCAGATTATTTTCTGGGAATTCAAGTCAGAAACTTGTCCAATGGTTCTATGTTGCTTACTCAAACCAAGTACATCCGTGACTTACTTGCCAAGGCTAACATGCCTGATGCTAATGGAGTAGCTGTCCCAATGTTGAGCAACTGCAAGCTTAGCAAGCATGGCACTGACCTGATGGAGAATCCTAGTCAGTATAGGTCTATTGTTGGGGCTTTACAGTATGTAACTCTTACTAGGCATGACATAGCGTTCAGTGTAAACAAGGCTTGTCAATTCATGGCTTCACCCCTAGAAAGTCATTGGAGGGCAGTCAAGAGGATCCTGAGATATCTAAGTGGCACCTCTACACATGGCCTGCTTCTTCAACCTGCTGTTATGGATCAGAAATTTTCTCTCAGGGCTTACTGTGATAGTGATTGGGCTAGTGACCCAGATGACAGAAGATCCACGTCTGGCTCTGCTATTTTCTTTGGCCCTAATTTGGTCTCTTGGAGTTCAAAGAAACAGCCACTGGTTGCAAGATCAAGTGCAGAGGCTGAGTATAGAGGCATGGCTCACACAACATCTGAGTTAATGTGGATTGAATCGCTCTTGTCAGAATTACATGTTCCTTTTCTTCCTCCAACACTGCTATGTGACAACTTGAGTGCTGTCTTATTGGCTCATAATCCAGTATTGCATGCCAGAACGAAACATATTGAGCTAGATATCCACTTTGTGAGAGAAAAAGTTGCTGCTAAGACTCTGCACATTCAGCATGTTCCAGCATCTGGTCAACTAGCTGATGTTCTTACTAAACCCTTATCAACTTCTCAGTTTCAAGAATTGAGGAACAAGCTCAAGGTTCTTGCTACTCAACCCCCTTGATCTTGTGGGGGGAGTATTAGAGTAATTGTGATTTTGTGATTCATCTAGTGTAGTGCCAGCTGGAATGTCAGCTGGCTTAGGAAATTTTTCTGTTAGCAAGTCAATGCCAGCTGTGCGGAGTTAGTTACACTGTTAGCTGCCAGCGTGGCAAGGTTGTTAGTGATTAACCATATGATTAGTCTCCTATATAAACTACACTGTGTCATTGTCAATGTATGTGATTCATTTGTAAAGTTTCAGAGAAATGAAAGTCTTGGTTATATCTCTCAGTTTTATCTTTAGCAGGAAGGGGAAACCAACCTGCATCACTATAACGAACGGTTAATACTTGTAATCCTATCTAAAGAAGTAAGCTTAAACCCTTTGGAGAAGGCACTCCCAATCCTCTGAACACCCAGGGGTCACATATAATGCACTCTTATAATATGTGTCCTTATAGTATTAACGACCCTAGCTAGATTCTCGATTAGACTATTGGCTAACGTGTCATCATATTGTAGGCCAAGAGGATCATGCAATGATTGCAATGGATCTTTCTCGATTCACTCTATATGGATCTTTCTCGATTCACTCTAACGACTTAGGTGGGCCTGGACCTGATCCAACCTAGAAGGCTACCTAAGCAACCAGGCGATTATATTAGGGGGGGCTTAGGTCATTTGATGATGTACTTGATACATTCTATGATGGATCCCTTAGGTCACTTTCTGTACTTGGGGAGACTATATCCAAGTTCACTACACGTGAATATTTTGGTGCCCACCGTGAGGCGTCGATAAAACTTTTTCGGCGACCTCATTTCCCTTGACTGAACCCGTGATGAAATAAGAATTGGATTCTATTGTAAAAAAAAAGAGGATTGGATTCCATATACTCAAATATCTTTGTAAAAGCCTAATTAATATGTCTAGCTCTATGCGGCTACTGGCAGCAATGTGAGATTACTGAATATATAAATTTTTTTTAGTTGGGAGCCACCCTATTTAGCCATTTTGTAGCCGAGTGGGCCGATCGGAGTATCCCAACGGCTTCGATCCTTTGGACTGGCTATGAGACTAATCTCCGGTTCGGAGGTCAGGTCACAGCTTAAGGCTCGTCTCCCCTCGCAAGGAATGCGTTCAGTGGGAATCGAATCTATAGTCCTCCCCCACCAACTCAGCGCTGCTTAACCGACTGAGACACACCAATTTGGTATTGAATATGCAATTAAATGTTTTATGTTTCAATTCATTGTATTTTATTTTGTTTTATTTTGTTAACTTTCATTGTATTTAAGTTCAATCTTTTCTATTCAAACTTCGATCAAACTTATTCAAAAAAAAAAACTATAAAATACTATAAATACTATAAATATATTAAACTTGCAATCCTATGATGAAAAAATTATACATTTTATAACCTCAAGGGGTTGGCCTAGTGGAGCATGAAAGGACTTGTATCTGACATGACACGGGTTCGAGTCCCCACTAGTCCCCTTGGGATGAGGTAAATATAATTACCTTCGTAAGTCCTTAAAGAGCCCGGTGGTCTTCCTTGCCTTGGAATGGGGCGCCATCCCCTCACTATAAATTTTTTTTTTATAAAAAAAAATTATTCAATTTCTAGATTGTTTTTTAATCAAAAGATTTGGTATGAAAATTTTTCATAAACGCTTGGTCTACACACGACAGATGCTAGGAAACACTAACTAGTTAAGGCCTGTTTGTTTTAGATTTTTTTCCCACAAGATTTTATCAAATTTGGCTTCCCAATACACGAAAACCCAAGTTTACAAAAGGAGGTATGTATTAGATTTTACAAAACCCATGTTTGTAAACTAGGTTTTGACTTCAAAATCTTAAACAAACAGTCATTTAGTAGATTTAGTAGTATGTAAAAGATGGGATTCCATGACGTGATAACATAAACATGAAGTAATAAAATAACGCGATGAAGACGTGAGTGAGCTTCTTTCTGATGATAGTCAACCATTATCAGTAAATAAAAATAAATTCGAGCCTTCGAAAGGATTTTACTAAAAAATATTTTATGCTAAAATTAAGAACATAGAAGAAGATAGCGACTTTTGACTTTGCCTTCCATATGCTGTATTAATTTTGAATTTTGTTCAAAACAAAAAGAAAATTAAGTAAACACTTTTTTTTAAATAAAAAATAATTTAAAACAAATTATTATCTAAAACATTTTGATTCATGTTATTACGATAAAGATTCACAATCTATTCGGAAAGCTACTCTTTTCTGGCACAATATATTAGTGGGTAACTCCCCGCTTCGTCATCTTTTTCCATGTCTCTTCTCCATGTCGGTACTTCAGGGTGGTCGGATAGTTGACTTGGGAGCTGCGAGGGTGGAGTTTGGGTGTGGGGGATCACATAGAGGCAGCAACTATTTGTTTGGGAAGAGGCTTTAGTGGACGATCTTTTGGAGCTTCTTGATTTTGTAGTGTTGACATCTGATGTGGATACTTGGGTCTAGATGCCGCTGGTGAGTGGTATGTATTCTGTCAACTCTGCCTATGCCTTGTTGTCAGAGCCTGCATCGTGTGTGACTGGTCTATCGGGTGTGCAGGTATCTGTGTTGGGAAAGATTTGGAAGAGTTTTGCTCCTTCCAAGGTAATTGCTTTTTCTTGGCAATTGCTGTTGGATAGGATCCCTACTCGGAAAAAGGTTTTTCGTAGGAAGGTGATATTAGATGTCTCTGGCACCACTTGTGTCCTGCATGGTACCCCATCAGAAGCGTAGTCATTTGTCTGTTTCATGTGTCTTTTCCTTTGCATGGGATCTCATAATCTAAAATATCATGGTTGATGTGGCACTCTGTTTTCCCACATCAGCACAGAGTTAGTAGATGGTAACAACGAGGACTAATTTGAGAAGGACATATGTCAACGAACAAAGGTTGGTTGATAACTCTTAGAAATAAAAGTTATTTAGCTCTTTTAAGCTTGGATTTGCAAATCCAAAGTGTGTTTTAAGTGTTTGATGTGTGGGTTTTAATTTAGTTTAGGAATATTTTGTTTAAAATGTGTTAGATGCTGTTTTGGCACTTTCAGTGTCATTTTTGTGTGAATTATTTCGGTGTTTAAGTGTGCAGGAAAACAGAAACATGTTGCAGGATATGCTCCAACATTTGCTGCAGCATCTGGGCGTAAATGCAGACTGTAGAAAAATAAAACCAGTTGTGCACACTTGGGTGACGTGTACAGTGTGCAGAACCACAAATTTTAGCACCAAAAAAGGACAAAAAGGTGGTCTCTATCAGCTATTTTGCTTTTTGGAAGTTGGCCCATGTGCTTTTTAGTGTTGGACAAGTTTTGGGCCTAAGGAGTGAGCATTTTCAGCACAAAAACCCTAAGAAGGACACATTCTTCACCCTTTTCTTCCCTACATCAGATTGCACACGAAATTCACTCTATTTCCACCTCTACCCAGCCTCCATCTCCATCTTGGTCATCTACTTCCGCAATTCCATCCACCATTTTCCTTCCATTTCACCATCTTCCACCATTGTTAATCTTCCATCTTCTTCCTCTATTTTCCACCATTTCTACCATCATTGAGCTGTTATTGGAGCTGAAACTTGCAGAATCTAGTGGAGAAGAAGTTCATTGAAGAATGAGAGCATCAAGGAATTGTGGGGAAGAGAAGGAGCCTCTCAACTAGGAAGAGCAACTGGTCATCTCTTTTCCTTAGCTCTCGCATTTTATTCCTCCATTGTTAATTCATTTTTCAGCTTTGTAATGGCTTTCAAATATGATTTTATTATAGTATTTTCTGGTTTAAAGCTCATTATGAGCTAAACTCCCTATGTTAGGGATCTATGAACTTGTAAAGATTGTATGGGTCTTGTTTATGTTATGGTTATGTGAATGCATTTTTATTCAAGTTGATTTTTCTATTTACATCTTTTAAGAAAAGCTTGATCTCCTTGACTTAAATGCAAGCTCACTAATATTGGAAGAGTTAGTGAGTTGAACTACTTGAATAATATGGATTAAGTTGATTAATAGGAAAAATAATTGATGTTGGGTAAAATAGGAATATTTTCCCAAGACCATATGGTAGCTGAGTTGTTTTAATTAGAAGTGAGAGTAACTAATGTGAAATTAGGGATAAGATTTACTTAGTGAATCTCATCCTAAAAGTGATTGGAAAACACATTACATTTGAACTCTAGACCCAGATGTTGTAGCATATACTAGAGCATACCTAACATGTACATGAATTTCAATGGATTAGATTTTCCTAACTGTTTTTACCCATTATTTTTACCTCAATTACTCTGATACATTTGAACTCTGGACCCAGATGTTGTAGCATATACTAGAGCATACCTAACCTGTACATGAATTTCAATGGATTAGATTTCCCTAACTGTTTTTACCCATTGTTTTTACCTCAATTACTCTGATATTTTACTGCTTTATTTACCTTTAAATTGTCACTAAATCAACCTTGTGTTAAGGATTTCGGCAAGTGTGTCGAATCGTACAAGTAATAAAGTGAAAGTAGAGTATTGTCTCCATGAGGATTATGATCGATTAGTTAACTGAACAAAATTTGTATTTCTTTTGAACGAGAACAAATTCTTGGTATTTGAAATTGAGGATAATTGTAGCAACAAACATTAATAATAACAAAGTATTTGAATTTGAATGATTAAAAGAGACTAGGGGTTGAATCCTCTTGTATCCACTCTCATGCAATTAGTTCAACATCAACTCAAGCAATTTCATACAATTTGAAGTTTGAATCAGCTAAATTAGTTTAAGGACAATCACTTGCCTCATAAACCCTTTACTCTAACTAAAACCCCTAATCCCTTAGGTGATTTATAGTTAGGTTAAGCAATAAAAATAGTAATTCATAAGAACACATAATCACAAAGTTATATTCCTATACTCATCATGATTACGACTACCAATTTCAGTTCAAGTCATTCACCCAATTTCCCAATCATCATGAAAAACCCTAAATCAATTCAATAGCGGCCAAGTATCGAAAAGCATTAAGCGTAGAGATTGAAAGTTTAATTGAAATGAAATAAACTTACATTAATGAAATAGAATTAACTATAAGAGTTTCAATATACATTCTTTTGAATAGTCAAATGATTATGAGGGTTATATATATATACACACACACACACTAGTAGGCTATATTGCATTGTAATCATGCATTAAAGAATGAAAGATGTGAACAAAATCACTAAGAAGTCCATGGCAAGACTGTTGGGTTTTCAAGAGGAATATTTTTAATTTTCATTATAGAAAAATCCTCTTGAGCGGAAAAACCCTTTTCCCATGGATCATGTCATTGCCAAGAATCACAAAGAACATGATAGTTTGTAGTGTTTACCTCTTTGAAGCGTAGAGGAGATCGATCACCAACACCACGATCTTGTAGTGTCTCTACTCAGTCCACACGAACGGTAGCTTCGGAATGCGTCTTGCTAGTTGACGGTAACAGGAAGGAGGCACAGAAAGTTCTAAGAAAACTTAGACTAGGGTTGGAGCGTTAAGCTTATATACTCCCTTCCTTTCATTATGTTACCCTAATGGGCCTCATACAATATGAGCCCATTTCCTTCTTATTTAATTAAATCATTATTTAATTAAATAATCTGAATCCGATTAAACCGTTCTATCGTGTGACCCTATAGGTTCCCATTAAGTTGGCAATAATATTAAATATTAAAATAATATTAAATATTATAAACAATGAGCGGCATCTAGCAATGCATCATTGCTACCCAATTAACGGGGAAAAATCGGTGATCCGATTTTAACCTTATCGCGACCAAGATTACTGTAAAGTCGATGTCCCTTCGTCCATGTGTCCTAATTGAACACGAGGCATAAATGTGTCATCCTCGTTAAGTCCAATCATATGTTCCTCGATACCAGAATGGACGTGTAATCACAAGCGGGCCCAATATCATATATTGACCCACTTCCGCGTGGCCACGCATATTTCACGTCTCACTCTATCGAGAGGCCCAAGACATTACTCCTGTTATATAGGAGGGACGAATCCTGTCTACATCACTCGCACCCCTCAACATGATTCATTGAAGGCCCAATTACTATCTTTATGATCATCACATTACGGATGACGTTTGATAGCATTAAAGCCTACAACTCCACATGTAGGAATCGCGGTGACTTCAAGTCAAAGGACTACTTCACTATGGTCGCCATGAGGAGCGCTATGACACTTGCATAACTATTATGAAGCGTCCTCATAGTGGGTCACCCAATATAAATATTACTCCTAATATTTATACACGTGCCGACTTGATATCGCATATCCATGACCCATGAGATGTGGTCATCAGTCTACTCACACAATAGTCTCTATGCATTATTGTCGTCCTAATTAACAATAATACTCGACTACGGACGCTTTAAGAATAACGTTCTATATGTTCAATGGGGTCTCATGATCAAGTCGCACTTGATGTTCCATGAAACGAACTGTTTATTCTAAGGACTTTATTATGCTATAAAATAAATAACACAATAAATGAAATGTCTCATATATATATATATATATATATATATATCAAATATATAATCAAAGTCATGACACAAATGATAATCTACTAAAACTAGATTGGCCACTAGGGCTTACACCAACAATCTCCCACTAGCACTAGAGCCAATCGGGCATTAATCTAATACCCATCGATCTAGTGTGAGCATCATGCTTCTGCTGAGCAAGAGGCTTCGTCAGTGGGTCTGCAACATTGTCCAGTGTAGGTACTCTGCATATCTTTACATCTCCTCTATCGATGATCTCTCGAATGAGATGGAAACGCCTAAGTATATGTTTGGATCGTTGGTGAGATCTAGGTTCCTTAGCTTGCGGGATTACACCATTGTTATCACAAAAGAGGTCAATCGGGTCTGAAATGCTAAGAACAATGCCAAGTTCACTAATGAACTTCCTGATCCAAACGGCCTCTTTGGCTGCATTAGAGGCAGCTATATACTCAGCCTCTGTAGTAGAATCAGCAACTGTCTCTTGCTTTGAACTCTTCCGGCTAACAGCTCCGCCATTTAGGCAAAACACAAACCCTGATTGCGATCGGGAATCATCCCTGTCGGTTTGGAAGCTAGCACCAGTGTAACCCTTTACAACAAGCTCTTCCTCACCGCCATAAACCAAGAACAAATCCTTAGTCTTTCTCAAATACTTAAGGATGTTCTTGACAGCTGTCCAATGGCCTTCACCAGGGTCAGATTGATATCTACTCGTTACGCTTAAAGCATACGAGATATCTGGTCTAGTACACATCACAGCGTACATGATAGAACCAATTGCCGAAGCATATGGAACTTTACTCATGCGTTCCCTTTCATCTGATGAGGTAGGGCATTGTCCCTTGGACAAATACACGCCATGTGACATAGGCAAGAGACCTTTCTTGGAATCTTGCATATTAAAGCGCCTAAGCACTTTGTCAACATATGTACTCTGACTAAGGCCGAGTAGCCTCAGTGATCTATCTCTATAGATCCTGATTCCTAGCACATAGGATGCCTCGCCTATGTCTTTCATCGAGAAACATTTCCCTAACCATGTTTTCACATTTTGCAGTGTAGGGATATCATTTCCGATGAGTAGTATGTCATCCACATACAATACCAGAAAAACAATTATACTCCCACTAACCTTCTTGTAGACACAAGGCTCATCTTCATTCTTGATGAATCCAAACTGTCTTACAGTTTCATCAAAACGAAGATTCCAACTTCTAGAAGCTTGCTTTAATCCATAAATGGACCTTTGCAACTTGCATACCTTTTCAACATTTTTTGGATCGATAAAACCCTCGGGTTGTGTCATGTACACATCCTCGAGAAGATTCCCATTAAGGAATGCAGTCTTGACATCCATCTGCCAGATCTCATAGTCATGGTATGCAGCAATGGCAAGTAGGATCCGGACGGATTTAAGCATTGCGACTGGGGAGAAGGTTTCATCATAGTCTATTCCATGAATTTGCTTGAACCCTTTCGCCACCAATCGTGCCTTGAAGGTATTCACCTTACCATCCATGTCAGTCTTCTTCTTGAAGACCCACTTGCACCCTATGGGTTTTACCCCTTTGGGTGGCTCAACCAAGGTCCATACATGGTTAGTGTACATGGACTCCATCTCAGATCCCATGGCCTCTAGCCACTTCTCAGATTCTGGGCCAATTACGGCCTCCTGGTAAGTCACAGGCTCATCTTGATCCATGAGCAAAGACATCACCTTCTTGAGTTAGGAGAAGTCCATATCTCTCAGGTTGGCGGCGTGGCACGCTAGACCTACGCGGATCTTGTGCTACTTGAACCATTGGTTGAACCACAACACTTTGTGGTACTGGTTCTTGTTCCATTACTGGTGGTTTAGTATTTTGTGGGTCTTGGATTTCTCCAAGTTCTACATTCCTCCCATCGCTCTTTTAGAGATGTATTCCTTCTCAAGGAACACTCCACCCTTGCAACAAACACTTTGTCCTCTGAGGTGTTGTAGAAATAGTATCCCTTAGTTTCCTTAGGGTACCCCACAAATATACATTTATCTGATTTAGGTCCAAGTTTATCTGAAATCATACGTTTCACATAAACATGGCAGCCCCAAATCTTTAGAAAGGACATACTGGGTCTTCGGCCCGTCCATATCTCATATGGTGTCTTTTCAACCGCCTTAGATGGAACACGGTTAAGGGTGAAAGCAGCTGTAAGTAAAGCATATCCCCAGAAGGAGTCATGGAGGTCTGACTGACTCATCATAGATCGAACCATGTCTAACAAGGTACGATTCCTCCTTTCGGATACACCATTCCATTGTGGTGTTCCAGGTGGTGTGAGTTGGGATACTATCCTACACTCCTTCAGATAGTCATCAAACTCCTGGCTTAAGTACTCACCACCACGATCTGATCGTATGGCCTTAATACTCTTACCAAGTTGGTTCTCCACTTCATTCTTGAATTCTTTGAACTTTTCAAAGGTTTCAGACTTGTGTTTCATTAGATACACAAACCCGTATCTACTGAAATCATCAGTAAATGTAACGAAGTAGGGAAAACCACCTCTAGCAGTTTTGCTTAGTGGACCACATACATCACTATGTATTAAGCCCAAAAGATCACTAGCCCTTTCACCTTGTCCAGTGAACGGGACCTTGGTCATCTTTCCCAATAAGCAAGATTCGCATACCTCAAATGATTCATAATCAAATGAGTCCAAGAGTCCATCTTTATGGAGTTTGGAAATACGCTTCTCACCTATATGGCCTAAACGACAGTGCCAAAGGTATGTCGGGTTCAAATCATTTGGTTTGACCTTTTTTGCATTTATGTTAAAAATAGGCATATCAAGATCAAGGACATAAAGCCCATTACTCATAGGTGCACTAGCGTAGAAAACATCATCCAAATAAAGCGAACAACATTTGTCCTTAATAATAATATTAAAACCTTTCTTGTCCAAACAAGAAATAGAGATAATGCTTACGCTAATTCTTTGGAACAAAATAACAATTATCCAATTCCAAAATAAGCCCAGGGCAAAGTCAAAACATAAGACCCTACACCTAATGCAAAGAACCTTTGCTCCATTTCCAACTCGTAGGTCCACTTCGCCTTGGTCAAAGTCCTACTCCTTCTTAGTCCTGCACATTAGTACAAATGTGAGAACCACATCCAAGATCTAATACCCATGATGTCAAGTAGATAAATTAACCTCAATAACATAAATACCAAGTGGAAGTCTCACTTCCTTTCTTCTTCTTGCACTCTTCTAGGTATTTTGGACGGTTCCTCTTCCAATGTCCAGGTTTTCCACAATGGAAGCAGGAAGCATCCTTAGCAACCCCGCCATCGGTTTACGGCTAGAAGAACTTTGCTTGAACTGCTTTCTTGCCTTTGTCCTTTGTAGCCCAAGAAGCGTGCCTTTTGCCCTTCCTTTCCGAGTTGACCATCATAATGGCCTTTCCCTTTCCCTTGTTAATATTTTGCTCAAAGATTCTCAACATACCGCAAGCTCGCTTGATTTAGCAAAATCGCTCATGTTATCTTGCATGACGAAATGGCTAAAGTTATCCCAAGCAACGATTGTAGGATAAGGTGCATTGCGACTCTAGGCCCAAAGAAAATCCCAGCCTCTCGAGACTCTCAATGTACCCAATCATCTTAAGTACATGAGGCCCTACTGGGTTTCCTTCAGCCAGCCTGCAATGGAAAAGGGCCCTGGAGGTGTCAAATCTCTCCTGCCTAGCTTGTCCTTGAAAAAGCATCTTGAGGTGTTCGATCATATCGAACGCCTCTATGTTCTCGTGTTGCCTTTGCAACTCCGAAGTCATGGTAGCTAGCATGAGACATCCAACATCTATGGCGTCGTTGAGGTGCTTCTGGTAAGCATCTCTCTCAGCCTTAGGGGCAGTAGCGGCGGGTGCCTCAGGCACTGGCTCATCAAGTGCATACAACTTCCTCTCTTGCTTGAGAACAATTCTCAAGTTTCGCTGCCAGTCGAGAAAGTTGCTTCCAGGCAGCTTGTCCTTCTCAAGGACAGATCGCAATGACATGGTATTAGCGGTGTTGCCAGACATGGTAATCTAAAACAAAATAAACATGCAGAGATAAGTATCATGACAATAACATATTTAATAAGGACTTTTATTAAATACGCTCCCACTATTTTACTCAAACCAATGACCCTCCACATTGGCTCGGAAAATCCCGTTGGAAGATTTTCTAGTGGGCCAAGATCCATATTTCGCCACGTCCTGAGTCAGCTTTGGCTGATCGCCCAGAACTCGACTATTTAGGTAGGAAACTATTTCCAATTGCATCTATATGCAACTCTTGGATCAGCTGGGTGAATAACCCTTTATTCTAATTCGTCTTATGAATTAAAGCCCAACTCTTGCCTCTAGTCCCATTTCCTTCTTATTGAATTCGGCCCAGTTTAGTCAAACCCGATGGTTGGCAGTTGGATATTTCACCTATCGCGCCTCACCAAGATAAAATAAGGTGCTCAGCTTTGGCATGACCCACACTTACTCTATCCTGGCCTTGACGAGTGCCACACATCGGAAGGCATTTAGACTTAATATTTAGATTGAGGGAATTTTTATTTTAAGCGATCTCACCGGCTTTTGTATCACATACAAACGCGTCTCTCAAACATGCACAACATACAAGCATACGTGCATACACTTCATATAAAACATGCATCTCATACATCCAATCTCATAAAGCATACATGCATGTATCTTATACATTCAAAACATGTTAAACATACATCACATACGCATCACGCATCACATACATAAATCATACAAGACGTGGTGGTACAGTTATGGCCTCCTAACGCCTAAGAATTAAATAAACTATTTTATTACAATCCTTTGACCCACGAGCAAGTTTCGCAAGCTTCTCCCACTGGCATCCTCATATGGCGTTATCTCATCTTCAACTCTTTGAAGAATTACATTTATTTATATGACAATACAAATAAATAAATTAATTAAATAAAATGGCACGACACGCAGGTCGTATTTAAATATTAAATAAATCACGACACGCAGGCCGCATTTACCAAAATACTAAGGCCATAACCATAAACCACGTGCTTAAAATATTTAATAACAAATAATAATTATAATAATAAATCTTTTATTATTATATATTTATTAAAAATATTTTAAACAGTCTTTTGAAAAAGCAGACCGCAAAACAAAATATGAACGCTCATATTTTATCAAACAACTAAAGTGCACAGATTTGAAAGCACACAGTTCTTCAAAACTAGCGCAAACCAAAAGGAATTTTAGCTCATATTTAATCAAACAACTAAAGTGCACAGGACACATTCTGTGCTAATATCACGTAATGGATTGTTCTTGAAGTTCAAAAGTGAATTTAATATTCAATAAATTGATATCAAAATCCATCAAAGGAAAACCAATTTCCCTATTTGTTACGCATATGAGCAGTGAATGATAAATGCAAATCTGATCAATTCAAGGAAAAACTTATTTCCAGGCACAAAAACCGAAGCCTCCATTACTACCTGCCCATTTTTTTTTTTTGTTGAATGGTAATGAATTGGACATGGCAATTAAATAAGTGCAGGTAAAACACGCACAGGATCACGGTTTTATCAAAAAACACCGAAACCCATTCGAAAATCAGCCAAGCAAAACGTGAGCATTCCAAACAAACCCAGTCGTATATATATTCATGTACTGGACACGAAAATAAAATCCTATTCCGATAATTTTGTATGAAACATATTTCAAAATATATTGGAGATCATATATATACGCGAGACATCCAAAAGAGGATCTAACATCAAATATTTAACCAAAAACAAGCATGCTTCTCATTATCATATCATATATAAAATTAAAACATGCTTTTAAACATGGCAAACACGCAAAGGGATTCAAGCAATCAAACATGAGGCTCTGATACCACTGTTGGGTTTTCAAGAGGAATATTTTTAATTTTCATTATAGAAAAATCCTCTTGAGCGGAAAAACCCTTTTCCCATGGATCATGTCATTGCCAAGAATCACAAAGAACATGATAGTTTGTAGTGTTTACCTCTTTGAAGCGTAGAGGAGATCGATCACCAACACCACGATCTTGTAGTGTCTCTACTCAGTCCACACGAACGGTAGCTTCGGAATGCGTCTTGCTAGTTGACAGTAACAGGAAGGAGGCACAGAAAGTTCTAAGAAAACTTAGACTAGGGTTGGAGCGTTAAGCTTATATACTCCCTTCCTTTCATTATGTTACCCTAATGGGCCTCATACAATATGAGCCCATTTCCTTCTTATTTAATTAAATCATTATTTAATTAAATAATCTGATTTATATTAGACCGTTCTATCGTGTGACCCTATAGGTTCCCATTAAGTTGGCAATAATATTAAATATTAAAATAATATTAAATATTATAAACAATGAGCGGCATCTAGCAATGCATCATTGCTACCCAATTAACGGGGAAAAATCGGTGATCCGATTTTAACCTTACCGCGACCAAGATTACTGTAAAGTCGATGTCCCTTCGTCCATGTGTCCTAATTGAACACGAGGCATAAATGCGTCATCCTCGTTAAGTCCAATCATATGTTCCTCGATACCAGAATGGACGTGTAATCACAAGCGGGCCCAATATCATATATTGACCCACTTCCGCGTGGCCACGCATATTTCACGTCTCACTCTATCGAGAGGCCCAAGACATTACTCCTGTTATGTAGGAGGGACGAATCCTGTCTACATCACTCGCACCCCTCAACATGATTCATTGAAGGCCCAATTACTATCTTTATGATCATCCTGTTACGGATGACGTTTGATAGCATTAAAGCCTACAACTCCACATGTAGGAATCGCAGTGACTTCAAGTCAAAGGACTACTTCACTATGGTCGCCATGAGGAGCGCCTATGACACTTGCATAACTATTATGAAGCGTCCTCATAGTGGGTCAGTCCAATATAAATATTACTCCTAATATTTATACCTGTGTGCCGACTTGATATCGCATATCCATGACCCATGAGATGTGGTCATCAGTCTACTCACACAATAGTCTCTATGCATTATTGTCGTCCTAATTAACAATAATACTCGACTACGGACGCTTTAAGAATAACGTTCTATATGTTCAATGGGGTCTCATGATCAAGTCGCACTTGATGTTCCATGAAACGAACTGTTTATTCTAAGGACTTTATTATGCTATAAAATAAATAACACAATAAATGAAATGTCTCATATATATATATATATATATATATATATCAAATATATAATCAAAGTCATGACACAAATGATAATCTACTAAAACTAGATTGGCCACTAGGGCTTACACCAACAAAGACTCCTTTATTTATAGGGATAGATCAGTTTGGTTAGCCTCGTGAGACGCCACTTAGACGGTTAAGACGTCTAACCACCTTACCGAAAGCGTGTAATTGGGGTCTAGGGACCAAAGCCTATGACACAAGCCAATTACACAAAGCAAAGAAAAAAGATTTAACTTTTATAGTTAAGAAGATGCATTGCATAGTTATATATATTCTATTCTTATTGTGAATGATATAATAAGAGGAGCGATAGTGAGGAGTCAAGGGGAGAGTTCATTGAGATTTTTATCTCACCCCGTCCTTTATTTGTCTATTTTAGATGTGCAGGTTGAGAAGGAGGACTGAAGAGGCCATGAGGCCGGAGTTTAAGGCTATGTTTTGTAGTTTTAATTTTGTAACACTTTAAGAATTTGGTACAAAAATACATTTGGTTTGTATTAGATCCTTGAAGGGCTATGTAAATTTAGTTAAGACCATGTACTATTTAAACTTGATTTATATTTTGAGTTTAAAATCTCTTGGGATGACTGTACCTAATGATTAATTATCTTACTTTCAAAGTATTTTGAATGTATGGTGTTACATTCTCTATGTTACATCCTCTGCAGGAGTGAGTTAGCCTAGGAAATACTGCTTAGCCAGGCTAAATTTGGTTCTGTATTTGTTAGCAAGGCTACTGGAATGTTTAGCAAGGCTAAATTTGGAAGAAAGTTTTACTGAGTAACACTTCCCTTGTTAGCCTAGCTATCACGCCTCTTGCAAGGCTAAGTTATGCTCAAATTGAGAATTAACACACTGTCACTGTTAGCCTGGCGTAGCTTTCTGTTAGCCTTGCTATTCACAGGGACATCCCCATCACGGATTTGGGCCAATTGAAGATTTCCATGAATTTTATTTTAGAAACTGCATCAATTTTGCTTGGTTCTTGGCCAATTAATTTTGGAGTTGCTGAATAGCCGGTTATGCATGGAATATTTAATGTGGCTTTGAGAAAGTTGGAGTAAAATTTCTAGATGGTTAATGAATTATTGAAGGGTGAAGCCATATATTTGGTGACTGATGAGGCACAGTTGTTTAATTTGTGCTCATGATATTTTAAGTGCACTTAACAAATGGCTGAAGCTGCAACTGGTGCCCACCACCGAAGATAACTGTGTTGCCAATTAAGCTGGCTTGAGATTATTCACTACAACATAAGTGAGCATTAGCAATATTTTATCAAATGTAATATAAAGTACATGTCGCTAATGAGTTTTAGCAAAATTTTAACATATAAAGGTAACATTTTAAAAATGTTACTAAATTATCCATTTGGTAACATTTTTTTACTCCTTTTCTAACATTTAAAAAATGTTACTATGATGTATTTTTGGCAACATTTTTTTACATTTTTTTATAACATTTAAAAAATGTTACTAGAATATTTTTGGCAACATTTTTTTTTTTACCATTTTGTAACATTTTTAACCCCTTTTCTAACATTTAAAAAATGTTACTAGAATGTTTCTGGCAATATTTTTCTTACCATTTTATAACATTCAAAAAATGTTACTAGTTTTCCTAAAGAAAATATTACTAGTCATTTTATAACAAAGTGTCGCTAATTTATATTTTGGAATTATCTAAGAAACTAAAATATGCAATTACAAAAACATAACTCATATTTGCTTGAACTAGCATCATATGTCAAACATACATTTTGAAAAATAAGATAATAATTGTTTACAAAAACCAGTATGATAAATAGGGACCTCATAGCTCACACATCAGTGTTAAGCTAAGTACAATAATGAAATCACATATCTAAAAATTTGTCATTACAAGATATAAAAGGATGCGAAGACCAAAAAACAAAGAGAAATTGTAAGAGATATCCCCTTCATGAGATCATCTTTTGTTTGTGCATGAAAAGGCCTCCACCACTATGAAATCGCCAAATCTTTTGTCCGCAAGAGTGCATAGACACTTTGCTCCACTCTAGAAATGAAAACAGAACATGGAAGAAATGAGTTGATAAATATATTTTTATCACTGCTGAAGAATATATGAAAAACTGATTGAGGGGTCCCAATCATCTTAGTCGGTGTTCTTGATTACTGAACACAATAAGCAGGTTCTTCTCTTCTTTTTCAAATATTTTAAAATACAAAAAAATAGGAACATAACAAACCTAGGCAACGAGCAAGCAGAATGCAACAGACACCGGTTGATAGAGACGTTCATTTGTTTGCACAAACAAGGCTTATCATTGAACCACAAACGTAGTCAGACAAAAATGTACAACTATTAGTAAGTGGAGAAGCGCGAGACCAAACAAACAACAACTAGCAACTGTTATCCAGCAAAATAAAAATGAATTCAAAACCAGCGGAAAAACTCAGAAAGTCATAAACTATTAAAAAGATATGAAGAAGCTCACCCAAGGAGAAATCATAAGTCAAGTAATTTAACAAAATGAAATTAGAGAGATATTAGAGAAGTTGAGAAATTGAAGCTTAATTAGAGAGATATTAGAGATATTAAATAGTGATCAAATTAAATAGAGATATCAGCAGAGGTAGATACAAAGGGCCAGTTGCAATAGAAACACAAAATGGACAAAAGGCCACTTACCATTAAGTTCTAGAAAGATTTGATCAAATTAAAACAAACATAAAGGAACTGCACAAAGCATGCAAATTATTAGCAACATAGTTTTGGAAAAGACAAGTAACATATTTTTCTACTGATTCACAACCTATGGCTTGTGCTATCATAAGAAGATTTCCAATAATTTGTTTTATTTATAGCTACAACTTCGAAAGATGGTACATTACTGTACTGAGGAGTAAGTTCAATATCTTAGTCCATCATCACATGGACACATGGCATTCCTGAGGAGTTTAACTTTGAATTCGCGGAGAATAGTCAAATGCATTATTAAGCACAATTAAGAGCCAGCTTCTCTCGTACATGTAGACATATAATCAGGTGAAAAAAAAAAAAAAAGAAACATATAGCCAAGAAAAAAAAATTTCATAAATACATAATTTATGAGCAATGCAGGAGAAACATGAGAGTAAGCCAGGGGCAACTTGTTTGGTTATGCTTTGGAAAGAAAGTTGTGTGCATACGATAAACAGTATAACACTAATGTGATACTTACCCAAATCGTTTAAAAAGCAAAGTCCTGTAAGAATAGACAATAACATTTTACACAATCTCATGATATGGCAACATAACTTTATATTTGTGCCACCAAAACAAGACAACAATTGCACTCTAACTTAAACCAATAGACTTGGTGATTAGGCTACACCTTTATTAACATATATATCTTCTAGGTTGTAGGTTGTTGTTGTTTCCCATGCACCTTGAGCCAGATGTCTCTCTCTCACTTTCTTTCTTATTCTCTTTTCTTTTCCCTCCCACCCCACCCTTTCTCTGTCCACCATATGTACAGTTGGATCAAGAAAATCTGTCATATTAACATAAAAAAGATCATACAAAATAGATAAATTATACAAACTCTAAATTATTAGATCCAACAGATTGACAGTGTTCAATAACCTATTTTATAGCAGTGGAAATCATTGACTGGACAAAAGGAGTAAATCATAATTTGATCACTGAACTATATACTGAATTTATATTTTTTTGCAACTTCATGAAACCAGTTAAAATCATAATCATATGGTTCTATTCTGATAAGGAACTAATATGATCATATCAAACAGGGCAAGTTAAGAAGTCTCACTCTCCTTTTAGTAGAGCATACCGATGTTAGCTGTATGCTACTTATATTATCCATGGACATGCTTCAACATAAGCATGAAATAAGGCTACATGTATAACTCTCATTAAGAAGCAATAACTTCTCTGTCAACCTGCAAGGAGAAAATTCATTTACTTAATTACATGATAAATGGTGCAAACTACACTAAAATGAAACAAATTTATTTTATTACGTGTTCACTAGTAGAGCTAGTTGAGCAATTTTGCTTGAGAATTTTCAAAATCCTCTGAATCATAGCCCTTCGGCTTTTGATACCAAAATTGAGCATGCGCTTCTTCAAATCATTTCTGCATTTCAATATTGCAAAGCCTACTATTAGACTCATAATAACCTATCTCAATCCAATATTCAAACTGGAACTTCCAGATCCATGTTAATGCAACATCCTATTTCACTGGATAAAATAAAGTATCCCAATACCCAAAATAATAATAAAAAATAAGTGTTCCATGCTTCTACATCTTTATTCAAGGATTATATTTCAGACTATTTCTAATTGCCTGGATACAGGAAACAAAGCAGAGCCATCAAAACGGGCAATGACACCAATGAGGCAAAACTCTTCTGACGAACTATCTTGAATCGAATCTTTCTTTGCTCCACGAACTCTTAACTTCAAAACTCACCCGGGATAAATCATCTACGAGGAAGCAAATTGATATAAGACATATGATAATCATATTGTGAAAAATGAACAAGGAACTGGCTCTAAATTAGCTGTGATCATAAAACAAACAAGTATCGCCATCGAGAACAAACTACAAAAAAAAAGTTGAAAATCGAAATATGAAACAACAAAAACGCGCATTCACGATATGAACAGTTGAAAATCGAAAAAGTATTGTAGAAACAGAAACCCTTACCTCAAACTGCGACAAAAATAGATTCAGCAGGAGAACGATATTAACCTAAAAAGTTGAATTCAGTACACAAAATCTGATAGCAATGCCAATGGAGAAGAGTACGCAGTCTCATAAAATTAGTTTATCAGCGAGAAAATTGTAGAAATGAAAACACACAAATTAAAATTAGATGTTCGAAGAATCCTTATATTTGGAGCCGATAGAGATTTTGGAAGAGTAAAAGATGAGAAATCTGGAGAGGACGAGAAAGACTGAGAAAATGAGGTTGAGTGAGGGAGAAAGTTAGCCGAATGAGATATGGGAAGCGCAAAACGAATGAGAGAGACAGAGAATAGGAAATAGCAAGAGCTCTTCAAAGAAAATAGTATAAAGATAATAATCAGGCAACGTTTTGATAAAAAAAATGTTGCTATATCTCTTTTTCTAAAAGCTTCGGCAACATTTTATTAAATGTAAGCAATCAAACGTTGCTAGAAGTCGTAAACGGAGTAGTGATTTGAGAAAAGCAGCACGCGTTTTTGGTTGTCAACTTCTTGATCAGATTGCAAGTCGAATTCTCGTTTTGTGTTTGGCCATTTAAGGGAGCAGCATGTTGAGAATTTTTTTTTTTTTATAAGCAAAAGAATCTATTAAGGGGAGTATAAGGGGTACTCCAAACCCATATTTACAAAGGTACAGGAAAGGAAATGTCTCATTAAAACCTCTCAAGGCCAAAACCCAGTGGGAAAAAGACCAAGAGAGGGAAAAGAGTACAGCAACCAAACCTGTTAATGGCACCACACATTAGAGCACATTGTTACCCACATCACACCACTCCACAAACTGAAGAACCCGCCCAACAATAATTTTCTGCATAATAACAACTTCAACCAAGATAAATACAGCCACCCCAATGACATACTCTCGGCCACAACTAATCCAGCATATCCAACAAAGCACACCACGGTCCAAACACCATACGTGACAGCAGTAACAATAACATGGACATAGCCATAACAGTAAAAGAGACACCAAAACAAGCCGCCCCATCATTATATAGCAGTGCAACAACCAAGTGGATTCGCGCACCAATCCAAAAACTGACAATCTGAGTGTCTACCTTCTCTTGCAATAAACCATTTCCAAGATGTCAACTTAATCATATGCACAGCAGTCCCAATGTCAACCACCTCTCCTTGAAAGACCACTTTATTCCTACTAAGCCAAATTATCCAAACAACTGAACACCATATAACATATCGAATTTTCCTACGAACTTTACCCTTCATTGGAAGTCTAAATGCCAGAAAATTATTCACCACCTCATTACTCCAAGCACCAGAAAAACCAACCCAAGCTAGCACCAAACTCCAAATGTTATAAGATACAGTACATGAGCAGAACAAGTGATCCACAGATTCCGCAAATTGGAGGCAAAAAACACATCTATCATTATTATTACTAGAAATTATACCTCGATGTGTTAGTGCTTCCCTCGTAGGAATGCGTTTCTGTAGGAGTCTCCAAACAAAAGCCGCCACCTTGGAGGGAACTGAGGTGTGCCACAGCCATTTAAAAGCCACAGGCAAATTTGCGTTCAACACAACAGAATTGCAACGGATTAAATTGGAATATGCAGATTTACAACAAAAGATTTTTTCCCCATTCAATTTCCATTCCCAAGCATCTCGAACTGTTCTAGAAGGCATTATGTCTTGCATTCTAGCCATTAAAACCGTAAGTTGATACTCCTCCGATGGATTAAGATTACGTCTCCACAACCATTTCCACCTCCAGACATTCCCCTCCCACCCTCCAGCCTCTGCCACTAATAAATTCTTCTTTGTAGTCAATTGATAAAGTGTAGGGAAGGAGTCTCTGAACACTTCTGAACCTAACCAATTGTCTTCCCATACTCTAACCGAGTTTCTAGTACCCAATCGAACTGAGATATTCTCCTTGAACCACTCAACTTTTAACAACATAATGTCCCTCCACCAGATAGAACTCTGCCTTGACACTGGGCCTCCATCAAGGATTCTTCTTTCCAAATGACCATATTTAAACCGTAGCAGATTATACCAAATTGCACCTTGATCGGAAAGGCACCTCCATTTCCATTTGCACAACAGGCTCCAATTAAAAACCTCCAAATGCTTAATTCCCAAACCACCCTCTGATTTTGGTTTACAAACATTATCCCATTTAACCCAACAAATCTTTTTTTTCGGTGTCCCCTCCCCATAAAAAATTACGTTGAATGCTAATAAGATTATTCAATACCTTCTTAGGTGCTTTGAAGAAGGAGAAATAGTAGACAGGCAAGCTCGTAAGTACTGAATTAATCAAGGTGACCCTTGCCCCAAATGAGAGCTGAGATCTTCTCCAATTAGACAATCGTTTCTGCAAAAGTGTGACCACCGGTTTCCAAGAAGAGCCCTTCCTAGGATTTGCCCCCACCGGTAAACCAAGGAATTTAAAGGGAATGTCCCCCAACCTGCAATTGAGAAAACAAGCAGCAGAGTGTAAAAAGTGATCATCCAAATGAATACCAAATAAGTGACTCTTGTGAAAATTGACCCGCAAACCCGAGGCTAACTCAAAACCACGGAGAATGGCTTTAACACACCAGATGTTATCCCATGTAGGCTCACACATGAGAATAGTGTCGTCCGCATATTGAAGGACCGGATAAGATAATTCTGCAGAGACCATATAAGGACTAAAATGTCCATCCGCAACGGCCTTATAAATTAGACCCGTCAAACCCTCAGCCGCAACAAGGAACAAGAACGGTGCCAACGGATCTCCCTGCCGAAGTCCCCGCTGAATCAAAAAGTCCTCCGTGGGGCTACCATTTACCAGCACCGCCATGGAGCTAGATCTAATGCATGCCCGGATCCATCTCCTCCAATTATAACAGAAACCCAATCGGCTCAACATATATTCAAGGTAATCCCAGTCAACTGAATCATATGCCTTTTCGAAATCAACTTTGAGAAGCATACATTTATCCTTCCATCTCTTTGCCAAATCCACTAGTTCATTAACCGTCAGAACACCGTCCAAAATTTGTCGGTTAGGCAAGAATGTCGTTTGACATGGAGAGATGATGCCACCCAAGACCTTTTTCAACCTGCCAGCCAATATTTTAGCGATTATTTTATACAGACTGCTAATCAAAGATATTGGCCGGTACTCACTTAATGATTGAGGATGATCAGTTTTTGGAATCAGAGCAATAAAGGCCGCAGTGATTGCTTTAGAAAGCTGAGCGTTAGTTTGAAATTCATGAATGAACTCCAATAACTCATCTTTTAACAGCTCCCAACAGCTTTTAAAGAAAGTAAAATTGAAACTATCAGGCCCAGGGCACTTGTTACCATCACAATTCCACACCACATCTTTCAGTTCTTCTACTGAAACTGGAGCCATAAGCCGTTCATTATCCGCCGAAGAAATTTGACCAAAAGGAATACCGTCAAGTGTAGGTCTTCTAAATTGAATAGAGCGAGAAAAGTGGCCTTGAAAGTGCCTCTTCACCTCCTCCTTAATCTCTGGAACCGTATCTAACCACCTGTCATTAACATTTAGGCCACTAGCTGATTTTTCCTTCTTCTTCCTTTGATACAGGCATGAAAAAATCTGGTATTAGCATCACCCTCCAAAATCCATCTTGATCTGGATTTCTGAAAAAGAATGCTTTCTTTGTATCTAAGGTGACGCCAAAATTGCCCGGACAGAGCATTACGATGCTCCAAGTTTACCACCCCACCATCAGCCATAACATCATCTAAAGCGTTCAAATCAACCACCGTGTTGCCCACCCACTGTGCAACCACATTCCATTCCTTAATAACCTCTTCAGAAAGAAGGAACCTGTCCAGCCTACTCATCGCAGAACCATCAGAGTTGTACCAAGTAAATTTTTTCCCGAGTATGGGGACGTCAATAATCAGCATATTCTCAACAAATTGGCTGAATTCAACTAACTCACTATGATTAACAATGTTATTTCTCCCCTTTCGCTCGCACCCATTCAGTACAGCATTAAAATCACCAGATAAGCACCACGCACCCTGAGCGGAAGAACTTTTGAGATGAACTAATTCATCCCATAATTGCCTTTTCCCTTCTAATGAACATGCTGAATAAATATTCACTAAGTACAAACATCTCCCAGAGCTTCCAAAATCAACACAGATACCAACATAGCCACAACCCTCAAACTTTGTTCTAACTGAGAATAAACCCTGCCGCCACATCAATAACAAACCGCCAGACAGACCCACTGAATTTTTTGCCACCCATTCTACATCCTCCCCTCCCCAAATATGATAAACCAACCTATCATCCATCATTATGCATTTAGTTTCTTGCAGTAAACAAATTTGAAAATTACCTGAGATAATTAAGGACCGAATTCTGCTTCTTTTGGCACGGTCCCCCAACCCTCTAACATTGAGTGATAAAATCTTCATAAGGACCTTCTTCTTGACTCCTCCTGACCCATAACAGCCCTTTCTTTGGCCTCCAAATCTTTAATTACAGAGATGTAGACTTCATCCTTTTCCACCCCTTTTAACCCAAATAAACAAGCTTGGTGCCAAATCTTTTCTTCCGCCGAGCCAGTGAAATTGCGCTAAGAGCTGTTGCTGCAAGACGTTGCTTCCCCGACTGACCCCGAGGTAAAATCCACATGTGTGAGTGAATGATCCCCTTCATCGCTCACTGTTGCAGAGTTAGAGTACACAACCTGCTGTGCTTTTCTTCTATTACTTCGAATCGTGATAAATGGCAAGCTGATGGTTCTTGAAGAATCAGCGTTCTGGTCGCCGAGAGAGAAATCCACATCCACACCACCGACTGGCTGAATGGACCGAACAACATTGTCCACGGGCCCAGCCAAATCCGCATCTGGAAGCCCAGCATTACAACCCTTACCCCGCGCGAGTACAATATCACTAGTCGCACCTCCATTATTTACCAAGACCCCTCCTTGAACAGAGAATTGGACCGGGCAGCCTGCTATGTCTGAAGTTGTGTTATTGGGCCTGTCAATCACCAGCCCACACCTAGGGACACCACCATCACGTACCTGAGGAATCGAAGAAATGACTGGATCCTTTCCCTTGATCCCGCTGGGACCCACCATGTCTTGGTAGTTATTATCACAATTAGATTCAAGGATAGTCGCATGCACCAAATTCGCACCATCCGGCTTCCCCGTGCACTCATTAACCGCATTGACACCCTTTTTCAAAAATTGCATTCCCTCAATCATTGCATCATTAATATCAACATTAAAGTCTTCTTCTTCCCCAAACGAATCTGGTACCACAGTTGCGCCGGAGAAACTGAAATCGCTGAAGCAAGAATCATCCTCCGAACCATCAACATCCTCCTGATAATCGACTGCCGGGGTGAGCCATTGTTGCGGTCCATACCAATCTTCAACAATCTTAATTGAGTAAACCATGCCATTGATACGAACGGATACCACCCTATTAACCAGATCATGTATTCTTGTCATGTAAAGAATCCTAGCGACATCCATCGATTTTCTACTCCTAGTGTTATCGTCCACATCTGTAAAGGTTCCAAACGGAGTGACCAAAAATTCAAAGAAATCTGTGGACCAGGCGTGTGCCGGAATACCATAACACTGAATCCAAGTTAGACGTTCGTTATCAATTTCCCTGGGGCTCCAAGGCCGAATCTCCTGAAACCACTGTAACAACCAATCTCATCGTCCAATAATACTTGAAGATCACCATCAACATCAGATTCTATCAGGACCTTATTTGCACCAAGGGGGTGACTCTGATCGTGAAATAACCCTGTTTTTGGAATTCAAGCGGCATGCAGCACTTCCAGGAATACTTGTCACACCCACATAGGCATTGCTCATTGTTTTCATCTTCTCAGCATCTATATTGAATTCCAAGTTTGCATTCTCCACCTTCCTCACATATTTTTTCACACCACGATTGCCAATCCCCCCAGCCTATTTTACAGCATTAGCATATGACATATCATGCCTCCTAAACTTCACTTGGTCCCTAGTCAACACCCCTGCATGGGACTGTTGCTCACGTAATCCCTTGTCAGGTGCAGGTCGTTTCATCATTGTTGCTGGGCGAGGGTTGCCAAAACCTCGAACAAACCTAGGCGAATTAACATAGATCTTGGTGCTGCCTATAATGATGTTATCCAATTTGATTGCAAACAATTCTGGGTCCCTAACATCCGCAAATCTTGCGAAGCCAAACCTATGACCAAGTTTGTCCCTTTTGCCTGGTATGAAGACTTCCGTGACTCTCCCGTATTTCTTGAAAGCTTTATACATGTCCTCCGCTCGGAAATTGTCAGGGAAGTTTGTGAAGTAGTAAGAAACTTGACCTGGTAAACCATTGCACTCAATCTTATTTGCGATGTCAACCTTGTCTGCAGCACGACGGTACCCATTCCTCCTCACAACAATCCAGCCTCCCTCCTGAATGTTCGTCTTCCCCTTCTCTCTCCACTCTCTCTATCTCTGCACACTCTCTCTCCGCTCACTCTCTCTCATATTTTTAGTGTTGTAGGATTATGTTGAAAATTTAATTGGTGACTCTCATGATTAGTGATTTTAATTGGCTGGGAGTGATTATGGATTTATAAGGCCTCGGCAAGGAAAAATTAGCGCACACCCAATTGCCATTGGCTCACACATTGCTTAATTGGTGTCACTATTTCATGGGTGTGCCTTAAGTCACTCACAACTTGAATTTGGATCTGATCTGACAATTTGCATTCATGGTCCAAGCTGAAAAGTGGGGTTTTCAATGAATGCCAAGAAAATGCCAGTTGAGGGGGACGCAGCTGTGGTTTTAGATGACGATGAGGGTGACTCAACAATCATTAGGGAGGTGCAACCCAATAGATCTAGGAAGAAATTTCCTGAACATCTAGGGATGTTTCTAACTTCTGCTTCATTTTGTTATGTCTCAGTTTTGTGTTGTTTTAAATTGTGGTCACACTTTGATTGTTGGTATGTTGTTTTTGTTTTAGTTTTAGTTGTTGAGTTGTTTTGGTGTTTTGTTGTTGATTCTAATGTTGTCATGTCATGTTTATGTCAATGTGACTAAATCCTCTCTTAATCTTATAAGATTATAGGATGATGCAGTAGGAACACTGCACATTTTAAAGTTTGGGGAAGGGGATGGATTTGGTCATGTTTATGTCGTGTCTAGACTCAATTAATAAGGGTTTTTGACCGAAGTGAAACCCAATGAGGAATAAATGCATGATATGTTAGGAACCTTTGAAACTTAAGATGGATGTGATACTCACTCTTTTTGACACATACCATGCACTTGTAAAGGAATTTAGGTAGTTTAGGGAGTGAAGCGAAACCGAACACTTGGAATTGACCAATACCTGCTACCAAATTTGAAAAATAAGAGAGGTGAGCACAAAATAAGTTTAGAGGTGGGCCAAAAGTCTTGTAAATTGTTGCTGAAAGTACGTACCTGTGCACACAGTTATAAAAAAATAGAAAAAGCCAAAGAAAATAAAAAAATTGTAATAAGTTGCTTTGTTGAGTAACCGGGTAACTTCATCACAAATGTTGTTATTCGCATAAATAGACAAAGTGGCATGAAATTTTTTTGAGAAAAAGGCAAAGGAAAAAATACAAAACTATGCCAATAAGTGTGCATAGTTAGTAATTGAAATTCAGTATGTAGCAGCCCATTGTTTCATTACCCCCATTGGCCTAAATTGTAATGTTTGGTTCTCTTTTGTTTGATGAGGAGGAGCAAGTTAGGAAGGTTTTTAGGTTGGATGTGGATCTAAACTTGTTGGACTATCCTGAGTTCCCAAATTTGTTGCAGGATGACACGCACACACTATGAAATGGTGAGGAAGCTCAAATCTTTGGTGTTAAGGGGGTTTGCTTGAAAGATGTAAGTCCAAGGGTTGATCTTCATGTAAAAAGAGCCTTGTGTGATTGAGTCATGTTGTGTGACTAAGTCAGTTGAGTGAATTTGTTGTTAGAGTCGTGTGTGTTGTTTGTTTGCTTGTCAAATTCAAGCTTTGTTTCTTTTCTTTTTCATTACTCGAGGACGAGCAATGGTTTAAGTTTGGGGTGCGATAACTCTTAGAAATAAGAGTTATTTAGCTCTTTTGAGCTTGAATTTGCAAAAATCCAAAGTGTGTTTTAAGTGTTTGATGTGTGTGTTTTAATTTAGTTTAGGAATATTTGGTTTAAAATATGTTAGATGTTGTTTTGGCACTTTTAGTGTCATTTTTGTGTGAATTATGTGGGTGTTTAAGTGTGCAGGAAAACAGAAACATGATGCAGATATGCTATAGCATCCGGGCGTGAATGCAGAATGTAGAAAAATAAAACCAGTTGTGCACACTTGGGTGACGTGCATAGTGTGCAAGACCACGAATTTTAGCACAAAAAAGGGACAAAAAGGTGGTCCCTATCAGATATTTTGCTTTTTGGAAGTTGTACCATGTGCTTTTTAGTGTTGGACAAGTTTTGGGCCCAAGGAGTGAGCATTTTCAGCACAAAACCCTAAGAAGGACACATTCTTCACCTTTTTCTGCCCTACATCAGATTGCACACGAAATTCACTCTATTTCCACCTCTACCCAGCCTCCATCTCCATCTTGGTCATCTACTTCCTCCATTTTCATCCACCATTTTTCTTCCACTTCACCATCTTTCACCATTGTTAATTTTCCATCTTCTTCCTCCATTTTCCACCATTTCTACCATTGTTGAGCTGTTATTAGAGTTGAAACTTGCAGAATCTAGTGGAAAAGAAGTTCATTGAAGAACGAGAGCATCAAGAAATTGTGGGGAAAAGAATGAGCCTCTCAACTAGGAAGAGCAATTAGCCATCTCTTTTCCCTAGCTCTCGCATTTTATTCCTCCATTGTTAATTTATTTTTCAGCTTTGTAATGGCTCTCAAATCTGATTTTATTCTTGTATTTTTTGGTTTAAAGCTCATTAAACTCCCTAAGTTAGGGAACTATGAAATTGTAAGGATTGTGTGGGTCTTGTTTATGTTATGGTTATGTGAATGCACTTTTATTCAAGTTGATTTTTCTGTGTTACATCTTTTATGAAAAGCTTGATCCCCTTGACTTAAATGCAAGCTCAGTAATAATGGAAGAGTTAGTGAGGTGATCTACTTGAATAACATGGATTAAGTTGATTAATTGGAAAATTAATTGATATTGGGTAAAATAGGAATATTTGCCCAAGTCCATAGCGTAGCTGAGTCGTTTTAATTGGAATGAGAGTAACTAACGTGAAATTAGGGATAAGATTAACTTAGTGAATCTCATCTTAAAAGTGATTAGAAAACACATTACATTTGAACTCTAGACCCAGATGCTGCAGCATATACGAGAGCATACCTAACCTGTATATGAATTTCAATAGATTAGATTTCCCTAACTGTTTTTACCCATTGTTTTTATCTCAATTCCTCTAATATTTTACTGCATTATTTATCTTTAAGTTGTAACTAAATCAACCTTGTTTATGTGTTACTTGTTATTTTATTTGTCATTAGTTAAATTAACCTAAATTGAGAGGAAATATTAATTAATTAATCGTGTTCAATCTCTGTGGGAACAATCTTTTATCAATTTATTACTTGTTTGACTGTATATACTTGCACATTGCACACGCAACATTGGTCCAGTTGGTAAGGAGAAGAACGTGAGTTCGAATTTGCTGCCAATGCGAGAACCTCGTTGGTGAGTTGGTGAGTTATAAATACCTATGTAAGCGCTCAATGAGTCGTGAGGCTTTTCCTGACCCTAGTAAAGCCCCAGACTAAACTCACTTAAATTTCATTATAAAAAAAATGAATGTTGGCATATGTCATGGACTTAGAATAAATTTGTTTTGCAAGAGACTAAAAGCAAAATGTGGCATATTTATAGAGATTTAAAACATATTTAAGCTTATAAAAAAATAGAAATATATAAAAAATAAAAAAAAGATATTAAAGAAGATATAAAAAGAAGTGTAAGAAAAGCGTCAGGATTACATCCTGCACCAACTCATACAGTTTCAGTCCACTAATCTCTTTCTTGCACATAATTTATTATTCTATTGTTATTTATATGTCATGACCTTGTGATAACAAGACTAGCGTGTATGACTGATTTTCTTAAAAAAGAATTCCCTGCTTTATCTAGTTGACTATGGTTTTCAATTTACTTTAAATTCAAATCAATAATCCCAACAGAATTTGAAGATAAGTTAAAATATAATTTTATGCAATGCAACGATGCAAATATACATATGTAAATTTAAATACAAAAATATATTGAAACAAAAGTAAATGAGCTAACTGAAAGTCTAAAATTCAAAACAAAGTTGGATTATCTACAGCACTGTATATATGTATCAACTGTATATATTATAATCTAAATCCTCAAAAATGTTTTATTTTATTTTATTTTATTTTTTGTGATCTCAAAAATATTTTGGTTCACATATGAAAAACTTATAAAGTTTATAATTGCATCTAGAGGATCCCAATTCGAATACGAAGATACTCCCTCCGTCACTATTTATAAGCCTCTTTTGGAAAAAAAATTGTAACTAATTATAAGCTCTTTTTAAATTATAAGATACATTAATTACTTTTTTCTAAAAGTACCCCTAATTAATTGCATAGTGTTTAAAAATCTAAGACATACATTAATTATGATTGAAGGATAAATTTGTAAAAATATACACATTATAGACAAATTTAATTATGTTAACTACTTTTTTTAATATGTGTTTTATTTTGTCTAAAGGAACTTATAAATAGTGATAAATAGTGATGGAGGAGTATAAACTAACACAAAATCAATGTACATGGGAAACGAACTATTCAACAATCAAACGATGCGATTGCCAGGTGTACTGTAACTAACACATTTTGAGGTGATGTAGCCTAAGCAATAATTTCATTGACTTTGTCATGTGGGAAATTTGGGCATATTTAAATAGTTTAGGTCCCTTCTATTGAATTGATGGAAGTTACGCGCATGAGACCAATTCATAGTACGAACATCAACTTGTATGCTAAACTCTGTATAATTGTGCTCAGCAGGAAACAAACGTAAAATGGCCATTTTTCCTATAATACTTCTTGTTACCATCCTTCTCTCTTTCCTCTTTAAAATTTCAGCTGCAACAGATACCATTACCAAGTCTCAGTCACTTCCTGATGGCACCACCTTGGTTTCACAAGATGGAACCTTTGAGTTGGGTTTCTTCAGCCCAGGTAGTAATAAATCCACAAACCGCTACGTAGGAATCTGGTACAAAAACATTCCAATCAGAACTGTCGTTTGGGTTGCCAACCGTGACAAACCAATCAAAGACAACTCCAGCAAATTGAATCTAACAACAGACGGAAACCTTGTACTCCTCAACCAGAACAACACAGTTATTTGGGCAACAAACACAACAACGACAAGCAACGGGTTGAACTCGAATGTCGTGGCACAGCTCTTGGACTCTGGCAACTTGGTCTTAAGAGATGAGAAAGAGAATGATCCTCAAAAATACTTGTGGCAGAGCTTTGACTACCCAACAGACACATTATTACCTGGAATGAAAGTGGGATGGAACTTCAAAACCGGTCTTAACCGCCGTGTAACCGCTTGGAAAAACTGGGATGACCCTTCTTCGGGTGACTTTACATGGGGTATTGTACTTACAAATGATCCTGAAGCATTTATGTGGAAGGGCTCAAAAGAATACTACAGAAGTGGCCCTTCTGATGGCACCCAGTATGGCGGGTCCCCATCTTTGAGTTACAATTCAGTAGTCAACTATACGTATGTGTCTAACGAGGATGAGTTGTATTTTTCATATACACTCAACGATAAGTCGGTAATTTCAAGAATTGTGATGAATCAAACGAGTTATACTCGGCAGCGCTTGACTTGGAGCAAAGATACTCAAACATGGAGGATGTCTTCAACACTGCCGGGTGATTACTGTGACAACTATAATCTTTGTGGCCCATTTGGGGTGTGTGTCATTGGTGAGTCCCCTGTGTGTAGGTGTTTAAACGGTTTCAAGCCGAAGTCGCTGCAGAGATGGAATGTAATGGAGTGGAGTGAAGGGTGTTTGCGCGGCCAAACATGGAGCTGCAAGGAAAAGAATAAGGACGGTTTCCTCAAATTTAGTAACATGAAGGTGCCAGACACTAAAAGAACATGGGTTAATAGAAATATGACACTTGAGGAATGCAAGGCCAAATGCTGGGGAAATTGTTCATGTACAGCTTTTGCAAATTCAGATATAAGCGGAGAAGGTAGTGGCTGTGTGATTTGGTTCGATGATCTGTTAGATTTAAGACAGATGGCAAATGCAGGGCAAGATTTGTACATAAGATTGGCTGTTTCAGAAATAGGTATGAGCTTCTATTTTCATTTCGTCACCTTTGGATGAATGTAAAACTTAATTCTTCTCAATAGCTATTTTTCTTGATGTGTTGACTCTTTGTTTCATTTTTATCTATCATGAAAATCATGATGCAAAAGGTGATTCAAAGAAAAAGGTGGTTGTGATCACAAGCACTGTTTCGTCAATTGTTGCAGTAATTTTAATTTTCCTTTTTATTATTCGGTTTTGGAGGATCAAAACAAAAAGCAAAGGTACGCCTTCTTGATACATGTTTCCTTTTCATGTTGCTTTCCATACTCTTTCCAGTGAAGAGCTAATATATTTTTTAAGTGGCCACATGAGGACTCTAAACCATGAAATTAGAGGGAAGCATGTTATCATAATCTCCACATATATAATTTTTTGGGAAATTTTGAATTGATATAACCATTTCCTTACCTACTTCACCCTAAAAAAAAAAATTAGAGGCATTTTTTAAACACGAAAAACAGTTTCAATTAAAAACCAAAGACTTTAGGATATCATAAATTTTGAACTAATATAACATAGATAACTTTCTTGGTACAAGGCGGTAGATAATATCTCTTTCTATTTGTTTGAATGAAAACAGAGGTCATCACAAAGACAAAAGAAAAGAACAATGAAAGCATACCAGAAGACTATGAGTTACCTTTGTTTGACCTCGCTACAATAGCGCATGCCACAGATCACTTCTCACAGCACAATAAGCTTGGTGAAGGTGGTTTTGGTCCTGTATACAGCGTAAGTATGAAACATAACATTAATTAAGAATTGATAAAGCCCACATTTCGTTATTCACTAACTTTTTTACCGAAAAATATGATTGTTTAGGGAACACTTCAAGATGGCCAGGAGATTGCTGTGAAGAGGCTTTCACAAACATCTAGACAAGGATTAACAGAATTTAAGAATGAGGTGGTGTTATGTACCAAGCTTCAACACCGGAATCTTGTTAAAGTCCTTGGTTGTTGCATTGAAGAGGACGAGAAATTGCTCGTATACGAATTCATGGCCAACAAAAGCCTAGATTTCTTTCTTTTCGGTTAGTGTCTTTACAAAATCTAATTACTAACTAAATATGAATTCATTTTGTCCTTCTATTCTTTTCAAAATCATGAGATAACCTTTGAGTTTGACAGATGCAACGCAAAGTAAACTTCTAGATTGGCCTAAGCGTTTCGACATTATAAATGGAATTGCTCGGGGACTACTTTATCTTCATCAAGACTCAAGACTAAGAATCATACATAGAGATCTTAAAGCAAGTAATGTTTTATTAGATAAGGAGATGAATCCAAAAATTTCTGATTTTGGCTTGGCTCGAATGTGTGGAGGTGATCAAGTAGAAGGAAATACAAGCAAAGTAGTTGGTACATAGTAAGTATCTATATTCGTGTTAATTAAAGTCAAATAACACATTAATCAAAAATCAAACTAACCTTTTTGTTATTTCTTCCAGTGGTTACATGGCACCTGAATATGCTTTTGATGGAATATTCTCCATCAAATCTGACGTGTTTAGCTTTGGCATATTACTGCTAGAGATAGTAAGTGGCAAGAAAAACAACAAGCTCTTTCATCCCGACGACAATAATCTTATTGGTTATGTGAGTATCATCAATGACTTCTTTTTTCCTATAATGAAGTGGTGGATAACAATTATTTCTAAATGTCGTAGGCATGGAGGTTGTGGAAAGAGGACATTCCAACGCAATTGATTGACAACAGTTTGGAGGACTCGTGTATTATACATGAAGCCTTGCGGTGTATTCATATTGGTCTTTTATGTGTGCAACATCATCCCAATCAAAGGCCAAACATGGCATCTGTGGTTGTAATGTTGAGCAGCGAGTGTGTGTTGCCATTGCCTAAGGAGCCTAGTTTCTTAACAGAAAATGTCTCAAGTGAAGGGGAATTTTATTTTGAGAACCAGACATCCTTTTCAGTTAATGATGTCACTATGTCGATATTGAATGAAAGGTAGAAAATTATTTTAATTCTCAATTGCATATTGACTTAAATATTTTGAACATTCCCTGAACTTGAAAAAATTAGTCATGTGTGTTGGTGATATTGAAATATATATGAATAACTTTTCTTTGTGAGTTTTCTGCTTATGTTACTCTTACTGTTACAAAAGCAATACTTTTAAATAAGTTGTATTGTAAAAGTCGGGATTCGGCCACCGGCCTTGTGCCAATTGTCTCCCGCACTATTACTCATAGGACTTCTCTCTCCCAAAAAGAGTTTTTGCCTGCCACGCAGCTTGAACCCATGACCTGGAGGACCTAAGTACACGGGAAACACCTTGCTACTACCAACTGAGCTATAGAATATTTATTGATGGACATTTCATCATTATAGTGTAAAAATTTCAAAGTTTTCAATAATATTTTGAATTCACCAATGGATTAAATTTATTCAGATAAGTTATGTTACCTCTTAAAGGTTTAATGGTGTGATTGGTTGTGAAGAGAAATTGAGAAAAAAAAAGAAAGATGTGAGAGAGAGTGTGAGAAGAGAGAAAAATGTGAGAAATATTGTATATTTGATGTATTGTTCGGCATAAGATAAAGAATAGAGAGAAATGTTGATTATTTTTAAAGTACGAGAATGCCCCTAAAAACCCCCCACCAAAATTAATCTAATTTTTTATTAAAGTTCAATTATCTAATTTATTATATTATTTAATTTAGCTTTTAGTAATTTAATTAATTGAACTAATGTAAATAAGTTAACTCGCCAAAAAAAAGTTATTAATTGATCAAACAATATGGTTCACACTATAAAAAAAAGGCTTAAATATGATTTTAGTCCCTCAAAAATTTGAAAAGTTCGTTTTTAGTTCCAAAAAAAAATTGAAGGTTTTTAGTCCCCTAAATTTGAAAATTTTTTTCTGTTAGTCCCAGACTCTGACCCCGTTATGTGGCGCTTATGTGGCAATATTTTTAGGGGACTAAAAATAAACTTTTAGAATTTTTTGGGACTAAAAACGAACATTTAGAATTTTTGAGGGACTAAAATCATATTTAAGCAAAGAAAAAAACTAACGGCGTCAGAGTCAGGGACTAACGAAAAAACATTGTCAAATTTGGGGGACTAAAAACATTGATATTTTTTTTTAAACTAAAAACGAACTTTTCAAATTTTTGAAGGACTAAAATTATATTTAAGCCAAAAAATGATATGGTTTACTCATTGAATAAGAAACGCTATCAGATATTCATATTCGGTAGTCATGTGATGTACTAACAACTTTTTATAGCGTTCAGTTCTCAGCAATTTTAAGGATGTAAACGGAAACTAAGTAATAAATAATATTTTATCTTCTCTTTCTTGACTACTTCGAAGAGATTAGAAAAAGTGGTTGGTCTCACGGATTCTCTCTCTCTTCTATTTCTCTTCTAAAGCAATCAAGAGAAGTTTCTTATCTCTCCCCAACTTCTCTCTCACCCCACTCACTTCCCTATTTCTCCTCAACTAATCACACCCTAAGTGTGTGTTTAGATGGGGTAATTTTTGAGGGTAACGTAATTTGTGGGGTAATTGAAATACTTTTGCTTAAAATACTTTGTTTGGGTAATAAGTAGAAAGAATTTTAAAAATTCTGGAATTTTAAGATGGATTTTACTACAACTAAAAAATGAAGCAACTGAAATTCCACCTGAGCTCAGACTTCGCGTTCTGGCTCTCTCCTTCTTCTCCACTCGAGCTCTCTCATTCGCTTTATGGTTCTCTTCTTCTTCTCCCTCTCGAGCTTTCTCATCTCAGCCATGGTAGAACCCTAGTCTCTCTCACTTTCACCCTCACAAATCCCAAACACCGAAACGCAACGCAACCCTGTGATTACGCTCTGGAGCTCATCCATGGCAGAACCCTGATCCATCTCTCTCTCTCTCTCATTCACAGTTTTCGTTTCTCTCTCATTCCTCTCCCAAACAAACCAGAACACAGTTCAGAAGACTGTTTCATGTGTGTTCCATATTGTTAACTTGAACGGTGTTGTTGGTTGATGCGGGTTTATGTATCATATGTACATTTAGATGTGCATGAACAGAGTGATCTTCATATTAATGCTTATACTTTCCTGCATACAACTACACATCATGTACTAGGTTGTAAGTGTATGCATTCCTTTCTATTAGTCCTTTGCAGGTCATAAACAAAAACTTTGTTAACAAGAATATGATTGATATAACTCTGGCTTCAGCAAAGGTCCCTGATAAGAACGGATAGAAAGTTGAAATGTGTTTGTGCTGATGACAGTTTTGGACGAGAAGAATGTATCATTCTAGAGGATAGTCAATGTTGAAATCTATTTTCCAATTCTGTCACTTGGTGGATATTTATTTATAATACCTAACAAATTGAAGCCCAATTACTTTTACTAGATTTGTCGGCTCATGTAAGATTGGGGAGAACAGAAACATTGTTCTTCTTATTGCTACTTACTTTTGTGCTATATAGTAGTTTTGACTTTTGTAAAATTTTGATATCAATTTGTTCTCCCAACTTTACAGTATAATGTACATGTAAAATTGTTTATAAATTGACTTTATGCCTATTTGTACATGTTTATAAATTGACTTGAGACCGTGTGTGAGCTACTTGCATATTCATGACCACATTTGTCGCTAAATTGTCATGCTCACTGTCAAATTAGGAACCATTTTCATGTCTTGGTGTAGTGATCATGTCAAATGGACTTTGACTTGCTTATGCTTTCTAGGAAGGATGACTCTTAATGTTCTCTAGTTTTTGTGAAATTTAGGTGTTGGCAATGTTGAAGTGGGAATAGAAAAAGGGGAAGGTGATTAGAAAGGAAAACAAAAGAGAAAATAGAAAAGAACACAATAAATGTATATAAACGTGGGCAATGGAGCAGAGGATCATGCCCCTGTCTGGTACATATATTGTTTTTAATGTTGTTAGTTGGATTGGTATTTTGTAAGATTTGTTTGGTGGACTGATATTTTGTTGGTTTATATGCAGGATATCTGCTTCGAAGGGTGCATGTTGTTATGCAAGAGCTTGTTAAGCTGAAAAAGACTGCATCTTAGGCATTACTTCCTGATACAGTTTTAAAGTTTTTGTTATCAATTTCCTTCTGTTTAGTACAATTTGAACAAGTTTTAAGATTAACTTTGATACAATGGGAATTCATACCAGGTTTATATATGACATTTTGGGTTCACAATTTTTTCCACGTATGATGGTCACGTCGTTGGTAGGTTTCGTATGAAAATAACTTTGTATCATTAAGCATTTCTCTTTATAGATACACGAGTTATATTTTTTATATATGACATTCTTTGTATGAATCAAAATATGGCATATAGATACATGGTTTATATTTCTACATACTCAATTCTTTTAATCCAATTTTACTTTTATAATAATTCTTTTGTTTAAATAGTTTTTTTCCTAGAAAGTCACATTCTTTATAAATTTGATTATTTATTAAGATAAAAATAATATTTTTTAACTTTTTTACATGATCTTTATATAATTGTAATTAATATTATAAATTATGATAATTAAATTTAAAATGTAATCTACAGTAATAGAAATTATGAAAGAAGGACAATTAATTACTTTATTTAAATAAGGGAGAGAAATACTTGTATGGAGACGTAATAGTTAGTCATAGCAAATGAAATTTTGACACGTCATTTAAAAATAAAAAATGGAAGTTTCTTTTTTCTTTCTTCCTCAACCATTTTTTTGGGCAATCTACTCAACCGCCACAACTAAGTCGCAAGTTTTTCTTTTGGAGCACCAACAATTTTTTCGGCAAGTCTGATCTATCATGTTTTCCAAATCGAAGCCTTTTCATAAAGTTTCAGAACCCCAAAAAAAAATTATATAAGCAATGGCAAAAGCAAAATTATAGCAATAGGCCAACATCATGATGTAATGGCCAAAATATAATAGATTCAAAATTGAAGACAAATCAGAAATTTTGTGTGGGCTGGAAAGTATGCCATTAGAGGTTTGTATAAAGACTTCATATTTGAGTAAGGATATGCAGTAACAGTCACCAAATTGCAGAGAAAACAACAAAAAGTTCCTAATAAATCTGGACCGTAACAAAAGAGAATCGAGAAATAACGTAAAAGGGGCCCAAACGTCGGAGCTTTGTCCTTCAAATTTGGTACGCATAATCGTCGCTAGCGGTAGCCAGAGCCACCATAGCGGTGGCGACTTGCAATTGCCGGAAACAATGGTTGTTGGAAAAGAAAAAGCGGGGAGTTCCATTTTATTATTTTGATTTTACATATTTTTGAAAAATTTCAATGACGTGTCGCATTTTTATTTGTTGTGCCTAGCATTGCCGTGTTGTATTCGAGTCTACACAAGAATTTCTCAATAAGGGATTTCAAGGAAAGTAAATTACTCTATCAAAACAAGGAATTTTGTCATTGAAGCAAATCAATTAATTTATCCAAACAAGAAGTTTTGCAATTGAATTTCCTAGAATTTCAAATTCCTTGGAATTTGCAATTTCCTCATCCAAACACACCCTAAATGAATTGAGAAAGCAGAGAAAATACAAAGAAAGAAATGTAGCCGGAATCAAAGAATCTGTGCAAAATGATTTCACGGCTAAAAAATATTACAAGGCATTATTTATATACAGAGAGTTGAGTAAGTTTTTAGTGTAACTAACCTAACTCATAACTAACAATAACAGACTTCCTGTTAAATATTAACTAACCCTTCTAGAAGCAAATTAATACATATACTCTGATATCCCCGCGCAAACTCAAGGAGGGTGTTGAGGAGCAAGCACCTTGAGTTTGGTTCGTGAGAAAGAGAAAGTGGTTTAGTATACTTGTCGGCAACCTACTCGGCAGCTAGAACATGACAAACATGCAGATGTTTGTAGATAACCTTCTCTCTTACAAAATGAATGTCTAACTCGATGTGTTTCGTCCAAGTGTGGAACATAGGATTGTGTGACAATGACACAATAGCAGAGAGGTTGTCACTTGTCACAAAGAAGAGTCGGCGCATAAAATGGAACCTTTAACTCAGGTAAGAGTGATTGAATCCATAGCACTTCAACAGTTATGTTGGCTATAGTTCAGATTCTGCTTTAGTGCTCGAGTGGGCCACAAGAGGTTACTTTTTGGAGCACAGGGATACAAGATTGAGGCCGAAAAAGATGATAGAGCCAGAAGTGGACCGTCGGTCATCCGGATCATTGGCCCAGTTTGTGTAACACCCTGAATTTCTTAAGCTTGAATGTTAGGTAATATAGGACCATTGTATGATTATTGTGTGTTAAATAGGTACTTTAGGGTTTAGTTGGGAAGAGAGACCCTTATGAACGTGAACACAAGAAGGGGGGTCGAATTATGTTGAAAACTTTTTGCAAACTTAAAACAAAAACCAACTTGAAAGCAAGTTCTTCTGAAAGTCTTTTTAATACCGGATGCTGAGAAGGAACCGAACGCTGAAAAATAGTTAGTGAAAACTTGTTTTTCTCGTAAAACAGAAATATAATAAAGGCAATAGAGAAAGGTAGACACAGAGATTTATACTAGTTCACCACCAACTGGTAGCTATGTCTAGTCTCTTCGTTCCTGAAGGATTTTTCACTATAATCACACTGATTACAAAAACACTTAAGCGTATTCTATTGTCACAAACTTGACAATATTCTTAACTTCTCAAAATGACTCAGTACGTTCGAGCATTTGAGGAATCAACCTATTACAAGGCAATGCAAGTTTTACAAAGAAGATTTGAGTACAAAGAAATAGCTCTCAACACGAGCGAATGATAAGTTTAAGCACAAAATATATAACTTTTTAAAAGAAAGAATAAGACGCTGAAGAATTGTTCACTGTCTAGTTCGCAGAGTGCTTGGCACAGAATCGTAGGTTTCATACTTGAATTGTAATTCTTTCACCTTCTTCAATGGTAGAATTGGAGTATTTATAGGCAGTTCCAAAGTTACCGTTGTGAGATAAATCAGCTCTAACCATTGAGTGAGGTAATTTGGGAAAATATCAACAATTTCCTTTCCATGGGAATATTCGAATAGTACAGCTTTATTATCGTTTGTACTATTTCCTTTTCCAATCATTTACAGCCTAGCACAATTTGAAAAGTGTACGAACTTTATCATTTAGCTAAAGGTGTTACCTTTAATTCCTCGTACTATCAAATTGAGCGCACAATCAAATTTGAATTTATTGCAAGGATTCATTGAGGTAGGGAGCAGAAAAACCAAGCGTGATTTGCATGTGCTTTACTAAATAACCAGATGCTCGCTAGACTGTATCAGATGCTCGCTGGTTTGATTCAATTCCACGTGTCGCAGTCTTTGAGAACCGGACACTCGCTTGTATACAAATACCAGATGCGAGAAAGGAACCGGATGCAGACACTTCTGGGGTGCTCATCTTCTTGTAAACATTTTCTTCTTGATTAAGTGATATTACACATATAGATAACTTTATCTCCTACACACTTTAAGACTTATCAGAAGGTAAATTGTTCTCACATAGATACTTTGTTATCATCAAAATTATTAAGCATCTATACTTGTCAATTATATAGTTTCCAACACCATAGAAGGGACTACACGGCCTTAGAATAGATGAAAAACCCATTTTTAGGCAATTCTGGGTCTGTGAATTGATTCACTCCTTGCATGAATCGAGTCATTTCATTAAACAACGTTTTTAGGAAAACAGAGTCTGTGAATTGATTTACCCCGTGTATGAATGGATTCACAACAGTTGATAGCATTTTTTTAATTAGTAGGTCGTTCCGTTTCTGGCCGTTTCGCTCCCGAACGTGTTAAACCTCTCGAACCACGACTTAACTCTAATTCTAAACCTTTAGAGGCTCTAAAGCTAATTCCTAAACCATATTAAAAGGCTTTAATTAACCCTAGAACTCCTTATAGCTCTATTGTTGTTGTTGCCGCTGTTTCGATCAAAGGAGCATCATCTTCAAGGCCACGACCAAAGGAGCATTCTCTTTCTCTTTTTCTCCTCCATTCTGATTCCAAGAGGAGAAATTAGTTTGTATCTCTAACCTTTTAAAATTCTATTCTTTCAATTTCTTTGGTGATTCAAATTTTAACCTTGGATTTGAATCCCTTGATTTTCATTATGATAGGAACCACAAGCGGAATCGAAATTGGAGCTCTCTAAGGCATTAATTGGAGGTCGCGACTATATAAGGTATGGGGGTGGATGATCTCTTGAAAAGAGGCCTATGGCTTCAAATAGCATGTTAAGGATGTCTCAAGATCCCTGTGCTTTGTGGGGCAAGTTTTTGTTGTGTAACACACCCCACCACTTTTAATCAGACCAGGTCGGAGGAATTTCTTCATGAATCAAGCAAAGGAAGACCCAATCCAAGCCCAAGTCTACTAGAGAATCAAGACATAGCAAATAATAAATATGATACTAAATATTTATCTTTATAATTGTAAAAGTAATAGTGTTTGAGGGTAATTTTGTCAAATTACTTAAGTAAACATTAATTAATGTATTTTAACATTTAATAATTAAAAAGATCTTTTTATAAATGAAAGAGAGAGAAAAATCCTAAAAAAATAATTAAACCAATTAAATAAACACTAATTAATGTCTTTTAGCATTTAATAATTACAAAGATCTTTTTTTAAATGAAAGAGAGGGAAAAATCCTAATAAAAATAATTATATAAATCCCAGTGTTAATTGACTTCATTTACAAAATCAAAGAGAGCAAAATCCTAAAAAAAAAAAAATATAATGTATCGCAGTGATATCACTTTGTTAGATTACTTTTTAAAATATTTTCACAAATTTTTTAGTCCTCAATAGTTTTACAATATTTTATATGGGGAGAAAGCTCACGTTGAATATGCATGGGAGAATGCAAGGAGTTTTGACGGATTATCTGTGCAATGTTCATAAAAAAAAGGTTGCATTTTTTTGTTTTAAAATCGATTTATTTATCCTTAAAAACTGTAATTTCATGAAAAAGAAAATTGTTAACACTTTTTTGAACAGGAAGTAAGGAAGCTTACGCCAAATATACCTACGAGCATACATAGAGTTTTGAGTGGTTGTTTTTGCAATGTTCATAAAAAAAGTTACATTTGTTGTTTCAAATCGATTTATTTATCTTTAAATACTATAATTTCACTGAAAAGAAAACAAACAATTTTTTTTGATAGGGGACAGTGAGAAAGTTCACACCGAATACGCCAGTGAGCATAAATGAAGTTTTGATTGATTGTCTCTGTAATGTTCATAAAAAATTACATTTTTTATTTTATAATTGATTTATTTATCTTTAAAAAATGTAATTTCACTGAAAAGAAAATAAACAAAATTTTGTTTTGACATGACACTGGGAAGAAGATCACGCTGAATATGACTTCGATCAAACATAGAGTTTTGACATGTTGTCTCTACAATATTCATAAAAAAATATTGCATTTTTTTGTTTTGAAATCGATTTATTTATCCTAAAAAATTGAAATTTCACTAAAAAAAATAAACAATTTTTTTTAACAGGAAAATGTGAGAAAGCTCACGCCGAATATTTATGCGATCATTTATGGAGTTTTGACAATTAATCTCTACAATGTTCATACAAAATGTTACATTTTCCTGTTGCAAATCGATTTATTTATCATTAAATATTGTAATTTCACTTAAAAGAAAACAAACAAATTATTTTTTGAATAAGACACTGTGAGAAAGCTCACGCTGAATATGCATGCGAGCATGCATAGAGTTTTGACGAGTTGTTTCTGTAATATTCATAAAAAAAAGGGTTGTAATTTTTTTGTTTTGAAATCGATTTATTTATCCTTAAAAACTGTAATTTTACGGAAAAGAAATTTGTTAACAATTTTTTTGAACAGCAAGTAAGAAAGCTTACACCGAACACCGAATATACCTGCGAGTATACATGGAGTTTTGACGGGTTGTCTATATAATGTTCATAAAAAATGTTACATATTTTTATTTCAAATAATTTTATTTGTGTTTAAATACTATAATTTCACTGAAAAAAAAACAAACAATTTTTTTTAATAAGAGACTATGAGAAAGCTCACGTCAAATATGCCGCTTATAAACAGAGTTTTGACGGTAGTCCCCTGCATACGTTGAACGGTTATTACCACCAAGCTACATGCGCTTTTTAGTATGTAATTGGTATTATGTTTTCTATGTAGCTATCTAAACAAGCCTACTTGGATTTTCACTTCGGTTTTAAAGATTTTATCATTTTAATAATCACTTTTGACTACGCCATATATTAAAAATTTATTTATAATATAGATTAATAAATTGTTTTTGAGAGGGACATTATAAATTAATATATATATATATATATATAAATGTTAAAAATTAATAAAATATATAAATATATGAAAATTTTATAAAAATATTATTTAATTACTACCGATTCGATCATGGTTCAACCACGGTATTACCATTAAACTTTAAATCAGTACTCTCAAATTCAATGACCGGTCCAGTTTTCATAACATTTGGTTTAATGTGTAATTTTATATGTTATCTGTTGACTTATAATATTTTAAGTGAAATTTAATGTAACACCCCTGGCTATCCACTATATTAATTGACAGTTGGCATTCCCGAGCGTGCACATCACGACCTTCTCCCCCCCAAAGGAGTTTTTGCCTTTTGGAGGGCTCGAACCCGGGACCTAAAGGTTAAGTACCACGAAAGCGCCCTCCCATTACCATCTGAGCTAGTAGCTCAGAACTAGCTCAGATGGCAATGGAAGGGCGCTTCTGTAGTACTTAACCCTTAGGTCCTGCGTTCGAGCCCTCAAAAAGGCAAAAACTCCCTTGGGAGGGAGAATGTCGTGAGTACACAGCCCGGAGCCACCGTTAATTAATATGGGGTGTAAGGGGGTGTTACATTTAATTTTTAATACTATGAAGTTATGAATATAATGTTATTTTTTGTTTATTATTGTTTGATATATTATATAATTTATATTAAAAATATTATTTAATTCATTTCCGATCCGACCCCGGTTTAACCTCGGTCGAACCTTTGGCCCTTGAATCGGTGCCTAATCCGGTTCAATGACCGGTCCGGTTTTAACAATCTTGTTGAAAACTGTAATTTCACTAGAAAAAAAAAACAAAGTTTTGTTTGGACATGACATTGAATATACCTACGAGGATACATGGAGTTTTGATGGGTTTTCTCTGCAATGTTCATAAAAAATTGTTACATTTTTTTTGGAATCGATTTATTTATACTTAAATACTCTAATTTCACTGAAAAAAAAAACAATATTTTTCACAAGAGACTGTCAGGAAGCTCACGCCAAATATGTCTGCAAGCGCCTATACATGGAGTTTCGACGGGGTATCTTTGCAATGCTCATAAAAAAAAAGGTTACATTATTTTACTTCGAATCGATTTATTTATCCATGAATACTGTAATTTCACTGAAAAGAAAAACAAACAATTTTTTTTGGACAGGAGACTCAGAAAGCTCACGTCGATAATGTTTGCGAGTGTACATAAAGTTTTGGCAAGTTGTCTCTGCAATGTTCATAAAAAAAAGTTACATTTTTTTGTTTGTTTTGGTAATAGCAATAGTATACTTATCAAAAGAAAATATAGTAGTAATAGTATAAATATTATTACGTGCATTGCACAGTTACATGTGTAACACACAAGTGTATTGTGTACGAGTTACCTTTATTAGAAGAATTGTGTTCGTGTTACCTTAATATTTATTTATCAATACTTTTAATAATCTTACAATTTTTATGACACAAATTAAAAAATTTCTAAATGGAAAATACAGAATTATTTTCACAAACTCTATTTCCCCGCGGGTCAAAAATCTAGTTTATTATTAATAGTATTATAATTAAAAAGTATTATGAATTTATTTATAAATATATATGATCAATTCTAGTTTATTATTAATAGTATTATAATTAAAAAGTATTATGAATTTATTTATAAATATATACGATCAATTTCTATATTTATTATCATATTGATAGTATATTAATAAAATAATATATCAACTATTGAAATAAAAAATTGTAATAACATATAGTATTAAATATTATATAAATTTCCACCTAAGTTTAATTGTTTTATTATCAATATTATTCATTTATTAATAATATTTCAATTAAATAATATATAATGTTTTTAAATAATGAGTGTTATAATATTATATAGCTAGAAAATATTATCTGATGTTATAATAAATTTTATAATTATATATATATATATATTACGGTTCAGTTTATGTAAAATATGTTTGGACATATGATATAGAAATACTTGTTGCTTAGTGGCTTACATTTTTCATTTTTTTTTCTCGACCATCAGCAGCAAAAAATAGCATGTTGTGTATGTAAAAAATCATAGTTATAAAAACCGGACTGGACCGGCCAGTTCAACCGGACTGTTGTCCGGTCCAAACAACCCACATAACTAACTTACCAAGAAATCGGCTGAAAACTGGTAGAACCGCTCTTAAACCGTATATATTCAGTTTATGTAAAATATGTTTGGACACATGATATAGAAATACTTGTTGCTTAGTGGCTTACATTTTTCATTTTTTTTTCTCGACCATCAGCAGCAAAAAATAGCATGTTGTGTATGTAAAAATCATATTTATAAAAACCGGATTGGACCGCCGGACTGTTGTCCGGTTCAGACAACCAACAGAACCAACTTACCAAGAAATCGACTGAAAACTGATAAAACCGCTGTAAAATATGTTTGGACATATGATATAGAAATACTTGCTGCTTAGTGGCTTACATTTTTCATTTTTTTTTCCTCGACCATTAGCAGCAAAAAATAGCATGATGAATATGTAAAATTATAGTTTTAAAAACTGGACTGGATTGGCTGGTTCAATTGGACTGTTGTCCGGTCCAAACAACCCACAGAACCAACTTCCCAAGAAATCGGCTGAAAACTGGTATAACCGCCCATGAACTGTTGAAACCGGTAGGTTTCCGATTTGGACCGGTTTAAACTATTGCATGTTTTACACGAAAAAAATTAGAAAAACACCGTCGCATGGGTTTGAACCCTTTTACTGAGATTGCAGTGGAACTATAGTTACCGCTGGGCCACTTAAATTGAGGCTGTCATTTGGATCAATTATAATATATATAGATACTTTATTGAAATCAAACATTTATGAAATGATGATCATTTCATGACAATATGCGTATAATATTAAAATTACAATAAATGTGTACATAAGTATTATCAAAACCGGACTGGAACGAGTTGAACTGGGAATCGGACCCATGTCCGGTTTTAATGAACCTGAGAACCGTTTTGCATGAAAACCGAGTAAAAATCGGAAACCGGACTAGAAAACTGAGTAAAAACCGGGAACCGGCAGTTCAACCAAAATCCAATTTTTTATCAAAAAAAATGGTCTATGACATTGTTTTTGGCACGTGAGAATTTTTTATCCATTTTTTTTGTACATTGATAGATTAAATCAAATACTATAAAAAATTTAAAATAAATTTATGCATTAATATTATTATCAGAGTACTTACGTTGTATTATTTGTGATTATTTAATATTAAATGTTATTATGACATATTTGTATTGGTTTAATATGTAATTTTACATGTTATATGTTGATTTATAACATTTTAAGTGGAGTTTAATTTTTAATACTGTGAAGTTATGAATATTATATTATTTTTTAATTATTGCTTAATATATTATATTACAAATTTTATATAATTTATTTTCGGTCCGACCCCGGTTTAACCCCAATTGAATCCTTGAATCTTGAACCGGTGTCTTCTCCGGTTCAATGGTAGGTCCGGTTTTAACATCTACATACAGTAAAAAAATATGGGCATAATATTAAAACGATCAATTATTTTCTCATATTTCACATTACAAAAGATATTTGAATACTATAATTTTTTTTGTATTTATTTTAAATTTATAATCATAATTAAATAGTAAAAAATTTGATATAATATTATTGTTATTATTTTATTGATAATATTGTGAGTAAAAAAACAGAAGGAACAATATTTACCTTCAAAGGTATAACTAGAGAAAAGTAAAAATGGGAGAGCTGGTAAAAAATAGTTGGAAAAAATATAAACCAGTGAGTTTGGACCAGTCAACAGTAATATATGCCTTGTTTATATTTTATTTATATTTTATATTTTAAAAAATATGAGAATATTTTCAAATTTATGTTAATAATACTTAATATATTATATTAAAAATATTATTTAATTAATTCCGATTCAACCGCTGTTGAACCGTTAAACCTTGAACCCATATCTTATCCGGTTCAATGTCCGGTCCTTTTTCAAAAACATTGGTAAAAATTCACTTTAAAAGTATTAATTGAAACATTAATTATTGTTTAAAATATACTTCAAAACAATTTAATGAAAATAAATATCATGTATAAAACATAATATATATATATATATATATATATATATCTATCTATCTATCTGTGTGTGCGTGCGCGCGCGCGTGTAATTATACTAAATACTAGATTATTGATGAGAAGCTAATTATTTATCACCAATTGAGAAAATATTTTTCGAATTATAAAATTGAAAATATTAAATAATATCTCAATCTATATATATATATATATATGTATGTGTAATTCAAATAAATAACTAAAGTTACTTAGTGAAAGTGCTAAATAATTACCAAGGTTATCAAAATCGGACCGATCGTTGAACCGGTGAAAACACGGGTTCAAAGTTTAAGGGTTAGACAGGGATAAAACCGGAAATAATTAAATAATAAATTTTATATTTTTATATAATATATAATATTATATATTGAGTAATATATTAAATAATATTCAATATTAAGTTTATGATACATAAATTTGGTCCAATTTTTTAGATACAATTATAGTTGTATTTATTTTTATTAGATAAGTATAATATTTTAATTAATTCTATTCGCTTTTTATTATATTATTAGAATATCTTAGATTATTTTTATAATATTCTAATATATATTTATATATATTTAACGCAACATATATACATATATATTTGTTAAAACACACTCACAAGTTTTTGAAATTTAACTCACGCAGTTCCAACACCATGTTTTACACACGTTGCATGTTGGCCATTGATGGATCATTTATAAAGTAAATGAACGGTCAATGGTAAAAGGAGATGGAGAGGCAGTAGAAGCTGATAGAGTAATTGTGGATGCAAAACTCGATACGCAATGTACATAAGTGGGTGACTGAAACGACTGCACACACTTTCCTTGATATTTTCCCCATTTTTTAATGCACTACTTGTTTTAATTTTAACTCTCTCTCATCTTTCCTTTCTTTTCTTCCTCATTGGCGGCAAAATGCCCTTCTTTCCGAATTTCCATCATACTAATTTAAAGTTGAAATTTTTCTTTACAATTTGGACAATTGTAATCTGTATTTTCCAGATCTTGCAACCAAAAGTCATTCATTTATCTCCTGCCACTTTGTGAAACAGGAAATTTTTTCAAAAAACAATCCAGAGAAATAGATACATGGTGCCATAATAATGACAAAACTTCACCTTTGGTGGAAATCTTGGCACACTCAGCATGCCCCGAATCATTGCAACCATCACAACATACCATATTCAAAAAGCTCCTGCAGGAAGTTAATAGAGGCACTCTCGGTGTATACCCTCTCTTTCTTCAGAGCTCCTACAGTTATTATCTCGCTCTTTGAATCTATTTTTAAACAATTCCTTTGGGGTGGGAAGAGTGAGGCTAGGTGTGTGAATTGGATCAAATGGGACAATGTGTGTGGAGATCGTGAGGAGGGGGATTAGGCATTAAAAATTTGAAAGTTTTTAATGTAGCATTATTAGGAAAATGGTTGTGGAGGCTAAAGACGGAGAAGAAGGGGCTGTGGTTTAATGTAGTAACCAGAAAATATGGTTGGGGGGAAATGGTAATCTGAATAGGAAAGTAAGGGGGAGTTCCTTGTGGTGGAGAGACATTTTCTTGTTGGAAGAGGGTGGGCAGGGGATCAAGCAAAATTGGTTCTCATCTAACCTTGGAAAAAAAGTGGGGGATGGGGGGACACTTATTTTTGGAATGAGCCGGGTGTGAAGGTGGTGCATTATGCGAAAGGTTCGGGAGGTTATTTAGGATATCTAGCGATAAAAACGCCAAGGTGCAAGAAATAAGAAAGAGGGTGGAGGGGAGGTGGATTTGGGATTGGAAATGGCGAAGGAACTTGTTTCAATGGGAAGAAGGTCTTGAAAGGAAGTTAATGGAGGCTGTGTAGGGGGTAGAGTTTCAGGAAGGGGCATGCGATCGATGGGTATGGAATGGGGAAACATCCGGAAATTATACGATGAAGTCAGCCTACAAGCTACTGAGAGACAGACAGACAGGAGAGAGATGGAGACAAGTGGTATAAAAGGATGTGGAATCAAATGGTGCCCCTAAAGGTGTCGGTGTTTGTGTGGAAGATGACACGAAACAAGATCCCAACTAAAGATAACTTATGCAAGAGAGGAATCACAGGAAGAGATGCATAACTTTGTCCGAGATGTAATGAGGAAATAGAGTCTGTGTCTCACCTATTTCTCCAATGTAATAAGTTCACATGGGTATGGAAGGAGATCCTTGGTTGGGTAGGGATTGTGACAGCTATGCTGTGTGAGGGAAAGGCACATTATGAACAATTTGAAAGCTTGATTCAAGGTGGAAAGGAGATAAAATATAAAACAATGGTAATATGGTTTTCGTGTATTTGAGCGATTTGAAAAGCACGGAATAAGGTGGTGTTTCAGTCAAGTCAAGTGGAAATAGAACTGATAGTTGAGGAAGTCAAAATGCAAGCGTGGAATTGGCTTAAATCGTCTTCTAGGGGAAAAGAGTATTTGCTCACACAATGGTTCTCAAATCCATTAGTGTGTCTGGGAGTATGGGAACAAAATAGGTGATAGAGAAGTCTTGGTGAGGACAACAGATATGAATTTGATGCAGGGGTCGGGATGTCAGTACAATAGGGGGTTCGCATGGAGCATATAAAATTTCAATTCTATGGTGCTGTTATAATGGACTAGAAATAGAGTTACATATAGAAAGCTATGAAGCACGGACTCTGACACGGACACGCGGACACCGCTAATGTAAAAACACAGGACACGGACACCGCTATATATATATTAATTAATTAAATAAAATAAAATATAAACATTATTTATAATAAATATAAAAGATCTAAATTGAGAAGCAAAATTTATAAATCATCTACATTGAGCACTTTGTTTCATTACAAAAAAAATCTAAAACAAGATATAGTAATAGTCTTTCACCTAGATTCATCCATCTACCACCAAAAAGCTAAAAATGATCTAATCAAGTTAAGGTCTTTCACCCCCTAATTGATCATCATCATTGAAAAATACACCCTCTAACTCTGGCTCATCTAAAGACAAATTAGCAACTTCAAGAATTCCAACATCATCAAGTGATCCAAAATCATCTCCTGCAATATCCCACATTTTAGTTTCTCCTTGATGATATTGTGCAGTGTTCCTTGAAAGAAGTCGAAGGTTGCTATGAACAAATACTAAATCTTGAGCTCTTTGTGATGTCATCTTGTTTCTCTTTAAAGAATGGATAAATGAATATGTACTCCAATTCCTTTCACTACATGAAGATGAACAAGGTTGTGCAAGTAGTCTAAGGGCAACCTTTTGAAGTATTGGAGCATGAATACCATGAACTAGCCACCAAGTTTTTGGATCCATCTTACCTCTATCACTTAAAGAATCAACATCTGCAAAACCTTCTCTTCCATCTGAGAAGTTGGCAAACTCTATATTCACTTTCCTCCTTACATCCACATCAAGAAATAACCTTTTGAAGCATTTAACTCTTTCATGGGTGAGCTCTGTGTCTTGATGTGGAGAAACTCGATTAGTATCTTCACTTAGCCATTCATGACTGTAATATCTACAATTAAAAATAAATATATACATGATTATAAATTTATATAATCCTAAAAAAGATATAAGTAAAAAAGCATTACGTAAATATTTAATAACCTTGGATTTAGAGAATGAGCTAAGCAATGGAGAGGTGTGCTACTTTTGGTCCAACGGTCAATTAATATAGAGTGCACGGCTTCATGAAAGGTTGATTCTTCAATCTCCGCCTTTCTTTCATGTTGGTATATGGCCTTCTTCACATTTTCAATCATTGAATCCCACATTTCATACACTAGGTGTAGACATGAAGCTTCGGTATCGGTTCTTCTAAGAACATCATAGATAGGATTGGTAAAAGAAAGGATATAATCAACCTTCTTCCACCAACGATCATCTATCAAAGTATCCTTCACAAATTGAGCCTTATCTTGATCATCATCCCTATAAGAAGACCATTGCTCACTAATCACCATCTCTAGGAGTCCTTGCTTCAATTCCTTAAACCTCTTGAGCATTACAATGGTGGAGGCAAATCTTGTTGGAGCAACAGAAAGCATCCTCAATGTGCAGAATGTGTTGAAAATTGATAATCTCATAGAGTGACACATGATAAAGTTTTTGATAAATATTGCATCTTCTGCAACTTGGGTGATCCAAGAACATTCTTCATAAGCAACACTGTTTCTTTCTCAGACATTGGGTGCACATATGTTCTTCAAAGCAAGATTTAATGTATGGACAACACATGGAGTCCAATAAATAGATGGAAACTCAGCCTCAATTATTAAACCCGCTGCCTTACAGACAGCTGCATTATCCGTCACTATTTGCACAACATTTGATGGCCCAACCTCCATAATTACATCTCTCATTTGTTTGGCAATGAATTCTTTATCTTTCACCTCATTTGAACAATCAATGGCCTTTAGAAACATAGGTCCGCTCTCGGTGTGACCATGAAATTAATTAGAGGTCTCCTTTGTGGATCACTCCATCCATCACTAACAATGGTCACACCCTTTTGGCTCCATGCATTTTTCATTGGTTGCAACAAGTTCTCAACATGTTTCCTCTCATTTTGAAGTAACGTTGTCCTTAACTTATTATAGCCTGGAGGTTGGTAGCCACTAATAGAATTGTTGGCAGCATAGGAAAACGCCTTCCTAAAGTGAGGATTTCTTGCTAAATGAAATGGCAGGGTGAGAGATAAACATCCTAGCAATTTCTGCATCAGTGTCTCTCTAGCTTGGATGTTAAAAGAACCTTCTAAGGTTGATGTCTTTCTCTTCTTTCGATCATTAGCTACAATGGTTTGGTCATCGAATCTGAGGAGGTTTGAGACTGATTTTTTTTTGATTTCTCCACCTTCAATGCAGCCTCGTTATCTATCTTTTTGAATTCTATAAGCTTGGTAGCTGTTAACTTAGAACAAGATCTAACTCCACTTCCTGTAATCTTCAAGAAGTGTGCCCTCACTCTAGTGTAAGACCCATTAAAAACTAATTCACAAAGATTGCATTTAATTTCAAAATTTCCCCCTCCACCTACACTTTTTATCTTTGTAACATGCTTCCACAAAGGTTTAGTGTCATCAACATCATCTTGCTCTTTAACTTGACTAGAACTAGGAGGACACATCTCTACAAAATTTTATTACAACACATATATATCATCAGACACAAAAATAAGGATAAAAATAATAACAAACAATAGCACAAACAACAAACAATAAGGAGCAAAGAAACCCCATTAAAATATACAAGCCCCAATAAAATAAGCAACAGGTCATAAAGTGGTCCCATTAAAATAGCGGGTTCCCTGGTGTTCTTTTTTGTTTTTTCATGAATACTGAGGTTCCATCGTTTGATATTAATATAAGCAACCGCAAAAGCATCCCATTAAAATAATAATAAGCAACAGTGTTCCATTTCATAAAGGTGTAGACTTGAGACACGAGGCAGAAAGCAAAACGAAAGAAAAACGAAGCAGAAAGCAAAACGGAGACGCGGTCACGCGAAAGAGGAACTATGCGATGCGCGACGGCAAAACGGAGACGCGAACAAGGCGAGGCGTAAAGCAAAGCGTTGCGAGTTGGTTCGGAGATACGATACCTCACGGCTGACGGTGCGCGATCGGCGGTCTTGTGCAATGGCGCAGAACTTGAAGGAGGAGAAGAAAGCAACAAAGCGAGAAGAGTAGAAGAGAAAGGTACTATTGCATTACGTTCCCCTTTGGTTGTGTGAGAAGGGAAAGAAAAAAATCCCTTTTTAATTAAATTTCAAGCGATCTGTGTAACGAAAAAAAAAATTGAAACGATCTGGTTTCCTTTTTTGTTGCCGTGTCCTCGCCAGTGTCTCGCGTGTCCCGCGCCGTATCCGCCTTCCCAATCGGTGTCCCGCGCCGTGTCCAACGTTTTTTTAATTTTTTTTTTGAATCGGACACTGCAAAAAGGTGTCAGACGCGCATCGTCTGGGCGTCGTGTGGGTGTCGGTGTCGGACGCCGCGTCGGACGCGGGACACGGCGGTGAGAAGCCGCGTCCGTGCTTCATAGATAGAAAGTGTTGCTAGCTGACAACTATAAAAAGAGGGGTGGAATGAGGAAATAATTCAACAAATTGGAAGGAAGAGCATGCTCCAAGTGTCGCATGGGCTGCAACATTAGTGAATAAGGAGTAGCAGAAAAATTGCTCTGCATTAGCGATGTAATTGCAGTGCAGTAGGCGTAGCAGAAAATTCACTGCTATAGCAGGCAAAATATGCAGGTTTTTTGGTTATAAGGCTCTATGGTGCACTCATTTTTTTGTATTTGTGGGGACAAAGTGGCTTAATAATATTGTATTAATGTAATCATTGCTGTAATCATGTAAGGGGATGAGATTGTGATCTTGAACTGGGTATGTATTCTATTGGGCTATGTTCATCTTGTGCATGGACCTTGCTTTTCTCTATAATAAAATTTTGGCTTTTACAAAAAAAAAAAAAAAATAGAGTTCAGTCCCAAAAGATGTCTTTTTTAACAAAAGTAATTAAAACAAATCTCAGGATAGAAACAAAATTGACAAAAAATATTACCAAAAAGCACGAAATAAAAATCTTGGTTCAATATTAATTATCAAAAATCAGCAAAGGAAAAACTAATATAATAAAACAACAACTTTTTAAACTCCAATACAATTTAAGAAAGTTGAGCCTTTCTCTCCTCATTGGAACAATTAGGGAAGGAACCTTATAACCTAAAAAATCACATGCCTTTCCCACCACCTGCTTTTCCCACCACCGGATGTATGTTGCATATCCCTGCACGAATGATGAGAGCATTAGGACTTCAGTTAATTTTTAATGGATTGAACTTTAAGGCATAATTTGGAAATCAAACATCGATAGTTATTCTCAAAAATTAAGAAATATTCTTTGAAAACAAATAATTATCTCAATTGTTAGATAATTGGAACGTCGATTTTCAAGCTAATGCAACATACAATGATAGATATAGAACTTGAAAAGCTTGTTCAGAGTTCCAAACGTGTGTGCCATATAAAATATGCATAAGCCAAAATGCATCAAGAATTATCACCACCTGATACATAGCATACATTACAAACACATTACTAGTAGCTTGAGGGGATAAACACATGAAAGGAAGCCTTAATTCACAAAGCTGGCAGGGTTGCATACACATGAAAGGAAGCCTTAATTCACAATTTAATTTTAAACCTTAACACTGACACAGAGAGAAATCAACTTTCCACGTTAAGAAGGCTCCACAAATATTGCCTCATCGCCTTCTTCAGAAATCAAGATGCACAGATAAAAAACATCATACCATCCCTAAAAGCCAGTAATCTCTGTTATTCAGTACACAACAAAAATAATTAATTGAGAAAATAAAAAAAATCCCATAATTTGGTGGAGTAAAAAGAATCACGTACCTGAATAGAAGATGCAGTACAGGAAAATAAACATGAAAACAACAATTAAAAAATAGATACTACTTGAGGAATCTTAGGGCCTATTTGATTTAGTTTTGGTTTTTAGTTTATAAAAACTATTTTATAAATCAATTTTAAAAACTATTTTTAAGAAGAGAATTAAAAAAAAATCTGTTTGGTAATCCTATTTTCTAAAACTGTTTTAGAGATGGAAAAATGAAAAAACTTATTTGATAGACTTGTTTTCAAAATATGTTTTGCAAACCAAAAAACAGAAAACTTGTTTGATACATATTTTCAAAATGAGTGTCATTACAAGTGAATATTTAAGGAAATATTAATTCATTGAATAACAACTTGATAAGAAAGGATATATTTTTTCAAAAGTAATATATAATTCACTCTCTAATAACAACTTAATAAAGTAAAAGTAATTAAAACAACGCTTGGAGTACCCCAAAAAAATATTTTTTTTACAGGAAAAAACAAAACAATACTTGAGAATAGTGATAAAGTGATACATAATTCACTCTTTAGCATACAGTGGTAAAGTCCAATGGGTCTATAAAAAAAAGACGTCAAATGGATTCAACTAGTAAGAGACTCTCATCATAGTAAACAAGGTTGAGACCCGGGAAGCGCACCTACACCATTGTCTTCTTAATTTTAGCTGTGGAAGATACAAAATCAGCACTCCAATCAGAGACAGCCAAGTAGTGATCAAAGATCACCCAAGGCCCCCCACCAATAACTTTATCCCAATCCTCCGCCAAGTCAAACTTGACCATGTAAAAGCCATTGTCTACATCCATAAACTCAATCCTCCTGTCAGCTTCCACATGGAGGAAAGCTTGAATTGCATTGCCATGAAGCCCACACTTTTTCCTAAAAGTTTGATTACTAAAGCCTCCTTCCATGGTTCACACAACTCCTTGAACATATCTTCTTTGATATAGGCTTTTGGGAAATGTCTATTTCCATTCTCATGAGTAATCTTCACGATGTCTTGTTCCATTAGATCCACTTTCTCTCTAGGGGGCAGCAAATTTGTTCGCCATAAGCTTGTCTCGAAAAGAATACGTCTTCCATAGGTTGGATTGGGTCCCTCCACCGTCGTCCGGTGGCTTCCTCAGGGCACAGTCTTACGCTCAACAGAGAAAACTAAACCCTCCGTATTATATGTATACTTGTGCGTAATTAATAACTTGCTAAATGAGTGTAGTTGTAATCAAATGCCTAAGGAAATGTTAATATATTGAATTAATAACTTGCTAAAAGTGATATATTATTATAAAAAGATATATAATTCTCTCTTTAAAGTAACATATATTATAACAACTTGATTAATAAAGTAAAATTAATTAAAACGGCACTACACAGCCTTTTTTAATTTAAGGTATTTTCCATTAAAGTATATAAAAACCCGTCAAAAAAAAATTAAAGTATATAAAAATGAATCCTTCAAGCTATATATTAAGGACATGTTAATCCACCATGAATTGAGTATAGCGATAACAGTGAAATATAATTAACTCTCTAGAGTAACGTATATAATGACAACTTAATTAACCAAGTAAAATCCATTTAATTAAGAGCAACAAATTCACGACTAATTAATGCAGATGTTTGAACCTTTGCTTTATTCAAGTATTTCTGATGATAATCTTAAATCATATTAATCAAGAGAAACTCTGCCAATTCATCATCGCTTCAATTGAAAGAAGATTCATCTTTTAAAACCACTTTTAAGATATCATTAACAAACACAGATTAATTTTTTTTTTGAAACAAGCATATTCATTCCATACCATTCATAATAAATTCAGCAATACAGGCTAGTACATAATAAAAAACTTGGGGACTAGCATATAATTTTGATGCCCTAGCTAACATATGAACAACAGAATTCGCTTGTCTCCTAATGAAACTAACTAAGTAGTTTGGGTAAGATCTCAACTTCTCCTTACATTTGTTAATGATGACTCCTACCTTAGTTTTGTAATTTGAATCTCCAAGGATGCTGTCAACAACAAATTTGCAGTCCAACTAAAAAATGACCTTATTGAATCTCCAAGGATGCTGTACTCAACAAATTAAATTTTTTTAAAACTCAATTTTTTAAAATCAAGTTTTTTAACGCCAATTCTTCAGAAACAATTCTGTCAAAATCTAAAACAAACGGACACTGGGTCAGACCAAAGCTTTTGAGTCATGATTGTCAACATTAGTTGCCATCTATGAGAAATTAAAAGTTTAATTAAAAGAAAAAGAAAAAATAAATTAAAAGAAAGGGAAAAAAAAGGATGGGCACCAATTATCCAAACCCATTAGTAAATAACTATCAATACAAAAAGTATAATAACATGACAACACAAATGTTAATCATACCACAAAAAAAAAAGAATAGGAAAAAAAAAACCTAACAAAGCATCAACGTAAAAAGGAATGAGGGTGGGGGTCCATTTACATTACATAAAAAAAATAATATTTAACAAAAATGAGCCCAATATGCAACGAAACTAATAAAAAGAAGCACCCAACACATGTACCAATAATTATATAAGAATAAGATTGAAAGAGGCTCCAAGGTTGAGGCAAGTTCTACTAACGCCCCCTTTGGATTAGTAACACCTCTTGTTAGCTTTTTTAATTTTGAAATCACCAAATTGCCCTGTTCTTACGTCTGTTTTTTTTCTACGTCAGCGAATCGTAGGTGAATTCAGTTCACATACGCGTACTAAATTCAATTCACGTAACCTACGTAAATCCAATTCACAGCGTACGTGAATTCAATTCACGGAGCTTAAGTGAATTCAATTCACGTAAAATTTGAAAGAAAAAAAAAGAACGTTCAGAGCTTGGGGATAAGGGCAACTTAGTCTTTTCAAAATTAAAAAAGCTCACAATGGGGTGTTACTAGAACCAGCCTAAGTTTAATATAGCAGCAAAATTTGCACAACGGGAACAAAGCGGGAGGGAGGCGACCCGCAGTTAAGAAAAAAACAAGGGAAGGAAACCGAAACACACACACAACACATAACATGGGATCTAAAAAAAATTTCATGTTAATTACTATTGTGCCATTAATGAAAAGAGGGTCTTCTCCGTGTATTTTTAGTTTTATAATCGTGTTCTAGTTTTTGAAAACGAAAACTAAATTACAGAACTAAAACAACTTTTATCTGTTTCTATTTTTTAGTTTTTTAAAACCGTAAACAAAAACAATTTTAAAAAATAAGTAAGGTAAAAACTTTCTCCAAACAAGTTTTTTGGTTTTCTAATTTTTTAAAAACCAAAAACAGTTTTTGAAAACAGAAATCAAATAAGCCCTTAATTTTTTTTTTTTGAGGATGGCCATCAGAGGGTCTCTCCACCATTTCTTAATTTTCTCTTCGTTACCAGTCAAAATATTATTCCTCGTTGCATATCCTGTAAGCTTGACCTTTTCCCTTGTCTATTTTGTAGTTTTGTCTAATAGGCAGTCTGGGACATCACGAAGGTGTGGAGGAGAGGCGTTATTGCTCAAAATTTTGTGTATCAATAGATCTGTTGAAACATGAAAAATGAAAAAATGAATGCCAAAAGCAAATGTTACGCTTACAGAGATCCATGATATGGTTCCTGCATATAACTCAATTATCTATAACGACGTTTGGAAATAAATAAAAACAAAACACAAAGAAGTTAAATTTTTGTCAAGAGCAATAAAGTCCACGAGAGATAATAGCAGAAGCAAAATGAAGTTAGACTTCGAAGAGGATATATTTTCGAGTAGAGCGAGAAAAAAAAGAAGATCAACTGAGATTGAGAAAGAAGCGACACAGTGTGGCATGATCTCTCTCACATCATCTCCCCTCTTCTTTCTTGTTCTCAATGCGCACCTCTCGTACCCAGATTTAAACAATTTTGAAATTCTAATTTCTCTCACAGCATCTCCCCTCTTCTTTGTTGCTCTGAATGTGCGCCTCTCACCCCAGATTTTAACACTTTGAAATTCTAATTTTACGATTACCCAAAACTGTCTTTGGAAGTTACTTGTCGTGTAATACTGCAATATGAGTTAAAGGGTAAATTGGGGAAAAAAGTAAGACACCAAAAAACAGTTACACGAGGTCATTCCCTTTATATAATAGTATTGAAGTATTGATATATAATGGTATAGATACTCAGATCCCCAATCCTTCTTCTTCCCTCTCCTTAATCTCTCTTTTACTCCTCCCCTTCCTCTCGTTGTCTCACATGCACACAAAGAACTTGTCTTCTTCAGTTGAAAGCAGCAACAACTTGCTGAGGCAAAGACCCAAACGCCGAAAGTTGATGCAAAAGAGAAACACGTAGTTGAAAGCGGAAACAGTCTTGGTGATGAAGGCCCAAACTCTTGAGGTCACCGGCAACCACTAAAGTCACAAAGAACAGAGAAAGGAACTTATTTTTTGAGAACCGCCTAAACCCGATGAACCACTGGTTTTTTTCCAGTTTTCCCGGTTTTTGATTGGTTTAGCGGTTATTTGTCCGGTTCTTCTACACAGCAGTTTTAGGGGTCAGTCAGACTGGATAGCACCCCAGTTCACGGTCCAACCGGCCAGTCCGGTCCGATCTTGACAACATTGTATTAAATTAGAGAAAAGTAAATTTGAAAATAATTAAGAGGAGGGATCAAATTACACCCGAAGAGTTACACCAACAGTTACACCCATTCAATAACATCCTATCGGATAAATATTTTTCAAAATGAATGGTTGGATTGAAAGTTATTATCATAAAGATCATATTTGTAAATTTTAACATTAATCTATAATCGTTTGCTATGTAATCAAGATGCGTCAAGATTAACGTCAACGGTATAATTACAAATAACGTTAATCTTGACGCATCTTGATTACATAGCAAATTATTACATATTAATATTAAAATTTACGGATATGATCTATATGATAGTAACTTTCAATCCAATGGTTGGTTTTGAAAAATATTTATCTGGTAGGATTTTATTGAATGTGTGTAATTGTTGGTGTAACTCTTCGAGTGTAATTTGATCACTCCTCAATAATTAAATGACACCGTGAATTGTTAAATACTAACTATTATCTGTACAATACAGTAATTTTAGTTTATGATAAAAATTAATAATATTTTTATATAAAATAAATATTACATGGTTTGAGTGTATATCTAAATTTAAAATAGATTTATTTAAAAATAAAAATACAGTTATTATTAAATTACAATTATTTTTTTTGAAGGAATTAAATTACATTTATTGACAGGTGTATAAAATAAATAAGATATCTGTTAAAATTAGATAATTTTTCACGTCAATAAAAATTAAATGACATTTTTTAACTTACATATCTAAATTTAAATATTAAATTATGTATATAAATCTAAATTATAAATTTAGACAATTATTACAACAAAGAAACAGTAAAATCAACTAATTAATGTAATTAATTTTTTTATCATACTTTATAACATCACTCGTATGATTGTATTCATTTGCTTTCCATTTAAATTTTCTATTACAATAATTTTGAAACAGTTATATTAATTTTAAAGAAAAAAATTATAAAATTGCACGTACTAAATAAACTTGTGCTTAATAACTAACTATTTATATGTGTATTGTTTTCAAAAAAAAAAAAAAAAAAACTATTCTTGGTTGGCGTAATTGATGTAAAGAAAAGCTGAAACAAGAGACGAGATTGTAATGTGGTATATTTCATATATTTTCTTTTATATTTCAGATTTTAAAGCGTGTATGGGCTTAGGTTATTATCATTTCTTCCTTCGATTCACCACCCAAGTTGATTTTGAAGAAGTAAATATAAAATAAATAAAACTGAAAGTAAAGTTCCTTGAAAAGTCCCAATTCTAACAGTAGCTTTATCTTTCATTTTTTGGGTTTACTGCACGATATGTGAGAAAAATGGAGTTCTTGACAGAATCCCTTTTGTAAATTTGTTCTCTTGATGCATTGGCTTTTTGGATCATTCTACATCTCCTTTGGTATTCCATCAGAACCACCTTCTAGTGAAAGAACACTTGCAAATTGCTTTCCTTCCGTTATCTATGTTAATTAGTGCTGTTTCATTGTACCATATACCACTTCATTATGACTCAGATTACAATGAAAATGTAATTCGTCTTGTTGTTGTTAGGCTCTTATTCCAATTCACTCTTTATTCAGTAAATTCTTGGTGATAACTTATGCCAGTAGGTAGCTGTTTATTTTAAATGAAGTTGGAATCGATATTTTCCATTTAGAGCAGAAGTAATTGTTGGGGTTGATATCTTTTTTGTGCTTATGAGTTGAGTCAACCATTTCAAAATAATCCAAATGCTGCTACAGTTTAGTTAAATTCAAAATTAATCAACTCCATCCCTGTCTGATGTTTTCATTGTTTCAATGCAAGAGGATCCTCCTACACAGATTGCTCACACAATTATGTTTTGTATTGTGTAGCTCATAGCCAATTTTGTTTTAGACTATCTGTTGATTATAGGATATCTGGTTATGACCTTGGTATTCATGTTGTCTAACTTTTTTTAGTTGTAACATGCAATCCCCCTTTCTTTTGTATTGTGCTCAACAATATTGCTCAATTTCCCTATTCACTTCAATCTTCATTTAAAGTGAATTGTCGAGCTTGGTTCACTCAGATTAACTTACATTATGAACATATTGCATTACATTGACAGGTACTACTCAATGTACGGACATGTGGAGAGACTAGCAAGAGAAATAGCGAAAGGGGTTAACTCTGTGGAAGGTGTTAGAGCCAGAATATGGCAGGCATGTGTATGACTTCCATTATTTCACAAAATTGCACATAGTTAGCAACAACCACATCAGAGTTGTTGACTTTATTGACTTATGAGCAGGTAGCTGAGACACTATCAATTGAGGAGCTTGCTGAGCTGGGAGCTCCACCTAAGAATAATGCACCACCGATCATTACCCCCAAACAGCTCCTTAATGCTGATGGTTTTATCTTTGGCTTCCCAACAAGATTTGGAATGATGGCTGCTCAGTTCAAAGCTTTTCTAGATTCCACTGGAGGTCTATGGAAAACACAACAACTTGCAGGCAAGCCTGCTGGTATCTTTATCAGCACTAGTTCCCAAGGTGGTGGACAAGAGATTACAGCGTAAGAACACCTCTATCTGAATGTAGTTTCTCAATCATTTCCTAACAAAGATGAAAAATTGATGACTAGAAAATTTGTGGAATATATTACAGGCTTACTGCTATCACTCAGCTGGTTCATCATGGAATGATATTTGTTCCAATTGGATATACATTTGGTCCTGGCATGAAGGATATGAAGGAAGTTAAAGGTGGAAGTCCATATGGTTCAGGACTTTATTCTGGAAGAGAACCAACTTCGTTAGAGTTGGAACAAGCATTCCACCATGGGAAACATTTTGCCACTATCACAAAGAAGCTGAAAAGAGCTACATAATGCTGCCCCAACTTTAAACATACATACTAATAAAGATTGTACCAACATGTTGCTTCAAAATCACTTGGTCTTACAATGTATTTTGAGTTCTGTTCTTTTAGTTTTTCCATGGTAATACTTGTTTCTTTTCAAAAAGAAAATTCTCTGTATTGAGTTCTTTTCTTCTGTTGCACGGTGCATTGTTGGTTATTGAAAATAATAATAACTCATTGTGAATTGCTGATTCTTATTAGTTTGTATGTTTAAGTGCACTAAGTAGAGATACTACGAGATTGTGGTGTTGGTGATCAATTTCCTCTACGCTTCAAGAGGTAAACGCTACAAACAATAATCTTATTTGTGATTCATAAGCAATGCGTGATCCGTGGTTATGAGATCTTTCCGTTTGAGGGAGTTTATGAAAAGAAATTTAAAATGTCGGTCTCTCAAATCCCCAAAAGCGTGTTTGCCATGTTTGAAAGCTTGTTTTAATTTCATATATGATATGGTCATGTAAAGCATGCTTATTTTGGTTAAAGGTTTGATTTTTATCCTGTTCTGGATGTCTCGATTTTCCGAGACGTGTTTATAATTATAATCACCGTTCATCTTGTTTGATTTTCGTGTTTGCAATTGGTTTTGTTATTCGATGCGTTTTTTATTTACATGAGAACCCGTGCGTTTTTTCATTTTTTTAGGAATCGGGGTGATCAACAAATGCGTGAACTGAAAACTGGATTTCCATTTTTTTCAATCGGTAGCGTTATTCAATTGTTTTGAATAGAAAACGTGAATCAAATTCCTTTTGTATTCACAGAATCATTGTATGCGCTTTTCTGGAACTAAAAGGGAACATGATTTGGTTCAAATTTTTTTTTTTAATGTCTGCACTTTCATGATTGGCCTATTACCTTTAGATCTACGCAGCACAATGCTAGAATATGAAGGAACATTAACTTTTCATATCAAAGGTTACATGATATTTCAAATCAGTGTGATATTGATTAGCTTTCATTGGCTTATGAAATGGGTTTTCTATTTTGGTCTGCACATATTCCCGTTTTCATGCTTGTAAAACCATGAATGGATTTTCTTTTCTTTTTTTTATGATTATTCAATTGCTTTGAATATTTGTACAGTACATGATAAGCTGGATTGTTTCAAATACATTTTGTTTTGTACTTTGGGTGTTTGATAAAACGTGAGTGTTAACATTTTGATATTTTGGTGTTTATTTTTTTTAATAATAATAGTAAATAACAGTAATAAAAAGTTTATTATTATTGTTAGTTATTAAATATTTTAAACACATGGTTTATGGTTATGCCCCAGATAACGACGTTATTTATTTTGGTAAATACGACCTGCGTGTCGTGATTTATTTGAATTAAAATACGGCCTGCGTGTCGTGCCTTTTTATTTATTTATTTATTTTAATTAATTTTTTATTTTATTTTTTACTTCGAAGAGTTGAAGAGTTGGCAACACCATATGGAGGAGCTTGATAAGCTTGCTCACGGGTCAAAGAATTATAATAGTTTAACTATTTCATTCTTAGGAGGCCATAACCGTAATATCATATCTCGTTTTATATTTACGCAAGTGTTGCGTGAAATATATTATGTGAATGATTTAAAGATGTATGAGCATGTATGTCCGATATGTTTTGTATGTTAGATGAATGTGCATAGGCATGTATGACATGTATGCTGAGAGAAAAACGCCTTGTATGTTAATACAACGCCGGTGAAATCATTCAAAATAACAAAAATCCATCAAAGAAAATATTAAGTCGAAATCCCTTCTGATGCGTGGCACTCGTCAAGGCCAGGATCGAATAAGTGTGGGTCATGCCAAAGTTAAGCACCTTATTTTATCTTGGTGAGGCGGATAGGTGAAATAACCAACTACCAACCATTAGGTTTGACTTAATTGGACGAATTCAATAGGATTGAAATGGGCCTGGAGGCACGATTTGGGCTTTAATTCATAAGATGAATTAGAATAAAGAGTTATTCACCCAGTTAATCCAAGAGTTGCATAGAGATGCAATTGTAAAAGAGTGTCCCACCTAAATAACTGAGTTCTTGGCGATCAGCCAAAGCTGACTCAGTACAAGGTGAAATATGGATCTTGGCCCACTAGAAAATCTTCCAACAAGATTTTTCGAGCCAATGATGAAGGTCATTGATTTGAGTAAAATAGTGAGGGCGTATTTAATAAAAGTCTTTATTAAATATGGTTTTGTCATGATACTTTTGTTCTGCATGTTTTATTTTGTTTTAGATTACCATGTCTGGCAACACCGCTAATACCATGACATTGCAATTTATCCTTGAGAAGGACAAACTGTCTGGGAGCAACTTTGTCGACTAGCAACGAAACTTGAGAATTGTTCTCAAGTAGAAAAGAAAGTTGTATGTGCTCGATGAACCAATGCCTGAAGCACCCGCTGCTACTGCCCCTAAGGCTAAGAGGGATGCTTACTAGAAGCACCTCAACGACACCATAGATATTGGATGTCTCATGCTAGCTGCCATGACTTTGGAGTTACAAAGGCAACACGAGAACTTGGAGGCGTTCGATATGATCGAACACCTTAAGATACTTTTTCAAGGGCAAGCCAGGCAGGACAGATTTTACACCTCCAGGGCCCTTTTCCATTGCAGGCTGGCTGAAGGAAACCCAATAGGGCCTCATTTACTTAAGATGATTGGGTACACTGAGAGTCTCGAGAAGCTGGGATTTCCTTTGGCCTAGAGGTAGCAACAGACCTTATCCTGCAATCGTTGCCAGATAACTTTAGTCAATTCGTCATCCAGTATAACATGAACGATTTTGCTAAACTGTTGCCGGAGCTTACAGGTATGTTGAGGACTGTAGAGCAAAATATTAACAAGGGAAAAGGAAAGGCCGTTATGATGGTAACTCTGGAAAGGGGAAGGGCAAGAGGCCGGCTTCTTGGGCTACGAAGGACAAGGGCAAGAAACAGTTCAGGCCAAATTCTTTTAGCCAGAAGCCAGCAGGCGGGGTGGCTAAGGATGCTTCCTGCTTCCATTGTGGAAAAACTAGACATTGGAGGACGAACTATCCAAAATACCTAGAAGAGTGTAAGACACCACAACATAAAACGAAATAAATAGCGCTTATTTTTTGCCTTCGCTAGCATTTAAAAACGCTTCCTATTTAGCCGCTAGTGATCTGCTTCAAAAAGACAACGTTTTAAAAGCGCTAGTGAAAACTGGAATCGTTAGCGCTTCCTTGAAAAAACGCTAGCTATTGTTGATAATAGCCAGTGCTTCCTTGAAAAAGCGCTATCTATTATTGATAATAGCTAGTGATTTTTCGAGGAAGTGCTAGCTATTATCAATAATAGCTAGCGCTTTTTCAAGGAAGCACTAGCTATTCCTTTTTTTTAAAAAAAAAATTGACTTTTAGTGACAGACAAAAGCTGTCACTAAATATCAAATTCCGTATGTAAATGTCAAGTTGACATTTACCAACGGACACTGAGGCTATGCATTATTGGACTCCTATCTACAACTCTCGTCTATCACTGAAAGTCAAATTTCTTAATTTCAAAAAATTGCAACTAAAATTAGTTTAATTAATAAATACATTAAAATATATCAAACAAACAAATAAATTATTTAACAAAGAAAGACCGCGACTAGTCAAATTACAAAGAGCTTTAAATTAAATATATCACCTAAATATTACCAAAAAACTATACTGATCACAATTCACAATTACCAGTTCATAAAGTAACCATTCACATCTGTAAGAGAATAACAACAACAACTGGGAGCTAAAAGAAATAACACAAGGACCAAGTATAAGAAATAAAAATTTCAAAATCCCAGAAACCTCAAATAGTTAGCTTGATCATTTCTTCTCCTACTTAGTTTCTTCCATTTTCTCTGCAAACAAACCAACACACTTCTCACGTAAAAATCATAATTAAAAATTAAACTTATTAAGCAAAAATCTGAATCACAGCTAAAGATCTAATATGATCTCATGCCACTGCTGAGACAGTGTAAATTGCTCCTTTAAATTCATAAAATACAATTCACAAGGACAACAACCCAGAATAAAAAATGTTACCTCAGGATGCATATTGAAGAAATCAATCAGCCTGGAATTAAAATTTCAGAAAAGAGCCATATAAGCAGATTGTCTAGGGCGTTCTTCTACAACCTCAAATACCAAGGTGGTCTTCATATCTGGCTCCATGCACCAGCTCTCCTTGTCATGAACAATCACCTTATCTATTTGTATGCCTTCAACTTCATCTGCGCTAGATGAGTATAAGAGAACTTTCTAGAAATAAAATACACTACAATCCCTCCTTAACCCATCAATCAAAGAAAATGGATCCTTAGCAGCTTAAAATTGAACTTTAACGGGGGATAAAAATAAAAAATGAAGCCTTAAAATAGATACTATCCAATATCCATTAACTAATTGGAGGCACTTAAAAAACAGAACAATCACCTCTTGGCATGAACTTCGACCTTCTTGCAAATATTTTCGAAAGTTGGAGACTTGTTACGCAGATGCAACAATCTAAGCGAACGAGTCATATGATAAAACAAATCAGCAATGCACTTTGCCAACTACAACATTTTCTTAAATTCAAAGTGAACCTCAACATTTTCAGAGGTGTACACCTCTATGTAATGCAAATTGGGCATCCTTTGTCATGGACTAAACAGAGAACCTTTGACAGTTAGTTAAGTTAACATGCAATTCCAGTAAACTTCCAAAACAACAGAAACCCCAAAATAAATGTTCAAACTCTAGTTACACTTCATGTAACTTCCCAATCAAATAATCAAATGCACATGCAAGCAAAAAACGGAGAAAAAAAATGACGACAAAAACAAAAAAACAAGGCCTTTAAAAATCAGAAACATCATGACCAAAATTTGAAATGAACAACAGGAATTGTATAAATATCCTTGCATCGTCCTTAATGCTTAATGTTTATATCAGCTTAAGGAAGAGAATAGAAATACTTTACAGTTAGCAAGTAAGTTATATTAAAAAACGAGTTGAAATCTGCAATGCTTATTTTATAAACTATTTCAAGTTTTGCGGAAAAACACCTTGCAAAACAGAGACTATAATAATCACAAGAGAAAGTTAAATTAGTTGGGGAACAATGCAACAGTTTAAGACTAAAACTACAACTTCTGGAGAAACAAATTTACTGGACAGAGATAGAGGACTAGAAAAAAAATGAAAGAACCTATCAATATAAAACCTCTAAATTAAACAATGGACGAATATAGGAAATAGAAACTAACTACTATTGCAAAACCCTCAAAGTTCAGCAATGTTGAACATGCAAGGCAAGGAGAACTATACTTATTACCTCCTTATTCAACATAAAAATTTGTGAAGCTTTTAAGTTCAATTGAAGTGGATTATATTTATGCACATTATGGCTAATCCAATCACCACGTAACAACAAAGCAACTCAAGGAAGATCAAACTGACAGCCAAGTTAAAATAAGATAAGCCAATGATAGAAACAATTACACAGTAAGGAGTTATTAGAGAAAATAATAGGCAGAGGAGACAACCCAAATGTAAGCTCTGAGTGCTAGCAAAATCTTGAATCTGCTGTCGTATAACGTCAATTCCTCTATCATCTGAAGCATTGAGCTCTAAAATCATATTGTGGTATTGAGGCCATATAGTTTGCTGAAAATTAACACATTGAGATGCATCATTCAGCCGGTTTGGGTGAGGAAATGGAAGAAGAGAAATGATAAACCCTAGGATGAAAGGGGAAAGTCTTACTGGTCTCAATAATGTCACGGTGAATGGCGACGTCGTCGAGGGACTGAGGGCGATACTTCTTGACCCACAGAATTGCCTTGCCGCTGGCAGGAGGGTTACTGGCGATGACGACACGTTTGCCCTTATCGGGCCTGGCAGATGCAACATAAAAACTGCACGCACACACATGCTCATAGATCAGAACGCAAACAAACAAAGCATAAAGAGAAAAATTGAACCTGACCGAATAGAACTGAATCGGACTAAATCTGAAAACAAGTTATGGTGCAAGTGAGTGAGGGAGGGAGAGTACCTGGGAAGCACGGCGCATGAAGCGAGTTCGATGTCGCGGATTTTGAGGCCTGCGAAGGAGATGAAAATGAGGATCTGGATGCTGAGGGATTCAGAGATGAAGAGGTAAGAGAAGATGATGAAGGGGATGGAAAGGAGGAGGATGAGGCCGCGGAGGAGGATTCCGGCTTCCAAGGATTTGGGGCTCGTGGTGTGCTTCTTCACCTTGTGTTAGGGTTTCGTTTCTGCTCGTGCTTCTCATCCCTGTCGCGTTCCTTTTTCATCTCCCTTTCCAGATTAAAAATTAGGGAAAGATAATAGACAGCGATTTCATCGAGAAGCGCTGGCTATTACTATTCAGGGGAAAAATAATAGACAGTGCTTTTGTCAGGAATTGCTGGCTATTACTAAACTATCATTAGCGTTTCCATGAAAAAGCGCTAGCGAAAGTCTTCAGCCTAATTTTTTCCAGGGCTTTAATAGAAAGTGCTAGTTATTTAATTGACTAAAGCTAGTATTTTTTTCAAAGAAGCGCTAATGATGAGTTACAAATTTTTTTTAGCTAGCGTTTTCAGTGGATAACGATGTTTAAGGTGGCTCCATTTTTTTACAAATCTGTTGTAGTGAGAAGAAGAAAGGAAGTGAGAATCCACTTCAGGTATTTATATTATTGAGGTTAATTTATCTACTTCAGCATCATGGGTATTAGATACCGGATGTGGTTTTCACATTTGTACTAATGTGCATGGATTAAGAAGGAGTTGGACTTTGACTAAGGGCGAAGTAGACCTACGAGTTGGAAATGGAGAAAAGGTTGCTGCATTAGCTATAGGGTTTTATGTTTTGACTTTTCCGTCTAGGCTTATTTTGGATTTGGATAATTGTTATTTTATTCCAGCAATTAGTAGAAATATTATCTCTATTTCTTTTGGACAAGAAAGGTTTTAATAGTATTATTATTAAGGACAAATGTTGTTCGCTTTATTTAGATGATGTTTTCTACGCTAGTGCACCTATGAGTAATGGGTTTATGTCCTTGATCTCAATATGCCCATTTATAACAAAAATACAAAAAGGGTCAAATCAAATGATTCGAACCCGAAATACCTTTGGCACTGTCGTTTAGGCGTTATAGGTGAGAAGCGCATTTCCAAACTCCATAAGGATGGAATCTTGGACTCATTTGATTATGAATCATTTGAGGTTTGCAAATCTTGCTTATTGGGAAAGTTGACTAAGGTCCCATTCACTGGACAAGGTGAAGGCAAGTGAGATTTTGGGCTTAATATATAGTGATGTAAGTGGCCCACCAAGCAGAACTGCTAGAGGTGGTTTTCCTTACTTCGTTACATTTACTGATGATTTCCGTAGATATGGGTTTGTGTATCTAATGAAACACAAGTCTGAAACCTTTGAAAAGTTCAAAGAATTCAAGAATGAAGTGGAGAACTAACTTGGTAAGAGTGTTAAGGCCATACGATAAGATCCTGGTGGTGAGTGCTTAAGCCAGTAGTTTGATGACTATCTAAAGAAGTGTCGGATAGTATCCCAAATCACACCTCTAGGAACACCACAATGGAATGTAGTGTCTGAAAGAAAGAATCATACCATGTTAGACATGGTCCGATCTATGACGAGTCAGTCAGAGCTCCATGAATCTTTCTGGGATATGCTTTACTTACAGCTGCTTTCACCCTTAACCGTCTTCGATCTAAGGCGGTTGAAAAGACACCATATGAGATATGGACGGGCCAAAGACCCACTATGTCCTTTCTGAAGCGGTTGAAAAGACACCCCTTCCCATTATCAAAGATATAAAATGCTGCTGGTATAATAATATGTTACATAATTTATAAAAAATGAATGTTGTACTCCTATCAAGACCCATCCGTTGGATCCTCTAAAAGTGAGTGCACAGTGCCTGAATACACAGTATGCATGTGTGGACTCCACCCGATAGTATCAAGTTCACTGGCTGATCATTCTTTCTGGTATCACCTTTCTAACTTTATTCATTTAATAGTATGGATATGCACAACAAAAATAAACAGGAGATCAGAACACACTATATGGACTAACAGAATAGAAATAATAGTAAGAAGAACTCATGTATGAATAGGTTAAAACATAGTTATCACAAACACATCCATCTCCAAAGTCATTTGGTTTAAGAATCATTACCTATGCTACCCCCTCTCATACTCATGAACCCTAAGATTCTATATGCCTACATGGACACACAGCAATATACAATAGTGTTGGCCCCACCTTAGCCATAGTAACAGCAACCTCCCATCAGCCTGTGAAGGGCAGGTCAAGTGAGTTGTCCATCCACAAATCCCGCTCATCATACCCCTAAGAGTTCATCTCTGTTCCCTAACTTCAGCGATAGGAACAGGTAGTGGAGTGACATTCGGGATCGTCACTGAGGACAATGAATACAACAGTGCCCCATCAGGATGACCAGGAACTCCGACGTCCCAACAGGATGGTCGGGAGCCATCCGTCACCTGTAGACTTGCTGGACCCAGACTATCCTCAAGGACCAGTAAGTCCTGTACTGTCTGTACTCGTACCCGCACTCTGGTACCTGACCTCGTACGCCAACCTACGCGCACGGCGGTGGATTACAGCTATGCATATGAATCCTCACCTTCTATTTCTAAATCATAACCTAATAACCCAACCACGATTTGACTCAGTGGACTTTAGTATCTATTACTTAGTTCGTACTTCAATGTATCCAATGCGATTAAGTACCAATTACACTTTAGGGTTCCAAATCACTAATCGCCCCTTTACAACATTCATCACACCCACAACACTCAAACATACAATAACAGTGTCATGACTAACACGTACTGCATCATCAATCATTCGATCAACCATAAATCACTATTTATCCCTAGTGTCGTACAGGCGACCTAATACAAATCACACAGTCACATAATCAACCATCAATCACTTAACAAACGATTCCCTTATGGGTTGATAGACTAGCGGTGGCTACCATCAGTCATCGTAAGTCACAACCCCTTTCTTGAGGTGTTGTCATTATCAACCCTCTAGTAGGGCTAAGGTCACCCTACACCTATTCTACATTTATTCTACTACTATATTTCCTAGTGGATAGGGTTATGTCTCCCTTACCTGATTAGAGAACCGTTGTTGCTCGCTCCCTCACGCTCCTTCCTGCTTCCCACGTTCTTCTCTCATTCCTCACTCGCGACTCTAGTTATTGGAATTATGAAGAGGAAGGAAGGATGGAAGTTGTGATGTGTAAAAATGGGTGGTAAAACCACCTAGGTATAGTCACTACTAGAAAAATTGAAATTAGAGAAGGACAAAATCCCTCGTTAAACATACAAAAATCCGTCACAAAACACATTAGCGATGACGGACATGAATTCGTAACTGAATTTGGCGTCGCAAAAATTTTAGCGAGGGAAATATGGATTCGTCGCAATTTGGGACGGAAAATATCCCTCACAATTCCATAAAATCCATCACTAAAGAATAGACATAAATCAAACAATAAATTGCATTTTCCATCGCTAATAGTGAGGGATTTAATCCCTCTCTATTAGTGACATATTTTTTTCCTCGCTAATTTGCACTTTATTATAAAAAAAGTAATTGAATATTACGATTGTTTTCGCTTTTTCCACCACCACCGCCAGAAAACTTCAACCACCAGAAAGACAAAAAATCCCAGAGAGAGAAGAAAATTGCAGAACAATCTAAATAGAAAACACTAAAATTTCAATAAAAGCCAAAATAAACCCAAATAATCAAATACATTACATTATTATGCAAAACCAACAAACCCCTAGAAATTTCTTATGAACAGCCACACAATCGAGGTCCACTACAGATACTAAAATCCCTCTTCCACCACTCTATCTCAATATTTCAACCCCTTTCAACCATTTGTGTCAATCTGCCATCGTCCCTGTCAAAAGAAGTAGAGGGATAGAAAATTAGAAAGAGGGAAAAATAAAAAACTAGTAGCAACAGTAACAAAAAGAGAGAAACATACCAAGGAAAAAGAGAAATAAAGAGTTGGGTGACCCCTTTCGATGACACTTCGTCGCTGTTCGTCGTTCAGCCACCTACCAGCACGCATTGAACAACCTCTTTCACGAGTGAGAAGCACCATTTTTGGTTAGCCAGCGATGTGAGCATCCTCTTCCTCGTTCGCCGATCTGAGTAATGAAAGTGAACATCCCCTTCCTTGTTTGCCGATCTGAGTAATGGAAGCGAACATCCTCTTCGTTGTTCGCCGATCTGAGTAATGGAAGACAAATTCTCATCCTTGCTGTTAACCAGCGATGTGCTGTGGCAGTCGCTATTTGCAATGATTGAGTGGGCTTCTAGGATTTTGAATCTGAAGAGATAAAAATAATGAAAGAAAGAGGCACGGGGAAGGTGGGGAAAAAGCTAGGTTTCTGAAATGAATTACAAAAAGAGAGAGAAAGAGAGTTGGCTTGGAAACAGAATTAAAACGACACACAAAAGAAACACAAAATGGGATGATCTAAACCATTAAAAAACCTACTGATCAGTGTGAGTTTTGATCCAACGGTAGTAATAAACCAAAAAAGACACAAACAATATTATGCCATTTCCACTTTTATTTTTCTTAGTGAGGGAAAATATCCGTCGCTATTAGGGACGAAAAATATCCCTCGCTATTTGTGACGGATTTTGTGACGGATTCCGTCACTAAACTGCATCTTACAAATTTTGTGATGAATTTAGTGACGAAAGATTTAGAGAGGGTATATTTCCATCTCAAAAATCCCTCACTAAACGTATTTTAGTTAATTTGTGACGGATAAATTAGCGACATATTTTTTCCGTCACTAACTTCGTCACAAACTAGATACAACTTAAGTCCACCTGATATCTTGTTTTCAGTCACTAAAACCGTCGCTATTAGTGAGGGATATGTGTCCCTCTCAAATTTTTCTCTCTAAAATCGATTTTTCTAGCAGTGAATGGTGGTAAAAACAGCATCGCGTCGCAATGATTTGCGTCCCTTTACACGTGTCAATGCGCACATGGTGATGTTGTCAGGGTACTCTTGCATTGTGATGGTCCCTCGCTATGTACCATCGCGTCGCAATGGACCAAAAATTAAAATTTATTTTTCTTTGGGTTCTAGACCCTTCCAAAGGGTTCTAGACCTGTATAAAAATTTTATTATTATTTTTATTATCTTTTATTACTTTTAAATTTTATTTTATTTTATTTCTAAAAAAATCTATTTTATTTTGATTTTTTGTAATTTATAATTATCTCTTCTCCTTACTTCTTTGCCATTAAATTTTCTTCTCACTATTATTTATTTTGCAAAATCTTTGGTTAAAGTGTCATTAATTATCTTAGAATATGCATTTTTATTTAATTATAAAAATTTTGAGATGTCACGTTATATTGAAAGGTTTTCATTACAGTGATAGGACATGATAAATCTTTTCTTATCTTTTGTTCTCTTGATTATTTTCATCACCTTTTTCTTAAATATTTTCTCCATATTTTCTTGCTTTAATTATTCTTCTATTTCGTGATGGTTAATCCTAAATAAGGTGTCTTGTTATTTTTTAATATATTTTAGCCATAATAAATAGGAAAATTTTTCCTATTTATTTGGAAAAGCCCTACTTTCCTTAATGGTTATAAATTTATGGAGCCAAGAAAATTTATTTAATTGATAAACTTTCTTTTAGAATTATTTTTAGGGTGTTTTAAGGTCACTTACTAGCAAGTTTTACCTTCCCATTAATTTAAAACTAAAAATTAAAATTTTCCTGTTCAGGTACCATCGTGTCGCGATGGTCCCTAGTGTAGTACCGTCGTGTCGCGACGGTCCCCTTTGCTGAAACGAATAAAAACACGCCCAGGACGGCGTGTTCCACCATTTTTGTTTTTTTTCAAGCTTTACAACTCGCACAGGGAGCCTAAGGATCATCAAGTTTTGCTTTTTTTTTCCCATTATTTCTACATTAAGCGAAGCCTGAATCCTTGTCCTCTCAAGTTTTTGTGGATGGGTTTTTGGGGGGTTTTTATGTTTAGATTGGAAAATTAGGGAGGGGTTTTGAGATTTTTGATGATTGATATTCATAATGGAATATGTGTAATTAGATTTGGTTTTTATTGGTTGTTCTTGGCTTGATTTGGATTGATTTGGATTGTTAATTAGAAATGGGTATGTTAGAGCTTTGTTGATGCCTAGAGTGTGTTTGATAAAAGTCCTTGTTGAGATTTTGCAAAATTTCCTTGAAGTTTGGTGTTCTTATTAATTTCTGGCATTGATACTAGTTTATGAGTAATATTTTTGTTGCTACAAAAGTTCTTTGTATAGATTTAGTGCCTTTTTTATGGTTGCCTAGATTGATTAATTCCTTAGCCAATATTAAAATTAGAATTATTAAGTACTCGTAAAATTTTCTAAGTGCTCTTTGTAACATCCCACCAAACTTGCCTAATTTAATTATTTAGCCTCTTAAATTAAGATTTATGTTTTGTTATTAAATGTTTGAGTGGATTATTTGGGGTGTAATTCATAATAAAAGTGGTGCAACTAGTAAGGGTAAGATATAGAATTAGAACCAAAGGGAGGGTAAAACAGTAAAATCAACCTCACTACTCCCTACTTCCCTCTAAGTCTCGCCCATCAGCCCTCATTCTCTCCTCCCTCTCGAAAATTTTGAAGAAAAGAAGAAAAAGAAGAGGAAGAGAAGAAGAAGGGATGAGCTAGGGTTTGGAGATTTGGGGAGGAAGGAAGCGAAAGGCATGAAGGTCTCACCTATTTCTTGCTAGGGAAGAAGATTGGAGCTGTTATTTTCTGAATTTGAGGAAGATTGAGAGTTGCCCTAAGTTGACAAGAAGGGGAACTTGAGTTGGGAGAAGGAAAAACAAGAAATTTGTACAAGCTTCAACCTTCATTTCCTTTGATTAGGCGAGTTCTTCTCTCTTTAGGTGTGGGCAATCTTAAGACCCACTTTAGGGTTACCTTTTTCCCATTGCATGTGCCCTTAGCTGTCCCAAGTTTGAGGTTGGGAGGTATAGGATTTGGGTTAGTGTCTATCAGAATATTGGGTTTCAATTTAGTGAACATGCATGTTAAGTTCCCTATTGATTTTGGTTTCTTGATGTTGTCATTGATTCTTAATAATGCATGTGAATCCTTGCCTTGAATCTTAGTTTGGTTGGGTTTTTAAAATGGATTTAATTGGATTGAAGGATTGAGGGAAAGATAAAAACGCAGAAAAATTGCACTATCAGGCTACCCCGGCTGTGCTCCCTGGCACGGCCTGGCCGTGGTTGGTTCTAAGAGATGAGGCACAGCCGTGCCTCCCTGTTCAGCTTCTTTTCCTCTTTTTATTTCAATGTCTTCATTAATGTTGGCTTGTGTTTTGAGACCTTAATGAAAGGGTTTTAACCCTATATGACGACTTGTGCTAAATCTTAGGATTGCATTGTGATTAATGTCCTTTGATTGAAACTTGTTTGTGTGTGTGGATGTTTGCGTTCGGATTGCAAACCCGTCACTGATTATTTTAGGGTGTTTTCATTGACGGGGACCCCTTGGTGGAACCGAAAATAGTTCTCACTCTTTTCTTTGGGTTATTGAGTGGCGCCAAGTGGGTACATTCATTGAGGTTTATGATATGTGATTGTTGCGTGAACGATGTTGAAAATCAGCTTGCATCTATTATGTTTTGAGGTAAGTGATGGTGAGGGGTCTATGAAGGACTCACTGGGATTTCTTTAAATCTCATTCCTTTCCATTTCATGTTTTTTAGATAAGCAGGTGCAGGGAGATTGATCGTAGCTTGAAGTTACTTTTAGAAGCCAACCTTTTCATATTTTGACCATGTAATGTGGCTTAAGAGTCCATAGGCCTTATGTAGTATTTATCGGAACTATGTAATTTTGTATTTTGGAAGTTTAACTTCATGGGTTGTATTCTCTCGAATATGCACTCTTTGTGAATTATAACTTGGTGGTTGTCAAGTTTTTTATTTCTCCTCGTACTTGGATATCTTATAATGTTTAAATACTATGATTCAATGTTTAATTGAATTAGGGTATTACACTCTTATTGTAGTATCGTCAATTAAAGAATATAATATTAGGTCTTATTTTTAGGGAAGTGGTTAAATCACAAAATATTGTAGTTATCATAGATTTTTAAGTTTAGAAGGTAAAAATTCCGAGTTAATTTTGAATAATTATTTTAGTAGTTAAGGTTCTAGAATTTTTTTTCTAAGTTTGCTTTGGGTTTACTTTGTGATAGGCGAGTAAACGAAATAGTTTTGTAAACAATCTCTTTAAAAGTCTTTTGCTTAAATTTATAGGTTCCTTATTTGTTCTCTCTCTTTTTTAAAGTTTCTAAAACATTGTCGTGTCATCTTGGTCATTGTTAGGTTGGAAATTAAGACATTAAGTTTTTATTTTCTTGTACGTCTTAGATTTAGAAATTCTGTAGAGTGCCTTTGGATAATTACTCTGGAGATTTTAAAATTTATTTGAAGTCGTTCCTTCTATAGTAGTGACAAAAAAAATGTTTATATTTCCATAAATAGGTTGAGTGAGTTTGCATACAATACCCTTTTTAATTTTTATTTTTTAATTATAGGTTACAAAAGATGTTGTTAGTAAAATATAAAATTTTAAAGTATTTTGTAGGATCCCTTTTAAGAATGTGAATAAATTTCTATGGAACTGTTTATCTTAGGAATTTTTTTTGTTCGTAAAAGTTTTAGGTAGTGCGTATTGTCAATATTCAGAACACAGTAGAAACAGAAAACAAACTCATTCTCATTGATCTGGGAAAATAAAATGTACAGGGCAGAGTATATATACAAGAGAAGGAAATGTAACTAACTCTAGCACACTAACTAACTATCACAGTAAATTACAGGCTGGAATTAATAATCATAATTAAGTTATGTTTTAACCGGTAATATCCCCCCACAAGCTGGACTATGAAGATCATATAGGCCAAGCTTGGATACCAATGAATTAAATGCTGGAGACAGAAGCGGTTTTGTCAATAAATCTGCTAATTGAGCAGAAGATGGCACCGGTAAGAGGTGAATGAGACCACTTTGGATTCTTTCGCGCACCACATGACAATCTATCTCGATGTGCTTAGTGCGCTCGTGAAATGTGGGATTGTGAGCTAGATATATGGCTGATTTGTTGTCACAATATACCAAGGCTGGTTGATGAAGGTTGAGATGAAGATCCTTGAACAAATAAGATAGCCATTGTAGTTCACAAGTGAGGCTGGCCAAGGCCCTATACTCTGCTTCAGAACTGGATCTAGAAATGGTGGATTGTTTCTTAGACTTCCATGAGATGAGAAAAGAACCAAGAAATACACAAAAACTCGAGACAGATCTTCTAGTAGTGGGGCAGCTTGCCTAATCCGAATCAGCAAAACCAGAAAGTTTAATAAGAGATGAAGAGGAGTAAAACAACCCCTTAGCTGGAGAGTTCTTGAGATACTTAAGAATCTTTGTGGCAGCTTGAAAATGGACTTCACAGGGCTTGGAAACAAATTGACTAAGCTGTTGGACAACAAAGGCAATGTCAGGCTGAGTGAGTGTCAAGTAAAGGAGTCTACCAATCAATCTTCTAAAGGAGGATTCATCATGAAAAGAAGAGAATAAGAATTATGCAGCTTTAAAGATGTATCATAAGGAGTGGAACTAGGCTTAACAGCCATTTGACCACTATCTTCAAGAAGCTCGAGAGTATATGACCAAAATTCCATTGTTGGATCGGGCTATTTCCAAGCCTAGAAAAAATCTCAGCTTTCCAAGGTCTTTGATGCGAAATTTGTGATCCAAAAACTACTTAACATGCTGAATTTCAGCAGAATCATTTCCTGATAAAACAATGTCGTCCACATAAACTAACAAGGCAGTAAAGCTTATACCCTTTAGCTTAGTGAACAGAGAAAAATCAGCAACAGAAGGAGTGTAGCCAAGTGAAACCAAAGCTGCAGAAAGTTTGGCATACCATTGCCTACTAGCTTGTTTCAACCCATAAAGACTCTTATTTGACCGACAAACTTTAGGAGCAGCAGATACTGTGTTTGGAAGCTTTAGACTAGGAGGTAACACTATGTAAACTTCTTCATTGAGGTCTCCATGGAGAAATGCATTATTAACATCGAGTTGCTCAAGAAATCACCCTTTGATGGCTGCCAAGGAAAGTAATGTTCTAACTGTGGTCATTTTTGCAACCGGTGAAAATGTATCAAAGTAGTTAACTCCTTCCATTTGAGTATAGCCCTTTGCAACTAACCGGGCTTTATGTCTTTCAAGAGAACCATCAGCATGGTATTTGGTTTTGTAAACCCACTTGCATCCAATTGGAACTTTTCTTGGAGGTAAATCCACAATTGACCAAGTATTTGTGGCTGCAAGAGCTTGCAACTCAGCTTTCATAGCTTCTTTCCAACATTCAAACTTACATGCTTGGTTATAGGACTTGGGTTCAGGGTTAGAAGAAACAGCCAGACAAAAGTTTTTATATGAAGGAGTGCAGTAATCATATGTCAAAACAGAGAAAAGAGGATATGCAGGTTTACCTGAGTCAGAGTGTGATTGTGGTGCAGAAGAAGCAAGGAGACTACAGTGATAATCTTCAAGATATTTTGGTTTTGTTTTAGCCCTTGTAGACTGTCGAACAGGTGCAGTTTGCTGGACTGTAACAGATGTTGCAGATGAAACAGGTGTATCAACTGCAGGAGCCGAATTAGATGCTGTGGAAGTTGTTACAGCATCTGCAGAATCTGTTACAGCATCTGCAGGAGCAGAGACAATAGGAATTGCAGAAGTAGATACAGTAGGACTGAAGAATGGGAGACCCAGAAGAAGGATTTGGGACAGTGGATGATTGGATGGGTTCATGATAGGAAGAAAGATGAGAATTATCAATAGAAACATGAGGTGTAGAAGAATCAGGAGAACATTGAACATGTGATGTAGAAAAAGGAAAAAATGATTCATAAAAGATGACATTTCTAGATAAGAAAAATTCATGTGATTTAAGATCATAAAGAAAGTAACCCTTGGTACCGTCTCCATATCCAAGAAAAACTGATTTTCTTGCTCAAGAATCAAACTTAGTTCTATGATTTTGGATAGTGGAAGCAAAAGCAAGGCCTCCAAAGACTTTTAGGTGAACTAATGAGGGGGGCCGTTGGTGAAGGTATTCATATGGGGATTTATTTTGTAAAAGAGGAGTTGGGATTCGGTTAATGATATGGACAGCTTGTTGGATTGAAAAGTACCAAAAATTGGTAGGGATATGGGATTGAAAAGAGAGGGCTCGGGCCACATTAAGGATATGTTGATGCTTCCTATCAACTATACCATTTTGTTGAGGAGTCTCAACACATGACCTTTGATGAAGGATGCCTTTGGAAAGATAAAATGAAGGCATGATGAACTCAACTCCATTATCACTTCTTAAGCATTTAAGTTTCTTGTGAAATTGAGTATCAATAAAGGAGATGAAATTCATGAGATGGTTTCTGGTTTCACCTTTATTTTTCATAAAAATGACCCAAGTAAATCTACTAAAGTCATCAAGCAAGGTTAGAAAATATTTGAAACCAGAAACAGAAGGAATTGCATAGGGTCCCCAAATGTCAACATGTAGTAAATCAAATATTTGAGTGGAAAGAGTAAGACTATGAGGAAAAGATGTTTTCTTATGCTTTGCATAATGGCATATATCACAAGGAGGGTGAGTATTACTGTATTTTACAAAAGGAAACTGAATGGAAATGCATTTGTGTATGGGGTCAAAAATATGACCCAATCTATGATGCCAAACAATGGCAGAATCAATTGACTTAGATTGCAAACTTGGAAAAACAGAATTACAAGTAGAGGCAGAAACTAAACCAATATCTTGAGGTTGATTCAACAGTGAAGAATCCAACACATACAGTCCTCCAAGCTTCTTAGCTGTACCAATCACTCTCTAGTTCAAAATCTGCACAATAGAACATGTATCAAGAGAAAATATGAAATTAGCATTAAAGGTTTTTAAGAATTGAGACACTGAAAACAGATTAATGCTAAAATCAGGAATGTAATAAACATTATAAAGGATGAGGGATTTGGACAAGGATACTGTGCCTGCTATAGTGGTCACTATTTTATTACCATTTGGTAGTGACATGGAGATAGGTGGAATGTTATAAAATGAAGAAAAATTTGGCAAAGAGTGAGTGATGTGGTCGGTTGTTCCTAAGTCTATGACCCAAAGAGTAGAGTTCTTACCAATTATGGGAGTGGATGTGGAATTAAAGGCTGTAGGGAGTGAGATAACCGAATTGACAGCAGGTTGAGGCACAGTAGCATTAGTGGTTGATGCTGAAGCTTGTATATTTGAATGTTGTAGAAGCTGCAAAATCTGATTATACTGCTCTTGGATGGAATTCAGTGAGGGAGTATTAGAAGCAGCAAGACTAGTGGCAGCAGGTCCTTGGTTCTGGACAGCATCAGTATTCTTATGTTCAGAAACTGCAAGATTCACTGATTTAGGACCTTTGTTTTGATAGCCTGGAGGATATCCATGGAGAATGAAATAGGTCTCAATTGTATGGTTGTGTCTGCCACAATGAGTGCAAGTGCGAGTAATGCCTGGATTTTGTTAGCATTAGTTTGCTGAACTTGATTAATGGCTGGTTGCTGATCAACAGGGACTTCACCAAGAATAGGAATATGCATTTGTCGTTCTTGTTGAAGAACAAGAGAAAAAGTCTTATCCAAGTCAGGTAGAGGATCAATTAACATGATCTGAGAGCGCACAGGAGCATATTGTTCATTCAAACCTTTCAGAAACTTGATCACTTTGTCTTGCTCATTATATTTCTTGAGGTCAGAAGCAGCACCACAAGTGCAAGGAATGGCGCAAATGCAATCACGAATTGGCCGGAAGTTCTGAATCTCTTCCCACATAGTGGTTAATTGAGTAAAATAGGAGGAAATGTCAAGATTACCTTGTTGAAATTTGGCCAATTCCTCAAGAATATCAGCAACCCTGAAAATATCGCCCTGTGTAAAGCGTTTCTCCAATCGCTTCCAAACTACGGAGGCTCGATCGCACCAAATGATGGATTTTGCAATCGTTTCTGAAATGCATCGTTGAAGCCAAGAGAGAACCATGTTGTTACATCTTAACCAAGGTTCATGAAGGAGATCTGAAACAGGAGGAGGATTTAGGGTTCCGTCAATGAGCTTCAATTTGTTCTTGGAAATTAGGGCAACTCGCATTGATCGCGACCAAGTCTGGTAATTCTTGTTATCCAGTGATGGAGTGACAAGAACAAGCGATGGATTTTCATTAGGATGCAAGTAGTAAGGATTTGAAGGATTGGTTGCAAAATCAGAAAATGGTGAATTCTCCATTGAGATGTAGAAATCGAAGAATCAAGAAATCAGAATGAACAACGGAATGCAAACATAAGAGATCGAAAGAAAGCAGAGGATCAAAATTCACAAATCGATCAATCAAGAAGAAGAAGATGCATGAAGCGAATCGATCAACGAGATGAATTGGGGAACGAAACTCACAACTGATACCATGTCAATATTCAGAACACAGTAGAAACAAAGAACAAACTCATTCTCATTGATCTGGGAAAATAAAATGTACAGGGCAGAGTATATATACAAGAGAAGGAAATGTAACTAACTCTAGCACACTAACTAACTATCACAGTAAATTACAGGCTGGAATTAATAATCATAATTAAGTTATGTTTTAACCGGTAATACGTATCTTGGATAGTTTTAGGTAAGATTTTTTTTTTCCCATATCGGTGACTTTCATGTTACTATGAAGAACCCATTTATTTGTTTATTTATTTTTTGCAAAAATTGGCAAGCAAATGCATCACTATAGAAGAGGTGATCCCAACTATGTTGGCACCACAACTCCTACCAATCATCTGCAGCTCGCCAAAAATTCATTGAAAAAGAAGAAAAAAGAGAAACAAAGTATGAAAGACTTAAAGCCAAAACCCATGACCGAAACAAATCACCTAAATCTGTAGTTTGGGAGACCAAACCTGTTACGATTAAAGTCGTCCCGAATGAAACTAGGAGGCAAGTCCCACCAGGTGAAAACACCACTAGTAATCCCAAAGGATGTTAGCTTATCAGCACAGTGATTTCCCTCCCTATAAATATGAGAAACAAAAAATTGGAACTGTTTACAAATGTCAAGGCACTTAAGCCATCTATTCATAATTTTCCATGTAACCAAACCAGGAGAGGCGAAGGATTGCACCACAAGAGTAGAGTCACACTCCAGCCAAATCTTTCTCCAACCCCTATCCAAAGCCATCTCAATAGCCATAATTGCTGCAGTCAGCTCAGCATAAAAAGAAGTAGCAATACCGATAAAAAATGAAAAGCAACCCAAAATGGCTACACTGCTATCTCTAAAAATACCCCCAAAAGTAGCTAAACCAGGACTACCACGGGCAGCACCATCAGTGTTACACTTGATCCAACTACATAAAAGAGGATGCCAATCCACTTGCTTAATCATTAGCGGTTTGCAAGCATGGATAGAAACACGAAAGCACTTCAAAATAAAGAATTTTTCAATAGAAGAGCTCATACAAACTTTTGAGAATTTGCCAGAAAGCGAAGTGGCAGAGATAATCAAATTGACCGTACAAAGGAAAGAGATCTTTTTATTATGGAATCTGAGTTGGTTCCGACAATGCCAAATAACCCAAACAATATTGGTAATAGCAGCAAGAATGACATCCTTGGCTTACGCACTCCAATTATAATCCAAAACCTGAAGGATGGAAGAAAAGGTTGCCAGGTGGACCTGCCAGTTGATGATAGAGCTGAGCCAAGACCAAAGGGAAATAGCAAACCTACAAGATAAGAATAAATGAGCTGAGGACTCCTCTGCTTCGTCACACAGACTGCACATGGAAACAACAGTACAACCTCTATGCTTCAGGTGTTCATCAGTTGGTAACTTATCATGCTGCAGCCTCCACAAGACAAAAGATCTAGAGGGCGGAATACACTGCTTCCAAAGACATTTAGCCCAAGGAGCACGGCAATTTTTCCGCTGAAGGGAATTAAAAGCATGCTTAAAAGTAAGGATACCATCTTCTGTATCCTGCCAAATTAAACGATCCTGAGCAGTAGCAGGAGGAACCTCTAACTGAAGAATAGAACTAGCAAGAGAAGGAAATTTAGAGGCTATCTCTGGAGGAATACACCAGGAGCCATTGACTATAAAGTCACTCACTGTAGACTTCAGCAGGTTATGCACCACGACTGGAACACTAAAGAGGTCAACAATAGGAGTATCAAGCCACTTATCAAGCCAAAAATTGATAGATGAGCCATTACCAATCTGCCAAAAAGTGGAATCAGATATTGTAGACAAAAACTGATGCACATCAGGCCAGAGTGAAGATTTTACATAATAGGAAGCAGGTCTCCAGTTTTTCAAGAAATGAGCTCGAGCAAGGCAAGCCCACTGCTTATTAGAGCTAACAAGATCAAAAGCCAATTTAACATAGCTGCTTCATTGATTGTACGGATGGACCTAAGCTCAAGCCCACCATCCAAAACAGGAGAGCAAACCTTATGCCAAGCTACGGTTACTCTCTTTCTAGAGGAGATGTCACCTGACCAAATGAAGTTACGCAACCACCCATCAATGATTTTTAGAAGAGAAACTGGCCAGGCATAAACATGAAAGCTGTAAACCAATATGCCATGAATGATCGATTTGACAAGATGAAGTCTACCCATGATAGAAAGCAAGGATCATTTCCAAGCAGCCAATTTAGCTTTGATTCTATCCGCAATAGGTTGAAGATAAATCGCTTTTGGCTTGACTTTAAAGATAGGAACTCCATGATAAGTGAAGGGAAGAGTACCTGCAGAAAAACCAAGAAGCCTGCTAATGCGAGTAATCCTAGAAGGAGAGATAGACCCTGCATAGAAGGTGCATTTGGCAAGACTTAACTGCTGCCCAGAAATATGGCCATAATCTGAGAAGAGAGCCATCAAAGAGTGATGATTTTTCAGCGTGCCCTGACAGAAAACCATAATGTCATCAGCATAAAACACATGAGAGGAAGTCTGAAAACCCCTAGGGCTCGCCAGTTCTTGTTAATGATTTTAAATTGAAAATTTACAAGGGCAATAGGCCGAAAGTTTTCAATTCTATCAGCCCCATTAAACTTTGGAGTCAAAACAACTAGGTTGGAGTTGAGATTTGGAAGAAGCTAACTCTTGGTAAAGAATTACAAAATCGAGTTATACACATCAGAACCAACAATATCCCAAAAATATTGGTAGAATCCACTAAATCCATCAGGACCAGGGGCACCTGCACCATTCAAAGCAAAAACAGTAGATCTCACCTCTTCCACAGAGGGCAGGTTAGTAAGCATAACATTCTCTTCATTGGTGACCAAAGAAGGGAAGACCTTTGAAATCAAGTCATTAGTGCCACAATTATTATCAGACGCATAAAGAGAGGTGAAATAATGAAGAACATGGGATTCTATAGCATCAGAAGAGTCAAGAATGTCATCTCCATGTTTGAGCAAGGACATTAGCTTAGACGAATTCTGAATTTTGGCAAGCCTATGGAAAAAAGCAGTATTACGATCCCCTTCAGTGAACCAATTTATTTTAGATTTCTCCCGCCAAAACTCTTCTTCAAAAGTAAGGGCAGTATGTAAATCAATTTGAGCTTGCAATTCCTCCTCATGGAGAGAGTCCGAGAAACCCAACTCAGCAATATGGTTTTGAATCTTGTCAACATTAGCCATAACTTTATCAACATTTAAATGCACATTACCAAATACCTCTTTATTCCAAATTCGAAGCTCCTTCTTCAAAGCTTTTAATTTTTGAGATAAAATTGCCATTGGACAACCACTAACAGACCTCTTCCAAACATCTGAAATTAGCCGACTACAATCCGGATGAACAACCCACATTCGCAAGAACTTAAAGGAGGAAGGCGTAGAAACATTACCTCTAGAGAGATGCAACATCAAAGGGTGATGATCCGAGCTACTGCGAGGAAGCATATAGCAAGCACTCGTGCTCCAAAAAGAAAACCAATCTTCATTACCAATTGATCTGTCCAAACATTTTTCAACATGTCGTTGTCCACCTCTCCGATTTGTCCAAGTAAACTCAACGCCACGGGTCAGTAAATGAGATAATTTACAACTATCAGTCCAAAATTGAAAATCGGTGCAAGAAATTTTCTGAGGAATACCACCACCTCTCTGCTCATGGGCTCCCAACATTGCATTAAAATCACCAATAAAGAGCCAAGGACCAGGATTGGAGCGCTGAAGATAAGTCAATGTTGCCCAAAGAGCTTTGCGAATCAGATAGGAGGTGGAAGCATACATTGCAGAGATGAAAACCACTTGCTGATCTACCTCAATTAAAAAAGCACACTGCTATCTAGAGTTAGCAATAATAGAAGGATTTAAAGACTCAGCACATAAGCACCACAAATTAGAGATATAAGGGTGCCGATTGTTCAAAACCAAAGGCTTTAGACCCAAACTTCTCCAAAAAGAAATAGGACCCGAATCAAAAGCAACCCAAGGTTCAGAGACAAGGAAAAATTCTTAAGAACCTGCCTAATGCTATCATTACCTAAGCCTTGCACATTCCAATATATGATCCGCATTAAGCAAAATTTCTAGGACCAGCCCGATGACGGGTGTAATATTTGCCTGACCTTTGAGATTTCTTCTTAGCTTGTTTAAGATGCTTTATTTGAGATTTAGAGAGCCACAACAAAACCAGAGGAGTTTGGATCTTCCATATTCTCCTTATTCTGCATATCATCAGCAACCTCTAGGGAATCAGCAACCTGTTGATAGGACCACGACAAGTGTACCGGGTCGTTGCAAGTAATAAATTCGGTAAATAACCGGTTATCATTCTCAAGGATCGAAGGCTAAATACCAATGTACGTTAGCGACTACAAAGTGAACACCAAAGGACTTTATATGATTAGAAAGTTCAAGTGACAATGTAATAGAGGTCTTTGAAAAAGTACTCAATAATAAAAGGCATTAGGGACAAGTTTCAATTGATTTCCCACTATTGCATGTTGATTTGGTATTCACAAGTTATTCCCTCTATAGCTTTGTTATCAAACTCACAATGGTACTCAAATCCTAATTCCTTAGGCAAGTGAATCTTTGTTTCCCCTATAAACCCTAATTCCTTAGGTGGATGTAGTTGAAGAACAGCATTAAGATCAAGAGTTCACAAAGATACTATAATCCCAAGACTATTCCTAGCCTAAGAATGGCATGCATGCAATCTCAAGCATTCACACATAGAACTTCCATTCAACATATGAACCACAAATCAATCCATGGGTGATCAAATCATGAAAACCATTAAGAACAGAGATTGAACACACAAAGCAAGAGGAAATATGTCATCAAAGTACCCCAAACCAAATACAATAGTGTTCCATCAATATTCACTCATCCTTAACACAAGGGGTTTAGCTAGACATAGAGAAATAAACAAAACAGAGAGTTAAAGAGAAAGAACTAGGAGAATCCATGGAAGAATGTTGATGAATGTCTTCACTTCACACTCTCCATAGAGTTCCACCCTTAGGGTTTGTGTCCCAAGTCTTCTTTCAACCTCCAAGTTGTGATCCCTTTGTTCTGACCTTAGATGGGTATTTATACCAATTGGGCCTGAAAGAAAGCCCAAAACGTGCAAGAAAAACTAACAGCAGCAGGCGCCCGACGCCCAGGTTTCCCGAGAGCAGGCTCTAGGCGCCAGCCCCATCTGAGGCGCCCTGCACCCTGCTTGCCTGGGTGCCCTACACCCTGTTTTAGCTCCTTTTTCCACTTCAATTTGCTCTCATGATCTTAGGTACATGTCTCCAATCAAACCTTTTCATACCTACAAAAAGGCAAGACCACAGTAAGGAAATTTTTCCATTAAAGCAACAGAAGAGCTAACATGATTGTCAACTAGAATATCTCCACAACAAAGACTCAAACACCTAAGATTAGAGGCCAAACAAGGAATAAAGTCTAAGTTTGCATGAGAATTCCCTTCAATTAAGTGCATGAAAATGAGCATAATAGGGAACAATCACCTGCTCATCTGCAGCATCACACCAGAAAGGTGAAAGAATTCACAAATCTTTTTTGACATTAGCAGGTATCAAATCAGAAGAAATATTAGGTGTGGCAATGTCATTGCCACTAATAGTGTCAGCCGGAGTGTTAAGGTGAGAATCGGGCACAACATCAGGTCCTATAGAATCAGCATTAGTTGCTGCATTAGGAGCCGAAGATTCATGATGAATGGGAGAATCTGGATGCAAAGATTCATCATACAGTGTGTGCTCAGAGTCAGCATCATCTTCTCTTTCCAAGTTAGGAACAACCTCCTCCTCATGGGTGTCATTGGCAATAACTTCTGCCATATTATTTGTTTTGTGAACAGCTGTGTGAGCAACATCGTGTGGAACAGCATTGCTAGGGACCTAATTATCTATGGCCTTTTCAATTGGATTCAAGCCACTCGTACCCTCAAGGTTAACAAGATGCTGCTTTGGAACATAAATTGGCTTAGAAGCAGCCTTCCTTTTCATCTTGGTTAGATCTTTGGGAGCTTTGGGATTATTGATTGTTCCCTAGTATGCTCATTTTCATGCACTTAATTGAAGGGAATTCTCATGCAAACTTAGACTTTATTCCTTGTTTGACCTCTAATCTTAGGTGCTTGAGTCCTTGTTGCAGAGATATTCTAGTTGACAATCATGTTAGCTCTTTTGTTGTTTCGATGGAAAAAATGTCCTTACTGTGGTCTTGCCTTTTTGTAGGTATGAAAAGATTTGATTGGAGACATGTACCTAAGATCATGAGAGCAAATTGAAGTGGAAAAAGGAGCTGAACTAGGGCACTGGGCGCCAGTAAAGGTGGCGCAAGGCGCTTCTGGAAACAGAAGTCCTGAGCGCAGGCGCCTCGAAGCGAGGCGCTGGCGCTGTTTCTGGAAGCTGTAGCAGGCGCCGCCGCTTTTTTTTTTTTCTTACGCGTTTTGGGCTTTCTTTTAGGCCCAGTTGGTATAAATACCCATCTAAGGTCAAAACAAAGAGGGGAACACGACTTGGAGGCTGGGAGAGGACTTGGGAGCACAAAACCTAAGGGTGGAACTCAATGGAGAGTGTGAAGTGAAGACATTCATCAACATTCTTCCATGGATTCTCCTAGTTCTTTCTCTTTAACTCTCTGTTTTGTTTATTTCTCTATGTCTAGATAAACCCCTTGTGTTAGGGACGAGTGAATATTGATGGAACATTATTGTATTTGGTTTGGGGTACTTTGATGACATATTTCCTCTTGCTTTGTGTGTTCAATATCTGTTCTTAATTCTTTTCATGATTTGATCACCCATGGATTGATTTGTGATTCATATGTTGAATGGAAGTTCTATGTGTGAATGCTTGAGATTGCATGCATGCCATTCTTAGGCTATGAATAGTCTTGGGATTGTAGTATCTTTGTGAACTCTTGATCTTAATGCTTGTTCTTCAACTACATCCACCAAGGAATTAGGGTTTATAGGGGAAACAAAGATTCACTTGTCTAAGGAATTAGGATTTGAGTACCATTATGAGTTTGATAACAAAGCTATAGAAGGAATAACTTGTGAATACCAAATCAACATGCAATAGTGGGAAATCAATTGAAGCTTGTCCCTAATGCCTTTTATTATTGAGTACTTTTTCAAAGACCTCTATTACATTATCACTTGAACTTTCTAATCATATAAAATCCTTTGGTGTTCATTTAGTAGTCGCTAACGTACATTGGTATTTGGCCTTCGATCCTTGAGAACGATAACCGGTTATTTACCGAATTTATTACTTGCAACGACCCGGTACACTTTCCGTGGTCCCATCAAGTTTTTGGCGCCGTTGCCGGGGATCGATTTTACCATTACCAGTAATTTGAAGGCTACTTCTATTTCGAACCCGTTTTAATTTCTGTTTTAGTGTTAGTCTAATTACTTCTTTTTCATATTTTCCTTAACATTTTTTTTATTTCTCAGTTGCTTTGACACTTGTTTGAGGTGCTTGCTTTTCAGTGTATTCGTGGAACAGTAGATCCTCAATAGCTATTGTTTGACCCAGAGATAGAAAGAACAACCCGACGTAACCGAAAGGGAGCAAAGGCTAGAAGAAGAGAAGCAAGGCTAAGACAAAGAGAGGCACAACAAAAAATTCCGGAACCCATTGTTGAAACACCAGAAGAGGTGATGGGTGACGCGAACAATGAAAGGAGAACTCTCCGAGATTACTCCAAGGCGACTCCCAGGGGGTATTATGGGAGCATTGTCAGGCCCCGTGTTGAAGGCCATAGCATCACTATTCCATCGGGCCTCCTACAAGTTATTCAACAGAATCAGTTTGCCGGTTTGCCTCATGAAGATCCGAATCAACACTTGGAAGTCTTTGTCCAGTTGTGTGCAAATTGATGGCGTTACTGATGATGCCATTTACTTGAGGCTCTTTACCTTCTCCTTGAAGGATAGAGCTAGAAGCTGGGTTAGTTCTGTACCTGAAGGGAGTATCACCACATGGGATGATTTGGCCAACAAGTTTGTGAGCAAGTTCTTCCCAACTTCTAGATCTGCCAAGCTGAGAAGTGAAATCACTGCCTTTGTTCAAAAGGAGGGGGAGACACTCTATGATGCTTAGGAGAGGTTTAAATAATTGCTTAGAAAATGCCCTCAACATTCATTACCCGATTGGCTTCAAGCTCAAACATTCTATAATGGGCTCATTCCGAACACTAAGGTGATGATTGATGCTGCATGTGGAGGCTCTTTTGATTTAAAAACTCCAGCTGAAAGCCTTGAGATTATGGAAGCTATGGCGGAAAACACCATGAAAGCACCCTTTGATAGGCAACAAAGGAAAGGTGGAATGCTCGAAGTAGGTGCATTGGATGCTATTCTAGCCCAAAATAAGGCTATGAGTCAACAATTAGCCTCTATAACCAAGCAAATTGGAGGGATGAAGGTAAATTCAGTTGGTTCTATAAACCCCAAATGTGGTTTTTGTGGAGGAGAACATGCTAGCATTGATTGTGTTGCCCCTGTGGAGATTAGCAAAGATTCAGAACAAGTCAACTTTGTCAACAATCCTCAAAGGCAACACAACAATCCTTATTCGAATACTTATAATCTGGGTTGGAGAAATCACCCTAATTTTTCTTGGAAGGATCAAGGTGCTCAAGCTTCACATGGCCTTCAAGGAAGTTCTTCATCTCAACCACAAGCCCTTGAGCAGAAAGTCGGTTGGGAAATTGCTATTGAAAAACTAGCTGGGCAAACTTCAGCTTTCATGACCGAAACAAGGGCTGCTTTCAAAAATCAAGAGGCCTCCATAAGGAACCTTGAAACTCAAGTTGGTCAGCTGGCTAGACAAATAACAGAAAGACCTCTGGGTTTTCTACCATGCGACACAGTCCCAAATCCCAAGGGACATGAGAATGTTAGTGCCATCACTACCCGGAGTGGAAAGGTGATTGAGCCCATACCCAGGAAAGAAGTGGAGAAGTCAAGTGAGCCTAAGGAGAAAGATGAGAAGGACTCAAATGAAACACCTAATCCACCTACTGTGCAAGGGAAAATGGTCTATCCAAAGCCAATCATCAAATTGCCATATCCTCAAAGGTTGAGTAAGGAGAAGGATGAGAAAAAATTTGGCAAATTTCTAGATGTATTCAAGAAATTGCAAATCAACATTCCCTTTGCCGAAGCTCTTGAGCAAATGCCTACTTATGCCAAGTTCATGAAAGAGATTCTCTCAAAGAAGAGAAAATTGAAAGATGAAATAATTGCTTTGACTGAAGAGTGCAGTGCAATCCTACAAAGAAAACTTCCTCTAAAGCTGAAAGATCCTGGTAGTTTCACAATTCCCTGCACTATAGGGAATATGTCTATTGGGAAGGCACTATGTGACTTGGGGGCTAGCATCAATCTCATGCCACTGCCCATGTTGAAGAAATTAGGGACAGATGATGTTAAACCTACAAGGATGTCACTCCAATTAGCAGACCGATCAGTCAAATACCCCTATGGTATTATAGAAGATGTCCTGGTGAAGGTGGATAAGTTCATTTTTCCAGCAGATTTTGTTGTCCTTGACATGTAGGAAGATGCCCAGTGTAACATTCTATTCTTTTCTGAATTAAAAATTTAGTTTATAATTCTAAATCAAATATTTAAAATAGTAATATAATAATAATAATAATAATAATAATAATAATAATAATAATAATAATAATAATAATAAATTTTTTGGTTACGCTGACTAAACTATTTTTAATATATGTTACTATACTAATATTATCATAGATATCATAGATATAATATAATACTAAACTAGTACATATAGATATATTACTATACTTTTATTTTATGTTAAGTTATATTGAATAATTAATTAGGTGTAGCAGAACGTGACTTAATATAAGATTCCACTTTCTAATTAGGAGTAACCATAAGATGGGATTGTTATGCCTTCCAAAATTTTAAGTTACCCAAAGAACCAATCAACATTCATCTTTTTCTATATGTGTAACGAATTAGTTGCAACAAATTGTTCCTAAAAGCTTCTGACAAGATATACTTTGATCCTGCTAATGATTACATCTTATCTTGTGATTTTATTTGGACACTCGGATAAGTTACCAACCATAGGATGCAAACTTTTTCTCCAAGAAAAGCCACCTGTACAATGAATATAACTTTTTCTCCAAGAAAAGCCACCTGTACAATGAATATAGCCCATTAAATCTACCTACAGATTTAATCCCAAGATTTTATGATAAAATCTAATTTATTTAATAAAGCATCAGTTATGTAGAAGTTCACTATAAATACACTCTCTAATCCCTCCACACTCTCACACACAATCAACCACTTTACTCCCTGGTGAAAATACTTTACGTTCAAAACTATGAAGTTATCTTACACCATCAGTGTCCTATTCCATACTTTTCCCTACTAGATATACCACCCATAAGTCTTTTTCCTTTCACTTCTACTTCCTTTTTCATCTATACCTCAAGTATAAAGAGAAAGTTACCATCCCCTGTTCAGATTGTAAAGCTTGTGGAGTTTTCCAAGGAAGAGCCTTTACCAACTAGGACAAAACAAAACTTCAGGTAATAGGGGGGGTGAGGAACTTCAACAATAATAGTAGAGTAGGAGGTGAATCATTCGAGTCAAGGGTGGCCCTATCCCTTCACTATTTCTATTATTTTTCTGATACAGTAATTTAATATTAGTAAAGTAAAAGAGGAAATTTGAGTTTACATATACTGATAGTTATTCTTAGCTTTGATGTTTTTATGAACTTCCTTGCTGAGAATGGATATTATTTTGATATTATTAAGTTGTTCATCTGATGTCTTAAAATCTGTGATTATTTTACAACGCTCTGTTATTCGGACACTGGCACACACACCCAAATCCGGTACACACGCACACACTTAAATCTGGTCAACTCTGGTCAACTCTGGTGGTGGTCAACTCTGGTCAACTCTGGTCAACTCTGGTGATGGTCAACTCTGGTGGTGGTCAACTCTGGTGGTGGTCAACTCTGGTCAACTCTGGTGATGATCAACTCTGGTCAACTCTGGTCAACTCTGGTGGTGGTCAACTCTGGTCAACTCTGGTCAACTCTGGTGATGGTCAACTCTGGTCAACTCTGATTTTTTTCTTACTTGTGCAGCTTTTCTCTCTCGTAATTGAGTCTGCCTCTAGTGTAACTTTTACCATAATGGTAGTACGTGGATAATTGAGTTCAAATATGAGGAAGAGAGCTACGTTTTGGTACGAACGAGAGTGCGCAAGTGAAGGTTGTAATAACCTTGGGGGCATCACGGTGCGAAATTCCACATGTGACCAGGTGGTAGCTCCCTTGTGTCGTGGTATTCGATATCCCACAATGATGAGCCTGACGAGACACTGCAAGAACTCAAGATCGGTGTAGAGTGTTCGGTATAATGAATTATAAAATGAGAAAAAATCGGGACGAGAACATGTACTCCGATCGCTTCCTCCATTTAGAGTCTCTCCATGGAGTAGATGTGGGCCCATACATACATATATATACATGACATTGCATGGATCTTGTTGCATGATTATGAAATGAACTGTTGATCTTTATTTCTTTATATATATAATACTATTATGATTGCCTAATGCTCTACTATATGTTATGTTGTTGATATGTACTCACCCCTTTGTTTGTTGTTTTGGATATTATTATTATTTTTGGTTAAAGATGGAGGACAACGACAACAATCATCACCCGATGGTACGTATGGAGTTCATCAACGGGATCTGGACCCCTGATTATCCCAACCTCACTGTGACCTTTGATGGAGAAATCGCTATTCACACCCTTGTTGGCACATTTCCTAACTTCATCACTACCACCCGCCATCGTACTATGACATTAACCTTTTACTTACCTTTGGCGATATGTGGGCTGCGTCATTGTGCACCACAGGGAACATATCCGAACCGCCTCCCTACTACCCGATCCCATGAGGGTGAGGGAAAGAGATGTATGACTAATAATTACGATGCGATAGTATGTTTGGACCACTGATGTAGTTTCAACGTGATCTACCTACTCTTGACAGAGATCTTTTGATGTTGTAGAAAAAAATAATGTATATAGTATAAATTTGGTTGTTATCTAGATGACTGTATGACTTCTATTAACTAGTAGGATGATATACCGTGTACTAAAAACTATTTTGTTCAAAGGCTAATGATGCAGTATATTATAAATGTTACTCTTAACTTCTATGTTCATCTAATGTTTTTTTTTATGCTGATTCAATTGTGATAAAAAGGTTTTAAAATTAATCAGTATATGTATGTTTTATTGGATGAGATACTTGGGGGTGTCTCATTTGTGGTATCAGAGCTGGTCGAGTCTTATTGGGACTGGGTATGGACTAACTATGTTTTGCTGTGAAAGGTTGTGTGTCATTAAAAAAAAAAAACGTAGGAATAATATAGTGATGAAATTATTTTTCTGATATATTCAGTTCTGTAGGAAATTATGACGCGAGGGAATAACGAAGAAATGACTGAAGCTGTTCAAGCCATCAGAAGTATGGCTGCGGCAATGTTGCAGCAAACTCAACTGAACAATACAAGAAATGAAGGAACAACTGAATTCCAAGGTTTAACCGAATTTCGCCGTAATAAACCCTCTCAATTCAATGGAGAATATGATCCAGACAAAGCCGAGTTATGGATTCAAGAAATGGAAAAGATATTTGAGGCAATGATGTGCCCTATAGAACGAAGAGTTATTTACGCAACCTTTATGCTAATCGGAGAAGCTGAATATTGGTGGAAAGCAACACGTCAACTTACAGGCGAAGGTCGAGAAATAACTTGGGAACTTTTTCGTAGCAAATTTTTATAAAAGTACTTCCCAGAGGATGTAAGACACGCTAGAGAAATGGAATTTTTACGGTTGAAGCAAGGAGGGATGTTCGTAGGAGAATATCTTTGCAAAATTTGAAGCATTGTCGAAATTTTCAATGTATTTTCAACACCATCGGATGAAAGTTGGAAATGCCGAAAGTTCGAAGAAGGGTTGCGGTATGAAATTAGGAAGCGATAGTTTCTTTTAGCACTAGAGAATTTCTGAATTAGTAAATAAATGTAGGGTGATTAAGGATCTCAAAAGACTAGGGAAAAGCAGTCTCGTAATTTTGGATCCTCGCGATTTAAGAAAGGAAATGATGATTCAGGAAGAAACCATATGAACGTCCACAAGGAAATCAATATCATAACCAGAGTCAAAGAGGAAAAAGAGAATCCAGTCAAGCATATCCGACTCTGCTGAAATGTTTTAAATGTGGAGGTGCTCATGATACTAAGAATTGTTGGAATAAAGAAGTGATTTGCTTTAAATGCGACAAATCGGGACATTTTGTTAGAGATTGCAAAACAGAAACTCGAGTCAATAATGTGCAGTCATCGAGGCCAAAGACGAAGGGAAGAGCATACACTATGAGTGGAGCTGAAGCTTCTCAGTCTGATGACCTTATACAAGGTAAGTGTCTCATAGCAGGTAGACTTTTAAATGTACTGTATGATTCGGGCGCTACCCATTCTTTCATCTCTTATGACTGTGTAAGACAACTAAATTTACCTATTTCCCCACTTCTTTTTGATTTAATTGTTTCAACCCCACTACGAACAGGTAGTCGCTTTAGCTTGTGTTGACTGTTAAGATTATCATTGAAAATAGAAATTTCACTATAACCTTAATATGTTTGCCTTTAGTCCAGCTAGATGTAATATTAGGTATGGACTGGTTATCTTCTAATCGAGTCCTACTAGATTGTTCAAATAAGTCCTTAATCTTTCCTGAATTGGAAAGCCCCGGATTACTATCTACCAACCAAACAATTGCTTCTTTGAAAAAAGGAGCGCGAGGATATAGGTTGTTGTCTTCTTTGGAAGTTCAAGGGGTATTGGACATAAACAAAGTGCCGATCGTGAGGGAATTTCCTGAGGTGTTTCCAGAAGATGTTCCAGGTCTACCCCCAGAACGAGAAATAGAGTTTGCTATTGATTTGTTGCCAGGAACTAGTCCTATATCAATAGCACCGTACCGAATGTCGCCATCTGAAATGGCGGAGCTAAAGAAACAATTGGATGAATTAATGGCAAAGAAATTCATTAGGCCTAGTGTGTCACCTTGGGGTGCTCCTGTCTTATTGGTCAAAAAGAAGGATGGAAGTTCTAGGTTGTGCATTGACTATTGACTATAGGCAATTGAATAAAGTAACTATCAAAAACAAATACCCTTTACCTAGGATAGATGATTTGATGGATCAGTTGAAAGACGCTACCATATTTTCAAAAATTGACTTGCGATCTGGATACCATCAGATACGTGTGAGGGCAGCAGATATACCAAAGACAGCTTTTCGAACAAGATACGGCCATTATGAATATTTAGTGATGCCGTTTGGAGTTACGAATGCTCCTGCAATTTTTATGGACTATATGAATAGAATATTCCATCCATATTTAGATAAGTTTGTCGTCGTCTTTATTGATGATATTCTTATCTATTCACGAGATCATGAGGAACACGCGGAACATCTCCGAATTGTTCTTCAGGTCTTGAAGGAAAGCGATTGTATGCAAAGCTGTCAAAATGTGAATTTTGGCTGGAAGAAGTGCAATTTTGGGACATGTAGTCTCGAAGGAAGGGATCGCGGTAGATCCGGCTAAGGTGGAAGGCTGTCTTACAATGGGAAAGACCTAGGACAATACTTGAAATTCGTAGTTTTCTAGGGTTAGCGAGGATATTATCGGAGGTTTATTGAAGGATTTTCCAAGATAGCGTTACCCTAACCCAACTCACTCGAAAAGGACAAGCGTCAGTATGGGCGGATGCTTGTGAAAAGAGTTTTCGAGGCTGGGCGTGGGTTGACAACATCACCTGTCTTAGTGTTACCTGACCCTAATGGATATTTTGAGGTATATTGTGATGCATCTCATCTTGGTTTAGGTTGTGTCCTTATGCAAGAAAGAAAGGTAGTGGCATATGCTTCTAGACAACTGAGACCTCACGAGAGGAATTACCCAGGCCCATGATTTGGAGTTAGCGACCATTGTTTTTGCACTTAAAATATGGAGGCATTATTTGTATGGGTCTAAGTTTGAAGTCTTCAGTGACCACAAAAGTTTGAAGTATTTGTTTGATCAAAAAGAATTAAACATGAGACAAAGGAGATGGATGGAATTTATAAAGGATTATGATTTCAAATTGCAATATCATCCTGGAAAAGCAAATGTCGTAGCAGATGCATTAAGTAGGAAGACGTTACGTGTTTACGCTTATGATGGTCAGTGAGATGGAACTCATTGAGAAGTTTAGAGATTTAAATTTAGCGATAGAAGTACCAGGTACCCGACTTCGGGTAAATATGGTTACCGTTACAAATGGCTTGCCAGAACAGATCCGCATCAAACAAGAAGTCGATCAGTATCTTCAAGAAAAGATGGAATTGATGGAGCAAGGCAAACTTACCGAATTAGAAGAACTTGACGAGTGATAAGGTTTCAAGACAGGATGCGTGTGTAGAGTGATCAAGAAATCAAGAAGTTAATTTTGGAAGAAGCACATAAGAGTAAGTTGAGCGTACATCCTGGAGCATAAAAATGTATCAAGATTTAAAGAAGGCGTCTTGGTGGCCAGGAATGAAGAAAGAAGTAGCCTGATGTATTTGCTTGTTTAGTCTGTCGAAAGCTAAGATAGAACATCAAAACTGCGAGAACGCTACAACCACTAGACATTCGGAATGGAAATGGGACGGTATAGCAATGGATTTTGTGACAGATTGCCAAGGACTCCAAAGGGCATAACTCAATCTGGGTAATTATTGATAGGTTAACAAAGTCGGCTCACTTTTTGCCTATCAATATAAAATACTCATTGGAGAAATTAACCCATTGTACATAAATGAAATTGTCGAGTTACATGGGGTGCCCTCAAGTATAATTTACAGAGATCCGAGGTTTACCTCGAGATTTTGGGGAAGCTTACATAAAGCTCTAGGAACCAAATTACGGTTAAGCTCTGCCTATCATCCACAAACTGATGGGCAATCAGAACGGACAATTCAATCATTAGAAGATTTGTTAAGAGCATGTGTCTTGGAGTATTCAAGAAGCCGGGATCAGTTTTACCCCTAATTGAGTTTACTTATAACAATAGTTTTCATTCCAGCATAGGAATGGCTCTTACGAAGCACTATATGGACGAAGATGCAGAACACCATTGTGTTGGTATGAGACTGGGGAGAACCTTATTATAGGTCCGTAATTAGTGCGAGACCTCGGAAAAAGGTAAGGATGGTTCAAGAGAAAATGAAAGCGGCACAAAGCGACGAGAAAAGTTATGCGGACAAAAGGAGAAGACCACTTGAATTTCAAGAAAGCGATCACGTATTCTTAAAAGTCACACCGATGACTGGGTTGGTAGAGTAATGAAATCCAGGAAACTTACACCTAGGTTCATTGGACCCTACCAAATTCTCCGACGAGTTGGCCTGTAGCTTACCAAGTAGCCTTACCTCCTTCCACTTTCCAATCTCCACAATGTTTTCCATGTTTCTCAACTAAGAAAGTATATTCCTGATCCTTCTCATGTAATCGAGCCCGACACAAGACAATTAAAAGAAAACTTGACATATGAGTCTTTACTGTTAAAGTCGCGAGACAAGAGAATGAAACAACTTCAGAGGAAAGCAAATTCCATTGGTAAAAATAGTTTGGGAAGAAAATCTTGGTGGCGTTACAGGAATTAGAAGACAAAATAAAGGAGCAATATCCGTATTTATTTTAAGATACATAAATTAGAGGAGCGAATTTTTTATTAGAGGAGAATTGTAACATTCTATTCTTTTAGAATTAAAAATTTAGTTTATAATTCTAAATCAAATATTTAAAATAGTAATATAATAATAATAATAATAATAATAATAATAATAATAATAATAATAATAAATTTTGGTTCTGTTGACTAAACTATTTTTATTTTATGTTACTATACTAATATTATCATAGATATCATAGATATAATATAATACTAAACTAGTACATATAGATATATTACTATACTTTTATTTTTTGTTAAGTTATATTTTATAATTAATTAGATGTAGTGTAACGTGACTTAATATAAGATTCCACTTTCTAATTAGGAGTAACCATAAGATGGGATTGTTATGCCTTCCAAAATTTTAAGTTACCCAAAGAACCAATCAATATTCATCTTTTCTATATGTGTAGCAATTAGTTGCAACAAATTGTTCCTAAAAGCTTAGACAAGATATACTTTGATCCTCGCTAATGATTACATCTTATCTTGTGATTTTATTTGGACACTTTCGGATAAGTTACCAACCATAGGATGCAAACTTTTTCTCCAAGAAAAGCCACTTGTACAATGAATATAACTTTTTCTCCAAGAAAAGCCACTGTACAATGAATATAGCCCATTAAATATACCTACTGATTTAATCCCAAGATTTTATGATAAAATCTAATTTATTTAATAAAGCATCGATTATGTAGAAGTTCACTATAAATACACTCTCTAATCCCTCCACACTCTCACACACAATCAACCACTTTACTCCTGGTGAAAATACTTTACGTTCAAAACTATGAAGTTATCTTACACCATCAGTGTCCTATTCCATACTTTTCCCTACTAGATATACCACCCATAAGTCTTTTTCCTTTCACTTCTACTTCCTTTTTCATCTATACCTCAAGTATAAAGAGAAAGTTACCATCCCCTCGCTCGATTGTAAAGCTTGTGGAGTTTTCCAAGGAAGAGCCTTTACCAACTAGGACAAAACAAAACTTCAGGTAATAGGGGGGGTGAGGAACTTCAACAATAATAGTAGAGTAGGAGGTGAATCATTCGAGTCAAGGGTGGCCCTATCCCTTCACTATTTCTATTATTTTTTCTGATACAGTAATTTAATATTAGTAAAGTAAAAGAGGAAATTTGAGTTTACATATACTGATAGTTATTCTTAGCTTTGATGTTTTTATGAACTTCCTTGCTGAGAATGGATATTATTTTGATATTATTAAGTTGTTCATCTGATGTCTTAAAATCTGTGATTATTTTACAACGCTCTGTTATTCGGACACTGGCACACACACCCAAATCCGGTACACACGCACACACTTAAATCTGGTCAACTCTGGTCAACTCTGGTGGTGGTCAACTCTGGTCAACTCTGGTGGTGGTCAACTCTGGTCAACTCTGGTGGTGGTCAACTCTGGTGGTGGTCAACTCTGGTCAACTCTGGTGGTGGTCAACTCTGGTCAACTCTGGTGGTGGTCAACTCTGGTCAACTCTGGTCAACTCTGGTGGTGGTCAACTCTGGTCAACTCTGGTCAACTCTGGTCAACTCTGGTGATGGTCAACTCTGGTCAACTCTGATTTTTTTCTTACTTGTGCAGCTTTTCTCTCTCGTAATTGAGTCTGCCTCTAGTGTAACTTTTACCATAATGGTAGTACGTGGATAATTGAGTTCAAATATGAGGAAGAGAGCTACGTTTTGGTACGAACGAGAGTGCGCAAGTGAAGGTTGTAATAACCTTGGGGGCATCACGGTGCGAAATTCCACATGTGACCAGGTGGTAGCTCCCTTGTGTCGTGGTATTCGATATCCCACAATGATGAGCCTGACGAGACACTGCAAGAACTCAAGATCGGTGTAGAGTGTTCCGGTATAATGAATTATAAAATGAGAAAAGTACTGGGACAGAACATGTACTCCCGATCGCTCCTCCAATTTAGAGTCTCTCCATGGAGTAGATGTGGGCCCATACATACATATATATACATGACATTGCATGGATCTTGTTGCATGATTATGAAATGAACTGTTGATCTTTATTTCTTTATATATATAATACTATTATGATTGCCTAATGCTCTACTATATGTTATGTTGTTGATATGTACTCACCCCTTTGTTTGTTGTTTTGGATATTATTATTATTTTTGGTTAAAGATGGAGGACAACGACAACAATCATCACCTGATGGTACGTATGGAGTTCATCAACGGGATCTGGACCCCTGATTATCCCAACCTCACTGTGACCTTTGATGGAGAAATCGCTATTCACACCACTGTTGGCACATTTCCTAACTTCATCACTACCACCCGCCATCGTACTATGACATTAACCTTTTACTTACCTTTAGCTGATATGTGGGCTGCGTCTGTTATTGCACCCACAGGAACATATCCGGAACCGCCTCCCTACTACCCGATCCCATAGAGGGTGAGGGAAAGAGATGTATGACTAATAATTCTGATGCAGTAGTATGTTTGGACCAGCCTGATGTAGTTTCGACGTGATCTACCTACTCTTGACAGGAGATCTTTTGATGTTGTAGAAAAAAAATAATGTATATAGTATAGGCTGGTTGTTATCTAGATGACTGTATGACTTCTATTAACTAGTAGGATGATATACCGTGTACTAAAAACTATTTTGTTCAAAGGCTAATGATGCAGTATATTATAAATGTTACTCTTAACTTCTATGTTCATCTAATGTTTTTTTTTATGCTGATTCAATTGTGATAAAAAGGTTTTAAAATTAATCAGTATATGTATGTTTTATTGGATGAGATACTTGGGGGTGTCTCACCCAGGTCCCTCTAATACTGGGAAGACCATTTCTAGCAACTGGTAGAGCTCTTATCGATGTACAATAAGGGCAACTCATGCTTAGGGTGTAAGATGAGAAGGTAACATTTAGCATATTTGAGGCTACGCATCCTGCAAATGATGAAGAACAATGCTACCACATGGATGTAGTTGATGATATGTATGATGGTGCCTCTAGCAAGCAATATACTTCTGTGCCCCTTGAAACATTGCCAGTACAAGGAAAAGGAAATGAGGAAGAATCAAAAAATTCAAAAAGAAGGAAGATGAGGATGGAGACAATGGGAGGAAAAAGAAAGGGTGGTATGCATATGAAGGATGGGAAACAAATCCCAAATTGCAAAAGTCCAAAGAATGCACAAGCAAAACCTACTCATTCCTATAAAAAGTGCACTCAACATGTGAGGGATGACAATTTCCACCCTTATAAATTCAAGAGGAGAAAAAGAAGACCGATGAAGAAAAGGGAGGTGATTTCTTTGCCATGGGTGTGCATCTTCCTAAAGATGGACATGCTTCAATCTTCTTCTCTTCATTCAAGGAGCCATGATCAACCTCTTCATTCGTCAAGCAAGTGACGTTAAAGAAGCGTGTAGTACCCTAATTTTGTCCGGCCTTTATTTTATTTTATTTTTATTATTTATTTATTTTTTTCAATTAGAGGTATTAATAAGTAAAATAATATTTTCGGTTAGGTATAAAAGGGATTAAAAAAAAGGGGGAAAAAGAAAGGAGGATTTTTTATTTTGAGAAACGGTGTGCAAAAATAAATATGGGTGGTGCAATTAGCAGCACAACCCAGCAACCTAGTAGCCCACCCCTTTTTTCTTACCTCGCGCACCCCTTTTTCTCCATACACTCCCCTGCATGCCTCCCTTGCTCCCTTGCTACTTCCTGCACCTCGCTTCTTTCATTTCACACACCCTTAGCCCCACGCAACCAAGCCACCCACGCAGCCCAACTTCCATGCACGGCCCATATCCAGCCCAAAACTCATAACCCTAAAAACTTCACCCCACGCAGCGCCTCTCTTCATTTCCTCTTCTCCCTCTTCTCCGTGGCGCACAACGCCTCTCTCCTCTCTCTCAACCTCACGCTCTCCCTTCTCTCCTCACTCATAACCCTAGCGCCGCTGCCTACCATCCTTCACTCCCTCGTCCTCTTCCTCACTAAACCCTAATCCCCACAATCATCTCCACTTTTTGCGTCTTCCCTTCTCCCTCTACTCCACCAAAACCCTAGCTCCCCTTCGCCTCACGCGGCGCCATTCACGCTACCTATCTTCATCCCTCTCTTGACCTAACCCTAAACCCCACTCTCATTTCCCTCATCTTACCCCAACCCTAGAAATCCATGACCGCCGCGGCCTCTCCCGCAAATCTCTCCTTCCCTTTCCTTCTTCATCTTTTGGTTTCCTTTTTTCGAAACTGATTTCGAAGATCTTCTCTTAAAAACCGAGTTAAAACACCATCTCCATTTATCCCCAAATCCCCCCAAATCAAGCCACTTTCCTCCAGTATCCGGTCCAAATTCGAGAAATATCAAAGGGGTTCATATGGAGAATCACGTGGATTAGCACAAATCAGGAAGTATCCTAATCTCTTTTATTATTTTCTATTTATGTTTTTATCTCTGCCTCTGATTGATTTCCCTTTTTCCTTTACAGATTCGTTAAAGGCTATAAAAGCCAGCCTCAAGGTCACAGAAGGGGGACGAACCCTAGAGAGACAGAGAGACAGAGAACAAGAGACAAAGAGCAAGAGAACGAACAGGACAGAGACAAGAAACAGGGGGAAAGAACCCGTGAGGCACCAAACCAAAGGTCTAAACACCCTCTAGTTCTAGGTTTCTTTTTTTCCTCCATCCCTTGTTTGTAATTTTTCCTGGGAAGCCGTAAAGCCCAGGTTCCTCCTTTTCCTTCTTCATCCTCACATTCTCTGTTATTTTTTTTTGTCACGGTCTGTATATTAGATTGAGGCGTATATATTTTGTTGTTATTATTGTTATTATTGTTGTTGTTATTTTTGTGGCTACTGCCATTGTTGCTATTGTCGTTATCGTGTTTGTTACTACGGTTCCACAGTTTAGACTGGAATTAGGTTTAGGGTTTGGCCTTCCAATGGGGCCAAACCCTAAATAGGGATCAAATTACAAATATGTAATTAAAAAGGGTATAAACGCAAAAAGGGTTTTCTTTTGTGAAGTTCTATTCCTTTTTAGGGTTTGGTCCTCCAATGGGGCCAAACCCTCAGCAGGGGCTTATTTGCAATTTATTTTCTTTTTTTATCCATTTTCATAAATCATCATAAAGGAATGAAAGATTAATGGGGAGTATAAAAGCAAAAAGGAGAAATTTTCATTCTCATCCACGCGTTTTCTTAAATACGATTAGTTTTTTTATTTTCTAGCTTTATTTTTCTTCTATCTTTAAGTTCCATTTAATTTGTTGGGCTGTGATTTAGTTCAAAAGAGAAGCCAGCAGGTTTCTACCATGACTCATGAGCCCCCCTTCCCTTTTTATTTCTTATTATTTTATCTTTTAAAATAAACATTTTTTACTTCATAGCAAATATTCTATGAATATTTTTAACTATTTAGGAAAGAATCTTGTTACGTTGCTCCTTTTAATAATTGATAGATAATAGTAAAAATAAGTGATGCCAGACATTTTTTTTTAGATTTAAGTTTTCTTGTCAGATTATTTTTAAGAGGATTTGGAATTGGTCTAATTATTTGCATAAATAATGATATTAATAAACGATAATATTTATTTGCATTAATGATTTATCTGAGTTATAACCGCATTGTATCCATCTTTTTATTTTGCCTAGTAATAGGATTATTGGCTAGAGGTCCTGAAACACCACTCGCACGATTCGTTTATTTTCTGACTTCATCCATCATTTCTCAATAAATAAATAAATAAATGAATTTCGATAAGGGAATTCAAGGCAAACAACTTTTTGTAAATAATTTAGGGTACCATTTTTTTTGAATGGGCGTGTATGGGTGCTAATCCTTCCTTACGCGTAACCAACTCCCGAACTCAGATTTGGTTCGAAGGCCATTTTTTAAAAGTTATTTCCAAAAAAGGTTTTTCCTATAGTTTTCCTAAATAAACTTTAGGTGGCGGCTCCATTTAATTTTTAGGGTGGTTGTCACAGCTGGCGACTCCGCTGGGGACCCTTTAGAGAGTTAGGCCCTATGATTGTTTATATGATTTGTTTGCTTTATTAAATGGATTATTCCCTTTTTGTTTTTTTTATTCGTTCATTTGAATATATGTTTGTATACGTGAATCCTATGATACAAAACATGCGTTAAAAAATATATTTTTTTATTATTTTATTTTTATTTTTGTTTGTGATTCATTCTCTTTCATTTGTTTTTTTTTCTTATAAATATTATGTGTGTTTATGCATTTGAAACCTTAGGGTAGAAGACATGCATATATTTGCATTTTTATTTATTTTGCAGCGGGTAGTTTTAAGTTTGCTTCTTCACACACTTCGCTTTACACACTTTATTTACACACACTACGAGTGGAACCCTATACCCGGGTTTGAAAAAACTTAAGTTAGGAGAGGCTGTGTAGTGGGCACCTGCTGGACGTACGGCCAGTTGGGTCCTTGCGAAGGCCTCACCTAGAGTTTGACCCTATTTGAGAAAAAACTCCCTTTAATAGTTTACCTATTATTGGCGGTAACATTCGAAAATAGGACCCTTGGCTCTAGGAACCTTTTTAGATTAGTATCATGAAGCCACCCATGGTAAGGCACTTATGAAAACCATAAAACTCATCTAGGGAATTACCGGCCTATGTCACAAAGGGGCATACCCTATCTCCTTTCTAATATCTTCTCAAAAATGGAAAATAAGAATTTACGAAAATCACTATTTTTATTCCTTTTTACTTTTTTTTTCTCTCTCTCAAAAAACAAAATGTGTGCATATTCATTCATTCATACGATGAAAAATATTTTTTCGTATCTACATGCATTCATGACTTCCATGCCATCCCACAGGTTTGCCGGAAATCATAGAAACCCTAGTTGTTGTGTCTTTAAGAGCGTAATTATGGACTCAGAAACAAGAACAACTTGGAAACCTAGAGTCGAGATACCCAGGCTACAAACACTGAAGGAATTCATAGCCAATAAGTGGACAAAACTTGACGAGATTACTTTCAGATGAATATTTGGGAACATCTTGGACCTATTATATCTGGATATACATGCTGGGGCCTTGACGGCATTGGCCCAATTTTATGATCCACCTTTGCGATGCTTCACTCTTCGAAATTTTCAGTCAGCACCTACTCTGGAAGAATACAAAGAAATATTGGATATTCCCCTTAAAAAATGGGCCATACCGTTACCCTAACTGTCACCCTAAAATGGAAGTTATTGCGGAGGTTTTGGGGATTCCCGAGAGTGAACTATGGGAAGCACATGAAATAAAAGAGGGAATGAAGGGGTTTTCAAGAATGTTTCTAGAAAGAAAAGCTAGGGCCCTCCAAAGTGAAGGTAAGTCGAAGGCATGCATGGATATAGTGGCCCTTATCATTTACGAAGTTGTCCTATTCCCTCATGTTTTGCATTTCATGGATGAAACGGCCCTTGACATCTTCGTTGCCTTCAAAACTCGTGGCGAAGACCCTACTACTGCTGTACTGGCAGATTTATACTATGAGCTCCATGTGCGTCATGCAAAGAAAGGTGGTGTAATTTGGTGTTGCATCCCGGTCTGGTACATATGGCTCAAAAATCATTTAGTCAAGAGGGGATCTCCCTTAGAAGCCAGAAGCAACAGGGAGTGGGCCACCTTTCTTACAAATCTTGGCGAAGAATCCGTGATATGGTACTCCAGAGTGCAAAATATTAATGAATTGATTTATAGCTGCGGAGATTTTCCTAGTGTACCTCTCATTGGGACCCTGGGGTGTATCAATTATAATCCAGCCCTAGCCTTGAGGCAACTTGGTGCCCCTATGATAGGCGAACCTACCGGAGAAGAGACGGCTGCTTTCATTTTACATGATCGGGGCTCCTCGGATCTGGCTTTGCTCAGATGGGTACGACAAGCCTGGGATAAAGTAAACAAAAAACGGCTTGGCCGTAAAAGCATCCATACAGATGAAGCATACCGCCAATGGATCAAGGCAAGAGTCCAACAAGTCAAGTTACCTTTCCATAACATCACGGTAGTCCCTGAGGTGCCACATGTTGATGGCGAGGAGGTCGAAGAATTAAAACTGGCCCTCAAGAAAGTCAAAGAAGAAAAGAAGCTTCTCCATGAAAAGCTGAAAAGAGCATATCAAGAGGTGGAAGCTTTGCAAAGCGAGTGTATGGAGAAGACAGGATCTCTAGAGCAACTTGAGAAGAAAGTCAAGACAGAAGAAGCGAAAAAGCACCGAATCCAAGATTGTCTAGGAGCCGCTAACCGACAGCTAGCTCTCCGCAAACAAGAAGTGGACCAGATCCTCTGTGAGAAAGGAGACCTGAGGAAAATATGGACTGACTCCCAAAAGGCCCGTCAGGTCTTGTAGAAACAGTTGGATGACTTAAAACAACAGATGAAGAACACCACTCTTTCTCATGAGGCCCAACTCAAAGAAGAGAGGAGAAGTGCCGAAGAGAAATTCATAAGTTACCATATAGACCTTGTGGAAGAACGCGAGAAAATCCTCAATATGCAGGAAAAGATTAATAACCAAAAGGAGGTCATTGCTTGGTTCAATAGAGAAACTGTGTATTGGATGGATCGTTGTTCCAAATTGGTATGGCTAGCTAATAGCGGCATTCGAGACATTCCGGAACTCTTAGAAGAAGCTGAATCCGCAACAGGTTTCCGCCCACTGCCAAGAAAAGTGGAATATTTCATGGAATATTGCAAAACCCTGGTAGAAGAATTGGAAAAGCAAATCCGGCGAGACCGTTGAAGACCTTTTTTTTTCCCTTTTTGTTTTGCTTCGTTTTCCCTTTTCATAGTAACCTTGTAATCTCTTCGGAGAATTTAAATTATCGTACTTTTTAATAAAAAATGTTTGTTTCTCAAGTCTATAATACGCTCGAGTCCCCAAAGCACAATGCTAAGGGATCTTTATGATTCTCCGACAAACGTACAAATAAATAGACAAACGAGCATCCTGCATAACATACATAATCATGGCATAGCATAAACCATCCATACTCATAATATCCTTCGTAATTCAGAAAATAAACACGAAGAAACTGCATCCTTACAGAACGAGATCCCAAACCAGACTCATGGACGCGTTAGAACAGAACCAACAGGCTATGAGAGGGGAGCTTGACCGAATGAGTACGCGGATAGATAGGCTATGCGATTTGTTGGAAGCCCTACATGCAAAAAGGACATCGGAAACAGAGCGGTCCGAAGAGGATCAAGACGAAAGTCAGCCAAGAGAAAATGAGACGCACGCCCACACCACACAAGGGCATGCACCTCTAAATAATGGGACCTCGCAAAACACAAATACTCAAAATTTTATACCTATCATCACCCCCAGGAGGATGCTCAAGCCAAAGAAAAGTTTCAAATATTTGAAGACAGGCTAAAGGCGATTGAAGGGGCAAATCACATAGGTTTCGAAGCTTCAGACATGTGCTTGGTCCCCGATGTAGTTATTCCTGCAAAATTCAAAGTACCCGAGTTTGACAAGTATAAGGGAGAAACATGCCCCAAAAGCCACCTGGTCATGTATTGCCAAAAGATGGCTTTCTGTTATAATGATGACAGAATCTTAATTTATTTCTTCCAAGAAAGCTTAACTAGGGCACCGTTGCGATGGTATATACAGTTAGAGCGGTCTAAAATCGGCTCGTGGAAGGATTTAGCTAATGCTTTCGTCAGACAATACAAATACAATATGGACATGGCTCCCAGTCGTAATCAGTTGCAAAGCATGAAGAAGAAGGACAGTGAGATCTATAAGGAATATGCTCAGAGATGGAGAAGCATGGCTGCTCAGGTGGAGCCACCCTTGTCAGACAAAGAAATGATTGACACGTTCATGGACACGCTCCAATCACCCTTTTATGACATGATGATTGGAAGTATGTTCTCAAGCTTCTCTGACCTGATTGTCATAGGGGAGCGTGTGAAAATGGGGATGCAAAATGGGAAGATCCATAATAATACTTCATCATCCCACACGCAAAGCCGCCCGTCAAGAGAAAGAAAGAAGGAGAGACTACCGCGGTGAGTAGTGCCCCTCTATACGTTGCAGCAACTATCACGCCTAAGCCTCCTGTTCAAATGACACCCTTTGCTTCTGATAGTCAAGGAGGTCAGAACCCCAATCAACCGAGAGCTCACAACCCTCAAGGGAGAAAGCCGGTCGGTTTGATCGATCCCCATGACTTACAAAGATCTCTATCGGCATTTACTCAAAAACTCATTGGTGGTCCCTTGCCCGCAAAGCCTATGGAACCACCTTACCCAAAATGGTATAACCGGATGCCACTGTGAATACCATCTTTGAGGCGTGGGCCACTCTATAGAAGAATGTCGGGCTATGAAGTTCAAAGTTGAAGATCTGATAAATGCCAAGTGGTTGAGTTTCCAAGAGAATAATCCCAATGTGGGGAACAACCCGTTACCTAACCACGGGAATGCATCAGTAAATATGATAGACAATGAGCACGGAGGAAGAATAATAAAGGATGTCGCTGAAATACAAACCACTATCAGAGAAGTGTTCATCGAACTTTGCAAGGCTGGTTTGATAGAAAGAACAGATATCAGCAGGACTTGTGATGAAGATCTTTTGTCTAATAAAGAATGTGAGGAATTTAAAAGTATCCTCCAAAAACTGCTTGATACAAACATAGTTCAAGTTATCTCTCAGAGAGAAGAAGAAGTATCTATGGTCCAATCTGTGCAAAGTTCGGGAACCACGATCCCAAAGCCCTTAGTGGTCCAATTCTCTAAGAATACATCACCCATAATGCCTAACGCTCCCAAAGCTATTACTGTCCAAGTACCATCTCCTTTTCCGTACAAGGACGATAAGGCAGTTCCTTGGGTATACGATACAAAAGTCCAAGTCGAAGGGAGTAATACACAACCAAGCGTTCCGACTGTTACCAACATTGTGGGAATAGGTGGGATGACTCGAAGTGGGCGGATTTATGCCCCTAAGAAGGAACCAATAAGAGTAGCCGCAAAGGGACAGGTAAAAGACCAAAACAAAGGAAAAGGAGTTGCGGTAGATGAAAGAGACATAGGGAAGCGAGACAAGAAAGAAGCCTCCTGTGAGGAAGTGGCTGAATTCCTCAAATTCATTCAGCAGAGTGAATATAAGGTGATAGATCAACTAAACCGCACACCAACGAGAGTTTCCCTACTTGCCCTATTAATGCACTCTGAGAGTCATAGGAAAGTATTGATGAAAATCCTGAACGAAGCCCATGTGTCTCAAAATATCACCTTGAATCAGTTCGGCGACCTAGTTGGCAATATCGCCGCATGCAACTACCTCTATTTTAATGATGAAGAAATGCCTGCAGAAGGTAGAGGACACAACAAAGCACTACATATCTCGGTTCAGTGTAAAGAGCATCTTATGGCTAAAGTCCTTGTAGACAATGGATCCTCCCTGAATGTGATGCCTAAATCTACCTTGGATAAGTTATCCATTGACAAGACCCATATGAAACCCAGCTCTGTGCTCGTGAGAGCCTTTGATGGTTCAAGAAGAGAAGTAATGGGCGAGATTGAGCTGCCGATTCAGATTGGCCCTTTCACTTTTGCTGTTAATTTCCAAGTAATGGACATCAAGCCCAGCTATAGTTGCTTGTTAGGAAGGCCTTGGATTCATTCTGCCAGGGTAGTACCATCAACTCTGCATCAAAAATTGAAATTTGTGGTGGACGATAAGTTGATCATCGTATCCGGAGAAGAAGACCTGCTGGTAAGCAAGCCAACATCGACGAGTTATATTGAAGTTCTTTGAAGAAGCCCTTGGGGCGTCATTTGAGCCTTTGGAAATCGTCGATAAGCGCTACGTAGGGTTCTGACTAAAGAACCCTGCCTATCCATCAATGCCCTAATGGTGGGCGGAGTCATGCTAAAAGGAGGATATCAGCCAGGAAAAAGACTAGGAAAAAGTCAAGAAGGTATTGCCTCGATCCTAAGAATTCCTGAAAACAAAGACCGATACGGCTTGGGATTTGTCCCCACTCGAGAGGATAGGGAAAGAGCAATCGAGGCAAGGAAAGAAAAGAGGAAGGCTCGGCTTGAAAATCGGGAACTCGAGTTTAGGAAAATGCACATCTGCGATCTCCGTCAGACTTTTCATAGCGTTGGATGGATCTATACAGATCAAGTAACTGCTGTAGAAGAGGATCTTGCTCTCTTGAAGAGGAATGGGTTCGCCCATGTTCCTCAATACCTTGAAATTGGGAGATCGTGGAAAATCCTAGGATCCTTAATGCATTTTCAATGTAATCCATTTAATGCTCACCTCTCCGCTCAACCCGAGGCGGTAGAGGAAATGTTAAAGGGCCCCGCATGTTTTTCATAAGCATATTTCGAATATTAATAAAATGCATTTTGATTTTTATCCCAAGCGTCTCCTTTTTTTCCTCTTTCGTTCCTACTTCCTTTTCTTACTCTCTCCTTATTGCTAACCTTGATAATGCAGGCTCATGGATAATACTTTTGGAAACGATTGTGCTGAAATTTCGTTACCAGATTTCGATTGCCTAATTAATCATACTGACGAAGACTGTGAAGAAGACTGTCCCGATGAAGATCTTCCCCCTGAACTAATGAGACTTATATAAGGGGAGTCCAGAAAGATTGAACCTCACGAAGAACCGACTGAGTTGATTAATTTGGGAACTGAAGAAGACAAAAAAGAAGTCAAGGTTGGTGTTACCATGTCACAAGGAGTAAAAGCTAAACTGATTCAACTCCTCCGAGATTATAAAGACGTATTTGCTTGGTCTTACCAAGATATGCCAGGGTTGGATACCGATATTGTCGAACATAAACTACCTCTTAAACCGGATTGCCCTCCTGTCAAGCAGAAATTGAGACGCATGAGACCTGATATGTCCTTGAAGATTAGGGAAGAAGTTAAGAAACAATTTGATGTTGGATTTTTGGCCGTGGCTAAATACCCCCAACGGGTTGCTAATATTGTCCCTGTTCCAAAAAAGGGTGGAAAGGTCCGAATGTGCGTTGATTATCGGGACCTTAATAAAGCAAGTCCCAAAGACGATTTCCCTTTGCCTCACATTGATGTTCTGGTGGATAATACCACTCATCACGCTGTTTTCTCTTTCATGGATGGTTTCTCCGGGTATAATCAAATTAAAATGGATAGAGAAGACATGGAGAAAACTACGTTTATTACAGCTTGGGGGACTTTCTGCTACAAGGTGATGCCATTTGGGTTGAAGAACGCCGGGGCAACATATCAAAGGGCAATGGTGACTCTATTTCATGACATGATCCATAAGGAGATAGAGGTCTACGTGGACGATATGATCGCTAAGTCGCAAACTGAAGAAAGTCATATAATTGATTTACGGAAACTTTTTGAGCGATTGAGAAAGTTTTGCCTAAGACTCAATCCTGCCAAGTGTAACTTTGGTGTTCGGTCAGGTAGAGTGATGGGATTCATTGTAAGTCAGAAAGGAATAGAAGTTGATCTGGAAAAAGTAAAAGCCATCTTAGAGATGCCAGCTCCTCGCACAGAAAAAGAAGTTTGTGGTTTTTTAGGGAGATTAAATTATATTTCTCGGTTTATATCACAACTCACTGACACTTGTGAGCCAATGTTCAAGTTGTTGCGCAAGGACCAAACTATTGAATGGAATGAGAAATGCCAAGAGGCTTTCGACAAAATCAAGCAATACCTACAAAAACCCCCTATGTTAGTGCCTCCAGTACCAGGCAGACCATTACTCCTCTACTTGACAGTGTTAGACGGATCTATGGGGTGTGTACTTGGACAACATGATGAAACGGGTAAAAGAGAACGTGCCATTTACTACTTGAATAAGAAGTTTACAAGCTATGAAGCTAATTATTCTATATTGGAGCGTACCTGTTGCACCCTAGCATGGGCCGCTCACCGCCTAAGACAATATATGCTTTCCCACACAACTTGGTTGGTGTAAAAAATGGACCCGATCAAATATGTATTCGAGAAACCTGCTCTCACTGGAAGGATTGCCCGATGGCAAATGTTGTTATCCGAATATGATATTCAATACGTCTCTCAGAAAGCCGTCAAAGGTAGTGCCCTCGCTGAGCACTTAGCCAATCAACCAAATAGATGACCATTCACACATCCACTATGAATTCCACGATGAGAATGTAATGTCTGCGAAAAAAAGAATCAAGAAAGCGAAGAGTGGACCATGATGTTTGATGGGGCTTCTAATGCATTGGGAGCGCGGAATAGAGCGATACTAATTTCTCCAGGAAAGCAATACACTCCTGTTACGGCTCGCCTGTGTTTCAGTTGCACCAATAATGTGGCAGAATATGAGGCGTGTGTCATGGGAATCAGAGTTGCCATAGAAACTAAGGTCAAAGTCCTAAAAGTATATGGGGATTTAGCCCTAGTTATTAACCAGTTGAATGGAGAATGGGAAACTCAAGATTCTAAGTTAATCCCTTACCATGAGTATATCCAAGAACTCGTCGAATCCTTTGATAGGATCACGTTTCAACATATCCCACGAGAAGATAATCAGTTGGCTGACGCATTAGCCACATTGTCATCTATGTTCCAAATAAACAGTGACAAGGAAATGCCTCTCATCCTGATGGAAAGCCGTGCCAATCCCGCTTATTGCCAGGTGATAGAAGAGGAATTCGACGGAAAACCATGGTATCACAACATCAAATGCTACCTTAAAAGCAAGGGATACCCTTCGGGCGCCTCAGAGAACGACAAGCGAACTTTGAGGAGGCTTGCTATGAGTTTCTTTTTGAACGGCGATGTACTCTACAAAAGAAATCACGACATGGTACTCCTCCGATGTGTGGACTCTGCAGAAGTAAGACAAATTCTTGACGACGTCCACGAAGGTTCCTTTGGGACCCATGCCAACGGTTACGCAATGGCTCGGAAGATTCTCAGAGCTGGATATTATTGGCTTACAATAGAAAGTGACTGCATCAAGCATGTGAGGAAATGTCATAAGTGTCAGACTTATGCTGATAATATTCATGTACCTCGAACTTCCCTAAACGTCCTCAGTGCACCCTGGCCGTTCTCCATCTGGGGTTTGGATGTCATAGGAATGATTGACCCGAAAGCTTCTAACGGACACCGATTCATCCTCGTGGCTATTGATTACTTCACAAAATGGGTCGAAGCAGTCTCCTATACCAATGTGACTCGCAGTGTTGTGGTCAAGTTCATAAAAAAGGAAATAATTTGTCGGTATGGTTTACCAAGAAAGATCATCACGAACAATGGGACTAATTTAAACAATAAGATGATGAAGGAGTTGTACGATGATTTCAAAATTCAACATCACAATTCTTCTCTATATCGTCCAAAGATGAATGGGACAGTAGAAGCGGCCAACAAAAATATCAAGAAAATCATTCAGAAAATGGTGGTAACTTACAGGGATTGGCACGAGATGCTCCCTTTTGCTTTACACGGGTACCGAACTTCCGTACGCACTTCAACAGGGGCAACACCTTTTTCTCTAGTATACGGGATGGAAGCAGTACTCCCTATAGAAGTAGAAATCCCTTCTTTAAGGGTAATTATGGAAACCGAGCTCGAGGAAGCCGAATGGGTCCAGGCACGATATAACCAGTTAAATATTATAGAAGAGAAAAGGTTAGAAGCAATTTGCCATGGCCAATTATACCAAAAGAGACTCAAGAGAGCATACGAGAAAAAGGTACGTCATCGAGAATTCACAGAAGGGGAATTGGTATTAAAGAAGATTCTACCTATTCAGAAAGACCAACGCGGAAAGTGGACTCCAAATTATGAAGGTCCATATATAGTGAAAAAGGCATTCTCAGGAGGAGGCCTCATTCTTACAGATATGGAGGGGCATGACCTACATTGCCAATAAACTCAGATGCGATCCAAGAAGTACTACGTCTAGAATGGCACAAAAAAAAAATTGCTAGCTAAGTAGAAACACGAAAGAGGCGGTCTGAGCAAAAGTTAGAGCGACTGGTAGGTTGAAAACCCAAAAGGGCGGCCTAGGCAAAAATTAAGGTCAAATAAAAGCACTAAGTTGAAAACCCGCAAAGGCGATTTAGAGCAACCCGCTAGGTCGAAAACTCGCAAAGAGCGGCCTGAGCAAAAACCAGCCTGAAGGCGTCAAAAATAGCCAGAATTGAACCGTGACCAATTGGGGCAGAGGTGGTCGAAACTAATCACAGACACAAGTTTTTGAAGTTGATCAAGAAGGCGATCGGGGTCTGAATCACGAAAGGGCCGCACGATTTGTTTTCAAAGGGATTATATGTATAGCTGATACTTCTCACCAGTTTCTAATTTAGCAAACACAAACTTATTCTGTTTGTAATATCTTATCTCCCCCACCATAGTGGAAATTCATTCTTACCCATATTGCCATTTATTAATCGGCACAATAGAATGCTTATTTCAGCCTCTCCAAACTCAATTCAGGATTTTATCAATTTGCATTTTCTTTCTAGAGAAATCTGTGCTAAAAGACAAACATGTGCAAATCAAGACGTAAGAGCATTGTATAATTACTGAAAATTCTAAAAGGATCTAAGGAATTTAACGTCTTCACATTAAGGAAAAGAGCCAGTAAGGCACCTCACCTAACGCAAAATCATCAATGTTGAATACGCTACGAAGAGGCCAATTAGCGTGTTCAGAACTCGCCAACTAAAGAGATCTGGAACTAACCTACCAAGAAAAGTTTCAGAAATAGTCAAGAGGATATCGCCTATCCCTGATAAAGCAAATAATACTCATGCATGACATGTTATCATTGCATCTCGCATGATCACCAATACTTTTAGGTCCACGACCCACCTTCAGAATCATTTCTTTAAAAATGACATTTCATTTCATGCACGGCACACCATTCATTGCATCCTGCATGACCATCAAACTTCTCGGGTCCATTGACCCACCCTCTCAAATATTACACACAGTTGGTCTGTTGTTACTCAGTAAGAACTAGTACTCAGCCTACTCAATCTATTAGCATGAGTTAGGAACCTGTCCTACACCTTGCTGGGAATCTGACCCATCTTGCTGGGAATCTGACCCACCACCTTGGAAATCTGACCCAAGCCCTTAGTCGGGAACCTGACCCGCGTCTCGAATCTTCCTCAAGTATGGAAATCGATCCACACCTTTTAACAAGAGTTAGGAATCTGACCTACACCTTGTTGGGAATCTGACCCAAACTTGTGTCGAGTGACGAAAAGACTCGCACCCCAAACTTTCCCCCCAAATAGGGAAGTTAATCAATTTTGTAAGAGCTAGGAATCAGACCTATGCCTTACCGAGAATTCACTAGGAATCAAACCTAGAATCCCTCACCAATTTTGTAAGAGCTAGGAACCAAACCTATGCCTTACCAAAAATTCACTAGGAATCAGACCTAGAGTCTCAAAGCAAAGGCGGGAGCCAATCTCGCATCCTCAAACACTTTCATCCCAGACAAAATTAGAGTTATTTATCCTTAATTACCTATTACAACGAATGCACGAAGACCTTCGAGTAAAATATAATTAAGGAGGGGCACCAAACCAAAGGTCTAAACACCCTCTAGTTCTAGGTTTCTTTTTTTCCTCCATCCCTTGTTTGTAATTTTTCCTGGGAAGCCGTAAAGCCCAGGTTCCTCCTTTTCCTTCTTCATCCTCACATTCTCTGTTATTTTTTTTGTCACGGTCTGTATATTAGATTGAGGCGTATATATTTTGTTGTTATTATTGTTGTTGTTATTTTTGTGGCTGCTGCCATTGTTGCTGCTGTCGTTATCGTGTTTGTTACTACGGTTCCACAGTTTAGACTGGAATTAGGTTTAGGGTTTGGCCTTCCAATGGGGCCAAACCCTAAATAGGGATCAAATTACAAATATGTAATTAAAATGGGTATAAACGCAAAAAGGGTTTTCTTTTGTGAAGTTCTGTTCCTTTTTAGGGTTTGGTCCTCCAATGGGGCCAAACCCTCAACAGGGGCTTATTTGCAATTTATTTTCTTTCTTTTTATCCATTTTCATAAATCATCATAAAGGAATGAAAGATTAATGGGGAGTATAAAAGCAAAAAGGAGAAATTTTCATTCTCATCCACGCGTTTTCTTAAATACGATTAGTTTTTTTATTTTCTAGCTTTATTTTTCTTCTATCTTTAAGTTCCATTTAATTTGTTGGGCTGTGATTTAGTTCAAAAGAGAAGCCAGCAGGTTTCTACCATGACTCATGAGCCTCCCTTCCCTTTTTATTTCTTATTATTTTATTTTTTAAAATAAACGTTGTTTACTTCATAGCAAATATTCTATGAATATTTTTAACTATTTAGAAAAGAATCTTGTTACGTTGCTCCTTTTAATAATTGATAGATAATAGTAAAAATAAGTGAGGCCAGACATTTTTTTTTAGATTTAGGTTTTCTTGTTAGATTATTTTTAAGAGGATTTGGAATTGGTCTAATTATTTGCATAAATAATGATATAAATAAACGATAATATTTATTTGCATTAATGATTTATCTGAGTTATAACCGCATTGTATCCATCTTTTTATTTTGCCTATTAATAGGATTATTGGCTAGAGGTCCTGAAACACCACTCGCACGATTCGTTTATTTTGTGACTTCATCCATCATTTCTCCAAAAATAAATAAATAAATGAATTTCGATAAGGGAATTAAAGGCAAACAACTTTTTGTAAATAATTTAGGGTACCATTTTTTTTGAATGGGCGTGTATGGGTGTTAATCCTTCCTTACGCGTAACCAACTCCCGAACTCATATTTGGTTCGAAGGCCATTTTTTAAAAGTTATTTCCAAAAAAGGTTTTTCCTATAGTTTTCCTAAATAAACTTTAGGTGGCGGCTCCATTTAATTTTTAGGGTGGTTGTCACAAAGCGCTTCATGGGAGGCAACACATGCGAGGGAGTTTCTATCTCTTTCTCTTGCATTTTTAGTATTCAGTTTGTTTAACTTTCATTTTAGTATGTTTGTCAAAGCTTAAGTTTGGAGTTTCTTTATTTTTGTGTTAAAAAAATGTGTGGGGTGTGATGTTTTTAGTCTTTTGGGGTGTAAATCTTAAATGTCAAATTGAAATAACTGCTGGCTGAGCTACGATTTGAACCCACTTGTGATTTGAATTTTGTGTTGAGCACCAATCACTTGGTGTGATGTTAAGTGGGCTGCTGAAGAGTTACAACTTGAGACTAGAAACATTTTGGAGTGAGTCAACCATTGCTCAACTGTTTTGGTTTATTATAATGTCTTTGTGATTGATATCTGTTTGTCCTGTGGTGTTTGTAGAGCCTCCATCAATAATTATTTGGAGAGGACACATTTGAGTTTACATTCCCCTAATTTTGATTGAATCTCTGTTGCATGTTAATGCTTGTACAATGCATTGATATAAAAAGGCAAATTTTGTTGGAAACTAGTTAGCCAAAAAGCCAAGCCAACATAATATGACTTTTGTTTGCAAAGCCCCGTTGAGCCTAAAGCCTTTTGTTCTTGCTAACCCATCAAAACAATAGCTTTTAACCTTATTATTAACTTGTACCCACCCAAAGAGGGTAGATGAGCATGAATTGACTAAGGTTGGCAAAGAACTAAGTTTTGAGCGGGGGGAGTGAACAACATTACCATCGGTTGTGGTTTGAGTTGTAGTTCAAAAAGGAAAAAAAATGTGGCTCATTTGTGGACTAGTACTCCTTTGAGACCAAAGTGTACTGGGGGATTGATAACTACGTGATAAAATTGCTTAAAGAATGGGTTGTGGGCAAATACCATCTTTGAAAAAAAAATGAAGAAAAAAGGGAATTGTAGTTTTTAGAGTTGGTTGATGTTCATCTATCTTTGAAGGGTGATAGCCTCAATGTCTAATTCATCCACCCCGACCTTGGCCAAGTTACAACCTCAAAAGACCTTTTGATTGGAGCATTGTGCAAGTGGTACTCATGTGAGTAAGAGATGAAAATCAAATCCATGGGGGACGGGCTCAAATAATGTTGACTGAGTGAAACACAAACCCCAACACTTGAGAGTTGGAGTAAAAATTCTTCCTAATCTTTGTGAGTAGAAAAGAAAGCATTCAATCACATTGAAAGTTTCAATTGTACATTCCATTACTTGTTGAGTTGAAAATGGTGAATTCTTGCTTATGTGACTCCAATTTCCAATTTGTGATAGTCTCATGTTGGTTCTAATGATGATGAAGCCCAATGAATTTATTTGTGATTGGTGTACATTTTGTGTGATAACATTTGAAAGCGGTGAAAAATTGTGGTTTAGTCCAGTGGTTAGATCAAGATTGACATTTTGGGTAGTTGCTTTTTGTTGAGTTCTTGCTTGAGGACAAGCAAGGTTTAAGTTTGGAGTGTTTGATTGTTCCCTAGTATGCTCATTTTCATGCACTTAATTGAAGGGAATTCTCATGCAAACTTAGACTTTATTCCTTGTTTGGCCTCTAATCATATGTGTTTGAGTCCTTGTTGTGGAGATATTCTAGTTGACAATCGTGTTAGCTCTTTTGTTGTTTTGATGGAAAAAATGTTCTTACTGTGGTCTTGCCTTTTTGTAGGTATCAAAAGATTTGATTGGAGACATGTACCTAAGATCATGAGAGCAAATTGAAGTGGAAAAAAAAGCTAAACTAGGGCGCAGGGCGCCTGCTGGAAACAGAAGTCCCAGGGCGCAGGGCGCCTCAGAAGCAGGGCGCTTGGTGCCTGCTCTCGGGAAGCCAGGGCGCAGGTTGCCTGCTACTGTTTTTTTTTCTTGCGCGTTTTGGGCTTTCTTTCAGGCCCAGTTGGTATAAATACCCATCTAAGGTTAGAACAAAGAGGGGAGCACGACTTGGAGGCTGGGAGAGGACTTGGGAGCACAAAACCTAAGGGTGGAACTCAATGGAGAGTATGAAGTGAAGACATTCATCAACATTCTTCCATGGATTCTCCTAGTTCTTTCTCTTTAACTCTCTGTTTTGTTTATTTCTCTATGTCTAGCTAAACCCCTTGTGTTAGGGATGAATGAATATTGATGAAACATTATTGTATTTAGTTTGGTGTACTTTGATGACATATTTCCTCTTGCTTTGTGTGATCAATCTCTGTTCTTAATGCTTTTCATGATTGGATCACCCATGGATTGATTTGTGGTTCATATGTTGAATGGAAGTTCTATGTGTGAATACTTGAGATTGCATGCATGCCATTCTTAGGCTAGGAATAGTCTTGGGATTGTAGTATCTTTGTGAACTCTTGATCTTAATGCTTGTTCTTCAACTACATCCACCTAAGGAATTAGGGTTTATAGGGGAAACAAAGATTTACTTGCCTAAGGAATTAGGATTTGAGTACCATTGTGAGTTTGATAACAAAGCTATAGAGGGAATAACTTATGAATACCAAATCAACATGCAATAGTGGGAAATCAATTGAAGCTTGTCCCTAATGCCTTTTATTATTGAGTACTTTTTCAAAGACCTCTATTACATTGTCACTTGAACTTTCCAATCATATAAAATCCTTTGGTGTTCACTTAGTAGTCGCTAACGTACATTGGTATTTGGCCTTCGATCCTTGAGAACGATAACTGGTTATTTACCGAATTTATTACTTGCAACGACCCGGTACACTTGCCTTGGTCCCATCAATTATCTTGAACTTTAGAGAAGTCTGCAACACGGTTCCTCTTGCATTCTAATAAGTAGTGCCCAATAGTTTGACAATAGGAATAGAAGGAAGGCAAACGCTCAAACTCCACTTTTATATAAAAGGCATACCCTTCTCTCTCCACCATGATTTCATCACGAAGCTTCTGAGTGAGATCTAAATCAACCAATATTCTGGCAAAGTGACCAAAAGAGCGCCTTTGGTTGCATCATCTAAAGCGATGGGAGTGACAATGCCTGCTGCTATTTCAAATAAAATCTTGGGTCTCCAATACTCTTGAGGTAACTCCTGCAACCGAATCCAACACTGGGCATGTGTTATTTTATGTTTGTTAGGATTGAAATCGGGACTCCACTGCATCAAACGCAATAAGCCAGGATTCAAATTCCAAGTTCCCACAAACCAAACCCCACGAAGGTCTTCATACGATGTAAAGCTAAATTCGTAGAACCCTATATCCAACGGTATCATGGTCCATTAGCCAATAGGTTTCCACAGCTCAGCAAGTTTAGATCGCAAAACATCAACCTTTATCGGTTGATCCCCTTTGGAAAGAATTAAACGCCCATGAAGATTATTTTTACACCCTTCCAATCCGAGTTTATACTCATCTTCAAAGATTTTAATAGAAAGAGTATCACCCCTAATGCAAGGCTTAGGAAGCTGACTAAAGGAGATATCAAACGAATTGCTAAGCGCTTGGGCAAAGGACTTACGCTGCACTACTGTTGGAGTAGAAGGCTTAACAATAGGAGGAGGAGAGAATGAGGCAAGGCAGCCCCATAAACAAATGGATTTGACGTCAGCCATCTACTATGAAGAACACATTATTAATGATATGAATTAGATTATTTTCGTCAAAAAAAAATTAAGATATTTTGTAAATACAATTTCTTTTTAAAAGGTTAGAGATTTATTAGGAGTATAAAATATTTTATTATTAGGGTGTAATATTAAAAATTGACTTTTTAGAGTGAGCGCGTATCGGATTTTTCTTAGAAAATTTGGGTATTGTTACAAAATTTTTAATGTAGGAAATTTTAATATGCATATGAAGATATTATTTTCCTTATAATACATTTTAGAGTTTTGAAGGTATTTTTTTTTAACAGAGTTGAGTTATATTTTAGGGACTTTATTAGCAGTTTATATTAGTTGATTTTTCCTTAATTTTCTTCTAATCTTATTGTATTTTTATATTTTGTAGGATGCCTCGATCTCGTAAGAGACCTCATGTGGGGAGTCTTCTGAGGAGATACTGGACGATCACCAATTCTGGACTCTGGAGCTCCAGTGGGTCTATCACTCCTACTTTGAGTCCTGTGACATCATTAGTGAGAGAGTCTTCCAACTAGGGCTGAGTGAGTATCCGGAGATTACCGCAGAGAGAGGCAGTGGGAGAGTTTGTTGGGTCTAAATGAGAGAATCAGTGTGGAGATCATTCACGAGTTTTACGCGAACGCTTATCTCCCCTCTGAGCGGCTCTAACCTACAAGAGCTACGTGAGGGGCGTGGAGATTGACTTCAGCCCGGACGCTATTAGTACCCTGCTTCAGATTCCTATCATCGAGGGGTGCAGTTTTATGGAGAGGTTGAACCACCCAACCAATCCTGCTACATTGGCTGAGGCACTTTGCAGGCCTGGGGGTGACTAGCTCAGGTCTGCTGAGGGGGTCCCGCTTGGGTTCAATGTCAGGAGCCTTAAGTCGTTGTCCTGAGCTTGGGCCTTATTCATGCACTACTCCCTCTCCACCTGCTTGAATAAAAATGACATCACTTCCAAGAGGGCAGAGTTGGTTTATTCTCTCTTGGAGCATGACCCTATTGATATTTCCAAGGTGATTGCAAACGATATAGGTAGTTCTGCTAAGAACAAGAACTGGCTGAGTCAAACTTTTAAAATTTTCTTTTATTTTACTTCTAAAAAATTCTATTTTATTTTGATTTCTGCTAATTTATAATTATCTCTTCTTCTTACTTCTTTTCCATTAAATTTTCTTCGCATTATTATTTATTTTGCAAAATATTTGGTTAAAGAGTCATTAATTATCTTAGAATATGCATTTTTATTTTATTATGAAAATTTTGAGATGTCACACTACTCATCGGAAATGATGTCCCTACACTACCAAATGTGAAAACATGGCTAGCGAATTGTTTCTCTATGAAAGACTTAAGCGAGGCATCCTACGTGCCAGGAATCAGGATCTATAGAGATAGATCGCTGAAGCTACTCTGCCTTAGTCAGAGTACATATGTTGATAAATTTCTTAGGCGCTTTAATATGCAAGATTCCAATAAAGGTCTCTTGCCTATGTTACGTGGCGTGTATTTGTCCAAGGGATAATGCCCTACCTCATCAAATGAGAAGGAACGCATGAGTAAAGTTCCATATGCTTCGGCAATTGGTTCTATCATGTACGCTGTAATGTGTACTAGACCAGACATCTCGTATGCTTTGAGCGTAATGAGTAGATACCAATCTGACCCTGGTCAGCTGTCAAGAATATCCTTAAGTACTAGAGAAAGACTAAGGATTTGTTCTTGGTTTATGGGTTGAGGAAGAGCTCATTGTAAGGGGTTACACTGATGCGAGCATCCAAACTGATAGGCATGATTCTCGATCTCAATCAGGGATGATTCCTGATTCTACTACAGAGGCTGAGTATATAACTGCCTCTAATGCAGCCAAGGAAGCCGTTTGGATCAGGAAGTTCATTAGTGAACTTGGCATTGTTCCTAGCATTTCAGACCTGATTAACCTCTATTATGATAACAATGGAGCAATCGCATAAGCTAAGTAACCTAGATCTCACCAGCGATCCAGACATATACTTAGGCCCTTCCATCTCATTCGAGGGATCATCAATAGAGAAGATGTAAAGATATGTAGAGTACTTACACTGGACAATGTCGCAGACCCACTAACGAAGCCTCTTTCTCAGTAGAAGCATGATGGTCACACTAGATCAATGGGTGTTAGATTGATGCCCGATTGGCTTTAGTGCTAATGGGAGATTGTTAGTGTAAGCCCTAGTGATCAATCTAGCTTTAGTAGATTATCATTTGTGTCATAACTTTGATTATATATTTGACATATATGAGGCATTTCATTTATTGTGTTATTTATTTTATAGCATAATAAAGTCCTTAGAATAGACAATTCTTTTATTGGAACATCAAGTGTGACTTGATCGTGAGACCTCATTGAACATATAGAACGTTATTCTTAAAGTATCCATCGTCGAGTATTATTGTTAATTAGGACGATAATAATACATAGAGACTATTGTGTGAGTAGACTGATGATCACATCTCACGGGTCATGGATATGCAATATCAAATAGGCACACAAGTATAAATATTAGGAATAAAATTTATACTGGATTGACCCACTATGAGGACGCTTCATAAGAGTTATGTAAGTGTCATAGGCGCTCGTCATGGCGATCATAGTGAAGTAGTCCTTTGACTTGAAGTCACTGCGATTCATACATGTGGAGTTGTAGGTTTTAATGCTATAAAACATTATCTGTAATAGGATGATCATAAAGATAGTAACTGGGCATGCAATGAATCATGTTAAGAGGTGTGAGTGATGTGGACAAGATTCGTCCCTCCTACATAATAGGAGTAATGTGTCAGGCCTCTCGATAGAGTGAGACGTGAAATACGTGTGGCCACGCGAAAATGGGCCAATATGTGATATTGGGTCCGTTTGTGATTACACGTCCATTTTGGTGTCGAGAAACATATGATTGGACTCAACAAGGATGACACGTTTATGTCTCGTGTTCAATCGGGACAAATGGATGAAGGGACATTAACTTCATAGTAATCTTGGTTGCGGTAAAGTTAAAATCAGGATCACCAGTTTTTCCCGTTAATTGGGTACCAATGAGGCATTGCTAGATGCCGCTCATTGTTTATAATATTTAATATTATTACCAACTTAATGGAAACCTATAGGGTCACACTGTTTAATCGAAATCAGATTATTTAATTAAATAATGACTTAATTAAATATAAAGGAAGGCCATTAGGGCAACAGAAAGAAAGGAAGGAAGCGCATAAGAATACATGTTTTGTGACCCAACCCTAAGTTAGATAGTCTTGTTCTTCTGTGCCTTCTTCTTGTAGTCGTCAGCTAGCGAGACGCATTCCAGTGCAACTGCTCGTGTGGACTAAGTAGAGACACTACGAGATCGTGGTGTTAGTGATCAATCTCCTCTACGCTTCAAGAGGTAAACACTACAAACAATAATCTTATATGTGATTCATGAGCAATGTGTGATCCGTGGTTACAGAGATTTTTTCTCTTGAGAGAGTTTTTGAAAAAAAAAATTAAAATTTCGGTCTCTCAAATCCCCAACAGAGGGGAATGATTTTCTTTTCAATCCTCTCCTTTTTTCTGCATGTGTTCTTATCGGAGAGGAAATTAGAGTAGGTGGGTGTGTGATTGTATGTGTTCTGCATGAAGGAAGAAAAATGAGAATGTGGGTGGGTGAGTTTTGTAGTGAGGAGGTGTTTGAGTGTGGGGTAGTATTATCCCTTGGGTGCCAACGTTACTAGATTAGTCCAGTTTTGCTAATCACACCCCTTAACTTACTCTCAATAATGAAAGGAACTTATAACATGGCATAAAAATAACAATTTAGTGATACATGTTATAAATATGTAGATTTGGTGGATGACTATAGCAATTTGTTATCTCATTATATCTTTACTATATCCCTTGATTTGGTCTATAACTAGTAGCCCATTATCTCTATAAATATAGTTATTAAGTTTGTCCTTGTACACATTTGATCAGATTACTAATACAAAGATTATAGTTGGTTTCTAAAAACTAACATCTGAATCCTAGTTCCTGAAGAACTAGTCCTTGAGTCCATATTTCTATTGTCTCGATTTCTCTATTTTCTTTTCCATTTACAACACGTTATTAGCACCAGACTCTACCATACGAGTGATGACTTACATAGGTTCTATTGACGGAACTCGTTTTCTTTCTCACACTCTTTAGAAGATCATGTTCTTTCTGATATTTTTGTTTTCATGTTATTTGGGTTTTTTCATTGAAATTTTATTCTCCTTTTGTTTGACTAATACGATTATTATATTTTGTATAAGAATCTTGATAAAATTCTAGAAGAATTTATATTTAAGCATCCCTGTAGGATTGCACAAAACTATAGGTTTTCTTGGTCATCATTATATGAAAATTTGAGGAATAGTTTCTGAAGAACTAGACTTTTAAACCATGAATGAAATTTTGTATTAGATAGAAAAGTTCCTAAAGAACTTGATGGCACGAGATTTGTTCATGAAGAACTTTATAATTTTTTTAGTGCTACAAAAGTTCCTAAAGAACCTCACAATTTTGTTAGCACTACATATAGTTCTTGAAGAACCTCATAATTTTTTTGTGTTGCGTATCTTTCCTGATGAACATTACGATTTTTTAGCGCTATGTACAGTTCCAAAAGAACTAGATTTGATCTTAATACAGTTTGAAACAAAAAAAAAGTGTGAAAAATCTTTATATGATTGTATCTTTACAGGATAGTTCCTGAAGAACTAATATTTGAATCCTATTTTTTACATATATTAGTTCATGAAGACCTAAATTTTGGATCTCATTAAAGATGAAATTTTTATATGTTCATTCCCGAAGAACTAACATTTAAATCAAGGTAATTAAAACCGGACCGAACATTGAATCAGAGAGGGCCAGGGTTTAGGGTTTTTGGGTCGGACCGGGTCGAAACGGGGTCGAACCGGGTTTAATAAAATATTATTTTTTAAATATTATATAGTATATATATTATATATTTGGTATATATATATTAAAAAATGGAAAATATGTAGATAATATTTTAATTTATACACAAAATAACATGTAACCTTGAGGATAGGGGTTCAAGCCCTGTTGAAACCAAAAACTGATTTTTTTTTAAATAATAAAGGCAACTAAAAATTTTCAAAATAGAAAAAGAAAAAAGAGACGAACTGGTTCGACCCTGAACCGGCCGGTTTTGGCCGGTTCAGGTTGGTTCAGGCACCGAACCGACCGGTTCTCTGCCAGCTGGTCCAAGAGGGTTACTCGGATCGGACCATGGCCCGGTTTCCGGTCCAACCGGTCGGACCGGCCGGTCCGGTTTTTGTTACCATGATTTAAATCATGTTATCTCTTTTCATATTAAAGATGAGATCTTTACATAATAGTTCCTGAAAAACTAACTTATAAATCCTAGTTCCTAAAGAACTAGTATAACCAATTAGGAAAACATATGTTCTTGGCAAAAAATGTGATTTTGGATTTGTTTACATGTTTTTCATATGCATTTTAATTGTTGTGTATGTGATATTTTGTTACTGTGATTCATACAATCTTTATTTTATATAAAGATATAACCTTTAATTAATTTTTTTTAAAAAGAAATTGTTGCTATAAAGATATCATCTTTAATTAATTTTTTGAAAATTTGTTCGTATAAAGATATGATCTTTAATAAGTCAATGATGCATTTTAAATTTGAAATGCAGATTTTTAAATTTCTACTGGTGTTCAAATTTTGATTATGAAAATTATGCATTTGGCCATGGTCTTACAAATAATATGTATTTGGTTATATCTATTTTTGATTAAAAAATCGAGAAAAGTTTTATTAGTTGATTCATGAAATGAAAAGTTGAACTGTTTACTTGAAATTCATAAAGGCACACATATAAGTGCAAGAAATCTTATGTCTCTAGAAGAAATGATGAGATATCATTTATCAGCACCAATTGAAAGCTAAAGAGTACTTTCAGGTGTACATCAAGCAAGTATTATTCACGTCAGTTGCTACCAAGCACGATCAAGTCTTTAACGATATATCAATCTTTATATGCTTCTTTTTAAGGTAAGAACTTATGTATTTTTTTTTTGCGCTAAGATTAAATATACGCTATTCTTCAATGTTTGCAAGATTTGCCTCATGGTTGGTGAAGTACCAAAGCAAATGAATAGCCAAAAATCTTTGTTGGTCCCGAAGTACCAATAAATGATTTCAAATAATTAAAATATAGATTGATCGTAAATTAGTCCTGAAGTACCAATACAAAATTTTAAGTAATTGTGAAATTGATCTCGAAGTAACTGTGAAATTGGTCATGAAATACCAATATAAGATTCCAAGTAAATGTGAAATTGGTCTTCAATTACCAATACAAAATTTCAAGTAATTGTGAAATCGGTCTCATAGTACCTATATAGGATCCACGCATAACTATTAAAAACGATCAATGCATGAACTAAAGTCATAATCTTTTTGGTCTTGAAGTACCAATATTTAATGGGCAGTGGCACAACCCACACAATTATTCGTAGCAAGAAATATTTTATGCAATTAACATTAGCCAAAATTAATGTTGATACAGTATCTGATATTGCAAATATGATTGAAGGCTTCAGAAGATTCTGTGATATATTCTCAAATAGGACAAAATTACCCAAAAGAACACTAAATCACACGTGTTAGTTGCACATATTATCCTGAAGCATGCAATTCAAAACACGATAGGTATACTCTGTTAAATTGCAAACTTCCTTATTTAGATTAAAGCAATCAGGACGTAGTTGGTGCTGATAACGTACATATATTTGATTTTATATATTTGATAAATCAGTTTTTCCCATCAGGGGAAGAAAAAGATAAAAGAATAAAAGCACAAGAAGTTCGTTTGAAGACACCAACATTATCCATGTTTGATATACACACTAATCAATGTGAACGTGAAGGTCAAATAATATTTCATTTGCAAAATGTTACAAATCAATTACCAGATATTTTTCCAAATACCTAAAAGGACACTAAATCACACGTATTAGTTACAAGTATTATCGCATGATTTATTGTCCCTGCAAGATAACTAGCGAGTATGGAAATCCATGAATCTAATGTACGCTAGAAGCGTTTTAGACCTATTGATGCAAATGATATTATTCCTAAAAAAGGGGAAAATTCAAATTGATGATCCAAAAGAGATCATTAACACTGTAGAAGAGGTCAAAAGCAATATAAATCAATAACTCCATATTTCCAGATAAGTAACCCCAGAAGTGGTTCTGGTACCAGTAAGTTACGAGATCTCGTTAAACGCTTAAAATATGAGGGGAAGATATGATATTGTTGATATGTTTTTGCATATGCAATAGCAATTGATTATGAGATTATTAATCATGATGAGCATGAAGCTCGAATCTATTATAATATATAAAAACTTACCCGCGAAGCCTTCCATTGACAATTCATCATCTTTTATGCCATGTATTCTCATTATTGCCACATCAAATATATTCTTATGTGGCACCCTCTAAAACAGATAAACATATCCACATTCCTTATTCTTTCACTACCCACTCTTTTTTATTTTTTTATCTTCTATCTATTCTACAGTTACTGAATATCATTAATTCTCATTTATCCCTTAATTCAAGCAACCCACCCATGCTGTAATGCTCTCCATTTTTGTCACCCGTCAATTCAATAACTCAAAGGAAAGCTGCTAATATTGTTCACTACACCACCCACAGTTTTCGGTAACACATAACTTTCATTATTCTCCCACTTTCGAAAGATGAACGTTTGCATTGGCCCTGCTCACAACCAGTCCTCACATTTTTCATCCTCCGGTGCTGTTGAAAACAAAATGGAAGGATTGCACCTGCCAGTGGTGGCCCTGAGGGTGTGCGAGATGTGCGACCGCACAGGGCCCTATTTTTTAGGGGGCACTAATTTTTTTTTACTTAGTATGTGTGGGCGCGTCCTATATATATATGTATATTACTTAAGGGTCCAATTTATTTTTAAATTCTAAATTCTAAACTCTAAATCTGGTAAATCCTCACTTTAAGCTTTCTAAAAACAACTTTTTACTTGTAGTTTTTAGGACCAAACTCTTATTTCTATTTATTTTTTTGTAAGGTATACCTTTTTTATTAACATATAACTTATATAACAAACACCCAACAACACTGTAAAAAAAAAAATCAAAGTCCAACCCAACTCGTATGTTTCTGTCAAGAGTGAAAGGGAGTAAGCATTTTACAAGTTGCAACCCTAGCCGTTGCGAGACCGAGAGATAGAAAGAGAGTAGATCCCACCGGCCGTCGTACTCCGGCAACAGCAGAATGTGTTCGTGGTCTGGTCATTCCGCCGTTATGCGTTTTCCATCGCGTTCATTTCTGTTCGTTCCAGACTACGTTTTTCATCACGTTTTCCGTCCATTTGTCGTCGTCGTCGCATTCTTCGTTCAGGTAACTCGTGACTCTCTCCGTTTAGGTAACGTGTTAGGGTACCAATTTTTCAGTTCGCACAGGGCACTCGAAATGTCAGGGACGGCCCTGGCACCCGCACGCCGCTATCACCAGAGGTTGTCGCACATCGGTCTTGAAATGTTTGGACCATAAGAGCCCAATTGAAAAACATAAAGTACAATTACAGTTGTTTTTGGTTTATGCTTTTACTCCATGAAATTGGATGAGGTAGATCTCTGGGTGGTTCTAAACTTTCCATTTTTTTATATTCTTATTCTTATTACTGTTGGGAATTGGGAATTATTGATATTGAGATAGCTTTTTTTTTTTAATAATGAGGAATTGTTGAGATAGCTGATAGCAAGCATAGGGGCATGAAAGAGATAGTGGATTTGAATTTTTGAAATCAGCTTGATGTTGAATGTATGAGACGTTGCTGTTCATCGAGTAGGTTGTTAAAATACATGTTTTTTTTTTCCCCTTCTACTATTACTGCTATGCGTGTTCAAGAGCATCCTAATGAAAGAGATAGTGGCACTTGCCTTGCTTTCCCAAAAATATGATCCCCAAATTCATCAAGTACAAATCTCTAAAAAGGGTCATACTTCTCTAACTCACTATTCTCTGTGTTGGGTTCATTTTGTTTTGTACAATTTTTTTTTTTGAAGTCTAAATTTATGTTGATTTTACTAACGGGGATTTTGGTTCATGACATGGCAATAAAATATAACGACGAAGGTACGTAATTTGTGAAATAATGACTTACGGTTTAGGTTGCACAAAAGAAAAACTATCATCTTTCAATTCATTTGTACAAAATTTAACATAAAATTTTTATATTTTATGTAAGTGTTGTAGAAGAACCTTTAATTACATAACCTTAAATTTCATCACTCAAATTTCTAAAATGCTTTCTGCTGTGCCCATTAATGACTAACAACTTAAGACAATACTGTAATTAACATTAGCAATTCTTAATTCATCATATAACTGAAGTTTGAAAGTATAAAGTTGTAAATCTACTTAAAGTTTTATTCGATGATTGTTGCAAATAAACTTCAAATTTTAATTTATTTATAAATTAAATACCTAAACAAGAAGAAGCAACAAATTAAAGTTGCATGCAAGACAAAAAGTGCATAAAGGCATAAACAAAAATATGTAATCAAAATCAACAACAAACAATGAATGACATCTACGCAAATGTTTTAGAGTTATTTAAATTTGTCAAAGTAAGAACACTATCTATTATTACATTTCCATGTTTCATGGATATATTTCCTTTCAAATAAAATGTACCTCCTTATTTGTGCTTAAAATTCATATAACCATCTCAATTATACAATATTTATAATCCTCAATAAAATATTATATTTATACTAACCATGATAAGAATAATCAATACAAAACAAATATAAACAAACCTACACCCGCGCATCGCGTGGGTCTCAATCTAGTTATATAGGAATGTCAACATTAAATTGATTGGCTAAAGTGAATTAAAATAATGCAAGTCGAGCCAAACTTATTACAAACATAAAGCATTTGGACCAGTAGTCCAAACACGTCACTACAATAATTTGACTTATTTCCTACAAAAATTTCCTAGGGCCTGTGACCTTAGAAAATTTTCTAGGGTCACAGCCCTAGGAAAATACCCATATAAGTGTTTCCTGGGGTTTTTAGAAAAAACCCTCGGAATTAAAAACACTGATTTTTGGTTTTTTATTTTTTTTTAAATTTAGGAAATACCTAGGGCCAGTCCCTCGGATTTAGCCAGCCCATTTTTAAAAAAAAAAAAATTGCCCAAACCGAGTGCCCACCCCTCATTATGAGTGCAATTACTTTTAGGTTTTTTTATTAGTTTGGCAGTCTCTGAAAGACTTGACATACAACAAATGATTGTAGTGACAACTTGTTTATATGAGTCATTGGATAATGACATATATATGAAAATACCTGAAGCATACCCCTGAAAAATTCAAAATGCATGAAGCATATCCCTGAATGATTTAAGATGTCTGAAGCATACTTCTGAAAAGTTTAAAATGCATGAAGCATATCCCTGAAGGATTGAAGATGTCTAAAGCATAATCCAGATAAATTATAGATATATACATGAAGCATAACCCTGAAGGATTTAAAGCATCTGAAATTTTTTGACAAATGTACTCAGATTAATTTGGAAATATGAGGATGTTGAACCTATAGTTCGAGACTCAAAAAATGTTTTTAATGGACTTAAAGTCCGAACTCTGGAAAATATAAACTTTCATGATACAATATGATTAACTTTAGAGTAGTCTCTATATTGAAAATCTCGGAAGAATTTAAACTATTGAAAGCATCTATTACGATTTACATATACTATTAAACATTTCATATTGGTAAGAAATGTTTGAGTTACATTCATGATGAAATTATGAGTAAATTTATTTATTTCTTTTTTCTCATATTTGTTCAGTATGATGGCTATGAATTTTGATTATTAATATTCTTGAAATTACTTGAAGTTATTCTAAACTATAGATGGTATGATTAAATAACTTCAAATAAAATATTTTAAAAGATAAGGTGTTGTTTCGACTTACAGCTCGAGCATTTGCAACAATAAACTTTGGTCCTGAAGTACCATATTGTGTTGTCAATATTGAAACACTTTTGTATGTTGCAAATAGCACAAGACCGGATATAGTTTTTGCAGTGAATTTGTTAGCAAGATTTTGTTCAGCACCAACCGGAAGACATCAGATGGAGTCAAACGAGTGCTTCATTAACTCTGTGGTACATATGACATGAGTTTGTTTTACCCAAGTGAAGTAAAGTTAAAGTTGGTAAGATATGATGACGTTGGATATCTTTCTAATCCTTGTAAAGCCCAATCACAATCAGATGTTGTTTACACATGTGGAGAAACTATTATATCTTGATGTTTTGTGAAGCAAACAATCACAGCTACCTGATCAAATCATTCAAAAATATTGGCTCTTCATTAAGCAAGTTGTGAGTGCATATGACAGAGAACCATGACTCAGTATATTAGAGGTGCATGCAGATTGGTGAAAGAAGATGACAAACTAACAACATTTCAAGAAAATAATGTATCATGAAAAGATTTGATCAAATGACAATTCAGGATTTATTCACAAAAGCATTGTCAACTTCAATTTTCTAGAAGCACGTGGATGCACCAATTAAAGAACATTTCATAAATGATATATTTACGAGGAGAAGTGTGTCACTATGAATATTGTATTCTTTTTTCTTCGCTAAGTTTTTATCCTACTGGGTTTTTCTTAGTAAGGTTTTAAGGAGACATGTTTGTAATGAATAATCATTCAAGGGGAAGTGTTACAAATATGCAAATCTGGTGGGTGACTATATCAATTTGTCATCTCATTATATATTTACCATATCTCTTGATTTAGTCCATAACTAGTAGTCCTTGAGTCCATATTTCTATTGTCTCGATTTCTCTATTTTCTTTTCCATTTACAACAGTACACATTAATAAGCCTCAAGTAATTTATTAAATTAATAGTAACTAGAAAATAAGGTGGGGATATTACGCAATATAGCTCAAGTGGTGAGACACAAAGATGCTTCAATGTATTTAAGCCTCAGATCACGGGTTCGAATCCTTGTGAAAGGCGAAAGAAATACCACATGGGGTGGTAGATATTTCTATGAGTGACAGATTGGTAGCACGAGAGAGTGGTCAATCTTTCGCCTCCCACAAGAATTCGAATCCATGACCTGGAGCTTAAGTACATAGAAACATCCTTATGTCTCACCACTTGAGTTATATTCAAATAAATAACTAAAGTTACTTAGTGAAAGTGCTAAATAATTACTAGAGAAAAGTAAATATGAAAATAATTAAATGAAGCTGTGAATCGTTAAATAATAACTACTATATGTACAATACATTAATTTTAATTTATTATAAAAATTAATAATATTTTTATATAAAATAAATATTACATGGTTTGAGTGTATTTCTAATTTTAAAATAGATTTATTTAAAAAATAAAAATACAGTTATTATTAAATTACAATTATTGACAAGTGTATAAAAATAAATAAGATATCTGTTAAAATTAGATAATTTTTTCACGTCAATAAAATCACTATTATTACATTAAAACTAAATGACATTTGTTAGCTTACATATCTAAATTTAAATATTAAATTATGTATATAAATCTAAATTATGAATGTAGACAAATATTACAACAAAGAAACAGTAAAATCAACTAATTAATTTAATTAATTTTTTATCATACTCTATAACATCACTCATATGATTGTATTCATTTATTTTCCTTTTAAATTTTCTATTTTAATAATTTTGAAACAGTTATATTAATTTTTAAGAAAAAAATTATAAAATTGCATGTACTAAATAAACCTGTACTTAATAACTAACTATTTTAATAACTAACTATTTGAGCTCGTGCTTCCCCTTACTCACAATAACAAACTTTATCGGTTCATTTCATTTAGCGTAGAAAGAACACTAACGAGAGAGACCTTGAAGAATCACCAATGGCTGTCACAGTTTATATCGTGTATGCACTTTTTTAAACTTTCTTTTCATTACTCCTTTCTTTATTTTAACTTTTTTTAAACTTGTTAATTTTGTTCCTACATTATCCTGTCTCTTTTCTTTTCGTTCTTGGCATCTTAATCGATCACTGGGTTTCTTTTACTCTCTTTAAGCTTTCAAATTTTAATATTCTTTGAAGATTTTGGAGTCTAACTTTATGTTCTGTAATTATATACATTTGTTTGTTTGATCCTTGAAGCCTTATACGAATGCCCAAATCCTTATTCTTTCTTGGTTAGCGTAAGTTGCTGTAAAGAAAAACATAAATTATAACTAACAGTAAAATTCTAAGAAAAGACTCAATTGTAAAGTTGCTTTATCTTTCACATTTTGAGTTTTCCGCACAATATGTGAGAAAAATGGAGTTCTCGACACAGAATCCCTTTTGTAAATTGTTCTCTTTATGCATTGGCTTTTTGGATCATTCTACATCTCCTTTGGTATTCCATCAGAACCACCTTCTAGTGAAAGAACAATTCCAAATTGTTTTCCTTCCCTTATATATGCTAATTAATGCTGTTTCATTGTACCACATACCACTTCATTATGACTCAGCTTACAATAAAAATGTAATTCTTGTAGTTGTTGTTAGGCTCTTGTTCCAAATTCACTCTTTGTTCAGTATATTCTTAGTGATAACTTGCACAAGTAGGGTATCTGTTTATTTTAAATTGTTAATTATTTGCTTTTGGACTGCATTACGTGGCTCTGTTTATCTTTATCTTTTATTGTTTTAATTTTTTATTTTAGTCAATTAGTGGTTGCTAAACTTTAGGAGCAAGTAGTCAGTTATCCCACTATCCCACGTTCCTATTTTGGTGGTAATATGGCAGTAGTTTGTTTTGCTTTTGTAAACACTATAAGTGTATCTTTGCTGTTATGATTTAATTGAATCGTATTCCCATTTTCTCAATCTCTCTGCTATAATAAAACCAACAACTGGTATCAGAGCTTTCTTCTTACGGGGCCTGTGAAAATGGAAGGTGAAGCAAGTCTCTCACAAATTGCTTCGCCCACCTTTGATGGAGACAACTATGACCTTTGGGCAGTAAAAATGGAGTCTTATTTGGAGGCGTTGGACCTTTGGGAAGCCGTGGAAGAGGATTATGAAATTCCTCCGCTGCCGAACAATCCTACCATGGCTCAAATAAAATTGCACAAGGAGAAAAAAACCAAGAAGGCAAAGGCAAGATCATGTCTCTTTACTGGTGTTTCATCAATAATCTTCACCAGAATCATGACTCTCAAAACACCAAAAGCAATTTGGGATTACTTAAAGGAAGAATACGCAGGGGATGAGAGGATTCGAGGCATGCAAGTGCTTAACTTGATGAGGGAATTCGAGATGCAGAGAATGAAAGATTCTGAGACAATCAAAGAATACTCTGACAGGTTGCTTTCCATTGCAAACAAGGTTAGATTACTCGGCACTGAATTCACCGATTCCAGAATTGTAGAAAAAATTTTGGTTACAGTGCCAGAGAGATATGAAGCATCAATAACTACCTTGGAGAATACAAAGGATCTGTCCAAAATCACCTTAGCAGGAGTGTTACATGCCTTGCAGGCCCAAGAGCAGCGAAGGCTTATGAGACAAGATCACGTGGTTGAAGGTGCTTTACCAGCCAAGCATCATGAAGTTGGAAGTAGTTAAAGCAGCCAAAGCAAAGACAAAGGTAAAAGGAAAAATTACCCACCTTGTGAGCATTGTGGCAAAATGGGTCACCCACCGTTTAGATGTTGGAGAAGACCAGACGCAAAGTGCAACAAGTGCAATCAGCTTGGACATGAAGCTGTAATTTGCAAAGGCAAATTTCAACAACATGAAGCCAATGCCAAGGTTGTAGAGCAAGATGAAGAAGATCAAATTTTTGTGGCAAAATGCTTCTCAGCAAGGAGTATTTCTGAATGCTGGTTGATTGATAGTGGTTGTACAAACCACATGACATATGATAAAACTCTCTTCAAGGATTTGAAGCCTGCTAAATTCTCAAAAGTCAGAATTGGGAATGGTGACTATATTTCTGCAAAAGGAAAAGGAACTGTTGTAATTTCAACCAGCTCAGGTATGAAAACAATCTCAGATGTTCTTTATGTGCCTGACATTGACCAAAATCTGCTTAGTGTGGGTCAATTGTTAGAAAAGGGATTTAAAGTTCTTTTCGAAAATCAACATTGTCTTATCTTTGACACCACCGGTCGGGAGATTTTAAGGGTTAAAATGAGAGGCAAAAGCTTCTCATTTGATCCAATTGTGGAGGAGCAGACAGCTTACATCACTCAAGTCAGTCCCACTGAACTCTGGCATAAGCGACTTGGTCACTGTCATATTCAAAGAATGCTGAACATGAAGAGGAAATATATGATTAAAGGTCTACCAATACTTTCTGATCATTTGCCAAATTGTAATGCTTGTCAATTTGGTAAACAAAACAGAGTGCCATTTCCCAAAACAGCTTGGAGTGCCTCTCAGAAGCTACAACTCATTCACACTGATGTGACAGGACCTCAAAGAACTCCATCGTTGCAAGGTAGTCTATACTTTATTCTATTCATAGATGATTTTACAAGAATGTGCTGGATTTTTTTCTTGAAATTCAAGCATGAAGTGGCTGGAGTCTTTGTAAAGTTCAAGAATATGGTGGAAACTCAAAGTGGTTGCAAGATTCAATTTCTAAGGTCCGATAATGGGAAGGAGTACACTTCAACACAATTTAATTTATTTTGTGAAGAAGCTGGAATTGTACATCAACTCACAACTCCATACACTCCTGAGCAAAATGGAGTTAGTGAAAGGAGAAATAGATCCGTAATGGAGATGGCCAGATGCATGCTGCATGAGAAGGAGTTGCCTAAACAATTTTGGGCTGAAGCCGCCAACACAACAGTTTTTCTTCAAAATCGACTTCCATCCAAAGCTTTGAAAGACAAAACTCCTTTTGAGGCTTGGTATGGATATAAGCCTTCACTAACCTTTCTTAAAGTGTTTGGTTGTGTTTATTTTGCACATGTTCCACAGGCTAAGCGCGACAAGCTTGACAAGAAAGCAATTCCGGGTATTTTTGTGGGTTATAGTTCAGTTTCAAAAGCCTACAAAGTGTATCATCCTCAAAATGAAAAGCTGACTGTTTCTAGAGATGTCCATTTCAATCAAGATCAGCAATGGGATTGGAAGAACCCACAAAGAACAATTGGATCTTTCAACAATATTGAAGATGATTGTTCCGGAAACCAAACAACAGAGTTGTGTGAGAATGAATTACAAGATGACCCTCCTATTAGAGGCACAAGGCTGCTGTCAGACATTTATCAAAGATGCAATGTAGCAGTATGCGAACCTGCTTGCTGTGAGGAAGCACTAAAAGATCCAAAATGGAAAAAGGCAATGGAGGATGAGATGTCAATGATTCAAAAAAAACAACACATGGAAGCTGGTTGACAAACCTCAAGATAGAAAAGTCATTGGAGTTAAATGGGTTTTCAGAACAAAGCTTAATGCAGATTGCTCAATCAATAAATACAAGGCTAGACTTGTAGTTAAAGGGTATGCACAAATTTTTGGTGTTGATTATTCTGACACTTTTGCACCAGTGTCCAGATTAGATACAATTAGATTGGTGTTAGCGATTCTTTGCTCAACAATTTGGAAAGTATTCCAGTTAGATGTCAAATCAGCTTTCTTAAATGGAGTTTTACAAGAAGAGATATATGTGGAGCAGCCAGAAGGATTCATTATGCATGGTGAAGAAGATAAAGTCTATCTACTCAAAAAGGCCCTTTATGGCTTAAAACAAGCACCAAGGGCATGGTATAGTAGGATAAATGAACACCTATTGAGCATAGGCTTTGTAAAAAGCTTATTTGAGTCCACTCTTTATGTAAAACATAAGGGAAATAATTTTCTCATAGTTTCCCTCTATGTTGATAATCTTTTAGTGACTGGAGATGATACAAAGTTGGTTGAAGAATTCAAACAAGAAATGATGCAAGCCTTTGAAATGACAGATCTTGGTCTTATGTCTTATTTTCTTGGAATTGAGATCAAACAAAATGAGAATGATGTGTTCATATGTCAAAAAAAATATGCCAAAGAAATCTTAAAAAAATTTCAGATGGAGGAGTGCAAAGCAGTTAGCACACCGATGAACCAAAAGGAGAAGTTGAGCAAGGAAGATGGTGCTGATAAAGTTGATGAAGGCTATTACAGGAGCTTGATTGGATGTTTAATGTATCTCACTGCAACGAGGCCAGACATTCTATTTGCTGTAAGTCTCCTATCTCGATTTATGCATTGTGCTAGTGAAATGCATTTAAGGGCAGCAAAAAGAGTACTGAGGTATATTAAAGGCACTACTGAGTATGGTGTCAAATTTGAGAAGTGTCAAGAATTCAAGCTGTATGGATTTTCTGATAGTGACTGGGCTGGGTCCATTGATGACATGAAGAGTACTTCAGGATATTGTTTCAGCCTTGGTTCAGGAGTTTTCACATGGTGCACAAAGAAGCAGGAAATTGTAGCACAATCCACTGCAGAAGCTGAATATGTAGTCGCAGCAATTCCGCAAAATCAAGTTGTGTGGATAAAAAGATTCTATGTGATTTGCATATGCAGCGAATTATAGCACAGAAATTTTTGTCGACAACCAGGCTGCAATTGCAATTTCAAAGAATCCAGTGTATCATGGAAAGACTAAACATTTTAACATCAAGCTCTCCCTCTTAAGAGAGATGCAGCAAAATGGAGAAGTGACATTAGTGTATTGCAAGTCAGAAGATCAATTGGCAGATTTGTTTACGAAGCCTCTTCCTGTTAGCAAGTTTGAGATTTTAAGGCAGAAGATTGGAGTTTGCAGATCCTAAAGCAAGGAGGAGTGTTAATTATTTGCTTTTGGATTGCATTACGTGGCTCTGTTTATCTTTATCTTTTATTGTTTTAATTTTTTATTTTAGTCAATTAGTGGTTGCTAAACTTTAGGAGCAAGTAGTCAGTTATCCCACTATCCCACGTTCCTATTTTGGTGGTAATGTGGCAGTAGTTTGTTTTGCTTTTGTAAACACTATAAGTGTATCTTTGCTGTTATGATTTAATTGAATCGTATTCCCATTTTCTCAATCTCTCTGCTATAATAAAACCAACATAAATGACGTCTGATATGAAGTATATATAAAGCAAGTATTGGCTTGGAAGTTGAGATCATTGTTTTCCTCATTTTAGAGCAGAAGTATATGTTGGGGTTGATATCATTTTGTGCTTATGAGTTGACTCAACCATTTCAAAATAAACCAAATGCTGCTACAGTTTAGTTAAATTCAAAATAATCTGATGTTTTCACTGTTGCAATGCAAGAGGATCCTCCTACACAGATTTCTCACACAATTATGTTTTTTATTGTGTAGCTCATAGCCAATTTTGTTTTAGACTATCTATTGTTTATAGGATATCTAATTATGACCTTGTTGTTCGCATTATCTACTCTTTTTTGTGTGTAACATGCATTTCCCCTTTTCTTTTGTACTGTCCCCTATAATATTGCTGAATTTCCCTATTCACTTCGTTGTAAAGTGAATTGTCCAACTTGTTTGGGTCAGCTTAACTTACAAAATGAACATATTGTTTCATTACTTTGACAGGTACTACTCAATGTACGGGTATGTGGAGAGACTAGCAAAAGAAATAGCGAAAGAGGACAACTCTGTCGAAGGCATTGAAGCCAAACTATGGCAGGCATGTGTTTATGTTTCATTTATTGCAGTTAATTCCTAATCCCATGAATTCCATTATTTCACAGCATAAAATTGCAAACAATTGGCAACAACTACATCAAAGCTAAGTCGGATTCCTTAAGTCAGAAAGTTATGTTCCTTCATTGTGACCATATTTTCCAAGGAGCTACCTTGTTGATTTTATCGAACTTGTGAGCAGGTACCTGAGACATTATCAATTGAGGAGCTTGGTGAGCTAGGAGCTCCACCTAAGCGTAATGTACCACCGGTCATTACCCCCAATCAGCTCCCTAAGGCTGATGGTTTCATCTTTGGCTTCCCAGCAAGATTTGGAATGATGGCTGCTCAGTTCAAAGCTTTTCTAGATGCCACTGGAGGTCTATGGGAAACACAACAACTTGCAGGCAAGCCTGCTGGTATCTTCATCAGCGCTAGTTCCCAAGGTGGTGGACAAGAGATTACAGCGTAAGAAAACCTCTATCTGAATGTTGTTTCTTATTCATTACCTAACATAGATGAAAACATTGATGATTAGTGGAATCTATGACAGGCTTACTGCTATCACTCAGCTGGTTCATCATGGAATGATATTTGTTCCAATTGGATATGCATTTGGTCCTGGCATGAAGGATATGAAGAAAGTTAAAGGTGGAAGTCCATATAGTTCAGGAATTTATTCTGGAAGAGAACCAACTTCGTTAGAGTTGGAACAAGCATTCCACCATGGGAAACATTTTGCCACTATCACAAAGAAGCTGGGAAGAGCTACATAATGCTGCCCCAACTTTAAACATACATACTAATAAAGATTGTACAAAACATATTGCTTCAAAATCACTACCTATATATATAATTTTTTTTTTTTTTTGGTGTTAATCACTACTTAAATTTTAGTCCTACAATGTATTGAGTTCTGTTTTCAGTGTTTGCATGTTAATAATACTTGTTTCATTTCAAAAAGATAATGTTTTGTATTGAGTTCTTTTTATATGTTATACAAGGTGCATTGGTTACTGGTTATTGAAAATTGAAAATAATGATAAATTCAAATTGTGAATCACTGATTCTAAAGTTCATTGAGCTCCTTCACAAGCGCATCCAACTGTTTCTGGGAGCTCCCATCCTTCTTGATGGCACCCAGCGCAGCGTCCCTCAACTCTTCAACACGCACCCTCTCTTTCGTTCTTCCGAGAGACCCTTGTATCCTCCTTGCAAGCTCGCTTGCTTCTGGAACCTTCTCCGTCCCTTCCGCGGCTCGAACCGCCACGCCTAACTGATCCACCAACAGCTTCGCGTTTGTATACTGGTCCGCACCCATCGGCCACGTCAGCATAAACACCCCAGAAATCAAACCTTCCAGCACCGAGTTCCACCCGCAGTGAGTCAAGAAAGTTCCCACCGCGCGGTGACTCAGTATCACCAACTGCGGTGCCCAACCCTCGATCACCAACCCCCTGTCTCGCACCCGATCCGCGAACCCACTCGGTATCATCCCGCAGTCCTTCTCCACGTGTCCCGCGTCGGGACCCCTTACCGATAATATGAAGTGGACCCCACTTAACTCCAGTGCACGTGTCAATACCTCCATCTGTGCGCTCGTGAGATCCGTACGGCTTCCAAAGCAGACGTAAACCACCGAACCGTCCGCGCGCGAGTCGAGCCACGTGGTGACGTCGTGGCACGGGACGGTGCTGGACCCGCCTCTGTCTTCCGATCCGGTCGAACCGGACTCAAGCGGCAAAACTGGGCCCACGGCCCAGACTCTTTCGTGGCCCAGTTCTTTCTTCAGGTGGTCCAGGTAAACTTGTTCCAACTCAACGAAGGAGTTGAAAACGACGCCCCAAGCGTCGAGGTTCAAAAGAAAGTTGTTTTTCATGATCTCCCAATCGGGTTCCCCTCTATTGTCCCTGAACAGGACGGAGATCTGCCACCAGGGGTAAACCGGGGAATTTGGTAGGTTGGGGAACGAAACGACGGAATTGGGGTCTTCGGGGTTGTCGTTTTGGGGCAGATCGCGCCATTGGGAGAAGGAGACGGAGAGTGCGAAGGCGGCAGAGGGGGAGAAGACGAGGTGCGGCACGTGGAGGTCACGTGCGAGGTGGTGAGTCCAGCCGAGGAAGAAGTCAGAGATGATGGCTGAAGGGGGTGAAGGGTGGGTCCGGGCCCACTCGAGGAGGATCGGGTAGTGGTGCTGGCGCATGAAAGAGACGATGCGAACGAGCCGGTTCGGGTTCGGGATCTGAGGTGCGGGGAGAAGGAGGGTTTGGAGAAGAGGGGAATGGTTGGTTGGGACTAAGTGTTGGGTGGATGGAGTGACCAAAACGGTGACGAGTACGCCGCGAGAGACTAGGTTCTTAGTGAGGTCGAGGAGTGGGATCAGGTGACCGGAAGATGGGAAGGGATAGGCGAGGAGGTGGGTTTGTGCTGTGGACATGGCTGTGGGACACTGTGACCCGTCTATGAAATGGGATGGCGTTGAAGGAATACATGGTGCATACAAATGCTTATAAAGGAGGGCTGGGGGAAAGAAGAAGAAGAAGGTGCTGGGAAGCAGTAGTGATGAAAGTGAGTTTCTTTTTCTTCAAGCGGCCGACTCCTGGTTCAGTACTTTTGCTTTGACCTTGACGTCACTGGTGACAGAGGATACCAAAATTTCAAGGCTTTTAAACATATCTGTTTCCTTTGCCGGTCGCTGTATTATTAATAATGCCAATGGGGGTCATTTAACATGGTCCATTGTCAAACAATTTTTGATCAAGGGAAAATCGTTGCTCATTTCCTCTCATACTCCGTCCGGTCTTTTTTTATAAAAGATAAAATAACTTTTTTTTTTCTGAATATAATAAACAAACATAAATTTTTAAATGTTTAATTCTATTTATACCTTTTTTAAGTCTCAAATTAATAGAAGTATTCCCTCGATTACTTTTTATAAATTCTTTTTAAGAAAAAAATTGTAATTAATTATAAGCCTATTTTTAAATTACAAGATATATCAATTATTTTTTTAAAAAGTAGCTCTAATTAATTGCTTAGTGTTTAAAAATTCAAGACATTTATTAATTAATTAAAAGTATGATTTATAAGAAATGAAAGATAAATTTAAAAAAATATACACATTATAAACAAATTTAATTACGCTAACTATTTTTCTTAATATTTTTTTTTGTCTAAAGGAGCTTATAAAAAGTAACGGAGGGAATAATTAAGAAAATGTCATTAATTAGAACTATGAGCCACCATTTTTAATAAGGGTAGTTTTAGAGAGAAGTTTATGTCTTTGAGTGTATTAATTAAAAAATTGTGATTTGAATGGTATTTCTTAGTATTAGTGAATTAAACTTTTATCTCTTATAAAAAGGACCGTGATAAATATTTTTTAACTAAGATCTCCCCTTTTTTTTTTGGATCTATCACTGTTCTGGATCTAATAAACGGTAGAAGACAATATGTGGGAAAACAAGGATGGACCAAGCCCAATTAGTTGAGAAAGTTGGGAACTTAGAGCATCCACAGCGTAATATTTTTAATTTTCTTTGTTGCGTTGCTTTTAATTTTCTTTGTTGTGTTGCTTAAAGCTGACAAACAGTCTCTCTCAATTTTCTTCTTCTCTCTCTCTCTCTCTTTATTTTAGTTGTCGTTCACTATGTTGTTGCTTTGATCAAGATTAAGAGAACCGTGCACTACATGTCAGCATCCACCTGGGCTGAATGACGGCACGTACAATTTAAAAAACGCCGGAGAATTTTAGTTGTTCAGCGCTATTGTTGCTCTTAGGGATGTTAAAAAATTGTTATTTGACACGTCGGGCAATGGGGTCTAGTGGGATTGTTTTCATGTTATCCATATAATTTGAGTATATAGGGGAAGAAAAATGTTACTACTCTTTAACACTCTATTTTCAAGTGAATTTTAGAGTGAACCATAAAATATTTGGTTTACCGGTAGACCATTTGATTAATGGCTAGATCTTATAGCTTCACTGATCTTAACATGCATGTTTCATACTAGATACATGCTCTGCATAGCAAACTACCGGAGGCTCTCTTAGGATTGCCACAAAAACTAGATCCCAGAATCTTCATGACAATAACAAAAATTCAAAACTTCAAACTTAATAAAGAATACGAAGAAAAACATATCGTATATAAAACTTCAAACTTTATTGAAGAAGAGGTCAAAGAAACAATGAGATCTAGAAAACCGACATGAGTTTCACCGCAGGGCAGAGGTGGGGGATGGGAGAAATTCTTGGATGGAGATTACCAAATCACTCGGCCATCTGCTTCGATACGCAGATCTTCACTCTCCCATCTTAACTCACTCTTGTTCCGACCACTCAAATGAGGTTCAGAACCTTAGCATAACGTTCTTCCCAAATGTCAACGAACTTTACAAGGAACACCCATAAGTGATGTTGCTTTGTTCCTTCATTATTTCCACTGAACAGGTTCTCCTCGGATGCCGAATCAATCATCAACCGGAGGGGAAGCCGCTGAGACCCCTATCTCTAACGAATTCACCGACTAGAGGAGAAGCTCGCTCCCGACTCAATCTATTTTTTCTAAAGTTTCTAAATGCCCAAATAACAATTTGTTACTACTTTACTGTGTATAATTTTTCAATTTCTTTTTGTGTGCATGTTGAAAATTTCAACTTTGGAGTGAATGGTGTTGGTTGTAGGTAAATTATTGAAAGGATCATCACGTTGTGTGTAACGCCCTAACTCTAATCAGATCATTACCTACTAAATTAACTAGAATTAATAATAAACATGAAAAATTATCACTTTATGTAATAAACATTAATGATTAATTCCTTCGATTACCTAATGCATTCTAAATTGAATTTAATAATAACTGACCTTTAACAAAAACTAACATAAGATATTACAAAGACACATATAGAAAATTACAACTTATTTCGATCAATTACAAAACACTCATAATTAGAACGACTTAACTCAAAATAGAATTCAATTCCTTAACAGATGACTCGTGATCCGGTATTAACTCAAATGGTCTCGCCACAAAGGCAAAACTGAGCACAACTTCATGCTCTAACTCCTTTGATAAGCTTGCACCTGAAAACAACGCCCCAAATATGTGAGTTTATAAAACTCAGTAACATAGAATTGAAACTTAAAACATTACCGTTGTTTTCAGCCACACGTGGTGTGCTACGTATGGAAAACTTCTCCCAAACAAGCACAATCATACTCAGTACACAGACAAGGTGAAACTTAGAAATGTAGTTTACAACTACTTCTAGCATTGAAGTCTCATTCTATATCAAACCACTTTAAGCATCACTGCTCAAGCACGAAACATAAACACTTTATAACCATATGCAAACCTTTATCAGGCTAAAACTTGAATTCCCGAATCAATTCTACTCACATTCCACAAACAATCCATAATTTAATGAAAGGTTTATGTAAACATATACCCAAATTGCAGAGTTTTATCACTAAATACATGTGCAAATATTATTCCAATCTAAGTACTCATCAAATGCCATGATGCAAGATCGTTTCCTTTTATCACTATATTTATATGCAAATCCATTAAGTCTCAAGCATCCAATTAGTCACATATTGTGCAGAATTTCTACACCAATTTACATATAAAGTCTACTTCTAATCAAACATTCCGGTAGCTTATGCGTGCTCAATTTGAAGTTGCTAAGAATTCCTTGACTAATCTCACTCTATTAAACCACAAATCAAACATTTAGCAAGTATTCCAATACATATGAAATAATCATAACATAGAGATTTTCTTCAAAGCATGTGAAATGGCATAAAAACCTAAGCACACCCTAAAGGGAGGCTTTTATTGGAGATTCTATGTTACCTTTGCTCGTAAGTGCTCTGGGATGAAAAACCTCCAATTTCTAGGGCTTATGTACCCAAAAAACGCCATAGGAGCTCCTCCTCCAAGCTTCTTCTTCTTGCATTCTTCAATCTCTTCCATTTTCTTCTCTCTCTCTCTGTCTCTCTCGATGTTTCTCTTTCTCTCTGTCTCTCGCTTTCTATCTCTCTCTGTCTCACTCCCTCTCTGTCTCTCGGTCTCGCTCTCTCTTCCTCACCGGCGTGCGATGGCGCACCACCGCCTCCAGGGCCGGCACGGCCTCATCCTTCTTCTCCTCCCTCCATCGAGCTCTCTCTCTCTCCTTCCTTCTTCCTCTTCATTCTTTCTCTTTTCTTTTCTCCCTTTCTTTCTCTTTTCTTTTCCTTTCTTTCTTTCTTTCTTTCTTCTGATCCACGATCAGCACCCCACTTTTGCTCTTTTTTTAACACACTTACTACTCACACCCCCTTTTCTCAATTATACAACCCTTTTCTTTATTAATTCACACAAACATAAGTGCATAAGGGTTTTGGGTCTATTCTTTTGAGTTTTCTAAAATTAGCCTCTTTAATATTAAATTAAACAACATTAGTCTAGCTTAGTCCTTGGGAAAATTATCATTCTATCCTTAGGCTTAACTTTGGGTCAATTTACTAGATTAACACTATTCTTCTAGATCATTAACCCACTTAATTCCTCAGGGTCTCTAATTACTAGTGTAGTACCCTAATTTTGTCCGGCCTTTTATTTTACTTTATTATTTATTTTAACTTTTTAAATTTGTAATAAAAATAAAAATAATATTTTGGTTTTATAATAAAGGATAAAGAGGTTAAAAAAAAGAAGAAAGAAAAGAAAAGAAAAAAAGAAAAAAAAGAAAATTTATTTTTCAAAGAAAAGGGGGTGCCAATTAAAATATGGGAGGTGCTAAAAGCATTCAGCCAAAAGGTGGCCCAACCCAACAACACACGCAGCCCAGCACCTCCTGTTTTCTGCTTGTACCCCGCGTTTTTTTTTCTTCTAACACCCATGCGCATCCTCTGCATGCCTCCCTGCTTCTTGCACCTTTTTTCTTTCCATTCGCACACCCCCTACCTGGCTCTCTCTCTCTCTCTCTCGCGCACGGCCCAAACCTCTCAGCCCAATTTTCTCTAACCCTAAAAACACAAAATGCACACTGACCCTCACTTCCCTTCAGCCACGCCTTCTCCTTCATCTTTCCCTTCTTCCTCCACCCCACGCTCTCCCTTCTCTCCTCACTCATCCAACCCTAGGCCGCTCCCCACCATTCTCGACCTCTCTTACCCTCATAACCCTAGCACTGCTCCACTTCTCTCATAATCCCCATCTTCCCCTCCTGAATTCTCGCCCCCATCTCTCTTCCTTTTTCCTTCATCCTTCACCAAAACTAACCCTAATCTCTAAACTAAGCCGCAGCTCACGTCCCTCTCCTTCTCAGAGCCGCGGCGGCCTCCCTCTCTCCCACATTCTTCTTTCTTTCTCTTTCATTCTTCATCTCCTCTCCATATCTCAACCCTAAACCTAATTAGTCTCCACAGTGTACCATCCCTCTTCCTCTCACTTCCTTCACCGTCTCAAACCCTAACCCTAGGAAGCCATTCAGCCGCTCCTCCTCTTCTTTGCTCACTCCTTTCAAACCCTAACCCTAAAATCATCCAAACGGACGCAACCTACCCTCCCCACAATATTTTCTTTCCTTTTTTCTTCTCTATTCCCACAAGATCGAATCAAATCCTATCCACATGATTCGGTCCGAACTCAAGATGTGCATGAGGAAAACGTGTAGATTTGACGAATCAGGGAAGTTTCTATCTCCTTTCTTTTCTTTTAATTTTTATTATTATCCTGATTTGATTTTATTTTTGTGACAGAGACCATGATGCTATAAAAGCCAAGCTCAAGACCACGCCAAAGGGGAGAAAAAACGTTTGAAGAGCACGAGAAGCAGAGGAACCAGGGCGCGACTGAAGACAGTGAGGCGACCAAAAAAATAAACACTCTTTAGTCTAGGTTTTCTTCTGTATTCCCTACCATTTTGTGTTTCTGTATTCTATTCTGGGAAGGCTGAAACCAGGTTACCCTTCAACTTCCCTTTTGCTTATTTTTGATCTTCATTCTTTTATGATCATGTAATTGATTTTTAGATCTGGACTGTAATGGGTATGAGTTATGCATGATTCAATTTTGTTCTTCCTCCTCGTTTAGGTGTTTTACGTATATACTGTCTTGGATCGTTTTGTGGATAATTTCTCCGTTTTCCTTCTTGATCCCTGCGATGATCAAGTAGAATTAGGGTTAGGGTTTGGCCTTCCAAAGGGGTTAAACCAAACCAAAGGGCCTCTCTGCAATTAAATTTTTTGTAAGTTATAATCTAAAAAATATAAAAATAAAAGGAAGGGCGAAAGAGCAAAAAGACGTTTCTGAACTTTGTTTCCTCATTTAAGTAATTTTTTTTAAATAAATAAGTTAATAACTTGTGGAATTAATTCTTATCTTCAGTTTGTATTTCTGTTTTATTAAAAGGAGATGAAATAATAATAAATACAATCAAAAAGGCTTTCTTGATTTTATTTAATATTTGTAAAGTTTTTAATAATTTTGTTGGGTTCTTTTTCTTATTATTTAATAAATTTGATAAAGCGAATTAATTTTTTTTAAAGGCAAACAATTTTCTACAAACAATTAACGGGTACCATTTTTTTAAATGGGCGTGTATGGGTGCTAATCCTTCCTTGCGCGTAACCAACTCCCGAATCCAAATTTGGTTCGAAGACCATTTTTGTACAATCATTTCCAAAAGGGTTTTTCCTATCGTTTTCCTTAATAAACATAGGTGACGGCTCCATTTAAATTTTAGGATGGTTGTCACAGCTGGCGACTCCACTGGGGACTTTAGAGAGTTAGGCCTTAAAATTGTTTGAATTGATTTGTTTGCCTATTAAATGATTTATTTCCCTTTTCTTTCTTTTATTCTTATCTTTGATTTATTTGTTTTAATTTTGCTTTATTCTATTTGTTTCACATGTATATATGAACTTTAGGATAGCCACCTTGTATATAAATGTATTTGTTAATTTATTTTGCAGTGGATAGTATTTTAGGCTATTGCTCCTTCACACACTTCACTTATACACTTTATTTACACACACTTTGAGTGGGTGCCCTATACCCGGGCCCGAGTGAATCTTAAGTTAGGAGAGGCTATGTAATGGGTGCTCTGCTAGACGTACGGCCAGTGGGTTCCTATGAAAGCCTCACCTAGAGTTTGGCTCCATTTGAGAAAAAACCATCATTTAATAATATACTTATTATTGGTGGTAATATTTTCAAATGGGACCCTTGGCTCTAGGGACCTTTTAGATTAGTATTTTAAATCCACCCAATGGAAAGACACTTAACATAAACCCTAGATCCTTTTAAGGAGCTACCGGCCCGTATCACAAAAGGAGCATACCTTATCCCATTTTCCACGTGACAACAGTCGTATGACCTAATGTAACAGCCCTAATTTTTCATCCTTCAATTAGGATATGTCTTAGGGTATTAGAACATGCTTATTGTTGCTTGGGTTGGGTTTCATATGTTTTACCGTTCCTTCAGCCGATTAAGTGTCCAGATGTACCTTTATTCCTATATTTAGTTATTTCGGTCATCGTATTCCCCATTTTCGAACCTCTTAATAACTCAATTGGATTTAAGTCCCTTCAATAAAGTTGTAGCATTATCTCTTATCTTTTAGTTGGCTTTAGTTCGACTCGATTTCGATACCTACAACTCTAGATATGCTCTCTGGAGTCAACACAACGCAAGCGTAACACTTAGGAATATTATAGTATATTTCAACTGCATTTTTGATCCTGTTAGAGTCCGAATTTGGGTAAGCCTATTAGAGATAAAATTGTAGTAAATTCTCTTAGCTTTCCAACGACACCAAGAACGCCTCAATCGGACATCTGTAACTCCAGATACGACCAAAACAGTGGTACCGAGTGTCCAGACTCAGGCGCAGGGCGCCCAGACTGAAGCTCGGGCGCCCAGGCCTCACCGAGAGCAGGCGCAGGGCGCCCAGGGAGTGCAGGCGCCCGGCGCCCACAGCTGATAAGTGACTACGCGCTGTTTCGCGTTTTAACTCGTTTTGGGCCGGTTCTGTGACCCAGTGTGACCCATTCTCGACCTGAAAGGGCAACCACGACCCCTAGACTTAACCTAGCCACTAAGCATCAGTTCTAAGACCCTAAACATGATTAAGAGCTGCTCATAAGACCAATCCAAATAGAGAAAAGCTCTTCCTTCCCTTCTTCCAATTTTGTGGTGTCAAGGGCTCTAACTCAAGACTACGCTACGGGACTCGACCGGGGAGCATCGTTATTGTAACTCGTACAGCCTCATTGGGAGGAATAGGAGGTGCTTCACTAGGAAAGGAAAAGCTTGGTGTTACCTCATCCCATCCTAGGAGCACGAAATTCACTTGAGGTAAGGGGTAGTTGTTCTCTTCTAGTGAGTGTATGGATCATGTATGAACAATAGGGGTGTCCCATGACCCCTACGCCTCGCGCGGTAACAAAAAACGAGCACTATCACCACCGTGATAGGGAGACATCCGAACTCCTCAATTACTATTCTTAACTAGTGATATTTATTGTAACGTGATGTGATAATTTTATTGGTTGTTGAAATTGGCGTGATGATTGAGCTTTGGTTGTTATAGGCTTGATGTACAGAAATTGGTTGTTATCAAATGACCATGTAAGGAAATTAAATAACTAAATAGTAGGCTTTAGACCCTATGAAAGTGTAGCCACTAAGTATGAATCAAAGAACTCGAGTCCCCGCAATTATGTTGATATTGTAAAGCTTAAGTAGAATGTCTAAGGTTCATTTATGATGCCTATTGATTTATTAGTATGATAATCTGAGAGAACTAGTCCTTCTATGCCAAAGTTTCACTTGGATGTATGTGCTTAATCAAAGTTGCTAAGATTATTAAATGTTCATGTTATTGGTAGAAGGCACTAGCTAACTTATGAATTTGTGTTCTGTTGTTGTTGTTGTTGTTACTCAGTCGAAAATATGGGGATAGAGGATGTTATGGTTAGACACCGCGTTTGGTCATGTTCATGCATCTTGGTGTCGTCATTGTTGTTGTTGTTGTTGTTATTGTTAGTAGGGCGTGTCGGGCAAGGTATCCCGTGATCGGCGAGGTTTCGATCCCTACGGTTAAAAAGGCGAATCGGGCAAGGTATCCCGTGACGGGCAAGGTTCAGGTCCTTTGGTTAGTAGAGGCGAATCGGGCAAGGTATCCCGTGACGGGCAAGGTTTCGGTCCTACGGTTAAAAAGAAAAAAAGGCGAATCGGGCAAGGTATCCGTGTGGCGAGGTTTCCGGTCCTTTGGTTAGTAGGCGAATCGGGCAAGGTATCCCGTGACGGGCAAGGTTTCCCGGTCCTACGGTTAAAAGAAAAAAAAAAGGGCGAATCGGGCAAGGTATCCCGTGACGGGCGAGGTTTCCCGGTCCTTTGGTTAGTAGGGCGAATCGGGCAAGGTATCCCGTGACGGGCGAGGTTTCCCGGTCCTACGGTTAATGGGGCGAATCGGGCAAGGTATCCCGTGACGGGTGAGGTTCCCGGTCCTGTTATTATTGGTACACTACTGACATGGTATTCCGAAACGGGCAATGTATCCCGGCTTCGTTTTAAGTGGATCCACATGCATATAGTTATGGTTCTATAAATACATTGTTCTACATGATCATGTGCCTGGTTGTTTAGTGTTGGTAATGTACCTTGTTGTTGTGGTTGATGCCGTGGCATGTGATATATAATTGTTGTGGTAATGTACCTTAATGTTGTGATTGATGCTGTAGCATGTGATATTTGGTCGTTGTGGTACCATCTTATGCCTTAACGCTAGTGATTAGATGTCCTTATTGGAATTGTTGTATATTGCGCATTGTTCATTAATTTCCTACGCTGTATGCACTATTTGAGGTTATGATGACTAACCCCTCTTGTGGCTATGCATATCCCACGGGGTATGTGTAGATGCTGAGACTGCAGGTATTAAGGATACGAATGCCGGCAAGTAATCACGATAGCTCGTTGTGATAGATAGAAGACTTGTGTTTACTTGTTTAAGTTATTCTATTCTTCCGATGTAATGATTAGGGGAAGAGCTCTGAATTATTGTGACATCGGGGACTTGGGTTATTTTTATTAATTGTATTTCATACTCATTTTCTATTTCCGCATGTTGTGAACGTGACAACTCTATTTCGTTTCAAAGGAAAGTTTTATCCGAAAGAATATTTTTCTTTATCTTGTGTTATTTTCTTCTTACATTGCTAAAATGCCATGACGGGGTAGAGGGTGTCACAATTAGTGGTATCAGAGCAGTTCAGTTCTAACCGGGCTTTGTGTGTGGTCTATTGTGTTTCAAAGGCGTGAACTCGAGTTGAGTTACATGCATTACTTGTTTAATTTTGTTTGTTCTAGTACACGAACAATTCTCGTGAGCTAAGTTCACGGGAGTATATGATAGATAGAGCTAAGATAGTAGGTACCTGAACCATTAGCTATGAATCTTGGGTTAGCAATTTAAAGTTGTTACTTTCTTAGTTTCTTGTTTAAATTTACGCTTAGTGAATTGAGAAGGATGAACCCAGAACTGAGAGATGCAGGTTAACCCTTAGTTGTTGCACTTAAGGTGCAAGACTTTTATGCATTACCTTAAAGGAATTCTAGTAAGTACAATGGGCTAGTAGCTTAACTAGAAAGGATAAGGTGACCTTATGTTAGATTTATGACATTGTTAGTGGGAATTATGTTATCGAGTAGCGCTTGTGAATCGTGGCTATGTTATAGGAAGGCTCTTTTGTAGAGCTTGAGGGTAATTATGTGGCGTCGACATCTTTACGCTTAAGCCCCTATCAGAGAACCTTATAGAAGAATAGGTGATTGTTGCACATGGTTATTATTGCTTGGATTACCTGGTGAGCAGTAGGAGGGACGGCCCAATCACTCACCGCGGTGAGAAAAGCAATGATAATCAGTTTGGTGGGTAGTATTAGTTTTTAATTACCTTAGATACTAGAATTAGTTATGGGCATAGATTATCTACATTGCAGTTAAATTCTTAAGGGCTTTGATAGGCATAGGCTTTGAAACCGTAGATTCTAAAGGTGGAAAGTAATTTTTCATAGGAGTAGAGGCGAGCTTAGAGTGAGGATAGAAGTAGAAACGTAATGGGGACATTAGTTAATCTTTGGGAAATATATTGTTTTGCCTTACGATAAGACCACCAAACCGATTTTAGATGTTCTAATGTAAACCGAGTCTATTCTTGTGTAGCACCCTATAGAATGTTTTTCTAGAGTAAGTTGAGCGATAGAAATAATAAAGGTTTTGCGTAGGGTACCTTAAGATAAATCATCGTAGTTAGTCATGCCTTAATTTGCGATAAACTTCTTTTGCTATATTGTGTGCTTAACTTTAATGACTATGAAACATTGCATGCAAACATGTTATTTCTTTTAGGATAAATAGACTTCTATTTTTTTACGAATAAATAGATTAAAAATGATGAATAATTCTTTTTTATTCATTATATTTTCACGTTTTAGTCTAACCTACTTTAGCTTATAATTTTTGTGTGTGCATATTGCTTAACTAAGTCTTGATTGCTGAATTATTTTTGATATGATATTAAAAAAAAAATTAAAATTATTTTGTTACATTCAGCGACATGCGGTTAATTGATCTTTCTATATTTTATGCTTCATTTGACTCTCTATTAAATACAAACGTGTTATCTCTTTCAAGGAGACTTGAGTTATCTTGAATATTTATATTGAAATGTGAAAGCACTACGTTATATCTGTTGCTTAGTTTGCTTTGAAAATGTTACATGCTTGAACCGAGGTAAGTTTCGAACTCTGTTAGATAATTATATGACTGTGTTGCATTACTAAATTATTGATTTCTAGTTTAAATGCACGATGCCTTTTGATCGCCTTATATATTTAGCTCGTGATTAATCTTGGCTGCAATATAAATTGCCTTTGATAAGGGAAATTGTTTTGTTTGTGTTTCATTTTTTCTATTAGTATTAATATTTATGAAAAAATGTTATTTTCTCTTTCTAAATTGATGCTTTAGTCTATTGTACTTTGGTCGTTAACTTTTGTATATTATGTTTAAGTGAATATTGATTGTTGAATTGTTGTTTATGATATGTTGCTAAATGTGTGTATATATATATATATTATAGCTTTAATTATGATTTGGTTTTATAAAGGTTGTATGTCTAGCTTCGCATGATTTTACCCTAAGATAGTTAACCTCAATCTCGTTTTAGTTCCACCTGACCTTAGTAGACCTTGTACGGTGTGTTGTATTAAGGTTTAAAGAACGTGGTTATGCGGAATAAGGACCGGTAATCAACTTATGGAGTGGTTCTTAAGGATTTAGATGTTAGTCTTGTTGATTCGTTGTGGTTGTTACAGTTTTGACGCCTTAGGATAGTAATTTTTAGTATTCCTTAGTTTAAGGAGTTAATCCGAGGAGGAGCCATGAAAGTCACCTGAGCATATGATTGGTTAGTACGCTAGACATTTAAGTTACAACTTTTGAAATTCTAGACCTTTAAAAGGACTAAGTTCTCCAGCTAGTGACCTTAGTTGACCCTCTTAAGAAAGAATTGTGGGGAATATATATATCAATAGTGAAGATGGTTGCATGATGTTTTAGGGACACGAACCGTGTCGTTAATAGCACCTAGAGAAATTCCGACGACGGAATTTTTTTTTTTAGGGGGGTAGAATTGTAACAGCCCTAATTTTTCATCCTTCAATTAGGATATGTCTTAGGGTATTAGAACATGCTTATTGTTGCTTGGGTTGGGTTTCATATGTTTTACCGTTCCTTCAGCCGATTAAGTGTCCAGATGTACCTTTATTCCTATATTTAGTTATTTCGGTCATCGTATTCCCCATTTTCGAACCTCTTAATAACTCAATTGGATTTAAGTCCCTTCAATAAAGTTGTAGCATTATCTCTTATCTTTTAGTTGGCTTTAGTTCGACTCGATTTCGATACCTACAACTCTAGATATGCTCTCTAGAGTCAACACAACGCAAGCGTAACACTTAGGAATATTATAGTATATTTCAACTGCATTTTTGATCCTGTTAGAGTCCGAATTTGGGTAAGCCTATTAGAGATAAAATTGTAGGAAATTCTCTTAGCTTTCCAACGACACCAAGAACACCTCAATCGGACATCTGTAACTCCAGATACGACCAAAACAGTGGTACCGAGTGTCCAGACTCAGGCGCAGGGCGCCCAGACTGAAGCTCGGGCGCCCAGGCCTCACCGAGAGCAGGCGCAGGGTGCCCAGGGAGTGCAGGCGCCCGGCGCCCACAGCTGATAAGTGACTACGCGCTGTTTCGCGTTTTAACTCGTTTTGGGCCGGTTCTGTGACCCAGTGTGACCCATTCTCGACCTGAAAGGGCAACCACGACCCCTAGACTTAACCTAGCCACTAAGCATCATTTCTAAGACCCTAATCATGATTAAGAGCTGCTCATAAGACCAATCCAAATAGAGAAAAGCTCTTCCTTCCCTTCTTCCAATTTTGTGGTGTCAAGGGCTCTAACTCAAGACTACGCTACGGGACTCGACCGGGGAGCATCGTTATTGTAACTCGTACAGCCTCATTGGGAGGAATAGGAGGTGCTTCACTAGGAAAGGAAAAGCTTGGTGTTACCTCATCCCATCCTAGGAGCACGAAATTCACTTGAGGTAAGGGGTAGTTGTTCTCTTCTAGTGAGTGTATGGATCATGTATGAACAATAGGGGTGTCCCATGACCCCTACGCCTCGCGCGGTAACAAAAAACGAGCACTATCACCACCGTGATAGGAGACATCCGAACTCCTCAATTACTATTCTTAACTAGTGATATTTATTGTAACGTTGATGTGATAATTTTATGTGTTGTTGAAATTGGCGTGATGATTGAGCTTTGGTTGTTATAGGCTTGATGTACAGAAATTGGTTGTTATCAAATGACAATGTAAGGAAATTAAATAACTAAATAATAGGCTTTAGACCCTATGAAAGTGTAGCCACTAAGTATGAATCAAAGAACTCGAGTCCCATAATTATGTTGATATTGTAAAGCTTAAGTAGAATGTCTAAGGTTCATTTATGATGCCTATTGATTTATTAGTATGATAATTTGAGAGAACTAGTCCTTCTATGCCAAAGTTTCACTTGGATGTATGTGCTTAATCAAAGTTGCTAAGATTATTAAATGTTCATGTTATTGGTAGAAGGCACTAGCTAATTTATGAATTTGTGTTCTTTGTTGTTGTTGTTGTTACTCATTCGAAAATATGGCGATAGAGGATGTTATGGTTAGACAATCGCGTTTGGTCATGTTCATATATCTTGGTGTCGTCATTGTTGTTGTTGTTGTTGTTATTGTTAGTAGGGCGTATCGGGCAAGGTATCCCGTGACGGCGAGGTTTCCAGTCCTACGGTTAAAAAGAACCAAATCGGGCAAGGTATCCCGTGACGGACAAGGTTCGGTCCTTTGGTTAGTAGAGGCGAATCGGGCAAGGTATCCGTGGCGGGCAAGGTTTGGTCCTACGGTTGAAAGAAAAAAAAAAAGGGCGAATCGGGCAAGGTATCCCGTGACGGGCGAGGTTTCCCGGTCCTTTGGTTAGTAGGGCGAATCGGTCAAGGTATCCCGTGACGGGCAAGGTTTCCCGGTCCTACGGTTGAAAGAAAAAAAAAAGGCGAAACGGGCAAGGTATCTCGTGTGACGGCGAGGTTTCCAGATCCTTTGGTTAGTAGAGGCGAATCGGGCAAGGTATCCCGTGACGGGTGAGGTTCGATCTGTTATTATTGGTACACTACTGACATGGTATTCCGAAACGGGCAATGTATCCCGGCTTCGTTTTAAGTGGATCCACATGCATATAGTTATGGTTCTATAAATACATTGTTCTACATGATCATGTGCCTGGTTGTTTAGTGTTGGTAATATACCTTGTTGTTGTGGTTGATGCCGTGGCATGTGATATATAATTGTTGTGGTAATGTACCTTAATATTGTGATTGATGCTGTAGCATGTGATATTTGGTCGTTGTGGTACCATCTTATGCCTTAACGCTAGTGATTAGATGTCCTTATTGGAATTGTTGTATATTGCGCATTGTTCATTAATTTCCTCTCATTTGTATGCACTATTTGAGGTTCTGATGACTAACCCCTCTTGTGACTATGCATATCCCACGGGGTATGTGTAGAGGCTGAGACTGCAGGTATTAAGGATACGAATGCCGCCAAGTAATCACCACAGCTCGGTGTGAGAGAGAGAAGACTTCCGTTTACTTGTTTAAGTTATTTTATTCTTCCGATGTAATGATTAGGGGAAGAGCTCTGAATTATTGTGACATCGGGGACTTGGGTTATTTTTATTAATTGTATTTCATACTCATTTTCTATTTCCGCATGTTGTGAACGTGACAACTCTATTTCGTTTCAAAGGAAAGTTTTATCCGAATGAATATTTTTCTTTATCTTGTGTTATTTTCTTCTTACATTGCTAAAATGCCATGACGGGGTAGAGGGTGTCACACCTAAGATCTTAGGAAATACCGGCCTACTTCACAAGGGGCACACTCTGTCCGTTTTTTCCTCCATCCATTTATTTTTCATTCACATTTCAAAAATTGTGAAAGATAATAAATGGTATTTTTCTCCAAAAAATATTATTTGTTATCCTTCTTTGCAAAAAAAGCACAGTTTCAAAAAAATATTTTCCTTCTCATTCTTTTTCCCTAAAAAAAAAATTTCAAAAAAAACAAAAGGCATTTTCTCCTTTTTTTTAACGATGTTTCTCATTATCCTTGCATTCATTTTATTTTTATAGGAAAAAATAAATAAAAAATGTTTCTCCATTATCCATCATATTATTTTGCATAAAATATACATAAAAAAAACATTCATGACATGCATAATCATGACATCTTCATAACATAACTCATTTTTCCCTTTCCACAGAAAATAGATACACATAAGCTTCCCCTGCATCCCTACCCGACTCGAGCCCAATCTAGACTCATGGGCTTGTTGGAACAGAATCAGCAAGCGATGAGAGAAGAACTCGACCAAATCAATGATAAGATGGACAAGATATTGGACCTTCTGCAGAACTTGGATCCAAAATTGACCATTGATAAGAACCTTTCCATCAGCACTAATGAGTATCGAGAGGCTTCCAATGGCCCATTAGGAGACCCCCTAGATCAGAAGAGACTCCATTGAAGGGGCAAATCATATTGGGTTCAAAGCTTCAGAAGTATGTTTGGTCCTGGACGTGATAATTCCTCCAAAATTCAAAGTTCCTGAATTCGTCAAGTATGAAGGTTTAACTTGTCCAAAAGCCACCTCATCATGTACTGCCGAAAGATGGCCTCCTTCTCCAGTAATGATAAGCTCCTAATCCACTTCTTCCAAGAGAGTCTTACTGGGGCATCCCTACGCTGGTATATACAGTTAGAACGGGGCAAAATCAACTCCTGGAATGATTTAGCTAAAGCTTTCATCAAACAGTATAAGTACAATATGGACATGGCTCCTGGCCGCTCCCAGTTGCAAACCATGGTAAAAGGGGGCAATGAAAGCTTCAGAGAGTATGCCCAAAGATGGAGAGGGATTGCAGCCCAAGTGGAACCCCCGCTATCTGAGAAAGAGATGGTTACCATGTTCACTGACACACTTCAACAACCCTTCTATGATCTGACGATGGGAAACGTCTCTTCAAGCTTCTCAGATCTAGTTGTTGTCGGAGAAAGAGTGGAAGCTGGGATAATAAGCGGAAGGATTGGCAACCTCCAAGCTTAACAGCCATTGCGCAGTGTAGGTCAAGAGATGGAAGAAGAAACAAACGCTGCTCATCACAATATGCCAAGTTGGGGCAGTGGGTCATTCAATTGAGAATTGTTGAGGCTTTGACATACAAAGTGCAAGATCTGATCAACGCCAAGTGGTTGGACTTCAAGAAAGATAACTCTGTTTACTTTTTATGCTTTTGCTCCAAGCCCGAGGGCATATCTTGTAAAGAGCTCATTATGTTCTCATCTTTTCAGTTCATCAATAAAACTGCAATTTGAATTTTTTTCAATTCAGCTCATAGAATAATGGTAAAGCAAATGCGCAATTATCAAAATTTAATTTTTGTGAAAATTTGAGCAATGGGATTTTGAGATGAAGTTTGGCTGTTTTTCTCTATCCAAAAATATAAAAAATATTTATCCCTTGCTACCCCTTTTGAGCCTAAATTTTTTTTTTCAAATACCCTAAACAAGGATTACCCATACATTGAAGGCTAGCACAACAGTCCATTAAATTTTGTCTATTAAAAAAAAGTAAAGCAAGCAAGAAAATATCAAATGCAACATATCAAGACACTTACAAAAAAAAAGAATAAAAATGCAAAAGCAAAACAAGACAATTGCGTTAGCAACCATCCAAGTGCATCTTGGCACTAAAGATCCTTCGTTTTCATAAACCCTTAAATACTTTTTGAGCCTGAAATATCCTTTCTTTCATAGCCCTTAACCCTTGGCCACGTTACAACCCTAATAAAGTCCATTCTGATCAAAGTCAAATTGCTCATATTTTCTTAAAACTTGATTTTTGAAAGAGGAAATCCATATAAACTCCTCAGTGCAGTTGCCTTACCTAAAAAAAAAGAATATAAAATAAAATGCTTGCTAGGCTGAAAACCCGAAAGGGCGTTCTAGGCAGAAGTTAGAGCGACCCGCTAGGTTGAAAACTCGCAAAGAGCGGCCTAGGCAGAAGTTAGGGTCAAATTCACAAACATGTCAACCCGGATTGTACATCTTGGACCTAAACATGAACCAAGAAGCTAAGGGGCAAAAGCTAGGTCCATCATCTACAAGCTTCACATTCATTCCGGTTTCAGAACTACGCAAGGTGATCTGTCTCTCAACATCGATCCTCCCTCACATGGCTGGACGAAGGCCAAAGAGATGCTGAAAAGTCTCCGCGGATCAAAGTTGTCAATCTAATCCTCCCAAGAGCATTCATAGCATGGAAGGAATATTCAAGAATCCACAAAGATAGACAGAATGAACTATCAAGGGGCAAATATGCAAACCTGGTGCAGTACAAAGTCAACCATTCGGACAAGTAATCTGACAGGAAGTTATCATCCCACGAGTCTAGGGGCAGAGTCCTCAGAGGAATTCAGGGAAAGCAAAAAAAATTCAAAACAATAATAATATTCGTGCATAGCACACCCTTCATTGCATCTTGCATGATCATCAATACTTTTGGTTCTACAACCCACCTTAAAAATCATTTCTCTAAAAACAAAACAACATTCATGCATAGCATATTCATTCATTGCATCTGGCATGATAATTAATACTTTTGGGTCCACGACCCGCCTAAAAAAACATTTTCATTTCATGCAGGGCATACCATTCATTGCATCCTGCATGACCATCAAAGTTTTTTGGGTCCATTGACCCACCCTATCAAATATTACATACAATTGGTCTGTTGTTATTCAGTAAGAACCAGTACTCAGCCTATTCAATCTATTAGCAAGAGTTTGGAACCCGTCCTACACCTTGCTGGGAATCTGACCCATCACCTTGGGAATCTGACCCAAGCCTTTAGTCGGGAACCTGACCCGCGTCTCGAATCTTCCTCAATTATGAAAATCGATCCGTACCTTTTAAACAAGAGTTAGAAATCTGACCTATACCTTGTCGGGAATCTGACCCGAACCTATATTGAATGACAGAGAAACTCACACCACGGACATCCCTTAAAGTAAGGTAGTCAATCCGTACCTTTTAACAAGAGTTAAGAACCTGTCTTACCCTTATTGGGAATCTGACCCAAACTTGTGTCGGGTGACGAAGAAGCTCGCACCCCAGGGTTACCTTAAGTAGGGAAGTAACCAATACCAAAGATGTGAGGGTTAGGAATCAGACTTATGCCTTACTGAGAATTCACTAGGAATCAAACCTAGAATCTCTCACCAATTTTGTAAGAGCTAGGAACCAAACCTATGCCTTACCAGGAATTCACTAGGAATCAAACCTAGAATCTCTCACCAATTTTGTAAGAGCTAGGAACCAAACCTATGCCTTACCAGGAATTCACTGGGAATCAAACCTAGAACCCCAAAGCAAAGTCAGGAGCCAATCTCGCATCTTCAAACAATTTCAGTCTAGACAAAATTAGAGTCCTTTATCCTTAATTACCTTTTACAGCGAATGCACGAAGACCTTCGAGTAAAATGTAATTAAGGAGGGGCAGCTGTAATACCCTAATTTTGTCCGGCCTTTTATTTTATTTTATTATTTATTTTAAATTTTTAAATTTGTAATAAAAATAAAATAATATTTTGGTTTTATAATAAAGAATAAAGAGGTTAAAAAAGAGAAGAAAGAAAAGAAAAGAAAAAAGGAAAAAAAAACGAAAATTTATTTTTCAAAGAAAGGGGGGTGCCAATTAAAATATGGGAGGTGCCAAAAGCATTCATCCAAAAGGTGGCCCAACCCAACAACACACGCAGCCCAGCACCTCCTGTTTTCTGCTTGCACCCCATGTTTTTTTTTCTTCTAACACCTCTGCGCATCCTCTGCATGCCTCCCTGCTTCTTGCACCTTTTTTTCTTTCCATTCGCACACCCCCTACCTGGCTCTCTCTCTCACGCGCGACCCAAACCTCTCAGCCCAATTTTCTCTAACCCTAAAAACACAAAATGCACACTCACCCTCACTTCCCTTCAGCCGCGCCTTCTCCTTCATCTTTCCCTTCTTCCTCCACCCCATGCTCTCCCTTCTCTCCTCACTCTTCTAACCCTAGGCCGCTCCCCACCATTCTCGGCCTCTCTCACCCACATAACCCTAGCGGCTCCACTTCTCTCATAATCCCCATCTTACTCTTCTGAATTCTCGCCCCCATCTCCTCTTCCTTTTTCCTTCATCCTTCACCAAAACTAACCCTTATCTCTAAACTAAGCCGCAGCTCACGTCCCTCCCCTTCTCACAGCCGCGGCGACCTCCCTCTCTCCCACATTCTTCTTTCTTTCTCTTTCATTCTTCATCTCCTCTCCATATCTCAACCCTAAACCTAATCAGTCTCCACAGTGTACCACCCCTCTTCCTCTCACTTCCTTCACCGTCTCAAACCCTAACCCTAGGAAGCCAATCAGCCTCTCCTCCTCTTCTTTCCTCACTCCTTTCAAACCCTAACTCTAAAATCATCCAAACGGCCGCAACCTACCCTCCCCACAATATTTTCTTTCCTTTTTTCTTCTCTATTCCCACAAGATCGAATCAAATCCTATCCACATGATTCGGTCCAAATTCAAGATGTGCATGAGGAAAACGTGTAGATTTGACGAATCAGGAAAGTTTCTATCTCCTTTCTTTTCTTTTAATTTTTATTATTATCTTGATTTGATTTTATTTTTGTGACAGAGACCATGAGGCTATAAAAGCAAAGCTCAAGACCACGCCAAAGGGGAGAAAAAAACGTTTGAAGAGCACGAGAAGCAGAGGAACCAGGGCGCGGCTGAAGACAGTGAGGCGATCAAAAAAATAAACACTCTTTAGTCTAGGTTTTCTTCTGTATTCCCTACCATTTTGTGTTTCTGTATTCTATTCCGGGAAGGCTGAAACCAGGTTACCCTTCGTCTTCCCTTTTGCTTATTTTTTATCTTCATTCTTTTATGATCATGTAATTGATTTTTAGATCTGGACTGTAATGGGTATGAGTTATGCATGATTCAATTTTGTTCTTCCTCCTCGTTTAGATGTTTTATGTATATACTGTCTTGGATCGTTTTGTGGATAATTTCTCCATTTTCCTTCTTGATCCCTGCGATGATCAAGTAGAATTAGGGTTAGAGTTTGGCCTTCCAAAAGGGTCAAACCAAACCAAAGGGCCTCTCTACAATTAAATTTTTTGTAAGTTATAATCTAAAAAATATAAAAATAAAAGGAAGGGCGGAAGAGCAAAAAGACGTTTCTGAACTTTGTTTCCTCATTTAAGTAATTTTTTTTAAAAAAATAAGTTAATAACTTGTGGAATTAATTCTTATCTTCAATTTGTATTTCTGTTTTATTAAAAGGAGATGAAATAATAATAAATACAATCAAAAAGGCTTTCTTGATTTTATTTAATCTTGGTGGATGTCTTTTGTGTACTGCAGGGTAGACTGCTGGCATACTTTTGGAGCAGCCCTTGCGTGGGTGTCTGCCGGGAGTACCCCCGGGGTATGATTGCTCTCACGAGGGTCTTCATACCATAGGTGTATTCTCTTGTACATGTTTATGCACTTTCTATTTGGTACGCACTGCCTTTGGCTACTTGCTTATATATATGTATGTATTTCCAGAGCATGCGTCTTGTGTCTTAGATTGCACCATGTTTCTAAAAGCTGTGACAACTCTGTATATGCTTGCGGATGTAATTGTTTTAAAAAAATAAAAATAGACCGCATTTTCCAAAGGACACAAGAGTACTATTTTAAAAAGTGCGTCGCATATAGGGTTGGTTTTAGTTTTAGTAGCAGTCTGAAAACAGGTCGTTACATCTCCTATTCTTATCCTTCTTTATTAAAAGGTCTATGAATTGTAACACTTACTCACATTCCTCTTGGCTTGGGATATCTAAATCCCCATCAACTTCGGTTTTCTAAATCAGTTGTCTGTGTACTAACTGAAATTGTTGGGTAATTCTGGTGATAGCTTGATAATAAACATAATTAACTATTAGACCCCCCGTAGTTCCGTTAGCCAGCCACAGATCCAGCATCAGCTGAGAACTTTCAAGGTAATCAATCGAAACCACATCTGTAAGTGATTAATTAAATTTCAAGGATTCTATCTAGTCAATTTTAAGCAATTATCACTATCCGAGAATACCTGCCAATCCAGTTATACACTTAGGGACATAACAATTTGACACCTAATTGTCCTTCTTTTAAGTTAACCTGTGTAACATCCCAATTTTTATGAAAATTATTTTGTAGTTCCAACTACTTGAAAATAAATCGTAGAGAGTCATGACCTCAATGGTTTGTTAAAAGTATGAAGAACAACAAAGATTTATTGTGAACAATTTACTGTTTTAACAATTAATTCAGATTAAGAGACAGTGTAGACGATATCGCTTTTAATATGAATTAATATCGAAAAATGTGAAAGATTGTTGTTTGATTAAAGAAAATTATTTTATTGAATGAAAAATAATTTTAGGACTTAATAGTTATTTTTAAGTCATAGTTTGGATTTTTATTATTTAGTTATAGTATTAATCGTGTATTTTATGTCATATTTAATATGACTATTATTTTAATGATTTTGTTTTGATAATTTTATTGATTGAATAATATCTATATGATAAGAGAAATTGAAATTAGTGATCCTCACTAATTTACGCTTTTATTACTGCGAGAATTACATTGAATTACTGCCATAGATAGGCTATTGTGTGTGTTTCTAACTGAAACATGCCCAAACGTGATCCAAATTTTATAAAATTTGAGATCTTAGCATTTTCCAATATTTAGGATTTATTGTAATTTTTCTAGAATTTTTGGGCATCAGAAAATATTTAGTGTATTTTCTATGGCCAGAGACTGCCTAATTGCGACGTTTCGGTTCGTATTTCGAGAAAACGAGATACATAGATACTTTTCTTATGCCACGAGGAATATTTGTGATTTTTGGGTGTGGGGTTATAATTAGAAATATTTTTGGAGTTTTTATTATTAAAACCTAATATACGCGTAACGTCGTGCACCCGATTGAGCGAGAACGCGCGAAAACGTGACGAAACGAAACCTGTGGCCAAGGGGGATGTATGGCAGCTGCACATGTGCTAGGGGAGATGAATATGGACCTTTAGAACCTTCCATGGCATGTGTTTTATTATGATTGGTTAATTAGTAATTTGTAGGTAGTTAACTTAGTTAGTTAGTAACTAATTGGTTAAGTTGGAACTAAATGAACAATTTCTTTCCATCCTTATCCGCCACACTTCGAGGGTCTCCCACACAGCCAAGACCAGATTCATTTCATTCCTCCATTGTAGAAAGCTTGGAGAGAAAAATTCTTGAGAGAGAAAGTGGTGTTCTTGAAGAAAGATTAGAGATTTAGTAGGAAAACATGTTCCTTTCTTCTTCCTCCTTGATTCGATCACCACCATCCTTGTGGGTAAGATTTCTAATTCTTTTTCCCTTCTCCATGGCTGCCATGGATGAGCTTTCATGGTCCAAGAGTTGTTTCTCACAATTTTGGTTTTGATTCTTGAAGGAATTTGTTGTTTAAGCTTCAATCTTCCATCCATTCTTCCTAACCCTTGATTAACCATCATCTCCTTGTTTGGTAAGCTTCATATCCATTCCTTTTCCTCTCTTGAGTCTCATGAATGGGTTTGGTTGGTTTTAGGAGTTGTTTTTGCTAAAAGGTGTTAGATTTAGCTAGATATGCATGACTAGTCTTTTAGCCCTTTGTTTCCTTCAATGATTAAGCTTGTTTTTGGTAATTGAAATTTTGGGAAACCCTAGGTTTTGGGGCTGAACGAAATTAGGGGCTGTTCAAGGTTATTTTGGTTTGATTTTGTTGATTTAAAGTCAGTTCTTTGATGGGTTATACTTGATTAGTTTGGAAACTAGTCAATATGCATGTTTAACAAGTTTTGTGAAAATAATTTGGGGATTTTGTAGGGGCTGGAACCGTGGATCCTAAGCATGGTTTAGGGGATGTTTTAAATTGTTTTCAAAGTGATTAAAGTGTTTAAGAAGTTGGTTTTGGTTAGAACTTTAAAGCTATAAAGATTTCTATGTGTGGAGCTTTGAAAAATTATTTGAAACAAATGGATTTTTGGGGCTGTTTTAGGGCCATCAAAACAGTAACTTTTAGGCATGATTTGAGTGGGTTTGAACATGTTTTTAATTGTATTAAAGTGGTAAATAAGTTGGTTTTGATAAGAAGTTTTGATTGAACAAAATTTGTAATGACTTAGAAGTTAATAGCTTGAAACTTTGGAGTTGTTTTTGAAGCTTTAAACCGTGGGCCTTATGGTGTTTTGGAACATGATACTAAATTTGTTTAGGCCTAAAATATGTTGTGAAAAGTGGGTAGAGACTTGGTTTAGCAAAATCTTTCATAGAGGTTTAATTTTTGGGAAAAGAATTGTGTTATGTTTTGAGAATTGTTTCACAACAATAAGGAAATTGTTTCTAGAATTTTATAACATGTTTTAATGTTTTAAAAAGTGGTTTAAGTTTGGAAAAACACTATTCATTTGGTAAAACACTATTCCAATTGGTAAGTTTTGGGTTTTGATATTTTCTAAGTGCTTAGCTTTTGAAAAAGTTTCAAAACTTGCATGGTTTGAATATGTACCTTGGCATATGGCTAGATAGCACCAATTAGGGATTAAGTCAAGTAATTCCTAGGCTTTAGGATGCCTAAGCCGTGGCTGCCCTAGGGGCATTAGGACTAAGTTTTAGTTCTAATTTAGTTAAGTTTGTGTTGTTAAGGTTAGTGCTTAAGGTACGCACAAGTGCGACTTGACGATTATTTCGGATTACCTTGCTTGGATTGTTAAAGCGCCAAGGTAAGGGAAATTCTTATATAATGAGTTTGGGCTTTTCGCCTTGTTTGTTGCTTGTTTGATTGTTTGATAGTGTGGTAGTACTTGTAGTACTTTTATGTGTTGTTGGAAATGTTGTAGCATGCTTTTGGCCCTGCGTGGCAAATTGAATTGTATTGCGTGACTTAAATCTTGTTTGAGTGATTTGATTAGACTTGAAGTTGATGAAACTGTGGAGTATGTTGTAGCCTATTGAATTGTTATATGCTGTTGAAATGCTATAGCATGTCGTTGGCCCTGTGAGGCATTGTGATTGATGTTGTTTTCCATGAATCAAGTAGGATTTAAATGGAATTTGGTATTGACTTGGAATATGAAAATATTGTTGTTGATGATGGATTAATTAATAATGCGTTGATCGACTGCTATTGGTTGACGATTTACATCGGTAAATCTGATGCGATTCCACAAGCCGAATTCTGATTTCGTAAGCAAATTGTTAAGGGCATTTTGATTTAAAAGTAAGCGTGAAGGTTTTAGTATAACTAGCCAAAGCTTGCAAGGAAATTTCAATGGAATGATAGTAAAGAAAAGAATTTGAAATAAAAAGTACGATTTATAAAAAGCGGTTGAGTTAAATGATGCGCTGGGAAATTACGGCTAGGAAAGCCTTGGTAATTAAGAGTGTTCGCACCACCTCTCTTTCCTGGGAATTCTTCCAGTGTGTTATTTAACACAACTAGGGTTTCAACGACCTAGAACTAAAAGAGTATTTTCAGATACATAGGAGTGATATAAGGATAGAGAAAGAGAGTTCAAAGATCGAGTTTTTGAAAGATTAAATCATAGGGAACCTAGTGTTCCTATTGAGCATATGGACTATGTGTCTGTCTTTGGGATTTAATGTCCTGTTTATGCGTGCATTTTCTTGGTTTAGGATTGGACCTAGTGTTCCGTATGGCGTGCCTAGTACCTTAACCTAAAAGTTGAGCCTAGTGTTCCGCATTACGTGCCTAGAGTTACGATCCGAGATTAAGACTAGCGTTCGCACTGAGCACCCGGACTTTGTGTCCTGTGTTTGCACTCTAAGTAATTGTTAAAGGTATTTTGGTTTAAAAATAAGCATGAGGGTTGTAGTATGACTAGCCTAAGCTTATAGATAAGTAGAAATGGAACCATGCTAGATAAAGAATTTGATGAAACTCGGGTTCCAATGACCCAAAGCTAAATGAGTTATTTATTTTGGTACAACCTCACCTAGGTAATATAAGAATTGGAAGCATGAAAATTCACTAAGTAGAGTGAGTGAGTTGAGGTGTCGTCGATCCGCATTGATTAATTAAAACATTACTCGCGCTCCTACGGTGAGCATGCCATGTTGTTGAATTTGTTTGGATGTATATCGACCATTGAGCATCGACACTCGGGCGTTTGATTGTCTTGAGGACTTCAAAAGGACGAGTTGTCACCGCATGCCCGTGTGGCGTAAAGCCTAATGTGTGGCAAGCCTTTGTGGCAATACCCTTGGTAGGGAGTTGATTTGGGCGTTGGGAAATAAAGTTCCTCGTCTCTGTGACCTTGTTTAAGGCTGCAGTGTATACACAAACTAGCCATCTTGCATTGACATGCATAGCTAACCGCATTTATGATATGTGAGGAATTGTTGATGAATTGGATATTGTGATGACTTGATCACTTATCTGTTGATAGACTTGCCTGCTCACATGCAATGGTTGATATTGGAGTGACTTGATTGTTGATCTGTTGGTTGTTTTGTTTGCTCACATGCCATGCTTGATATACCATGCTGATTGTGTGCGGTCTATTAAGTATTTATATGTAAATAAAAGAATGTTGTTGTATTATATATGTATATATCGTTTGCATGCGACATAGCCTATGATAAACTCGTGGACAAAGGATTTACCCTTGCCTTGTTGTTGGATTGGATGTCCTTATGGATGTCACTTCCAGGATGGAGTTCGATGGCTGTTGCGACTTCATCTTTTAGGAGCATTGAAGATTGAGCGGTGGAGGAAGATTCCTCTGAGTACTTCGTGTTTGATCTTGTTTGAGCTGTTTCTCAAGAAGAGTTATAGTTGTCAGCCAGCTTAGCTTAGGATTTTGTATTGATTGTTTCGTAATTACTCTTTTCAGAGAACCTCGCCTTAGTGCGAAATGATTATGTTATGTGAAGTATTATTTGTGATGCATTATACTCTGATAATTTCAAAAGTTTGAATTGACATCATTTAGAAAACTGTAGTACTCTATGTCTCATTTTGAAAAGGGTTTCAAAGGAAAGAATATGAAAAAGAAAAAAAAAATTACTCCTGTTTTTCCATTGCGAAATACATAAGAGTACTCTTTAACCGAAAGCATACAAGCATTAAATGTTTTCAGCATTAGATTGGGTTGCACAGTAGCGCTCCGAAATCGGGGTGTTACAACCTGCTTGATCAATTCCTCTTATCTATGCGACAAGGCACCTGCTAATATAGAATAAGGTTTGACTAGTAACCTTCTATAATAACGATCTTACATATTGCACCTTAGCATTGCTTCTTAACCAATCAATCGTTTCCTGCATCCAATTCTAAATTGTAGGAAAACTGAAGGTAATTAATTTATGCAAAGAATTAATTGATGAAAATCTCAGTGATTCCGCTAACCGGTTACAAACCATGCCTTAGCCGAGTAATATACTTAACCAATCAAAGCAGAGTTTACAATAGGTTAATAAAAGTCACTGCAGGTATCGATCGATGAATTCAATGCATCCATCATTAACTCTAGATTCCCGTCAGTTTAGTTACACCTATAGCCTCACAATGGGAGTGGAGATAATTTCTAACTACGTAGAACACTATGTCTCACTTAGGACTTATCATAGAATTCCAATCAATCTAGGATCCATCCATAATGGTTAGGCTCTTGATTAATTAACAAGTTGTGGAAACCTAATCAATTATAAATGCTCATCCTAATCGATTGAAACCATACAGCTAAGAATCCTCACTTATCGATCCTAATTGTCATGGAATGATGTATTCACAACAAAAGAATTGATAATGAGTGCTAGATCACGCTAGACTCTATATATACAAAGTGACCTTCGCATTTCCTAATTCAGAAGTACCACACAACAAAACCTAATAGCATCATGAAGCATAAGCAAACATGGAATTACCAGGATGTATCACTTTACTAAAAACTTCATACGAAGGTTATGGCACTGACCAATTCGTCATCATATCTCCTAGTTCGACCCTCAAATATAGGTAAGGAATACAAGGTACTCCCTCACGTATATTTGTTAGACGAAAACATACATGACTTCAAAATCCCCTCCATGGAGAGAACAATGAAGGGAATCTAAAACATATGTCGGTATGGGGTCAGTAGCCAACCCTTTTCCACCCAAAAGGACCCGAAATTTCAAACATCAAAACATATTGGTAAAATATTCCAATATACACACACTAATCAAATTCATTCTAAACATACACAGTGCATAAAGCTAAACCAACAAGAGAACGAAAGAGGTTCTAACACATCTATCATTAGAATATAAGGTTCTATTCAATCGTCTAACATTACATCACATAAGCAAAGTATGATACAAATTGTGTTGAAGTCGTACCTTAGCAAGTAATCTCCTCGAAGACAGATAAGGGAATACTAGGGTATCCTCTTATGTGTCATTCGTCATTCAATCCATTCATCACTGGCTCAATCAATAATTAACACTTTACGGTTAGGATCGTATTGATTATAAATCTTGGAACAAACCCAGAAGTCCCCATCCTGACGGACGGTATGGATTTCTGTTTTCTTCTCTCGATGGATACATATATGTATACATCCCTACGTAAAAGCATATAAATATATTGAGGAATCTCGTAAAAACAATGAAGTACTACACTAACTCCTGCTCATCTTCATTCTCCTCATTCTTTAGACAAATCCTTGAGGTGGCCTACCCCAATAATTCGTAAAAAGAACTTAGAGAAATCAGATTCACAGACACAACAGACACTTTCCAAAACTGGATCACTTCTTGACTCATAACTCATAGACCGATAAGATCGAACTGCTCTGATACCATAATGGAACGCCCTGACTCTAATCAGAGCATTACTTACTAAATTAACTTGAATTAATAATAAAGGTAGAAAATTATCACTTCATGTAATAAACATTAAGAATTAATTCCTTCGAATACCTAATGCATTCTACATTGAATTTAATAATAACTGACCTTTAACAAAAACTAACATTAAATTTAAGACACTACAAAGACACATATAGAAAATTACAACTTATTTCGATCAATTATAAAACACTCATAATTAGAACGACTCGACTCAAAATAAAATTCAATGCCTTAATAGGCGACTCGTGATCCGGTATTAACTCGAAAGGTCTCGTCACAAAGGCAAAACCGAGCATAACTTCGTGCTCTAACTCTTTCGATAAGCTTGTACCTGAAAACAATGCCCCAAATATGTGAGTTTATAAAACTCAGTAACATAGAATTGAAACTTAAAACATTACCGCTGTTTTCAGCCATGCTACGAATGGAAAACTCCTCCTAAACAAGCACAATCATACTCGGTACACAGACAAGGTGAAACTTAGAAAGGTAGTTTACAACTACTTCTAGCATCGAAGTCTCATTTTATATCTAACAACTTCAAGCATCACTGCTCAAGCACGAAACACAAACTCTTTATAACCATATACAAACCTTTATCATGCTAAAACTTGGAATTCCCGAATCAATTCTACTCACATTCCACAAATAATCCATAATTTAATGAAAGGTTTATGTGAACATATACCCAAATTGTAGAATTTTATCACTAAATACAAGTGCAAATATTATTCCAAACCAAGTACTCATCAAATGCCACAATACTGGAATATTTCCTTTTATCACTATATTTATATGCAATCTCAAGCATCCAATTAGTCACATATTGTGCAGAATTTTTACACCAATTTACATATAAAGTCTACTTCTAATCAAACATTCCAGTAGCATATGCATGCTCGATTTGAAGTTGCTAAGAATTCCTTGACTAATCTCACTCTATCAAACCACAAATTAAACATTTAGCAAGTATTCCGACACATATGAAATAATCATAACATAGAGATTTTCTTCAAAGCATGTGAAATGGCATAAAAACCTAAGCATACCCTAAAAGGAGGTTTTAATTGGGAATTCTATGTTACCTTTGCTCCTAAGTGCTCTGGGATGAAAAACCCCCAATTTCTAGGGCTTAAGTACCCAAAATCCACCATGGGAGCTCCTCTTCCAAGCTTCTTCTTCTTCCATTATTCAATCTCTTCCATCTTCTTCTTCTATCTCTTTCTCTCGATGTTTCTCTCTTTCTCTCTGTCTCTCGCTCTCTGTCTCGCTCCCTCTCTGTCCCTCGATCTCGCTCTCTCTTCCTCACCAGCTTGCGGTGGCGGTCGCCGCCTCCAGAGCCGGCGCGGCCTCGTCCTTCTTCTCCTCCCTCCGTCGAGCTCTCTCTCTCTCCCCTTCCTTCTTCCTCTTCTCTCTTCTTCTTTATTTTCTCTCTTTCTTTGTCTTTTCTTTTCCGTTCTTTCTTTCTTTCTTTCTTTCTTTCTTCTGATCCATGATCAACACCCCCTTTTACTCTTTTTTTTAACACACTTACTACTCACACCCCCTCTTCTCAATTATACATCCCATTTCTTTATTAATTCACACAAACATAAGTGCATAAGGGTTTTGGGTCTATTCTTTTGGGTCTTCTAAAATTAGCCTCTTTAATACTAAATCTAACAATATTAGTCTAGCTTAATTCTTGGGAAAAATTACCATTCTATCTCTTAAGCTTAATTTTGGGTCAATTTACTAGATTAACACTATTCTTCTAGATCATTAACCTCCTTCATTCCTCAGGGTCTCTAATTACTAGGCTTAGGGAAAGTTGGGGTGTTACATTATTATATTATTATTATTATAGTGTTTATTGTAGAGCTTTGGCCAATGACATTGTTGTGAAGCACTCAATTTTAATTTATGTGTCTTCGATTCTGCATATTGAGCAGTTGGTGTTGTCTGGAACTATAACACCTGCTCTCTGGCACCCGGAAGATGGGCGTCACGTTTCAACCTTTACCCAACTTCTAATGTATAATTCAACTTTAAATATACTGATTAGCTTTAGGATATATGTGACACCCACTACCCTTCATATAATTCAAACAATACATCGTGCGAAAAATTATAAACAACAAACAAGTACCGAAATACCTCATCAATTTATTTAAATAAAAATTAGAGTAGTAGTTGCATCACATGATCGTAATCGAACTACAAATAAGCAAGTAAAAACACTCTCGCATACAATCCATAAATAAAGTTTATAAAATCCCCGATGTCACATCTAATCAGAGCATAGTAACCCCTAACTAGATACATCTGTAAATACATAAAGAAACTACGAAGCATCGTCCTCTGCTAGCACCTCCTCTTGTACAGCCTTGCTGGCGATCATCTCCTCCTCTGCTTGAAACCACGTGAGCCATTTGGGTGATCGAGTATAAAACAATTCATATGCAGGATAAAAAAATAGATAGATTCAAGACATGATTTGCAAGAGGTAAGCACAAGTATAAAAAATGCAAAGAATGTGTATGCTTGTGCACGCTAACTCCTTCTACACCTATGCCATGTGGATCCATAACATCTACAACTCAGGGAAGCAAATGGGAGTTCATATCTGGCTTGCCTCAGGAGTATGTCGCGCAGGTGGACTCCACCAAAATATTCTCACCATTCGTGACAATGCGAAGTGGTTCGTCGGGTGACCCTGTAAATAAGTCCTTAGCAGTGAGTAGCTAGCCCCCTGCCTTTATATAAGGCCCTTGCACCGAATCAAACCCCAAGACCGGGCAGACGCCCACCGTGGCCTCCACTATGTCATTTCAACGTTGCTTCCCCCCAACGCTAACCAACATCATGCAAGAACAACAGCCTAGCACACCATAATCAACATCACAACTCAAATGCAAATGTACAAGGACATGGCAACCATGGTTAATTAAGGGGTCTATCTTTCGGGTCCTAATCGGTTAAACCATACACTTAATAAGTTAAGATTCTTCTCTAATCAGTTAGGATTCGCATCCTAATCGATTAGGATTCTTTTCTAATATGCTAGGATTCACATCCTAATCAGTTAAGACCTATAACTAATCAATTATAAGGTTCACTTGCTCAACCACCTTCAACTGTTAATCGATTATATCACTGCCTCTACTCGGTTAATGTCCATTTAATCGGTTAACCTTGTAAGGCTTAATTGGTTAACTCTCCATTATCTGATTTAGTTCTAGGTTTCTCAACCTAATCGATTATCCTGTGTAACCTAATCAGTTAACTACTCAAAACTCACCAAAACTCTCCAAATTCTTCCATTATTCTATCCCTAAGGCCTAAATTGCTACTGTCATGAACTATTGGTTTTAAACTCTTAATCTCATATACAAATCATGAGTTATAGGCTTATCCATTAAAAAAAAGATAAGGTATTATCCTAATTCCGTCTCAGGTATAATCTCTAGTAATTAATAAGGTCTCTAATCTAATCAGTTAACAACTATGATTCATTATCTAATCGGTTAAAGTTAACTCTTAATCGGTTAACATCTAAGGTTTAATCGATTAACTCATCATCTTCGTTTTCCCTATGAAGTTTAATCGGTTATTAGTTTTAATTATTTATAACACGAAAACATCATAGAACAGTAGAAACAACAGAACTAGTCAACTTTATTCACAAATCTAACTATGTCAATCAAGAATTCTAGTCATACATTCTAACCTATATATCTAAAACATTGTATCATCACAGAGGTAACATTCCAACAAGCGTTCTCATAGAAATTACATAGAACAAAGTAAAAGTAATAATTCCTCAAACAAGCATGTTCCCTAGGCTATTCTAATCCCTCATCCCACATATGATCAACCCTATAACCCCCATACCTGGATTGCATGAAAACAAGGTTGTTGGTAGCAAGGAGGTGGTTGTCTCTTACTCCATTTGTGGTGTCCCTTGAAGTTCCCAAAACCACCAAAAATGAAGGAAAATAGATCAAAGGAGAGTGAGAACGAATTTTAGGGTTTCTGGAGAGGTGACTAGCTACTAGGGTAACCCTAGACCGACCAAAAAATGTTGATTTTATAGCCATTAAAGTCATTGAAACGGTTATGGAAAGGTTTTTATGTTTCTACAGATATCACGCAGTTAATCGATTAACTTAACAGATAGTTAATCGATTAATTCTCCAAAATTGGGAAGATGGCTATTTGTCACAGCTTAATCGATTAATACTCGTGGTTTAATCAATTACATAGTTGAGTTTTTGAATCCACTAAGTTTGGAGGTTCCTAATTGATTAGTGGCACAACCTAATCGATTATTCTACGAGAAAAGTTAAGAATGGTCCCTCTTAAGATTCCTTTATGGTCTTAAAGCCTTACTAATATGCATGGCACACAAACACGCATTAAATTCAAGCAAAAAAAAATGAGGTGTTACAATATAAGTTCATCAAAATAAAGTACCCGCGAACGAGTATAAATTTTTTCTTTTTGCAAACCTTTTCGAAAGATTGTTTGATACACACAAAGTTGATAAATCATGAACATACATAGTAATGATATATATATATATATATATATATATATATATATATATATATATATATTCTTTTTGGACTAATGACTCTTCTGATTTAGTTTTTGGTCCGCAAAAATTATATCTGCTTGCAGCAGCAATTATTACAAAAAGGGGAAGAGTTACTTTCAAGGTAAAATCTTCTCTTCCAACAAGCAACAGGTTATATGTGGTTCCTGCACAGCACCATTTCATAGCCAGCCTTGCTATGTTCAATCCTTTTATCAATTGGCCAGCCCAATCAAAGGAGTTCATCAATTCATTCTGGTTAAGACATGAGTTAATCAGACAAGAATTCACTCCTCCAACTGGATGGTTTAATCTCAAAAAGATAGGAGAAACTCCTGTCTACAATCTATGGGCAACCCCAAATTGTCTTCCAACGAAGATATCATTGCCCTTCTTCAACAACTATTCTTCAATGTTTGAAGAAATCAACAGTCCACAATTCTCCGGAGAAGTCTCAGACAATGATGATGACCCCGATGATGTGGAACTCCACAATTTGGAAAATAGGATGGAGCCATAATCTCGGCACGCCTATGTCAAAGATTCCGTTTGTCTGCCACCAGCACCGAAAGCGGTAAAGCAGACTTATTTTGCAACCGGTACTATTGTAATAGTTTAGGTTTATTTACCTGTACTGTTTAAATAGTACTTTCAATTTTCTATATAAGCCCGGCGCTTGCTCATTGTTAAGCACGCTTTGGCTACGCTTTGGCTACGCTTAGGCTTCTGCCTATCCTCGTTCTAGAGTGACAAGTGAGAACTCTGTGAGGTCTCTTCCCCTTCTTCCTCAATCTATGTTATTGCTTTCTGTAATGTTTTGAATTGAATAAATAAAAGCGTGACCGACTCTGCTTTTATTACTTTCTTTTCTTGATGCATACATAACCGCCTTCATGGCTGGATAACTGTTTTGCATACTTGCATGGTCTAGTCTTTAAGTTTTTCGTTTTATTTTCCAGTTCTTTTACATTTCTGGGGTTTGTTCCCCATTTGAACTGATGCTGAGTCCGTCTCAGTCCTACTTCCTATTCTAGTTCCTTTCCGCTCGTTCAACTCTTGCTTCCGACCCCCTCTTGGTATCAGAGCCTGATGGGGAAGTAGGAACGTGATATTGATCTTGAACTGTTGATGATGCATCTAACATACTTTCTATGTTTAATCATTATAAAGTGCGGTGGGAAGATGTTATTCTGTATTAGAATACTTTGTTACTGTACTGATTAGCTGTTTATGATTAACCATGAAAGAGTTCATCACTGTAGCTACCTATGTTCAATATATCAGATGATTATTTTTATTAGTCTCTTGTTAGGTAGTATGAGTTTGATCTGAGTTTGAATGCGTGCTCTTGCAAGACTGGAACGTTTTGTTGCTTGTGAAAAGTCTTTATTTAATAAAGCTTGATGGGAAATGAATAGAACATTATGTTAAAGTCTTTATTCATTATTCAACTTTTTGACTTATTCAACTTATATTTGAAAGATAGCCCAGTACGAATTTTCAAAATCTGGTATCATTACATCAAGTTTTGTCTCATTAGAATGATGAAAGAGTAATAGGAGGAGCATTAAGTCCCGACGGATGTGGCAGTAAGTCTCGTGACTCTGATTTACTCTGACAAAGTAATGATGGAACGACTTTTGATGTAACTTAAGACCAACTTTTATCACATGGGTCTGTCTTTCATTTCTTGACAGGTTGGATAGGAATGAACTTTGTTTATTAGATAAAGGTCTTTGACTGATATATATTTATTTTCTACTTTATTTAAATTCAAAGAATTTCTTCCCTTCAAAAGTTTTTTTATACAGTTGCAAGGTTGAGGTGTTCATACTTAACGGATTCATATTCAACTAACTCGATTGATCTTTTATTAAAACTAATCTGGTATAGTAACGCTTTGTACGATCGAACATGATACACGGTTATTTCATAATCTAGCAGATCAATTGGTAACTATTTATTCTTTCTTAATAACCATAGTTCCGCTTTATCAAATATGTATGGTTAAATCCAGTTAAAGTATCTTAGTGCATGATTTGTTAGTTCTTGATCAATATCCTACTGTCCTAACGAACCAGGTGATGGCGATGGTACTTATGGGTGAGGAAGGCTTGTTAAGATTGATACTCTTTGGGCGATTTTTCTGTTTTCAGTATGTCTTATTATTCTGATTTCTCCGATGATAATATTTCTCTTTGTTCTTATAGTTCTAATCAATCTTTTCAGTCTTATCAATCCTCAATTACCCAATTTACCCAATCTAGCTTATCTAGTATAAGCCAAGTATCCAACAATCAATTTTATGATCCATTCAATTCCACCAAAGAAAACCTTCGGGTTGCCAAAGCTCTTCTCAAACAAAATCGTCAATCTCTTCTTAAGAAGAAAAGTTTTGATGATGAGATTCAATCTAGAATCAGAGCTATTGAAAAATCTATAGCTGATGAGAATTCCCGTAATCCTGTTAAGGATACCCAAATCAATTCCTCCAAGTTTGTCGATGACAAAGAATTTTTCAAAAAAGATTTTCATTCTAAAAACTGGACCCCACAAAGGGAATGGTTTCTTAATGAATTTTCTGAAAATAAAAAGAAAATAATTTATGAAAAATTTCATAAATTTATCAAAACAATCAATTACGATATGGTATTTTTCCAATGGTTTAATACTTGTACTATTGAAAGTGGATACGATTATCCTTTCAGTAGTCAGTCTTTACACCAAGAGACTTTAGAAATAATTTCTCAAAAATACCCAAAGCATTTTGAAAACAAAAAAGATAAGGCTTTGTCTTATCCAAAAGATACGTCTTCATCTCTTCATGATAAAGACAAATTTGAAAAAGACAATTTTGAAAAAACTTTGTCTGACAATTTCCAAACTGATAATAGTAAGGTAACAGCTGTCACCGACGTTGCTACCGACACCTCTATTATTAGTACTCCTAGCAAAGAATACGATTGTGACTTCTGCCCTTTCCACTCCTCCTAGTCAATTAAACAATAGTGTCGCGATAGTTGCTCCCAACTCATCTGCCACTGCAAATCCTATCAAACCTTTGGACATTAGTGATGATATCGTAGTTTTTCCTACTACGTATTCCAATGTTCCAACCAATTCTGATATTGATATCCATCCGGATTTTAGTAAGCTTAGGATTCCCAAGGTCTTAACTACTAATCCTTTTGCCAATATCCTTATCAATGGTCCAGGACATTATGGTAGCATTATGAATCGTCCGAATCATCTTTCAATCATGACTATTAGGAACAATAGTCTTCCTACCAATAGTCTCAATTCTCGCCACAATAATGTTTGTTCCAATTGCGGACAAAGTGGTCACAAAAAATACTACTTGTCATTTTGATGTAAGAATTTGCAAAGAAATTGACTATAGAGTCAACAATCTCTTGGCTGAGCATTTTTGGGAAATTTACTTGACCAACACAATCAATGACAATTCCTTTGTTCAGGATAATTCCAATTCTGAATATCAATTAGATTCTAAGTCAGGTAATGATACTACTAAGATTAATTCTGATAGTCTAGTTAAAGCTAGCCAGTTAGAATCCTCTAGTTTGCTTACTGATACTTTACAATCTAAAGAACATATAGAAGGATCCCTAGAACTAGTTTTAGTTCCCCAGGTACCTTCTATAGTAGATACACTTGTAGAAACCCTAATAGGTTCTCAAGAGTTATCTTTAGTTTCTTCAACTAATCTTCAATCTCGCGATAACCCTAAGGATGTTCCCATAGAACTCCCTAGTGCCATCCAATTAGCATTACCTTCCTCTCCAACCCAGGATGATAGGTTATGTTGTCGTGATTTTATCCCAGTTAGGATAGAATCCAATTTTCAAAACGTTAGTATGCTAGGTCAACCTTGGATAAGTCATCTTTGGTCAGATACTAGTCAACAACCGCTTATCAATCTTAGGCTTGATCCTCTAGATCCTCTTTCACTGGAAATAGAAGCCAACCTTAAGTTTGATAACAAACCCAATCAATTAGGTTTAGCCTGTGCTAGAAAGCCCAGATCCAAACCTAAGTCAAAGTACAATTACTACCCTCCTAGGCCCAAACCTCAGTATAGGAAGAAAGGTATTTCTGACCTTGAGGCCCAGTCCATTAAGGAGAATAGTAATCAATCTAAGCCTAATAGCATCTATCTAGATTATGGTAAGTCTAATCATAAGACTAGGTACTATTGGCAAACCAAGAATAACCTCAAACAGTCTGTGATTAAGATTAATAATCTTATTCTTGGAAATCTTTGGGAAAAGGAATGTTTTTCTGAAAACCCTAATTTTCAACACAGCCAAAAGGTTTTTAGCCAATTTAGCCAAAATAGAGATTCTGATGAATCTTTCAATCAAATCAATTTTCTAGAACAAGATCCTGGTAATACCAATTTAATTGATACTCAAAATCTTCGTTCTAAAATCAAAACTTTAAAATCTGAATTAAAGGTTTTAAAGCAATCACCCAATCTGCAGAATGATCATGGTTCTTCTGAAATTATTAACGATGTTAATAAGATTCAAAAATACTATAGCAATATCAAGATAATCATAAGTGATTTTATTCTTGAAACACCGGCTCTTTTTGATACTGTTGCTGATTCAAATTGTATTTTGGAAGGATTAATTCCTACCAAATACTTTGAAAAAACCTCAGAACAGCTCAGTACAGCCAGTGGCTCCAAGCTTAAGATTAATTATAAATTATCTTCTGCTTCAATTATCAATCAAACCTTTGAGATTAATACGTCTTTCTTATTGGTTAAAGACTTAAAGAGTAAAGTGATCCTTGGTACTCCGTTTATCAGGATGCTTTTCCCTTTTCAAACTACTGATGATGGTATTATTACTCAGCATCTGGGTAAGCCAGTTGTTTTCAAATTTTTGAGAAAACCTATCATCAGGATTGTCAATCCAATCTCTTTCAAAAGTAATCAAATAGATTTTCTTAAAAAAGAAATTTCTTTTGAGTCTATTGATTATCAATTACAACAATCTGATGTTCATAGAAAGATTGATAATCTTCTGAACCAGATTCAAGAATCTACCTGTTCCAATTTATCAAATGATTTTTGGGAACAACACGCCTATGAAATGGACTTTTCTGAAAAGGAAATCCCTACTAAAGCTAGGCCAATTCAAATTATTTCAAACAATTGGACAGAAGATAAGCCAACTTCTGAATCAGATCAATCGGAAGCTTCGACTTCCAAGGCAATCTCTTTAGGAGCTGATGCTTCTATTCAAACAAACAAGGATGGCAATATTATTGGCTTAGCCAACCTTGCCAAAACAAAAATGTTTTTTATAAACATCAAGCTAGTTATTAAGGATTTTACCCTTGATACCACAGCACTCTTTGACACAGGTGCTGATTTCAATTGTATCTTAGATGGATTAATTCCTACTAAGTATCTTGAATTTACTTCAGAACGGTTAAGCACTGCTAATGGTTCTGAATTAATAATCAAGTTTAAGGTTTCCTCTGCAATTGTGCAAAACCAGAAATTTAAGGTTGAAACCTCCTTTTTACTGGTGAACAATTTAAAAAACAAAGTGATCTTAGGAACTCCGTTCATAAAATTACTTTTCCCTTTAACAATCACTGATAAAGGTATTTTTACCCAGTATCAGACTCAACTGGTTATTTTCAATTTTTTTGAAATACCAAATTGCACAAATTGTGCAATCAATAATACTAACCCTATAAGAAAGAATTCAGTTTCTGTTTTGCAGGGTCAAGAACCAATCATGGAGTTTGAACAATTTCAACTCCCAATCTATCATCGCAGGAAATTTATTCCTTTGTCAGGTATAAACCTCGATGAAACTCAACAATGTCTGATGGATAATCTTTGGATATCCTCTGACTTAAAAGATAGACTCAATTGCATGAGTGCTCTTGCAGTTTATTTTTCAAAAATGAATTTCTATTTTCAAAATCAAAAAGGATCAAAATGTTTTCCTGATCCACGATTTAAAAATGAATTTCAACCTCAATCTTCCAAACTCAAGGATAAGATCATTGGTCTTCCTGAGGGAAATAAATCCAATTTCAAAGGTAAGGATGAGTGTGAGAGTTCCAAGAGGATTCAAACACAAACCTACAATCAAACACTGTCCTGTAAGGTTGAGTGTTTAACTAAATTCAATTATGAAGAAATGAAGAAAAGGTTTGTTCTACAGACCTCTCGAATTATTAGCCAATTAACCAATTATGTGGATTTTGAAACTAGTTTCTTAATCCAAAATGAATTATCCAAATCAATTTTCCAAGATTATGTTCAAGATCAGGAATGCCTTTGGGAAATTTCTGTAAGGAACATCCAAGCTCAAGGAATCTATGTTTGCCAACCCATGGCTTACTATAGTTTTCCTTCCAATCTCTGTGAAGACGGTGAGGACATTCAACGTCCCTATACTGGAATTTTAAAGGCAAGAATAAGCCTTCCACAATTCCAGTCAATCCACTTCAAAGGAAAAGAATATACTATCTGGACATTTCTTGATCTGGGTATGTTAGATTCTTTTTGGACTAATGACTCTTCTGATTTAGTTTTTGGTCCGCAAAAATTATATCTGCTTGCAGCAGCAATTATTACAAAAAGGGGAAGAGTTACTTTCAGGGTAAAATCTTCTCTTCCAACAAGCAACAGGTTATATGTGGTTCCTGCACAGCACCATTTCATAGCCAGCCTTACTATGTTCAATCCTTTTATCAATTGGCCAGCCCAATCAAAGGAGTTCATCAATTCATTCTGGTTAAGACATGAGTTAATCAGACAAGAATTCACTCCTCCAACTGGATGGTTTAATCTCAAAAAGATAGGAGAAACTCCTGTCTACAATCTATGGGCAACCCCAAATTGTCTTCCAACGAAGATATCATTGCCCTTCTTCAACAACTATTCTTCAATGTTTGAAGAAATCAACAGTCCACAATTCTCCGGAGAAGTCTCAGACAATGATGATGACCCCGATGATGTGGAACTCCACAATTTAGAAAATAGGATGGAGCCATAATCTCGGCACGCCTATGTCAAAGATTCCGTTTGTCTGCCATCAGCACCGAAAGCGGTAAAGCAGACTTATTTTGCAACCGGTACTATTGTAATAGTTTAGGTTTATTTACCTGTACTGTTTAAATAGTACTTTCAATTTTCTATATAAGCCCGGCGCTTGCTCATTGTTAAGTACGCTTTGGCTACGCTTAGGCTTCTGCCTATCCTCAAGTTCTAGAGTGAGAAGTGAGAACTCTGTGAGGTCTCTTCCCCTTCTTCCTCAATCTATGTTATTGCTTTCTGTAATGTTTTAAATTGAATAAATAAAAGCGTGACCGACTCTGCTTTTATTACTTTCTTTTCTTGATGCATACATAACCGCCTTCATGGCTGGATAACTGTTTTGCATACTTGCATGGTCTAGTCTTTCATTTTTTCGTTTTATTTTCCAGTTCTTTTACATTTCTGGGGTTTGTTCCCCATTTGAACTGATGCTAAGTCCGTCTCAGTCCTACTTCCTATTGTAGTTCCTTCCCGCTCGTTCAACTCTTGCTTCTGACCCCCTCTTGGTATCAGAGCCTGATGGGGAAGTAGGAACGTGATATTGATCTTGAACTGTTGATGATGCATCTAACATACTTTCTATGTTTAATCATTCTAAAGTGCGGTGGGAAGATGTTATTCTGTATTAGAATACTTTGTTACTGTACTGATTAGCTGTTTATGATTAACCATGAAAGAGTTCATCACTGTAGCTACCTATGTTCAATATATCAGATGATTATTTTTATTAGTCTCTTGTTAGGTAGTATGAGTCTGATCTGAGTTTGAATGCGTGCTCTTGCAAGACTGGAACGTTTTGTTGCTTGTGAAAAGTCTTTATTTAATAAAGCTTGATGGGAAATGAATAGAACATTATGTTAAAGTCTTTATTCATTATTCAACTTTTTGACTTATTCAACTTATATTTGAAAGATAGCCCAGTACGAATTTTCAAAATCTGGTATCATTACATCAAGTTTTGTCTCATTAGAATGATGAAAGAGTAATAGGAGGAGCATTAAGTCCCGACGGATGTGGCAGTAAGTCTCATGACTCTGATTTACTCTGACAAAGTAATGATGGAACGACTTTTGATGTAACTTAAGACCGACTTTTATCACATGGGTCTGTCTTTCATTTCTTGACAGGTTGGATAGGAATGAACTTTGTTTATTAGATAAAGGTCTTTGACTGATATATATTTATTTTCTACTTTATTTAAATTCAAAGAATTTCTTCCCTTCAAAAGTTTTTTTATACAGTTGCAAGGTTGAGGTGTTCATACTTAACGGATTCATATTCAACTAACTCGATTGATCTTTTATTAAAACTAATCTGGTATAGTAACGTTTGTGGCACAGATCTGAACATGATACACGGTTATTTCATAATCTAGCAGATCAATTGGTAACTATTTATTCTTTCTTAATAACCATAGTTCCGCTTTATCAAATATGTATGGTTAAATCCAGTTAAAGTATCTTAGTGCATGATTTGTTAGTTCTTGATCAATATCCTACTGTCCTAACGAACCAGGTGATGGCGATGGTACTTACGGGGAAGGAAGGCTTGTTTATTTCGTGAGCTTCGTTTCTTTTGTCATTATGTTTCGTTCGCTCTCTTCTCGTTTTTCTCCTAACAAGTCTTCTTCCTCCTCCTCGTCCTCCTCCCTTTCAAATCAAAATGAGTTATCCAATTTTTCCAAAAAAGTCTTCAAAGATGAGATTCGCTTTGAAGATCTCAATCAAGATCTTGACAATTGGGATATTCCCAAAATCAAAGATGAAGATCTTTACAAATCCAGTAAAGATTTCAAACTCAAAAGCCTTTGGCAAAACCAATCTGACTTCGTCATTAGAACTGTCGAAGAAAAATACAAAATCCAAACTGAAGATGAAGAAATTTATCTTCTCTCTGAAAAAACCCTCAAAAATCACAAGGCCAGAGGATATAGTTATCTTCACATTGGCAGTGTTCAAATTGGCATGAAGCCACTCACCAAAGAATCTCTCGACACAGCAGTTCTTTTCTGCCTAAGAGACAAAAGACACAATCAATTCGAGGCCTCCTTACTTGGTACTGTTGAGTCCAGTTTATGCCATGGCCCAATCTTCTTCAATTGCTTCCCTGACTTAACTGTTAGTCTGGATGACAAAAATATTCTTGATGTTTTATTCTTGAATATCAAAATACATGGGTATGATATGAAAGAAGGATCCATACCTATTGCTCTTATTTATAGGATTCAGTATAAGGTTATGAATTCTATAATTTCCAATTTTGTCAAAACTAATTGTGAAAAGCGTGGTGAGACCACTTTGTTTCTCACTGATAATTCCAAAGCTAATGTTGTTGTTCCCAAAACCATTCAATGGAATGAGGTCACTCTTCCTGAAAAATGGACTTTGGAAAAAGCCACTCCAGCTACCCCCAAGATTACTCCCAATTTTCAGAGCATTCTGCAACATCCTACAGGTCAAGTAGATTTAATTTTTGATAGAAGAAACAGCTTTTCTCTATCTAGATCTATTAGATCCAATGATGACTTTCAGTCTGCCTTCTCTAGAAGATCTTTCTCGACTTCTAGATCAATTCCTAGATCCATTTCCAGGTCTGAACCAGAACCTTCTCATAATGGATCCACAATTCATTTACAAGGATTCGAAGCCACTACTCCGGTAAAGACTTCTTATCAAAGGGATGATGATGACCAAACCATTCCTTCCCCAACCTACTCTTCTCTTAACCCAGAGTACGAGTTAAATACAATTTCAAAAGTCTCTCCTGTCTTTATTCCAGACAGAGACTCCATTCAAAAAGAGTTCTTCTCTGAGGATTGGAAACCTCATAGAGAATGGTTCTTCAAGCATATTCGTGGTACTTTGCGCCAACGAATGCAAAACGAGTTTTATGAATTTCTTGAAAAAATTCAATACAATCTTCCATTCTTCTATTGGTTTAATGGTATTGCCATTAAAAACAATATGGATTATCCTTTCAAAGATCTTTCTTTGAATATTAAAGCCCTTGAGGTTATCAAAAAATGGCATTTAGGAGATGGTCAAGAGGTCCAATCTGAGTTACCTCCTAAGACATCCTTTACCCTCACCAGTAAGGATTCTCCCACAACTGTCATTGCAACCCCTTTCAGTTCTAGGATAGAAGCTGATCCAATTTCCCCTAAGGACATCAAAACCCTTATGGAACAATCCAATTACACCAATCGTTACCTTCAAACCTTAGGAGAAAAGATTCTTGATCAAAATACTCCTTCGGCCAAAAATAGTTCTTTTCAAATCGAAAAACCATTGTTCAAACCCTACCAGATTTCTAACAATGGCAAAAGAGCTCTCCGTCTTTCTGGACCTAAAGCTCAAATCAAAAGGGAAGTTGAGGATATTCACACTGAGTTCCTCACTAAGATTAACAAACAAATTGAACTTTGCAAAGTTATCCCTGATTCCCCTGAGTTAGAAACTCCTCTACCACATAGGAATCCCAAGAACAAAAATTCTATTAATGTCATAGGACAACCCTCTTCCTCTTCGGTCTATTCCTCTGAAGAAGACTCTGACATTAACATCAATCCGGTCATCACTGGCCCTAGTTGGAGAAATCCTACAAAGCTCTATTATCCTAGAGCAACTGCTCCTGATCTTCTTTTAGAAGAAAAGGATTCCAATTCCAATTTCAAAAGCTTTAGTGCCAACAATGTCTATGAATGGAACATAGATGGTGAAAATGAATATGGCATTACCAAAATCCTTCAAAATATGACTATGGTTGCCACTGCTTATGAAACAACTAATGATTTTCCTGAATCTATGATTGTGGAAATTCTTGTTGCAGGTTTCTGTGGCCAACTCAAAGGATGGTGGGATAATTATTTATCTGACCAACAAAGACACTCAATTCTTAGTGCCATTAAGACTGAACCTGATGGTACCCCAATTGTTGATAACGGTGTTACTTTACCTGATGCCGTTAATACCTTAATTTTTACCATAGCTCAACACTTCATAGGAGATCCCTCTGTTATCAAGGATAGATCTGCTGAGTTATTGGCCAATCTTAGGTGTAAAACCTTAGGTGATTTTAGGTGGTATAAAGATACTTTCCTAACCAGGGTTTATACCAGAGAAGATAGTCAGCAAGCCTTTTGGAAAGAAAAGTTCTTAGCTGGCCTTCCCAAATCCCTTGGCGATAAGGTTAGAGATAAACTTAGAAGCCAAAATCCCAATTCTCCAATTCCTTATGACCAATTAAGCTATGGACAGCTTATTGCTATAATCCAAAGAGTTGCACTCAAGATTTGTCAAGACGACAAAGTGCAACAACAATTAGCTAAAGAGAAGGGCCAAACCCGTAGGGAGTTAGGAACCTTCTGTGAACAATTTGGGTTACCTTGTGCTAAGAAGCCCAGTAGCAAGCCTAAGACCAAAATCGGTCTTTCAAGACCTCAATTTTACAAACAAAACCTTAGGAAGTCCAAACCTAAGCCCAAGATCCAAATGGATAATGAGAATAAAGATTCTCAGCCCAAAACCAAAGTCATCTGCTACAAATGTGGTAAACCTGGCCATTATAGTAGATTTTGTAAGTTTAATAAGAAGATTAGTTCTCTTAACTTACACAAAACTATCCAGGACAAAATCAACAATCTTTTGATTGATTCTTCCCTTGAAGAAACCTCTTCTGATGATTCCTCTCACGATTCTTCAGAAAGTCTAAATCAAATCCAAGATGATGATTCCCCTGAGTCATCTATCAATGTTTTAACCAAAGAACAGGATCTCCTCTTTGAGGTTATCAGTGCTATTCCTGATACTCAGGAAAGAACTGGGTATTTTGAAAAACTCAAAGCCACTCTGGTTGCCAGACCTCCTAAAATTCCTTTGGTAACCAACAAATTTAACCTCAAAGATACCTTCAAACGACTTGAGAATAATAGTACCAAGCCTGTTACAATCTCAGATTTACAATCTGAAATCAATCTTCTTAAATCTGAAGTTTATGATTTAAGACAAATTGTCCAGAGTCTCCAATTAAAAATGGATTACCTATCCAACAAAACACAAAACTCTGGCACCTCTTCTTCGACTCATAAGAATGAAGATCTTCTTGATCTTAAGTTCCTTGGGTCTGCCAATTTTTTAGAAAAATTCTATATCAATATTAAGATTATCATTGATGATTTTATTATTGATACTACAGCTCTTTTTGACACTGGAACTGATTCAAACTGTATTTTGGAAGATCTTATTCCTTCAAAATATTTTGAAAAAACCTCAGATCGTCTTAGCACTGCTAACGGTTCTGTTTTAAAAATCAATTTCAAGTTGTCTTCTGTTACAATTGAAAATCAGGATTTAAGAATTAATACTTCTTTTTTACTGGTCAAAAATTTAAAAAATAAAGTAATTTTGGGTACTCCGTTTATAAAATTACTTTTCCCCATTCAAATCACTGATGAAGGTATTATTACACAATACCAAAATCAGCCAATTATTTTCAAATTTTTGAAAATACCAAATTTATCAAATATTTCAATTTATCCTGTTAACCATTGTGATCCTCTCAAAGAAGATCAAGATTCTGATTTGCAGGTACTAAATCAAATAATGAAGTTTAATAATATTAAACTTCCAATGTTCTCTGAGAAGCAGTTCTACCTCGACCAAAAAGCGAGTTGGACAAAACCTCACCAATGTCTTATTGATAATCTTTGGTTATCAACAGACTTAAAAGAAAAGCTCAATTGCATAAACGCTCTTGCAGCTTATTTTTCAAAATTAAATGACGATTTTACAAAAACAAAACTGTTTTATGAAATTAGTCTTCGTAAACTCAAACTCAAGGAAAAGATCATCGATCTCCCTGAGGAAAGTAAATCCAATTTCAAAGGTGATGATGAGTGTGAGAGTTCCAAGAGGATTCAAACACAAACCTACAATCAAACACTGTCCTGTAAGGTTGAGTGTTTAACTAAATTCAATTATGAAGAAATGAAGAAAAGGTTTGTTCTACAGACCTCTCGAATTATTAGCCAATTAACCAATTATGTGGATTTTGAAACTAGTTTCTTAATCCAAAATGAATTATCCAAATCAATTTTCCAAGATTATGTTCAAGCTCAGGAATGCCTTTGGGAAATTTCTGTAAGGAACATCCAAGCTCAAGGAATCTATGTTTGCCAACCCATGGCTTACTTTAGTTTTCCTTCCAATCTCTGTGAAGACGGTGAGGACATTCAACGTCCCTATACTGGAATTTTAAAGGCAAGAATAAGCCTTCCACAATTCCAGTCAATCCACTTCAAAGGAAAAGAATATACTATCTGGACATTTCTTGATCTGGGTATGTTAGATTCAAGAGGGGGTCGGAAGCAAGAGTTGAACGAGCGGAAAGGAACTAGAATAGGAAGTAGGACTGAGACGGACTCAGCATCAGTTCAAATGGGGAACAAACCCCAGAAATGTAAAAGAACTGGAAAATAAAACGAAAAACTTAAAGACTAGACCATGCAAGTATGCAAAACAGTTATCCAGCCATGAAGGCGGTTATGTATGCATCAAGAAAAGAAAGTAATAAAAGCAGAGTCGGTCACGCTTTTATTTATTCAATTCAAAACATTACAGAAAGCAATAACATAGATTGAGGAAGAAGGGGAAGAGACCTCACAGAGTTCTCACTTCTCACTCTAGAACTTGAGGATAGGCAGAAGCCTAAGCGTAGCCAAAGCGTGCTTAACAATGAGCAAGCGCCGGGCTTATAAAGAAAATTGAAAGTACTATTTAAACAGTACAGGTAAATAAACCTAAACTATTACAACAGTACCGGTTGCAACTTTTGATAAGTCTGCTTTACCACTTTCGGTGCATAATGGCAGACAAAAGGAATCTTTGACTATTTTGGAGAAGGGAGAAAGTCATCATCCGAATTGGCTGGCTCAGAGAGCAAATCATCTTCTTCAGACTTGTAGAAGATAATGTCAGTGCTTGAGCCTTCATCAGTTGGTTTGAGGGCAGCTGGCTGAAGAATTTGCTTCTTCTTTTTGTTAGCTGTCTTCATGGTTGGTTGTTTACTTGTGGATGGTTGATCATCCTTCTTGTTGTCAGTCATTCCCTTTTGGAGAAGCTGAGTTATGCTTTGGAGGCTACTTATCATATCTTCTTCAGAGGAAGATCCTGCTATGGCAGCCGCAATTTGAGATTTTTGGTTTTGAAGAAGACAAGTGCTAGGTTCAGCATACTTCAATAGTTTAGGATTTCTCCTAAACCAGTTCTTGACTCCTTCTTTTGAAGCTTTGGACCCATCAAATTCAGACCACCATTTAACATAGGCTTGTTGTACCAGCCATGGGTGGACATCGGGAAGAGGGTTTTTATTGAGATTGTACTGCCATGAGAATACCCAAGACAGAGAAAAATAAACAAAGAAGTTAAGTAAGATTGGAAAAATATCAGCCTCACGATCATACTTAGTTTTGCAAAAATTAAATCCTTCAATAACATCAAGAGGAAGGATTTCAGGAATTGGCCCAAAAGAGTCCTACCATTGGAGGAACCAATTTGGAAATTGATACCTGGTACCTGTCTTAAAATAGATAAACCAGGAATGTTTAAAATTTTTGTTTTGGAGTCCCAAAATGGTTATCTCCCAAGCCTTGATATAATCCCAGTAGCAAAAGCCAATCGGATCAAAACTTCCGGAGAATTTTTTGAAATTGCTGGGATTTTGTCCCCAAGCCGAAGGTGTTAAAACCTCAAGGATTTGGAGGGTTGAATGGGTAATATTTGAGGGGTCTTTGGGATCCCTATGATGTTTGATTTTTACGGACTCGGTATCAATTAATATTAACTGATAAAATTGGTGAGTCTTATTTGGGGCCAAAGGCACAAAATTGAATCCTTTAGGGAGGATTTTGGAAGTAATTTTGTTGATGTTTGTATCCCAAAATTCTGGTTCTAATCCTATGATAGGCCAAAAATTTGGTTTTTGAACATATTGGGTTTTGGATGTTCCTGCAACAACAGTTGTAACAGGTTTTGGGTTAGCTTGATAGATTTGTTTTTTAGAGTTTTGGATCATAAGATCTAAACTCTCAGTTGGTTTTCCTTGGACGGTTCCTGCCCAAGTGTTGGTTGGTAATTGAGTCAAACCCTGTTGTTGGAGGGCTTGGAGAGTCTGAATAGGGAAGAAGTAGTCTTCCTTAGACTCATGTTTGGTTTGGCTACGGGTTTTTGGCCCGGCAATTTGGGCTTGGGTAGAAGACCCAGTTGGACCTTGGGTAGATGACCCAGTTGTCAATTGGTTTTGGGTCGAAGACCCAATTGTTAATTGTTTCTGGGTGAATGACCCAGTTGGAATTTGGGTGGATGACCCAGTTGCTAATTGGTTTTGGGTCAAAGACCCAGATTGTTTTCCCTGTAAAAGGACATCAAAAGGGTTAAGAGTAGTTTTACCTTTGTCTTTCCCCTTGGCACCTTTTCCTTTCCCCGTAGGGAAGGAAGACATTGTTGATATTGGACAGATCTGGTTAACCTCTTTTCCCTGTAAATATTCTCTGGTTAGAAAATCAGGAAGGGAATTTTGAGAACCTTTGAGATATTCAATATCAAAATCAAAAATACTTAAAATTGATTGCCATCTGGCAAAAATTTGTTTTGAAGCAAGATTTTTAACATCCTTTTTCAAAATATCTTTTCTTTGATTCTGATCGGCAATAACCAAAATTTCTGGTTTAGTAAATCAGATTGAAACTTGGAAATTGATAAGACAATTGCTAAAACTTCTTTTTTGACAGTAGAGTAATTCTGCTGGGCAGAGTTCCAATGTTTGGAAGTAAAGGCAATAACTTGCTCTTTACCAGAAGAAGTTTTCTGTTTGAGAATGCCACCATAACCAATGTCTGAGGCATCAGTTTCGACAATCTTTAAAAATTGAGGATTGGGGTGGTAAAGACATGGGAGTTCTTTAACCTGAATTTTGACCTGTTTGACCACGTTGGTGTGAATGTCAGTCCAAGGAGGAGGATCCTTTTTAAGACGATCATGGAGTGGTTTGACCAGATTGGATAGTTGAGGCAAGAAGTCAGAGACGTAGTTAAGACATCCAAGAAATCTTTGCATTTGAGTTTTATCAATCAATTGATTAGGAAACTTATCAGCAAAGCTAATAGCACGGCTTATAGGCACGATAGTTCCTAAGTGAATATTGTGACCAAGGAATCTGATCTTGGTCTGAAACAAACTGATTTTTGTTTTGGACAAGGCCAAGCCACTCCTCTTAACAACAGAAATAAAAGTGTTAAGGTGTTTGAAGTGTTGATCCACAGATTGAGAATAAATTAAAACATCATCGATATAGACGATGACGAATTTTGAATAAGGATTGAAAATCTCATTCATAATTCGTTGGAATTCTGAAGGAGCATTTTTGAGGCCGAATGGCATGACATTCCATTCGTATTGACCGAAAGGGACAGTAAAAGCAGTCTTATACCTGTCCTTCTCATCCACCTGGATTTGCCAGAATCCAGATTTCATATCAAACTTTGAAAAGATCTTGGCATTGTGGAGCCGATTCAAAAGATCCTTTTTGTTTGGAATTGGATACCTAATCCAGCTAAGAGCTTGATTAAGCGGTTTGTAATTGATAACGAGACGAGGGGCACCCCTCTCAATCTCAGAAGGTTTGTTGACATAGAAGGCAGAGCAAGACCATGGGCTCTTACTTCTACGGATGAGACCCTTGCTAAGCAAGTCTTTGATCTCCGATTGACAGAATTGAAGGAGTTCATGACTCATTTGGATAGGACGAGCCTTAGTAGGAATTTGCCTATCAGAAAAATCCTTTTCATAGGGAAGATTAACAACGTGTTGTTTTCTTTCCCAAAAAGCATTTGGTAAGTCAGAACAAATAGAGTTTTGAATCCGGTCCAAAAGGCTGTTAATCCTTTCATGAACATCAGATTGCTTTAATTGAGAATCAATGTTTCTGAAAGAAATTTCATCTTTCAGAAAACCAATTTGATTTTGTTTGAGAGAGATGGGATTAAGATCTCTGATAATAGGAGTTTTCAAAAATTTGAAAAGAATTGGTTTACCCAAATGTTGGGCAATAATCCCATTTTCATTTGTTTTATAAGGAAAAAGTAATTTTATAAAGGGGGTTCCCAAAATTACTTTGTTCTTAAGATTTTTGACCAATAAGAAAGAAGTTTCAATCTTAAGGGTTTGATTTTGAATAAACACCGAAGAGAGTTTATAATTGATTTTTAACTTTGTACCATTAGTCAGATCGAGCTTTTCAAGAGTTTTTTCAAAGTATTTAGTAGGAATTAATCCTTCTAAAATACAATTTGAATCAGCTCCAGTATCAAAAAGGGCTTCTGTTTCAAGAGTAAAATCTTTTACAACAATTTTGATGTTTATAAAAAACTTTTGGATACTAACAAGATTGTTAATATCAGAAAAATTGGATGAACTTAAAATCATAGTTTCATCATTTTGTAAAATAGTTTGAGTCTGAATTTGTTTTAGGTTTTCAATTTCAGACCTAAGATTGTTAATCTCGAAACGGAGGTTATTGATAGTAATATCCTTACTAAGAGGCTCAGAATCGAGAGTATTTAATTGATATTCAGAATTGGAACGGCTATCCTGAATAAAGGAATTGACATTGATAGTCTTGGTTAGCGCTTTTCCCAAAAATGCTCACCAAGAGATTGTTGACTCTGTAGTCAATTTCTTTGCAAATTCTTCCACAAAATGACGTAGTATTTTTGTGACCACTTTGTCATAATTGGAACAAACATTATTGTGGCGAGAATTGAGACTATTGGTAGGAAGACTATTGTTCCTAATAGTCATGATTGAAGGATGATTCGGACGATTCATAATGCTAGACTCATGTCCTGGACCATTGATAAGGATATTGGCAAAAGGATTAGTAGTTAAGACCTTGGGAATCCTAAGCTTACTAAAATCCGGATGGATATCAATATCAGAATTGGTTGGAACATTGGAATACGTAGTAGGAAAAACTACGATATCATCACTAATGTCCAAAGGTTTGATAGGATTTGCAGTGGCAGATGAGTTGGGAGCAACTATCGCGACACTATTGTTTAATTGACTAGGAGTAGTGGAAAGGACAGAAGTCACAATCAGATATCGCTAGGAATACTAATAATAGAGGTGTCGGTAGCAACGCTTGCGATACCAAGTTACCTTACTATTATCAGTTTGGAAATTGTCAGACAAAGTTTTTTCAAAATTGTCTTTTTCAAATTTGTCTTTATCATGAAGAGATGAAGACGTATCTTTTGGATAAGACAAAGCCTTATCTTTTTTGTTTTCAAAATGCTTTGGGTATTTTTGAGAAATTATTTCTAAAGTCTCTTGGTGTAAAGACTAACTACTGAAAGGATAATCGTATCTACTTTCAATAGTACAAGTATTAAACCATTGGAAAAATACCATATCGTAATTGATTGTTTTGATAGATTTATGAAATTTTTCATAAATTATTTTCTTTTGATTTTCAGAAAATTCATTAAGAAACCATTCCCTTTGTGGGGTCCAGTTTTTAGAATGAAAATCTTTTTTGAAAAATTCTTTGTCATCGACAAACTTGGAGGAATTGATTTGGGTATCCTTAACAGGATTTCGGGAATTGTCATCAGCTATAGATTTCTCAATAGCTCTGATTTTAGATTGAATCTCATCATCAAAACTTTTCTTCTCAAGAAGAGATTGACGATTTTGTTTGAGAAGAGTTTTGGCAACCCGAAGGTTATCTTGAGTAGAATTGAAAGGATCAAAAGACCCATAATTTGATATTTGACTCATACCAGATGAGCTAGATTGGGTAAATTGGGAGGTTAAGAATTGAGAAGATTGATAAGAACTATAAGAACAAAGAGAAGAATTGTCATCGGAGTAAGAATAATAAGACATATTGATAACAACACGAAGATCCACAAATTCAAACCAATCTTAACAAGCCTTCCTCACCCGTAAGTACCATCGCCATCACCTGGTTCGTTAGGATGAGGATATTGATCAAGATCTAACAAATCATGCACTAAGATACTTTAAGTGGATTTAACCATACATATTTGATAAAGCGGGACGATGAGTATTAAAAAAGAATAAAAAATTACCAAATGATCTGCTAGATTATGAAATAACCGTGTATCATGTTCAGATACGTACACAAACGTTACTATACCGTATTAGTTTTAATAAAAGATCAATCGAGTTAGTTGAATATGAATCCGTTAAGTATGAACACCTCAACCTTGCAAATCAGATAAAAAAACTTTTGAAGGAAGAAATTCTTTGAATTTAAATAAAGTAGAAAATAAATATATATCGCCAAAGACCTTTCTCTAATAAACAAAGTTCATTCCTATCCAACTTGTCAAGAAATGAAAGATGCACCCATGTGATAAAAGTTGGTCTTAAGTTACATCAAAAGTCGCTCCATCATTACTTTGTCAGAGTAAATCAGAGTCATGAGACTTACTGCCACATCCGTCGGGACTTAATGCTCCTCCTATTACTCTTTCATCATTCTAATGAGACAAAACTTGATGTAATGATACCAGATTTTGAAAATTCGTACTGGGCTATCTTTCAAATATAAGTTGAATAAGTCAAAAAGTTGAATAATGAATAAAGACTTTAACATAATGTTCTATTCATTTCCCATCAAGCTTTATTAAATAAAGACTTTTCACAAGCAACAAAACGTTCCAGTCTTGCAAGAGCACGCATTCAAACTCAGATCAGACTCATACTACCTAACAAGAGACCAATAAAAATAATCATCTGATATATTGAACATAGGTAGCTACAGTGATGAATTCTTTCATGGTCAATCATAAACAAATTTAATCAAGACAAAGAACAAAGTATTCTAATACAGAATAACATCTTCCCACCGCACTTTAGAATGATTAAACATAGAAAGTATGTTAGATGCATCATCAACAGTTCAAGATCAATATCACGTTCCTACTTCCCCATCAGGCTCTGATACCAAGAGGGGGTCGGAAGCAACAGTTATGTTATTGATCTTGATATTTTAACAGTACAGGTAACTAAACCTAAACTATTACAACAGTACCGGTTACAATTACTCTTCCTGAAAAATGGACTTTGGAAAAAGCCACTCCAGCTACCCCCAAGATTACTCCCAATTTTCTGAGCATTCTGCAACATCCTACAGGTCAAGTAGATTTAATTTTTGATAGAAGAAACAGCTTTTCTCTATCTAGATCTATTAGATCCAATGATGACTTTCAGTCTGCCTTCTCTAGAAGATCTTTCTCGACTTCTAGATCAATTCCCGAAATCCTGTTAAGGATACCCAAATCAATTCCTCCAAGTTTGTCGATGACAAAGAATTTTTCAAAAAAGATTTTTCATTCTAAAAACTGGACCCCACAAAGGGAATGGTTTCTTAATGAATTTTCTGAAGATAAAAAGAAAATAATTTATGAAAAATTTCATAAATTTATCAAAACAATCAATTACGATATGGTATTTTTCCAATGGTTTAATACTTGTACTATTGAAAGTGGATACGATTATCCTTTCAGTAGTCAGTCTTTACACCAAGAGACTTTAGAAATAATTTCTCAAAAATACCCAAAGCATTTTGAAAACAAAAAAGATAAGGCTTTGTCTTATCCAAAAGATACATCTTCATCTCTTCATTATAAAGACAAATTTGAAAAAGACAAATTTGAAAAAACTTTGTCTGACAAATTCCAGACTGATAATAGTAAGGTAACAGCTGTCACCGACGTTGCTACCGACACCTCTATTATTAGTACTCCTAGCAGCAATACGATTGTGACTTCTGTCCTTTCCACTACTCCTAGTCAATTAAACAATAGTGTCGCGATAGTTGCTCCCAACTCATCTGCCACTGCAAATCCTATCAAACCTTTGGACATTAGTGATGATATCGTAGTTTTTCCTACTACGTATTCCAATGTTCCAACCAATTCTGATATTGATATCCATCCGGATTTTAGTAAGCTTAGGATTCCCAAGGTCTTAACTACTAATCCTTTTGCCAATATCCTTATCAATGGTCCAGGACATGATTCTAGCATTATGAATCGTCCGAATCATCTTTCAATCATGACTATTAGGAACAATAGTCTTCCTACCAATAGTCTCAATTCTCGCCACAATAATGTTTGTTCCAATTGCGGACAAAGTGGTCACAAAAAATACTACTGTCATTTTGACAGAAGAATTTGCAAAGAAATTGACTACAGAGTCAACAATCTCTTGGCTGAGCATTTTTGGGAAAACTGCTTAACCAACACTATCAATGTCAATTCCTTTATTCAGGATAGCCGTTCCAATTCTGAATATCAACTAAATACTCTCGATTCTGAGCCTCTTAGTAAGGATATTACTATCAATAACCTCCGTTTCGAGATTAACAATCTTAGGTCTGAAATTGAAAACCTAAAACAAATTCAGACTCAAACTATTTTACAAAATGATGAAACTATGATTTTAAGTTCATCCAATTTTTCTGATATGAACAATCTTGTTAGTATCCAAAAGTTTTTTATAAACATCAAAATTGTTGTAAAAGATTTTACTCTTGAAACAGAAGCCCTTTTTGATACTGGAGCTGATTCAAATTGTATTTTAGAAGGATTAATTCCTACTAAATACTTTGAAAAAACTATTGAAAAGCTCAGTACGGCTAATGGTTCAAAGTTAAAAATCAATTATAAACTCTCTTCGGTGTTTATTCAAGATCAAACCCTTAAGATTGAAACTTCTTTCTTATTGGTCAAAAATCTTAAGAACAAAGTAATTTTGGGAACCCCCTTTATAAAATTACTTTTTCCTTATAAAACAAATGAAAATGGGATTATTGCCCAACATTTGGGTAAACCAATTCTTTTCAAATTTTTGAAAACTCCTATTATCAGAGATCTTAATCCCATCTCTTTCAAACAAAATCAAATTGGTTTTATTAAAGATGAAATTTCTTTCAGAAACATTGATTCTCAATTAAAGCAATCTGATGTTCACGAAAGGATTAATGTTCTTTTGACCCGGATCCAAAACTCTATTTGTCCTGACTTACCAAATGCTTTTTGGGAAAGAAAACAACACGTTGTTAATCTTCCCTATGAAAAGGATTTTTCTGATAGGCAAATTCCTACTAAGGCTCGTCCTATCCAAATGAGTCATGAACTCCTTCAATTCTGTCAATCTGAGATCAAAGACTTGCTTAGCAAGGGTCTCATCCGTAGAAGTAAGAGCCCATGGTCTTGCTCTGCTTTCTATGTCAACAAACCTTCTGAGATTGAGAGGGGTGCCCCTCGTCTCGTTATCAATTACAAACCGCTTAATCAAGCTCTTAGCTGGATTAGGTATCCAATTCCAAACAAAAAGGATCTTTTGAATCGGCTCCACAATGCCAAGATCTTTTCAAAGTTTGATATGAAATCTAGATTCTGGCAAATCCAAGTGGATGAGAAGGACAGGTATAAGACTGCTTTTACTGTCCCTTTCGGTCAATACAAATGGAATGTCATGCCATTCGGCCTCAAAAATACTCCTTCAGAATTCCAACGAATTATGAATGAGATTTTCAATCCTTATTCAAAATTCGTCATCGTCTATATCGATGATGTTTTAATTTATTCTCAATCTGTGGATCAACACTTCAAACACCTTAACACTTTTATTTCTGTTGTTAAGAGGAGTGGCTTGGCCTTGTCCAAAACAAAAATCAGTTTGTTTCAGACCAAGATCAGATTCCTTGGTCACAATATTCACTTAGGAACTATCGTGCCTATAAGCCGTGCTATTAGCTTTGCTGATAAGTTTCCTAATCAATTGATTGATAAAACTCAATTACAAAGATTTCTTGGATGTCTTAACTACGTCTCTGACTTCTTACCTCAACTATCCAATCTGGTCAAACCACTCCATGATAGTCTTAAAAAGAATCCTCCTCCTTGGACTGACATTCATACCAACGTGGTCAAACAGGTCAAAATTCAGGTTAAAGAACTCCCATGTCTTTACCTCCCCAATCCTCAATTTTTAAAGATTGTCGAAACTGATGCCTCAGACATTGGTTATGGTGGCATTCTCAAACAGAAAACTTCTTCTGGTAAAGAGCAAGTTATTGCCTTTACTTCCAAATACTTTGAAAAAACCTCAGAACAGCTCAGTACAGCCAGTGGCTCCAAGCTTAAGATTAATTATAAATTATCTTCTGCTTCAATTATCAATCAAACCTTTGAGATTAATACGTCTTTCTTATTGGTTAAAGACTTAAAGAGTAAAGTGATCCTTGGTACTCCGTTTATCAGGATGCTTTTCCCTTTTCAAACTACTGATGATGGTATTATTACTTAGCATCTGGGTAAGCCAGTTGTTTTCAAATTTTTGAGAAAACCTATCATCAGGATTGTCAATCCAATCTCTTTCAAAAGTAATCAAATAGATTTTCTTAAAAAAGAAATTTCTTTTGAGTCTATTGATTATCAATTACAACAATCTGATGTTCATAGAAAGATTGATAATCTTCTGAACCAGATTCAAGAATCTACCTGTTCCAATTTATCAAATGATTTTTGGGAACAACACGCCTATGAAATGGACTTTTCTGAAAAGGAAATCCCTACTAAAGCTAGGCCAATTCAAATTATTTCAAACAATTGGACAGAAGATAAGCCAACTTCTGAATCAGATCAATCGGAAGCTTCGACTTCCAAGGCAATCTCGTTAGGAGCTGATGCTTCTATTCAAACAAACAAGGATGGCAATATTATTGGCTTATCCAACCTTGCCAAAACAAAAATGTTTTTTATAAACATCAAGCTAGTTATTAAGGATTTTACCCTTGATACCACAGCACTCTTTGACACAGGTGCTGATTTCAATTGTATCTTAGATGGATTAATTCCTACTAAGTATCTTGAATTTACTTCAGAACGGTTAAGCACTACTAATGGTTCTGAATTAATAATCAAGTTTAAGGTTTCCTCTGCAATTGTGCAAAACCAGAAATTTAAGGTTGAAACCTCCTTTTTACTGGTGAACAATTTAAAAAACAAAGTGATCTTAGGAACTCCGTTCATAAAATTACTTTTCCCTTTAACAATCACTGATAAAGGTATTTTTACCCAGCATCAGACTCAACCGGTTATTTTCAAATTTTTTGAAATACCAAATTGCACAAATTGTGCAATCAATAATACTAACCCTATAAGAAAGAATTCAGTTTCTGTTTTGCAGGGTCAAGAACCAATCATGGAGTTTGAACAATTTCAACTCCCAATCTATCATCGCAGGAAATTTATTCCTTTGTCAGGTATAAACCTCGATGAAACTCAACAATGTCTGATGGATAATCTTTGGATATCCTCTGACTTAAAAGATAGACTCAATTGCATGAGTGCTCTTGCAGTTTATTTTTCAAAAATGAATTTCTATTTTCAAAATCAAAAAGGATCAAAATGTTTTCCTGATCCACGATTTAAAAATGAATTTCAACCTCAATCTTCCAAACTCAAGGATAAGATCATTGGTCTTCCTGAGGGAAATAAATCCAATTTCAAAGGTAAGGATGAGTGTGAGAGTTCCAAGAGGATTCAAACACAAACCTACAATCAAACACTGTCCTGTAAGGTTGAGTGTTTAACTAAATTCAATTATGAAGAAATGAAGAAAAGGTTTGTTCTACAGACCTCTCGAATTATTAGCCAATTAACCAATTATGTGGATTTTGAAACTAGTTTCTTAATCCAAAATGAATTATCCAAATCAATTTTCCAAGATTATGTTCAAGATCAGGAATGCCTTTGGGAAATTTCTGTAAGGAACATCCAAGCTCAAGGAATCTATGTTTGCCAACCCATGGCTTACTATAGTTTTCCTTCCAATCTCTGTGAAGACGGTGAGGACATTCAACGTCCCTATACTGGAATTTTAAAGGCAAGAATAAGCCTTCCACAATTCCAGTCAATCCACTTCAAAGGAAAAGAATATACTATCTGGACATTTCTTGATCTGGGTATGTTAGATTCTTTTTGGACTAATGACTCTTCTGATTTAGTTTTTGGTCCGCAAAATTATATCTGCAGCAAAGAATTATTACAAAAGGGGCAAGTGTTACTTTCAGGGTAAAATCTTCTCTTCCAACAAGCAACAGGTTATATGTGGTTCTGCCAGACAAAGACCATTTCATAGCCATTTACTATGTTCAACCCTTTTATCAATTGGCCAGCTCAATCAAAAGAGTTTATCAATTCATTCTGGTTAAGACATGAGTTAATCAGACAAGAATTCACTCCTCCAACTGGGTGGTACAATCTCAAAAAGATAGGAGAAACTTCTATCTACAACCTCTGGGCAGTCCCAAACTGTCTTCCTTCCAAGTTATCATTGCCTTTCTTCAACAATTACTCTTCAATATTTGAAGAAATCAACAGTCCAGAGTCTTCTGGAGAAGTCTCAGATAGCGATGATGACCCCGATGACGTGGAATTCCACAATTTAGAAAATAGGATGGAGCCTTAATCTCGGCACGCCTATGTCAAAGATTCCGCTTTGTTCGCCATCGACCGAAAGCGCAGAAAGCAGACTTATTTTGCAACCGGTACTATTGTAATAGTTTAGGTTTATTTACTTGTACTGTTTAAATAGTACTTTCAATTTTCTATATAAGCCCGGCGCTTGCTCATTGTTAAGTACGCTTTGGCTACGCTTAGGCTTCTGCCTATCCTCAAGTTCTAGAGTGAGAAGTGAGAACTCTGTGAGGTCTCTTCCCCTTCTTCCTCAATCTATGTTATTGCTTTCTGTAATGTTTTAAATTGAATAAATAAAAGCGTGACCGACTCTGCTTTTATTACTTTCTTTTCTTGATGCATACATAACCGCCTTCATGGCTGGATAACTGTTTTGCATACTTGCATGGTCTAGTCTTTCATTTTTTTGTTTTATTTTCCAGTTCTTTTACATTTCTGGGGTTTGTTCCCCATTTGAACTGATGCTGAGTCCGTCTTAGTCCTATTTCCTATTCTAGTTCCTTTCCGCTCGTTCAACTCCTGCTTCCGACCCCCTCTTGGTATCAGAGCCTGATGGGGAAGTAGGAACGTGATATTGATCTTGAACTGTTGATGATGCATCAAACATACTTTCTATGTTTAATCATTCTAAAGAGCGGTGGGAAGATGTTATTCTGTATTAGAATACTTTGTTCTTTATCTTGATTAGTTGTTTTTGATTAACCATGAAAGAGTTCATCACTGTAGCTACCTATGTTCAATATATCAGATGATTATTTTTATTAGTCTCTTGTTAGGTAGTATGAGTCTGATCTGAGTTTGAATGCGTGCTCTTGCAAGACTGGAACGTTTTGTTGCTTGTGAAAAGTCTTTATTTAATAAAGCTTGATGGGAAATGAATAGAACATTATGTTAAAGTCTTTATTCATTATTCAACTTTTTGACTTATTCAACTTATATTTGAAAGATAGCCCAGTACGAATTTTCAAAATCTGGTATCATTACATCAAGTTTTGTCTCATTAGAATGATGAAAGAGTAATAGGAGGAGCATTAAGTCCCGACGGATGTGGCAGTAAGTCTCATGACTCTGATTTACTCTGACAAAGTAATGATGGAACGACTTTTGATGTAACTTAAGACCAACTTTTATCACATGGAGTGCATCTTTCATTTCTTGACAAGTTGGATAGGAATGAACTTTGTTTATTAGATAAAGGTCTTTGACTGATATATATTTATTTTCTACTTTATTTAAATTCAAAGAATTTCTTCCCTTCAAAAGTTTTTTTATACAGTTGCAAGGTTGAGGTGTTCATACTTAACGGATTCATATTCAACTAACTCGATTGATCTTTTATTAAAACTAATCTGGTATAGTAACGTTTGTGGCACAGATCTGAACATGATACACGGTTATTTCATAATCTAGCAGATCAATTGGTAACTATTTATTCTTTCTTAATAACCATAGTTCCGCTTTATCAAATATGTATGGTTAAATCCAGTTAAAGTATCTTAGTGCATGATTTGTTAGTTCTTGATCAATATCCTACTGTCCTAACGAACCAGGTGATGGCGATGGTACTTACGGGGAAGGAAGGCTTGTTTATTTCGTGAGCTTCATTTCTTTTGTCATTATGTTTCGTTCGCTCTCTTCTCGTTTTTCCCCTAACAAGTCTTCTTCCTCCTCCTCGTCCTCCTCCCTTTCAAATCAAAATGATTTATCCAATTTTTCCAAAAAAGTCTTCAAAGATGAGATTCGCTTTGAAGATCTCAATCAAGATCTTGACAATTGGGATATTCCCAAAATCAAAGATGAAGATCTTTACAAATCCAGTAAAGATTTCAAACTCAAAAGCCTTTGGCAAAACCAATCTGACTTCGTCATTAGAACTGTCGAAGAAAAATACAAAATCCAAACTGAAGATGAAGAAATTTATCTTCTCTCTGAAAAAACCCTCAAAAACCACAAGGCCAGAGGATATAGTTATCTTCACATTGGCAGTGTTCAAATTGGCATGAAGCCACTCACCAAAGAATCTCTCGACACAGCAGTTCTTTTCTGCCTAAGAGACAAAAGACACAATCAATTCGAGGCCTCCTTACTTGGTACTGTTGAGTCCAGTTTATGCCATGGCCCAATCTTCTTCAATTGCTTCCCTGACTTAACTGTTAGTCTGGATGACAAAAATATTCTTGATGTTTTATTCTTGAATATCAAAATACATGGGTATGATATGAAAGAAGGATCCATACCTATTGCTCTTATTTATAGGATTCAGTATAAGGTTATGAATTCTATAATTTCCAATTTTGTCAAAACTAATTGTGAAAAGCGTGGTGAGACCACTTTGTTTCTCACTGATAATTCCAAAGCTAATGTTGTTGTTCCCAAAACCATTCAATGGAATGAGGTCACTCTTCCTGAAAAATGGACTTTGGAAAAAGCCACTCCAGCTACCCCCAAGATTACTCCCAATTTTCAGAGCATTCTGCAACATCCTACAGTCAAGTAGATTTAATTTTGATAGAAGAAACAGCTTTTCTCTATCTAGATCTATTAGATCCAATGATGACTTCGATCGCTTTCTCTAGAAGATCTTTCTCGACTTCTAGATCAATTCCTAGATCCATTTCCGTGTCTGAACCAGAACCTTCTCATAATGGATCCACAATTCATTTACAAGGATTGAAGCCACTACTCTCAGAAAGACTTCTTATCAAAGGGATGATGATGACCAAACCATTCCTTCCCCAACCTACTCTTCTCTTAACCAGTACGAGTTAAATACAATTTCAAAAGTCTCTCTGTCTTTATTCCGCATGAGACTCCATTCAAAAAGAGTTCTTCTCTGAGGATTGGAAACCTCATAGAGAATGGTTCTTCAAGCATATTCGTGGTACTTTGCGCCAACGAATGCAAAACGAGTTTTATGAATTTCTTGAAAAAATTCAATACAATCTTCCATTCTTCTATTGGTTTAATGGTATTGCCATTAAAAACAATATGGATTATCCTTTCAAAGATCTTTCTTTGAATATTAAAGCCCTTGAGGTTATCAAAAAATGGCATTTAGGAGATGGTCAAGAGGTCCAATCTGAGTTACCTCCTAAGACATCCTTTACCCTCACCAGTAAGGATTCTCCCACAACTGTCATTGCAACCCCTTTCAGTTCTAGGATAGAAGCTGATCCAATTTCCCCTAAGGACATCAAAACCCTTATGGAACAATCCAATTACACCAATCGTTACCTTCAAACCTTAGGAGAAAAGATTCTTGATCAAAATACTCCTTCGGCCAAAAATAGTTCTTTTCAAATCGAAAAACCATTGTTCAAACCCTACCAGATTTCTAACAATGGCAAAAGAGCTCTCCGTCTTTCTGGACCTAAAGCTCAAATCAAAAGGGAAGTTGAGGATATTCACACTGAGTTCCTCACTAAGATTAACAAACAAATTGAACTTTGCAAAGTTATCCCTGATTCCCCTGAGTTAGAAACTCCTCTACCACATAGGAATCCCAAGAACAAAAATTCTATTAATGTCATAGGACAACCCTCTTCCTCTTCGGTCTATTCCTCTGAAGAAGACTCTGACATTAACATCAATCCGGTCATCACTGGCCCTAGTTGGAGAAATCCTACAAAGCTCTATTATCCTAGAGCAACTGCTCCTGATCTTCTTTTAGAAGAAAAGGATTCCAATTCCAATTTCAAAAGCTTTAGTGCCAACAATGTCTATGAATGGAACATAGATGGTGAAAATGAATATGGCATTACCAAAATCCTTCAAAATATGACTATGGTTGCCACTGCTTATGAAACAACTAATGATTTTCCTGAATCTATGATTGTGGAAATTCTTGTTGCAGGTTTCTGTGGCCAACTCAAAGGATGGTGGGATAATTATTTATCTGACCAACAAAGACACTCAATTCTTAGTGCCATTAAGACTGAACCTGATGGTACCCCAATTGTTGATAACGGTGTTACTTTACCTGATGCCGTTAATACCTTAATTTTTACCATAGCTCAACACTTCATAGGAGATCCCTCTGTTATCAAGGATAGATCTGCTGAGTTATTGGCCAATCTTAGGTGTAAAACCTTAGGTGATTTTAGGTGGTATAAAGATACTTTCCTAACCAGGGTTTATACCAGAGAAGATAGTCAGCAAGCCTTTTGGAAAGAAAAGTTCTTAGTTGGGCTTCCCAAATCCCTTGGCGATAAGGTTAGAGATAAACTTAGAAGCCAAAATCCCAATTCTCTAATTCCTTATGACCAATTAAGCTATGGACAGCTTATTGCTATAATCCAAAGAGTTGCACTCAAGATTTGTCAAGACGACAAAGTGCAACAACAATTAGCTAAAGAGAAGGGCCAAACTCGTAGGGAGTTAGGAACCTTCTGTGAACAATTTGGGTTACCTTGTGCTAAGAAGCCCAGTAGCAAGCCTAAGACCAAAATCGGTCTTTCAAGACCTCAATTTTACAAACAAAACCTTAGGAAGTCCAAACCTAAGCCCAAGATCCAAATGGATAATGAGAATAAAGATTCTCAGCCCAAAACCAAAGTCATCTGCTACAAATGTGGTAAACCTGGCCATTATAGTAGATTTTGTAAGTTTAATAAGAAGATTAGTTCTCTTAACTTACACAAAACTATCCAGGACAAAATCAACAATCTTTTGATTGATTCTTCCCTTGAAGAAACCTCTTCTGATGATTCCTCTCACGATTCTTCAGAAAGTCTAAATCAAATCCAAGATGATGATTCCCCTGAGTCATCTATCAATGTTTTAACCAAAGAACAGGATCTCCTCTTTGAGGTTATCAGTGCTATTCCTGATACTCAGGAAAGAACTGGGTATTTTGAAAAACTCAAAGCCACTCTGGTTGCCAGACCTCCTAAAATTCCTTTGGTAACCAACAAATTTAACCTCAAAGATACCTTCAAACGACTTGAGAATAATAGTACCAAGCCTGTTACAATCTCAGATTTACAATCTGAAATCAATCTTCTTAAATCTGAAGTTTATGATTTAAGACAAATTGTCCAGAGTCTCCAATTAAAAATGGATTACCTATCCAACAAAACACAAAACTCTGGCACCTCTTCTTCGACTCATAAGAATGAAGATCTTCTTGATCTTAAGTTCCTTGGGTCTGCCAATTTTTTAGAAAAATTCTATATCAATATTAAGATTATCATTGATGATTTTATTATTGATACTACAGCTCTTTTTGACACTGGAGCTGATTCAAACTGTATTTTGGAAGATCTTATTCCTTCAAAATATTTTGAAAAAACCTCAGATCGTCTTAGCACTGCTAACGGTTCTGTTTTAAAAATCAATTTCAAGTTGTCTTCTGTTACAATTGAAAATCAGGATTTAAGAATTAATACTTCTTTTTTACAGGTCAAAAATTTAAAAAATAAAGTAATTTTGGGTACTCCGTTTATAAAATTACTTTTCCCCATTCAAATCACTGATGAAGGTATTATTACACAATACCAAAATCAGCCAATTATTTTCAAATTTTTGAAAATACCAAATTTATCAAATATTTCAATTTATCCTGTTAACCATTGTGATCCTCTCAAAGAAGATCAAGATTCTGATTTGCAGGTACTAAATCAAATAATGAAGTTTAATAATATTAAACTTCCAATGTTCTCTGAGAAGCAGTTCTACCCTCAGCCAAAAACTGAGTTGGACAAAACTCAACAATGTCTTATTGATAATCTTTGGTTATCAACAGACTTAAAAGAAAAGCTCAATTGCATAAACGCTCTTGCAGCTTATTTTTCAAAATTAAATGACGATTTTACAAAAACAAAACTGTTTTATGAAATTAGTCTTCGTAAACTCAAACTCAAGGAAAAGATCATCGATCTCCCTGAGGAAAGTAAATCCAATTTCAAAGGTGATGATGAGTGTGAGAGTTCCAAGAGGATTCAAACACAAACCTACAATCAAACACTGTCCTGTAAGGTTGAGTGTTTAACTAAATTCAATTATGAAGAAATGAAGAAAAGGTTTGTTCTACAGACCTCTCGAATTATTAGCCAATTAACCAATTATGTGGATTTTGAAACTAGTTTCTTAATCCAAAATGAATTATCCAAATCAATTTTCCAAGATTATGTTCAAGCTCAGGAATGCCTTTGGGAAATTTCTGTAAGGAACATCCAAGCTCAAGGAATCTATGTTTGCCAACCCATGGCTTACTTTAGTTTTCCTTCCAATCTCTGTGAAGACGGTGAGGACATTCAACGTCCTATCTTTGGAATTTTAAAGGCAAGAATAAGCCTTCCACAATTCCAGTCAATCCACTTCAAAGGAAAAGAATATACTATCTGGACATTTCTTGATCTGGGTATGTTAGATTCTTTTTGGACTAATGACTCTTCTGATTTAGTTTTTGGTCCGCAAAAATTATATCTGCTAGCAGCAGCAATTATTACAAAAAGGGGAAGAGTTACTTTCAGGGTAAAATCTTCTCTTCCAACAAGCAACAGGTTATATGTGGTTCCTGCACAGCACCATTTCATAGCCAGCCTTGCTATGTTCAATCCTTTTATCAATTGGCCAGCCCAATCAAAGGAGTTCATCAATTCATTCTGGTTAAGACATGAGTTAATCAGACAAGAATTCACTCCTCCAACTGGATGGTTTAATCTCAAAAAGATAGGAGAAACTCCTGTCTACAATCTATGGGCAACCCCAAATTGTCTTCCAACGAAGATATCATTGCCCTTCTTCAACAACTATTCTTCAATGTTTGAAGAAATCAACAGTCCACAATTCTCCGGAGAAGTCTCAGACAATGATGATGACCCCGATGATGTGGAACTCCACAATTTGGAAAATAGGATGGAGCCATAATCTCGGCACGCCTATGTCAAAGATTCCGTTTGTCTGCCACCAGCACCGAAAGCGGTAAAGCAGACTTATTTTGCAACTGGTACTATTGTAATAGTTTAGGTTTATTTACCTGTACTGTTTAAATAGTACTTTCAATTTTCTATATAAGCCCGGCGCTTGCTCATTGTTAAGCACGCTTTGGCTACGCCTTGGCTTCTGCCTACAAATCTAGAGTGAGAAACACTGAGAGTCTTAAGTGAGTCTCTTCTTCTTCTCTTCAATTATGCAACTCATAGATAGTTACTGAAATACAAGTTTCAATTCAGTTTTTGTTTTCTTTATTTTCTACAATCATCTCCGCCTATATGGCTGGTTAATTGTTTGCATACCATTTGCATGATTTAACCTTTAAGTTTTCCGTTTTATTTTCCAGTTCTTTTACATTTCTGGGGTTTGTTCCCCATTTGAACTGATGCTGAGTCCATCTCAGTCCTACTTCCTATTCTAGTTCCTTTCCGCTCGTTCAACTCTTGCTTCCGACCCCCTCTTGGTATCAGAGCCTGATGGGGAAGTAGGAACGTGATATTGATCTTGAACTGTTGATGATGCATCTAACATACTTTCTATGTTTAATCATTCTAAAGTGCGGTGGGAAGATGTTATTCTGTATTAGAATACTTTGTTACTGTACTGATTAGCTGTTTATGATTAACCATGAAAGAGTTCATCACTGTAGCTACCTATGTTCAATGTATCAGATGATTATTTTTATTAGTCTCTTGTTAGGTAGTATGAGTCTGATCTGAGTTTGAATGCGTGCCCTTGCAAGACTGGAACATTTTGTTGCTTGTGAAAAGTCTTTGTTTAATAAAGCTTGATGGGAAATGAATAGAACATTATGTTAAAGTCTTTATTCATTATTCAACTTTTTGACTTATTCAACTTATATTTGAAAGATAGCCCAGTACGAATTTTCAAAATCTGGTATCATTACATCAAGTTTTGTCTCATTAGAATGATGAAAGAGTAATAGGAGGAGCATTAAGTCCCGACGGATGTGGCAGTAAGTCTCATGACTCTGATTTACTCTGACAAAGTAATGATGGAACGACTTTTGATGTAACTTAAGACCAACTTTTATCACATGGGTCTGTCTTTCATTTCTTGACAAGTTGGATAGGAATGAACTTTGTTTATTAGAGAAAGGTCTTTGACTGATATATATTTATTTTCTACTTTATTTAAATTCAAAGAATTTCTTCCCTTCAAAAGTTTTTTTATACAGTTGCAAGGTTGAGGTGTTCATACTTAACGGATTCATATTCAACTAACTCGATTGATCTTTTATTAAAACTAATCTGGTATAGTAACGTTTGTGGCACAGATCTGAACATGATACACGGTTATTTCATAATCTAGCAGATCAATTGGTAACTATTTATTCTTTCTTAATAACCATAGTTCCGCTTTATCAAATATGTATGGTTAAATCCAGTTAAAGTATCTTAGTGCATGATTTGTTAGTTCTTGATCAATATCCTACTGTCCTAACGAACCAGGTGATGGCGATGGTACTTACGGGTGAGGAAGGCTTGTTAAGATTGGTTTGAATTTGTGGATCTTCGTGTTGTTATCAATATGTCTTATTATTCTTACTCCGATGACAATTCTTCTCTTTGTTCTTATAGTTCTTATCAATCTTCTCAATCCTTAACCTCCCAATTTACCCAATCTAGCTCATCTGGTATGAGTCAAATATCAAATTATGGGTCTTTTGATCCTTTCAATTCTACTCAAGATAACCTTCGGGTTGCCAAAACTCTTCTCAAACAAAATCGTCAATCTCTTCTTGAGAAGAAAAGTTTTGATGATGAGATTCAATCTAGAATCAGAGCTATTGAGAAATCTATAGCTGATGACAATTCCCGAAATCCTGTTAAGGATACCCAAATCAATTCTTCCAAGTTTGTCGATGACAAAGAATTTTTCAAAAAAGATTTTCATTCTAAAAACTGGACCCCACAAAGGGAATGGTTTCTTAATGAATTTTCTGAAAATCAAAAGAAAATAATTTATGAAAAATTTCATAAATCTATCAAAACAATCAATTACGATATGGTATTTTTCCAATGGTTTAATACTTGTACTATTGAAAGTAGATACGATTATCCTTTCAGTAGTTAGTCTTTACACCAAGAGACTTTAGAAATAATTTCTCAAAAATACCCAAAGCATTTTGAAAACAAAAAAGATAAGGCTTTGTCTTATCCAAAAGATACGTCTTCATCTCTTCATGATAAAGACAAATTTGAAAAAGACAATTTTGAAAAAACTTTGTCTGACAATTTCCAAACTGATAATAGTAAGGTAACAGCTGTCACCGACGTTGCTACCGACACCTCTATTATTAGTATTCCTAGCAGTAATACGATTGTGACTTCTGTCCTTTCCACTACTCCTAGTCAATTAAACAATAGTGTCGCGATAGTTGCTCCCAACTCATCTGCCACTGCAAATCCTATCAAACCTTTGGACATTAGTGATGATATCGTAGTTTTTCCTACTACGTATTCCAATGTTCCAACCAATTCTGATATTGATATCCATCCGGATTTTAGTAAGCTTAGGATTCCCAAGGTCTTAACTACTAATCCTTTTGCCAATATCCTTATCAATGGTCCAGGACATGAGTCTAGCATTATGAATCGTCTGAATCATCCTTCAATCATGACTATTAGGAACAATAGTCTTCCTACCAATAGTCTCAATTCTCGCCACAATAATGTTTGTTCCAATTGCGGACAAAGTGGTCACAAAAAATACTACTGTCATTTTGACAGAAGAATTTGCAAAGAAATTGACTACAGAGTCAACAATCTCTTGGCTGAGCATTTTTGGGAAAACTGCTTAACCAGCACTATCAATGTCAATTCCTTTATTCAGGATAGCCGTTCCAATTCTGAATATCAATTAAATACTCTCGATTCTGAGCCTCTTAGTAAGGATATTACTATCAATAACCTCGGTTTCGAGATTAACAATCTTAGGTCTGAAATTGAAAACCTAAAACAAATTCAGACTCAAACTATTTTACCAAATGATGAAACTATGATTTTAAGTTCATCCAATTTTTCTGATATTAACAATCTTGTTAGTATCCAAAAGTTTTTTATAAACATCAAAATTATTGTAAAAGATTTTACTCTTGAAACAGAAGCCCTTTTTTATACTGGAGCTGATTCAAATTGTATTTTAGAAGGATTAATTCCTACTAAATACTTTGAAAAAACTACTGAAAAGCTCAGTACGGCTAATGGTTCAAAGTTAAAAATCAATTATAAACTCTCTTCGGTGTTTATTCAAAATCAAACCCTTAAGATTGAAACTTCTTTCTTATTGGTCAAAAATCTTAAGAACAAAGTAATTTTGGGAACCCCCTTTATAAAATTACTTTTTCCTTATAAAACAAATGAAAATGGGATTATTGCCCAACATTTGGGTAAACCAATTCTTTTCAAATTTTTGAAAACTCCTATTATCAGAGATCTTAATCCCATCTCTCTCAAACAAAATCAAATTGGTTTTCTTAAAGATGAAATTTCTTTCAGAAACATTGATTCTCAATTAAAGCAATCTGATGTTCACGAAAGGATTAACAACCTTTTGAACCGGATTCAAAACTCTATTTGTTCTGACTTACCAAATGCTTTTTGGGAAAGAAAACAACACGTTGTTAATCTTCCCTATGAAAAGGATTTTTCTGATAGGCAAATTCCTACTAAGGCTCGTCCTATCCAAATGAGTCATGAACTCCTTCAATTCTGTCAATCTGAGATCAAAGACTTGCTTAGCAAGGGTCTCATCCGTAGAAGTAAGAGCCCATGGTCTTGCTCTGCCTTCTATGTCAACAAACCTTCTGAGATTGAGAGGGGTGCCCCTCGTCTCGTTATCAATTACAAACCGCTTAATCAAGCTCTTAGCTGGATTAGGTATCCAATTCCAAACAAAAAAGATCTTTTGAATCGGCTCCACAATGCCAAGATCTTTTCCAAGTTTGATATGAAACGGATTACGCAAATCCAGGTGGATGAGAAGGACAGGTATAAGACTGCTTTTACTGTCCCTTTCGGTCAATACGAATGGAATGTCATGCCATTCGGCCTCAAAAATGCTCCTTCAGAATTCCAACGAATTATGAATGAGATTTTCAATCCTTATTCAAAATTCGTCATCGTCTATATCGATGATGTTTTAATTTATTCTCAATCTGTGGATCAACACTTCAAACACCTTAACACTTTTATTTCTGTTGTTAAGAAGAGTGGCTTGGCCTTGTCCAAAACAAAAATCAGTTTGTTTCAGACCAAGATCAGATTCCTTGGTCACAATATTCACTTAGGAACTATCGTGCCTATAAGCCGTGCTATTAGCTTTGCTGATAAGTTTCCTAATCAATTGATTGATAAAACTCAATTGCAAAGATTTCTTGGATGTCTTAACTACGTCTCTGACTTCTTGCCTCAACTATCCAATCTGGTCAAACCACTCCATGATCGTCTTAAAAAGGATCCTCCTCCTTGGACTGACATTCATACCAACGTGGTCAAACAGGTCAAAATTCAGGTTAAAGAACTCCCATGTCTTTACCTCCCCAATCCTCAATTTTTAAAGATTGTCGAAACTGATGCCTCAGACATTGGTTATGGTGGCATTCTCAAACAGAAAACTTCTTCTGGTAAAGAGCAAGTTATTGCCTTTACTTCCAAACATTGGAACTCTGCCCAGCAGAATTACTCTACTGTCAAAAAAGAAGTTTTAGCAATTGTCTTATCAATTTCCAAGTTTCAATCTGATTTACTAAACCAGAAATTTTTGGTTCGGGTTGACTGTAAATCAGCAAAAGATATTTTGAAAAAGGATGTTAAAAATCTTGCTTCAAAACAAATTTTTGCCAGATGGCAATCAATTTTAAGTATTTTTGATTTTGATATTGAATATCTCAAAGGTTCTCAAAATTCCCTTCCTGATTTTCTAACCAGAGAATATTTACAGGGAAAAGAGGTTAACCAGATCTGTCCAATATCAACAATGTCTTCCTTCCCTACGGGGAAAGGAAAAGGTGCCAAGGGGAAAGACAAAGGTAAAACTACTCTTAACCCTTTTGATGTCCTTTTACAGGGAAAACAATCTGGGTCTTTGACCCAAAACCAATTAGCAACTGGGTCATCCACCCAAAGTCCAACTGGGTCATTCACCTAGAAACAATTAACAATTGGGTCTTCGACCCAAAACCAATTGACAACTGGGTCATCTACCCAAGGTCCAACTGGGTCTTCTACCCAAGCCCAAATTGCCGGGCCAAAAACCCGTAGCCAAACCAAACATGAGTCTAAGGAAGACTACTTCTTCCCTATTCAGACTCTCCAAGCCCTCCAACAACAGGGTTTGACTCAATTACCAACCAACACTTGGGCAGGAACCGTCCAAGGAAAACCAACTGAGAGTTTAGATCTTATGATCCAAAACTCTAAAAAACAAATCTATCAAGCTAACCCAAAACATGTTACAACTGTTGTTGCAGGAACATCCAAAACCCAATATGTTCAAAAACCAAATTTTTGGCCTATCATAGGATTAGAACCAGAATTTTGGGATACAAACATCAATAAAATTACTTCCAAAATCCTCCCTAAAGGATTCAATTTTGTGCCTTTGGCCCCAAATAAGACTCACCAATTTTATCAGTTAATATTAATTGATACCGAGTCCGTAAAAATCAAACATCATAGGGATCCCAAAGACCCTTCAAATATTACCCATTCAACCCTCCAAATCCTTGAGGTTTTGACACCTTCGGCTTGGGGACAAAATCCCAGCAATTTCAAAATATTCTCCGGAAGTTTTGATCCGATTGGCTTTTGCTACTGGGATTATATCAAGGCTTGGGAGATAACCATTTTGGGACTCCAAAACAAAAATTTTAAACATTCCTGGTTTATCTATTTTAAGACAGTACTGGTATCAATTTCCAAATTGGTTCCTCCAATGGTGGGACTCTTTTGGGCCAATTCCTGAAATCCTTCCTCTTGATGTTATTGAAGGATTTAATTTTTTCAAAACTAAGTATGATCGTGAGGCTGATAGTCTTCCAATCTTACTTAACTTTTTTGTTTATTTTTCTCTGTCTTGGGTATTCTCATGGCAGTACAATCTCAATAAAAACCCTCTTCCCAATGTCCACCCATGGCTGGTACAACAAGCCTATGTTAAATGGTGGTCTGAATTTGATGGGTCCAAAGCTTCAAAAGAAGGAGTCAAGAACTGGTTTAGGAGAAATCCTAAACTATTGAAGTATGATGAACCTAGCACTTGTCTTCTTCAAAACTAAAAATCTCAAATTGCGGCTGCCATAGCAGGATCTTCCTCTGAAGAAGATATGATAAGTAGCCTCCAAAGCATAACTCAGCTTCTCCAAAAGAGAATGACTGACAACAAGAAGGATGATCAACCATCCACAAGTAAACAACCAACCATGAAGACAGCTAACAAAAAGAAGAAGCAAATTCTTCATCCAGCTGCCCTCAAACCAACTGATGAAGGCTCAAGCACTGACATTATCTTCTACAAGTCTGAAGAAGATGATTTGCTCTCTGAGCCAGCCAATTCGGATGATGACTTTCTCCCTTCTCTAGAATAGTCAAAGATTCCTTTTGTCTGCCATTATGCACCGAAAGTGGTAAAGCAGACTTATCAAAAGTTGCAACCAGTACTGTTGTAATAGTTTAGGTTTATTTACCTGTACTGTTTAAATAGTACTTTCAATTTTCTTTATATGCCCGGCGCTTGCTCATTGGTAAGCACGCTTTGGCTACGCTTAGGCTTCTGCCTATCCTCAAGTTCTAGAGTGAGAAGTGAGAACTCTGTGAGGTCTCTTCCCCTTCTTCCTCAATCTATGTTATTGCTTTCTGTAATGTTTTGAATTGAATAAATAAAAGCATGACCGACTCTGCTTTTATTACTTTCTTTTCTTGATGCATACATAACCGCCTTCATGGCTGGATAACTGTTTTACATACTTGCATGGTCTAGTCTTTAAGTTTTTCGTTTTATTTTCCAGTTCTTTTACATTTCTGGGGTTTGTTCCCCATTTGAACTGATGCTGAGTCCGTCTCAGTCCAATTTCCTATTCTAGTTCATTTCCGCTCGTTCAACTCTTGCTTCCGACCCCCTCTTGGTATCAGAGCGTGATGGGGAAGTAGGAACGTGATATTGATCTTGAACTGTTGATGATGCATCTAACATACTTTCTATGTTTAATCATTCTAAAGTGCGGTGGGAAGATGTTATTCTGATACCAAGAGGGGGTCGGAAGCAAGAGTTGAACGAGCGGAAAGGAACTAGAATAGGAAGTAGGACTGAGACGGACTCAGCATCAGTTCAAATGGGGAACAAACCCCAGAAATGTAAAAGAACTGGAAAATAAAACGAAAAAATGAAAGACTAGACCATGCAAGTATGCAAAACAGTTATCCAACCATGAAGGCGGTTATGTATGCATCAAGAAAAGAAACTAATAAAAGCAGAGTCGGTCACACTTTTATTTATTCAATTCAAAACATTACAGAAAGCAATAACATAGATTGAGGAAGAAGGGGAAGAGACCTCACAGAGTTCTCACTTCTCACTCTAGAACTTGAGGATAGGCAGAAGCCTAAGCGTAGCCAAAGCGTACTTAACAATGAGCAAGCGCCGGGCTTATATAGAAAATTGAAAGTACTATTTAAACAGTACAGGTAAATAAACCTAAACTATTACAATAGTACCGGTTGCAAAATAAGTCTGCTTTACGCTTTCGGTGCTGGTGGCAGACAAACGGAATCTTTGACATAGGCGTGCCGAGATTATGGCTCCATCCTATTTTCTAAATTGTGGAGTTCCACATCATCGGGGTCATCATCATTGTCTGAGACTTCTCCGGAGAATTGTGGACTGTTGATTTCTTCAAACATTGAAGAATAGTTGTTGAAGAAGGGCAATGATATCTTCGTTGGAAGACAATTTGGGGTTGCCCATAGATTGTAGACAGGAGTTTCTCCTATCTTTTTGAGATTAAACCATCCAGTTGGAGGAGTGAATTCTTGTCTGATTAACTCATGTCTTAACCAGAATGAATTGATGAACTCCTTTGATTGGGCTGGCCAATTGATAAAAGGATTGAACATAGTAAGGCTGGCTATGAAATGGTGCTGTGCAGGAACCACATATAACCTGTTGCTTGTTGGAAGAGAAGATTTTACCCTGAAAGTAACTCTTCCCCTTTTTGTAATAATTGCTGCTGCAAGCAGATATAATTTTTGCGGACCAAAAACTAAATCAGAAGAGTCATTAGTCCAAAAAGAATCTAACATACCCAGATCAAGAAATGTCCAGATAGTATATTCTTATTCCTTTGAAGTGGATTGACTGGAATTGTGGAAGGCTTATTCTTGCCTTTAAAATTCCAGTATAGGGACGTTGAATGTCCTCACCGTCTTCACAGAGATTGGAAGGAAAACTAAAGTAAGCCATGGGTTGGCAAACATAGATTCCTTGAGCTTGGATGTTCCTTACAGAAATTTCCCAAAGGCATTCCTGAGCTTGAACATAATCTTGGAAAATTGATTTGGATAATTCATTTTGGATTAAGAAACTAGTTTCAAAATCCACATAATTGGTTAATTGGCTAATAATTCGAGAGGTCTGTAGAACAAACCTTTTCTTCATTTCTTCATAATTGAATTTAGTTAAACACTCAACCTTACAGGTGATTGTTTGATTGTAGGTTTGTGTTTGAATCCTCTTGGAACTCTCACACTCATCCTTACCTTTGAAATTGGATTTATTTCCCTCAGGAAGACCAATGATCTTATCCTTGAGTTTGGAAGATTGAGGTTGAAATTCATTTTTAAATCGTGGATCAGGAAAACATTTTGATCCTTTTTGATTTTGAAAATAGAAATTCATTTTTGAAAAATAAACTGCAAGAGCACTCATGCAATTGAGTCTATCTTTTAAGTCAGAGGATATCCAAAGATTATCCATCAGACATTGTTGAGTTTCATCGAGGTTTATACCTGACAAAGGAATAAATTTCCTGCGGTGATAGATTGGGAGTTGAAATTGTTCAAACTCCATGATTGGTTCTTGACCCTGCAAAACAGAAACTGAATTCCTTCTTATAGGGTTAGTATTATTGATTGCACAATTTGTGCAATTTGGTATTTCAAAAAAATTGAAAATAACCACTGAGTCGACATCGGGTAAAAATACCTTTATCGCTGATTGTTAAAGGGAAAAGTAATTTTATGAACGGAGTTCCTAAGATCACTTTGTTTTTTAAATTGTTCACCAGTAAAAAGGAGGTTTCAACCTTAAATTTCTGGTTTTGCACAATTGCAGAGGAAACCTTAAACTTGATTATTAATTCAGAACCATTAGCAGTGCTTAACTGTTCTGAAGTAAATTCAAGATACTTAGTAGGAATTAATCCATCTAAGATACAATTGAAAACAGCACCTGTGTCAAAGAGTGTTGTGGTATCAAGGGTAAAATCCTTAATAACTAGCTTGATGTTTATAAAAAACATTTTTGTTTTGGCAAGGTTGGCTAAGCCAATAATATTACCATCCTTGTTTGTTTGAATAGAAGCATCAGCTCCTAAAGAGATTGCCTTGGAAGTCGAAGCTTCCGATTGATCTGATTCAGAAGTTGGCTTATCTTCTGTCCAATTGTTTGAAATAATTTGAATTGGCCTAGCTTTAGTAGGGATTTCCTTTTCAGAAAAGTCCATTTCATAGGCGTGTTGTTCCCAAAAATCATTTGATAAATTGGAACAGGTAGATTCTTGAATCTGGTTCAGAAGATTATCAATCTTTCTATGAACATCAGATTGTTGTAATTGATAATTGATCAATGCATTTTAATGCATCTTTTATAGCAGTGCACTTAGTGTTCTTAAATATTTATTTTACCCAACAACTACTTTTTAGCATGGTTTTATATCTTTGGGTCATGATTGGGCTTTAGTGGAATTATTTGCTAATTTTCGGATTTTGTTATATCCTGACCCATGTTGCTTCTGAAGGCCATAACTTGGGCTATACTTGTCCGATTTCAGTGTTCTTTGTGGCGTTGGAAAGCTAAGAAGCAGAGCTACAATTCTTATGTTGGGACAGAAGCCTAGTTATGCCGTTTTGAAGGCCGAAATTCCACTTTACTGAAGCTGACGAGCTGCACTACGAGTTTTGGGCATATTTTTAGTTTGTTATCGTGCTTTTATCTTATAACCCGTTTAGGGAATTAGGTTTTCGTTAAGCTGAGACTATTAGATAGAGGATCAGCCGTTTTCTTTCATATCTTACGTTTTATTATTCACTTGCGTACCCTAGCCTCCATGGAAGCCTAAGCTCCTAAGTTGATTCATCGGTGAAAGGTTGTTGTTACAGATTTTGAGGTTCGGTGCTTAATGTTTAATACAATTTCGTTTTAATTTCTTCAATTCCATCTCTATCAATTTCGAATTTGGTTTAAATGTTTGCAATCTATCGATTCGTTCGCTTAGTTAATTGTTCTGTCTTCATTGCAAAAACGCGATTGATTGTGTATGAACGCTTGATTGTATGCATCTGCTTTCAGAATCATAATATTTCGAATTGCTTGATCGCTTAAGATTAATTGATTCGAGTAGAAATTGATAGAGGGTTGATTAGAATTCTGTTATGATATTGGTTGCGTTTAACGGCGCTTGTCCTCTCTCGTGACCGATTGAACCCGCCGCTTTGCCGCTTGCTCGGAGCGGTGTGAATTCGTATAAACCGATTAACGCTTGTTTAGTTAGCTTATGTCAATCGTGAATTCTAATTAACTGAATTGTTGTTATTTAGAACCTCGTGATAAATCCAAGACGTGCACCCTAAACCGGTGAATCAATTGTCTCTATAATCGATAACTCTCTCAACGTAAACTGTTTTCACAAAACCCCTTTTTCGTTATTGTCAATTTTCTTATTTCCTGAATTTGGTAATTTTGGTGTTAGAGGTCTTCGTGAGACGACCAAGGTCTCTTGCCTTGTTACTATATTTCTTTGTTTAATTATTTTGACCCGCGATTTAATCGCCGATCAAATTGGCGCCGTTGCCGGGGACCTCTAATTAGAGATTACCAACCTCAGGACCCACTAACAATACTAACGTTTCTTGCTTAGTTCTTGTTGTGTTTTCAGGTTTTCAGGCGCTGAGACTGGTGATTCTAGGATTGCTCCGTCAGATTTTGTAGGCGAAAATAATAAAAAAATCGGTTTTTGGGCAATCTCGTCAGATTGCTCCGAAACCACAGCTGAAAAATCCGAAAAAAATCCAGGATCAATAATCCCTTAGTAGGCACTGCTTGCGGGACAACAGGCTCAAAATCTCAAATTCCTTTGTTTTCTATTTTTAATTAATTTTTTTAATTTTTCATATCTCCGAAAAAATCCAAAAAATTTTGCATATCTTTCTTTTGATTTAATTAGATTTTTCGTGGTATTTTTATAATTTTTAGGTTAGATTTTGGTCGTTTTCCAATTTTTGCATTCATTTTAGCGTAGGGACATAGTTGGTATTTCTAGAATTGTTGCATTTTCCTATTCCTTGCTATATACAGTGCATGACTAGGTCCAATACTATTAACTTGCATCCTTTTGACCCTGAAATTGAGAGACCATTGCATCATAGACTTAGGGATCATATAGAAGTTAGTGATAGTGATAGTGACAGCATCTTTAGCCATAATCTATTTGATTCTGATCCTGATTCTAATCCTAATTCTGATTTTGATTCGATTAACATTAATATGGCTGATAGAACACTTAGGGAACTTGCTGCACCTGATGTTACTTACAATGCTCTGTGTATTAATTATCCCGAACTTGCTGTCCCTTTTGAATTAAAATCTGGTTTAATACACTTGTTGCCAAAGTTTAGTGGTCTTGCAGGTGATGATCCACACGAACATCTTAAGGAGTTCCACATTGTGTGATCGACCATGAAGCCCCAAGGAATTCCAGAGGAGCACATTAAACTGAGGGCCTTCCCCTTCTCACTCCAAGATGCAGCCAAGGATTGGTTGTATTACCTTCAACCAGGTTCTGTTGAAAATTGGAATGCTTTGAAAAAATTGTTCCTAGAGAAGTTCTTTCCTCAAGGCCCAGGGTACGCCTCAATCGTAAAAGAGATATGTGGCATCGTGCGTAACCCCACCGAGTCTTTACATGAATACCGGGAGAGATTTAAGAAGTTGTGTGCAAGTTGCCCTCATCATCAAATCTCCGAGCAACTACTCATCCAAAGATTTCTACGAGGGTTTATTGCCCATGGACGTAAATATTATGGATCTCGCTAGTGGAGGGCGATTGTAGACAAAACCCCAACAGATGCAAGAGCTTTAATAGAAAATATGTCCATCAACTCCCAACAATTCACAACCGGAAGCAATTCTCAGCTTCTAACAAGGGAGTGAATGAGATACAAAGGCTAAGGCTACTAGTGAGAAGAACTTGGAACACAGGTTGGAAGAACTCACACTTTGGTAAAAAATTGGCAACAGTCGACAATGAAGGGTTTGTGGTATTTGTCCCTCTGCAGCGCACCCAACTGATCCACGTCCTACAGTGCAAGAGGACCCTAATGCTGATACCCCTCAGGCATATACAGCTAACATCTTTAACCCTCAAGCCAATGTTGATTTGTCTTCCAACAGGTACCACCCAAACTGGAAGAACCATCCTAACCTTAGATGGGGAAATCAAGCTGCACAACAACAGCCCAGCAAAGAAAATAATCCACCACAGTCATTGTCAGGCTGAACCTTCATTAGAGGATCTAGTTAAGCGATGGCTGCCCAAAATCTCCAGCCCAACAGAGAACAGATGCCTCAATTCAGAATTTGCACACACAAATGGGACAGATGGCTACCACAATTAATCGATGCAAGCGGGGCAAAGCCAACTTCCCGCCCAACAAGTAGTAAATCCAAATGCCGGTGCAAATGTCGGTCAATCACTCTAAGATCCGGCAAGGATGTTGACACTCCGTAACCTCCTCCAAAGAAAAATTCAAGTGGCGAGAAAAAGTGATAAGCCAATTTCTGCACCTACCTCCCAATTGAAGAAGATGATGATGCACTGCCTATACCACTCCCTTCCCCAAAGTTTGTGATAACCAAGAAGATGGATGAGGCAGATAAAGATAGCGAAGTCTTGGATACATTTAGGAAGGTTGAAGTTAATATACCTCTCCTCGAAGCAATTAAGAAGATTCCAAGATATGCTAAGTTCCTTAAGGAGCTGTGCACACATAAAAGGAGGCGAAGGCTGAAGGGAAATGAAAAGGTCAATGTGAGTCGCAATGTGTCTGCACTCATGCAGCCCATGATACCCCAAAAGTGCAAGGATCCAGGAATTTTTACTATTCCATGTACCATAAAGTAGAGTAAATTTGAAAATGCCATCTTTGGATTTGGGTGCTTCCATTAATGTGATGCCTACATCCATCTTTAACTCTCGGCTCTTGGACCTTTGCGAATCTGGTGTTATTATTCGGTTGGCAAACAGAGCAATGCTCACCTGCTTGGACTTGTGGAGGACGTGCTCGTTAAAGTTAATAACTTGGTTTTTCCCCGCAGATTTTTACATTACGGACATGGAGGGAGAGACACGATCCAGTGAGCACCGATCATCCTAGGCACCATTCTTGAGAACAAAGAAGAACCAAGATTGATGTGTATTCGGAACTCTTTCCATGGAATTTGGGGATAACATAGTTCAATTTGACATCTTTAATGCTGCTATGAAACATCCCGTGGAAGAGCATTCTCTTTTTCAAATAGAAGTACTTGCGGACTTAGTTGAAGATACTCATTGCATGGTCATGCGTGTTAATGTTACAAATGATGTTGCTACACTACAAGCTTCTGATGTAACTCCATGCACCAAGATACTTCCCCCCACTGAGCAATCACAAAGAAAACCCAACCCACTGAAGAAGGAAGTCAGAAGAAGAAAAAAATCAAACACTTCCATGTGTTCCATTCTCGCCTCAAAATCATAGCAGGTAAGCTTCGACCCAAGTGGATTGACCCTTTTGTTGCAGCTAGCACTTTTCTTTATGATGCAAAGGGAATAAAAAGTGAAGTCACCAGTGAAACCTTCAAAGTCAATGGTCCCAAGCTTTTCCATGAGAGCCCCGCGCTTGAAGAGGAGACTGTAGAAGAGCTCCACTTGAAAAAGCCGCCTTGAAGAGGGAGTTTTCTTTCACTCCTCCTTACTCTTATTTTATGCTTGTTGTTTTCATTGAGGACAATGTATGATTTAAGTGTGGGGGGGTATCTTTAGTAGCTTAGTAGTTTTGTTTCTGCTGTTTTGTTTTTGTTTTGAGTTTTTTGTTTAAAAAAAAAATTGCATGCATTTTCATTGGGTTTCTTGGTTTGTATGAGTGGGGAGTGATTTCACTATTCTAGGACTATAGGTCTTGTGGCATGATATGGATGACTTCCTTGCATTCTTAGTGTGATAAGTTGGTTTGGAATATTAAATTGTGCATCTTTTGTGATAGATATTTTCCTTGGTGAGTTTTGGGCCTTATAATGGATGGAATACATTTTGCCATTCTCTTTCCTTCTGGAGTGATTTCACTCATGATTGTTGGTTACTCTAGAACTTGACTTGACTCTTGTTGAAACTCTTGTTCACATGCATGCATTGAAATGATCTAGGCAATTTTTGTTCTTTTTAGCCACTAGCCAAATAAGCCTACCTTGCAATTATCCCTTTGTTTAGCCCCTTTGAGCCTATTTATCCCATTCTTTGTTATATAGCTCATTACAAGCCTAAAAGTGAAAAACAATGTTATGACCCAATCTTAGGGGATTAAGGAGCTTTAAAAAAAAACAATGAGAATAAATTTGCAAAGTGTGGGGGGCTCAGAATTGTGGTTGTAAAAACATATGTATTGTTGTGTTTCATTGCTTCATTGGGATTTTGGCAAAAGAAAACAAACAAAAAAAGAAGAAAAAGAAATAAACAAAAAAAAACAAACAAAACAAAAGAGTAGTGGAGCATATCATTTCTCGAAAAAAAATAATGGATTGAATTGTGGTTGAATTGTCCCCCCATGATTATTTGGTAATTGTTTCCATTGTTCCTCTATCCTCTTTGATTTTATAGCTTAGTTCCCCTTTCAATTATCCCACCTTGACCTTGGCCCCATTATAACCTTAATAAAGACCTTTTGATCTTTGTGTGCATGTGTTTCAAGTGTGGATGTTAGAGTCTTGTCAAGCCTATGGTAGTGCTAGCTTTCATGATGTGCTTTGAGTGTAAACACTAGCCTAGACACTTGAAAGTTTGAGAGAAATGCTTTCTTGTGAGGATTCTATCACTTTTGATGCACTCTTTGGTTGCTTTGAAGGTAATTAGATGTTGTTCATGATTGCCATGAGTCCTTGAAACCTTGAATGAGCATTTAGCTTGCCACTTTGTATCCTTGGAATTCATTGGAAATGCATCTTTGCTTTGTTTTGTGTGTTTTGCCCGGAGTGCAAAAGCTTAAGTGTGGGGGAATTTGATCAATGCATTTTAATGCATCTTTTATAGCAGTGCACTTAGTGTTCTTAAATATTTATTTTACCCAACAACTACTTTTTAGCATGGTTTTATATCTTTGGGTCATGATTGGGCTTTAGTGGAATTATTTGCTAATTTTCGGATTTTGTTATATCCTTACCCATGTTGCTTCTGCAGGCCATAACTTGGGCTATACTTGTCCGATTTCAGTGTTCTTTGTGGCGTTGGAAAGCTAAGAAGCAGAGCTACAATTCTTATGTTGGGACCGAAGCCTAGTTCTGCCGTTTTGAAGGCCGAAATTCCACTTTACTGAAGCTGACGAGCTGCACTACGAGTTTTGGGCATATTTTTAGTTTGTTATCGGGCTTTTATCTTATAACCCGTTTAGGGAATTAGGTTTTCGTTAAGCTGAGACTATTAGATAGAGGATCAGCCGTTTTCTTTCATATCTTACGTTTTATTATTCACTTGCGTACCCTAGCCTCCATGGAAGCCTAAGCTCCTAAGTTGATTCATCGGTGAAAGGTTGTCGTTACAGATTTTGAGGTTCGGTGCTTAATGTTTAATACAATTTCGTTTTAATTTCTTCAATTCCATCTCTATCAATTTCGAATTTGGTTTAAATGTTTGCAATCTATCCAGTTCGTTTTCTGCTTAGTTAATTGTTCTGTCTTCATTGCAAAAACGCGATTCAGTTGTGTATGAACGCTTGATTGTATGGATCTGCTTTCAGAATCTTTAATATTTCGAATTGCTTGACTGCTTAAGATTAATTGATTCGAGTAGAAATTGATAGAGGGTTGATTAGAATTCTGTTATGATATTGGTTGCGTTTTAACGGCGCTTGTCCGCTCCCGTGACCGATCGAACCCGCTGTTTCGGCGCTTGCTTGGAACGGTGTGAATTCGTATAAACTGATTAACGCTTGTTTAGTTAGTTTATGTCAACTGTGAATTCGGAATTAACTGAATTGTTGTTATTTAGAACCTGTGATAAATCCAAAACGTGCACCCGGAAACTGGTGAATCAATTGTCTCTATAATCTGATAACTCTCTCAACAGAAACTGTTTTCACAAAACCCCCCTTTTTCGTTATTGTCAATTTTCTTATTTCCTGAATTTGGTAATTTTGGTGTTAGAGGTCTTCGTGAGACGACCAAGGTCTCTTGCCTTGTTACTATATTTACTGTTTAATTATTTTGACCCGCGTACGACCGCTGATCAATAATCAATAGACTCAAAAGAAATTTCTTTTTTAAGAAAATCTATTTGATTACTTTTGAAAGAGATTGGATTGACAATCCTGATGATAGGTTTTCTCAAAAATTTGAAAACAACTGGCTTACCCAGATGCTGAGTAATAATACTATCATCAGTAGTTTGAAAAGGGAAAAGCATCCTGATAAACGGAGTACCAAGGATCACTTTACTCTTTAAGTCTTTAACCAATAAGAAAGACGTATTAATCTCAAAGGTTTGATTGATAATTGAAGCAGAAGATAATTTATAATTAATCTTAAGCTTGGAGCCACTGGCTGTACTGAGCTGTTCTGAGGTTTTTTCAAAGTATTTGGTAGGAATTAATCCTTCCAAAATACAATTTGAATCAGCAACAGTATCAAAAAGAGCCGGTGTTTCAAGAATAAAATCACTTATGATTATCTTGATATTGCTATAGTATTTTTGAATCTTATTAACATCGTTAATAATTTCAGAAGAACCATGATCATTCTGCAGATTGGGTGATTGCTTTAAAACCTTTAATTCAGATTTTAAAGTTTTGATTTTAGAACGAAGATTTTGAGTATCAATTAAATTGGTATTACCAGGATCTTGTTCTAGAAAATTGATTTGATTGAAAGATTCATCAGAATCTCTATTTTGGCTAAATTGGCTAAAAACCTTTTGGCTGTGTTGAAAATTAGGGTTTTCAGAAAAACATTCCTTTTCCCAAAGATTTCCAAGAATAAGATTATTAATCTTAATCACAGACTGTTTGAGGTTATTCTTGGTTTGCCAATAGTACCTAGTCTTATGATTAGACTTACCATAATCTAGATAGATGCTATTAGGCTTAGATTGATTACTATTCTCCTTAATGGACTGGGCCTCAAGGTCAGAAATACCTTTCTTCCTATACTGAGGTTTGGGCCTAGGAGGGTAGTAATTGTACTTTGACTTAGGTTTGGATCTGGGCTTTCTAGCACAGGCTAAACCTAATTGATTGGGTTTGTTATCAAACTTAAGGTTGGCTTCTATTTCCAGTGAAAGAGGATCTAGAGGATCAAGCCTAAGATTGATAAGCGGTTGTTGACTAGTATCTGACCAAAGATGACTTATCCAAGGTTGACCTAGCATACTAACGTTTTGAAAATTGGATTCTATCCTAACTGGGATAAAATCACGACAACATAACCTATCATCCTGGGTTGGAGAGGAAGGTAATGCTAATTGGATGGCACTAGGGAGTTCTATGGGAACATCCTTAGGGTTATCGCGAGATTGAAGATTAGTTGAAGAAACTAAAGATAACTCTTGAGAACCTATTAGGGTTTCTACAAGTGTATCTACTATAAAAGGTACCTGGGGAACTAAAACTAGTTCTAGGGATCCTTCTATATGTTCTTTAGATTGTAAAGTATCAGTAAGCAAACTAGAGGATTCTAACTGGCTAGCTTTAACTAGACTATCAGAATTAATCTTAGTAGTATCATTACCTGACTTAGAATCTAATTGATATTTAGAATTGGAATTATCCTGAACAAAGGAATTGTCATTGATTGTGTTGGTCAAGCAAATTTCCCAAAAATGCTCAGCCAAGAGATTGTTGACTCTATAGTCAATTTCTTTGCAAATTCTTCTGTCAAAATGACAGTAGTATTTTTTGTGACCACTTTGTCCGCAATTGGAACAAACATTATTGTGGCGAGAATTGAGACTATTGGTAGGAAGACTATTGTTCCTAATAGTCATGATTGAAAGATGATTCGGACGATTCATAATGCTACCATCATGTCCTGGACCATTGATAAGGATATTGGCAAAAGGATTAGTAGTTAAGACCTTGGGAATCCTAAGCTTACTAAAATCCGGATGGATATCAATATCAGAATTGGTTGGAACATTGGAATACGTAGTAGGAAAAACTACGATATCATCACTAATGTCCAAAGGTTTGATAGGATTTGCAGTGGCAGATGAGTTGGGAGCAACTATCGTGACACTATTGTTTAATTGACTAGGAGTAGTGGAAAGGACAGAAGTCACAATCGTATTGCTGCTAGGAGTACTAATAATAGAGGTGTCAGAGTAACGCTTATGACACTTGTTACCTTACTATTATCAGTTTGGAAATTGTCAGACAAAGTTTTTTCAAAATTGTCTTTTTCAAATTTGTCTTTATCATGAAGAGATGAAGACGTATCTTTTGGATAAGACAAAGCCTTATCTTTTTTGTTTTCAAAATGCTTTGGGTATTTTTGAGAAATTATTTCTAAAGTCTGTTGGTGTAAAGACTGACTACTGAAAGGATAATCGTATCCACTTTCAATAGTACAAGTATTAAACCATTGGAAAAATACCATATCGTAATTGATTGTTTTGATAAATTTATGAAATTTTTCATAAATTATTTTCTTTTTATTTTCAGAAAATTCATTAAGAAACCATTCCCTTTGTGGGGTCCAGTTTTTAGAATGAAAATCTTTTTTGAAAAATTCTTTGTCATCGACAAACTTGGAGGAATTGATTTGGGTATCCTTAACAGGATTACGGGAATTGTCATCAGCTATAGATTTTTCAATAGCTCTGATTCTAGATTGAATCTCATCATCAAAACTTTTCTTCTTAAGAAGAGATTGACGATTTTGTTTGAGAAGAGCTTTGGCAACCCGAAGGTTTTCTTTGGTGGAATTGAATGGATCATAAAATTGATTGTTGGATACTTGGCTTATACTAGATAAGCTAGATTGGGTAAATTGGGTAATTGAGGATTGATAAGACTGAAAAGATTGATTATATATATATATATATCATAAAGTCACATAGGCATATGCAAAGGCTTACAAGATATCGAGCCAATGTATGAAAGTAGATGCCCATAGGCTTACAAACCATAATTCCCGGATATACAAAGGTATTTTACAAATACCAGGAATCTCAGAATAAACTCTCGCTAAGTCAAGTAGACCTTAGCATAGGCTAAAATATGGACAACAAGTTATATAAGTCAGAAGACCCAAAACAGGAGCTAAAGGAGTTGAAGAAGAAGTACCAGTCCAATGCAACTCACAACTCTTATTCGCTCTCTCCACCCCTAGAGTATGCTGGTCAAAGATACTAATGGAATCCATTATGGAGTCCCCCAACGAAATCACCAGCGTTCTCATCCTCTAAGTGATCTAGCTCCTCCTTAAACTCAACCAGCACAACGGGACTAGAAACCTGCGACACCTTATCTACCACAGCAGCAGCTGAAGAGCTAGCACCTAGGGAAAACTATGTCCTTGCAGACCTCGTGCTCTTTCAAGCAATGCGTCTACGAGGATCTTCGCATAAGGTGCTATATCCTCAGTACGCGTAAGGGCACGACGTGCATTCCACAAACGCTCTAATGATAGGACCTGCTCGATAGTCCGCAAACTAAGAGTAGAAGTCACTGACACGCCGTCCATACAATCAATAATGTGCACCACACTAGTGCAACTAACAGTCTGGGTCTTTGGCTCAAGAGACCAGACCCCGTTATTCTCTTCCTCGAGGAATTCAATCCTCTGAGTGATCGAATGTACCGTCAGCAAGGTCCATCTGAAATGTTGGGTAAGGGTGAGTTTACTTATATACAAGTTTTAATCAAGACAAGAATATAAGGCAAAATGAAATAATAGATAATACATCTACAAGCAACTGTATTTACTTATAAGTAGGATACATGTAGTATGTGAAATTCACAACGACAGACAGTCAGTATCATCAATAATACTCATAAGCTTACATGACATACCTGATTGACGAACTTACTCAGTACACCACTTACACTAAACTGTTCTAGAGAATTTCTTACTCGGCAAATGTACTTAATAATTCGCCTACTACTCCATGGAGATTCTTATGTCTTTGAGCTTAAGGCAGTTTCTACTGCCATTTACACAATTGTTTGTACAAACCTGCCTATTACATCCATTGGTTTTCAATTGTTCCGGCTTGACCGAATACCTTAACTGGATTGCACTGCAATGTCAGGTTCATCGTGTTGGGAGTACGGTTACCCTATATTAGAAGGGCTACGACTGATCTTTATGAATAACCGAAACACAAATGACCTCAGTAGAATCTTAGAAGATCTTACCGAAACAATCTGTCGTATCTTCAAACAATCTTGTTGAGAGAAGATTCTGTATTTGCTCATGATCATCAATGATCTTTTAATCAATCATGTACTTTTCCATAGTACACGAACCTGTTGCAGCTCAGGAAAGTGCACCTGATCGTAACTCGTAATACGGTGAAGTATATTTAAGACTCCAGATGTCGAACTCACAAGGAATGCGCGAGTACTACTGTAGTAAAGATCTTATGTTATTTAGACGAATGATAGTTGTGGTTTTAAGAACATAACAATCAAATTAAAACAAGATAAAGATAAAGTAATGCACAAGAACGAGATAAGATCAATTATGGGAAGCCTAGGAGAACCGGGTTCACTAATACTTAGTCCCTGAATTTACTAGCTTATTACTATGAGCTATATTTACTGGTTGAAAGCTGTAACGCACAGGGCATCAGTACTATTGGCCTTGCACCAGAGCAGTCATGACCCTGCCACATCACTCATTGGACTTCTCCACCCTCCCTTGGCCTTTGTCCAATTAGTGGAGTTTTTGTCTCCCCAAGGATTCGAGCCATGTACCCTGGAGCTTAAGTACAAGGTTTTTGAATCCCTGGCACCAACCAGTCGAATCCTTGGGGAGGCAAAAACACCACTAATTGGCTCAAGGCTAGGGGGTGGAGAAGTTCTATGAGTAGCAGTGCGGGGGCCACGTGGCGCAAGGTCACTGGCCGAATCCCGGCTGTTACAAAAGCTAATCTCCCACTATAATATTATTAATATCCAATGATCATGCAATATTAATAGTCTTCTCCTAAACTAATACCCCCAATGATCATGCAAGATAAATAGAAGGAAGAGCAACAGTGGAATCGTTAATTCAATAACTGATTAGAAACAAGCAATTATCCTTGATCCGGCATAATACGCGAGTTCAATTATTCCTAGAGTTCTATTAACTAATTGTGGTATGATTGCTTTCAATTAAATTAACTTGTTAAAAGGTGATCAAGCCTTATACGATTAAGCATGCTAAGAACAATACAATTAACAGGATAATTGGAAACCTATAGAATTAACTAAATAAATATCAAAAGCATAGTAAAGGATCTCCCATCACCCCTATAAGTGCAAGTAACATAAAATCATATGAAAAAAGATAAAAACCCATAATAGATAGAACTAAATCTAAACCAGGACACCATTTGGTATGACGATGGTCCTTAAACACGTTCTTCACGTTCCTTACAAGCTCCGGCGGCAAAATATGCCTGGGCAAGAGGCTCTAAGGTTCCATGGTCAAAAGTCTTCAATAGAGGGCTAAGAATGCCTATTTATTGGCTTGGCAACGTATTAGGTCAAAATGGCTTCAAATCTGGGCGATCTGGTACTATGTACGGTCATCCTGCATTTATACACAGTCGTGTTGCACTTTAGTTGCGACGTTGGCCCGTACTTATGCAATTTGCACCACCTGAAGTACGGTCGTACTGGACTTTTTCTTCGACACTAGGCTGTATTGACCATGAGGTACGCTCCTACTACTGTGCTTGAATAGGTACGACCGTACTGAATATATATCAGGCCATACTACAAGCCCAGAATTGCCAAAAATATCCAAATCTTGCCAGTTTTTGGTCCGTTTTCGTATCTTTTGCTCTAAATATTGTCTTTGTGATATTTATGAAAAATGGGATACAAATGAGTACTTTTATACTTTAAATAGCACAAATTGACATGTTTTTAGTACTCAAAATACCGCATAAAAATAGACAAATTTAAGTGTCAATAGAACCTTCAGAAGCATACTCACTACAAGAAAACTGTGTATTACCGACAGCCCCGACTCCATCGGTAATGAGCCGGGAAAAATCAGCGTACGAAATTATTTTTTTGCTACTTTACCAACGGCTACGAAGTCATTTGTAATTACCGATAGCTAAGCTGTCGGTAAAACATTATTTCAATTCTAAATTAGTTTTTAAATTTACCGACGGGTTAGCCGTCGATAATTACAGACGATTACGTAGTCGTTTGTAATTACCTAACCCGTCGATAATTACAGACGGTTACGTAGCCGTCTGTAATTACCGACGGCTAAGACGGCTTAGCAGTCGAAAAAGTCAAGCAACAAGGAAATAAAAAAGAAAACTGATGAGCTCCATTGTTTCAGTTCTCGTTTTCTTTCCTTCAACATCAAACCCAAATCTTCCATATCAGTACCTTTCTCTTTTCTTGGCAAGAGAATTGTGTGCCCACAAGCTAACTAGGGTCTCGTATCTCGCCAGAAAGCATCACAACGGTGGCTCCAACATCTGAAGAAGACGCTGCACTCTCCGTCGTCTGATTTGCCTCCGAGCTTGCCTGGTCCACTGAGGAGGAGGAGGATGAGATTGAAGAAGGAAATGGAGATAATGTGGTTGGTAGGGCTTTGTAGAAATGCGTGAGAATCTCTGTGGAGTTGAAGGGCGAGCTGTTCGGGTCTTCGCCTTCGGGAATCGCTTGCAAGAGGTATTCGGAGGTGGAATCTTCTTTAGTGAAAATTGTAACTCAGGTGTGGTGGTCCTTCACAAGAAAAATGGCTATTTTTTTGTTTTAGTGTTTTGTTTGTTTAGTTGGTTAGGTTTAAATTTTGAATTTCGATTGAGGTATAAAAATGGCATGTCGTGAAGTGTTGTGTGATTTTGGTAAGAGGATGTTGATGTTGCGTGCGGGTCTGACGATTCGGATTTTCAGCCCCTGCTCAAGCCTTATCAGCTGGTTGGTATCAATTTCTTGCTTGTGTTGTATCGGAAGGATATTGGAGGAGGTAATTATTAGGGTTTTTAATTATGCTTTGTTGATTTCAAGTTGTGTATTTTGCTTGCTTGTTATTGTATTCTTTTATATGGCAGAGTGGGTGCTAGAGGTGGTGCTTATGCTCCATTGTTGTAGCATAGGGAATGGGAGAGTTTGTGTGCACATCATTATGTTCTTCTTTTGATTTGGTGCTTGTGTGATTCATGAATTTAATACTATTATCTTGTTTGTCAGGTTGTTGAGCCGCCAGTTAGCAGACTTTGCATGGAAGCGGAAGAATTCATTGTTATGGGAAAGTGGTTGGAGCTAGCATCATTGATGATTACTTCTGTTGAACTGATTTTCTCTAAGGTTTCTGAAAAAGGTAGAATGCTCCTTTTGCTTGATATATAATCCTTAAATGCTGAAGTTTTATTTTGCCATGGTAAATTGTGACACCCTCTACCCCATCATGTCATTATAACAATGTAATAGTGTAAAGTAAAATGCGGAGTAATTTTTTTTCTTTTGGTCCAATCATAATTTCATTCAACGTGGAATAGAGTCGTCACGCTCACTTGCGGAAAACAAACTTAGTAGAGGAGGGAAAACAGCAAAAGGAAGTAAAACCAAGGTTCCCGATGTCACAATAATTCAGAGCTCTTTCCCTAATTATTACATCGGAAAAATACAATGACTTAACCAAATAAAAACAAGTCTTCTATCTATCCCAACGAGCTATCGTGATCACTCGCCGGCATTCACATCCTCAACACCTACAGTCTCATCATCTACACATACCCGGTGGGATATGCATAGCCACAAAAGAGGTTAGTCATCATAACCTCAAATAGTGCATACAGTGTAGGAAATTAATGAACAATGCGCAATATACAATAATTCTAATGGAAACACCTAACCACCCGTACTACAACATCAACTACATCATGAAGATGTTACCACAACAATTAAATATCACATGCCACAACATCAACCACATCATTAAAGTACCCACCAAAAACTAAATAACCAGACATGTTATCATGCAAAATGATGTATTTCTAGGACCATAACTATATGCATGTGGATCCATTTATAACGAGGCCGGGATACCTTGCCCATTTCGGAATGCCATGTCCGTAATGCCCCAATAACAACAGGACCGGGATACCACGCCCATCACGGGATACCTTGCCCGATTCGCCCCATTAACCGTAGGACCGGGAAACCTTGCCCGTCACAGGATACCTTGCCCGATACGCCCTACTAGCAACAACAACAACAATGCCGACACCAGGATGCATGAGCATGACCAAATGCGGTGTCTAACAATAACGACCTCTATCGCGATATCTTCGATAGAGTAGCAACAACAACAACAATAGGACACAAGTTCATAAGTCAGCCAGTGCCTTCAACCAATAACAGAAACATTCAATGCTCTTAGCCACTTCGATTAAGCACATAATATCCAAGTGAAGTTTTAAATTAGAAAGATTAGTTCTCTCAAAATTTATCACATCAATAAATCCTTAGGCATCATAAATGAACTTTAGATACCCTACCTAGGCTTTACAATACCAACCTAAGCACGGAAACCCGAGGAAACACGACGAAACGACAAGCGCGCAGGCTGTCACTGGGCACCTGGCACCTGACATTGTGGGCGCCTGGCGCCCTGCCCCTGTCATCCAAGTCGCAAACAAAGGGTTCGTACCCGTTCGGGGACCTAACACCTCACCATTACGTCCCTTAGAACTTAATTGAACATGGTCTAGAGTTCTTTGATCCATACTTAGTCATTACACATTCATAAAGTCTAAAAACTTACCCTTTAGCTATTTAAATTCCTTACCCTATCATGTGGTAGCAAACAATTTCTGCACAACTTAACTTATCACTATCGTTGACTCTCAATTCTCTTGTTAACACTTCAAAACCTCTATCAAGGCATGGTTTACTCGTATGTTAATTATTCTAAATAATTAATCCTAACTTGATTCACCTTTGATTCCATTTTAACCTCTCCAGCATTCTGTTTTTAAATCATCATCACTGCTAATTCCTTGCAATAACACTAGTGGTTTAGGTAATTCAATACTTTTAAATACTGACCATATCAGTACCAAGGCACACAACACTAATAATATAGCATATCATCAAGTCTTGCAGGAGTTCATACCATAGAAAATTAAAATCGACAACAACCAAAGACTTTTACCTCCCTGAACAACAAAAGGATAATCAAGAGTAACAATCATATAAACAATCAAGACTCAATCACCACACCAAATTCATCAATCCAACGAAATTATCACATCATGTTACAGTAAATATCACCAGTCAAGAATAATAATTGAAGGGTTCAAGTATCTTCCTATCACAGTGGCGATAGTGCTTGTTTTTCGTCACCACGCGAGGCGTAGGGGTCTTGGGACACCCTTATTGCTCACCCATGTTCCATACACTCACTAGAAGAGAACAACTACCCCTTACCTTAAGAGAATTTCGTACTCCTAGAATGGGATGAGGTAACACCAAGCTTTTCCTTTCCTAGTGAAGCACTTTCTATTCTTCTCAATGAAGCTGTAAGAATCACAGTAACAATGCTCCCTAGTCAAGTTCCCTAGTGTAGTTTTGAGTTCAGAGCCTTTGACAGCATAAAATTGGAAAAAGGGAAAAAAGAAGAACTTTCTCTATTTTGATTGATCTTATGAGCAGCTCCTAATCATGTTTAGGGTTTTAGAACTGAGGCTTAGTGGCTAGGTTAAGTCTAGGGGTCGTGGCTTGCTTCTTCAGGCTGAGAATGGGTCACACGAGCTCACAGAACTGGCCCAAAACGAGTTAAAATGCGGAAAAACGCACAACCACTTATCAGCTGTGGGCACCCTGCGCCAGCATCCCCTGGGCGCCCTGTGCCTGCTCTCTGTGAGGCCTGTGTGCCCCGAGTTCTAGTATGGGCGCCCTGCACCGCCTGGGATCGTGTCTTCGGCCCGTTTTGTGTCCTGACTCGCCTATACGCACACCGTACCATTCTTATTGGACTTCTAACTAATCAATAGCATATTTAAACACATCCACATACATGAAATGCATAATCAAGCACACAAAGAACTATAAGATCATAGTACAAAAGTGAGAGTGTTACAATCCTCTCCCCCTTAGAAAAATTTCGTCCTCAGAATTCGCACTAACCTGTAGTGAAGTGTTGCGGATACAGCTCTCGCATCTTACTCTCCAATTCCCAATTTGCACTTTCATCTCTTGCTCCACTCCAAATTACCTTCACCAAGGGAATCTCTCTTCCTCGTAGTTGCTTCCTCTTTCGGTGTTCAATCCTTACCGGTGACGTTTCAAACGTGAGATTATCCTTGAGTTGAATCGCATCCTGTGCTATCACATGATTGGGGTCATGTATGTACTTACGGAGTTGTGACACATGAAATACATTGTGAAGATTCCCCAACAACGGTGGCAGCGCCACCTGATAAGCTACTTCACTAATTCGCTTCAAAATTTGATAGGGTCTGATGAACCTAGGAGTAAGCTTTTTAGCCTTTAAAACTCTACCAACTCCCTTAGTTGGGGTAACACGTAGGAAAACGTGTTCTTCTTCCTTAAAAGTCAACTCCTTGGTCCGGTTGTCATAATAACTTTTATGTCTGCTTTGAGCAGTCTTCATCTTCTCTTGAATCAACTTCACCTTCTCGGTTGTCTCTCTCACCACTTCTGGTCCCAACACCAGGCTTTCACCGGACTCACACCAATAAAGGGGAGTACGACACCTCCTCCCATAAAGCGCCTCATATGGAGACATATCAATGCTAGAGTGATAGCTATTGTTATAGGTGAACTCCATCAATGGTAAGAACTCATCCCAACTCCCGGATTCCTCCAACACACAAGCCCGCAACAGATCCTCTAATGATTGAATAGTCCGCTCCGATTGACCATCCGTTTGGGGGTGATAGGCTGAGCTCAGTCTGAGTTTGGTTCCCAACGCTTCATGCAAGCTATTCCAAAACCCAGATGTGAATCTAGGATCCCAATCAGATATGATACTAGAGGGGACACCATGCATTCTAACGATCTCTTTAATGTACAGTTTCGTTAGCTTCTCTAGAGGGAATTCCATGTTCACCGGTAAAAAGTGAGTCGTCTTGGTTAACCAGTCAACAACCACCCACACTGTGTCATAACCAGCTAAAGTTCTAGGAAGTCCGGACACAAAATCCATAGCGATACTGTCCCACTTCCATTCCGGGATGAATAGCGGCTGCAATATCCCAGAAGGTTTCTGATGTTCAATCTTGGCCTTTTGACAAGTCAGACATGCGTATACAAATTCAGCTATTTGCTTCTTCATACTGGGCCACCAGAATAATCTCTTCAAATCTTGATACATCTTAGTAGCCCCGGGATGGATGCTCAGGCTACTCCTATGACCTTCTTCCAGAATCATCTTTTTCAATTCGGGGATGTCCGGGACACAAATTCGACCCTGGAGCCTTAAAATCCCATCTGTCCCCTCAGCAAATTCACTTGGCTTCCCTTGAGCAATCGAGATCTTCTGCTCAACTAAGAACAAATCGATTTTTTGCCTTTCCCGAATTTGGCCCATCAGATCATTAGTCACTTTCAACATGCCAAGCTTCACGCTCACGGGGGTCTTTTCACACACTAGACTTAAATATCTGAACTCTTCTATCAACTTCAATTCCCTAATCATCATAGTCAAGCAATGCAACACCTTTCTACTTAGTACATCTGCCACGACATTTGCCTTGCTTGGATGGCAGTTCAATTCAAATTTGTAGTCCTTTAAGAATTCCATCCACCTACGTTGCCTTATGTTTAACTCCTTCTGGTCAAACAAATACTTAAGGCTCTTATGGTCACTGAAAACCTCAAACCGAGCACCATACAGATAGTGCCTCCAGATCTTTAAGGCAAAGACAACTGCACCTAATTCCAAGTCATGAGTAGGATAATTCTGTTCTTGTACCTTTAATTGACGTGACGCATACGCCACGACTTTACCAAGTTGCATTAGCACGCCACCTAGTCCTTGCTTTGTAGCATCACAGTAGACCACAAAAGGCTTAAGAGGGTCAGGCAACACCAACACTGGTGCCGTAGTCAACTTCTTCTTTAGTACCTGAAAACTTTCTTCATGCTTAGCATCCCACAAGAAAACTTGTCCCTTTCTGGTAAGACGGGTCATCAGTAGTGCTATCTTTGAAAAACCTTCGATGAACCTCCGATAGTAACCAGCTAAGCCCAAAAAGCTTCTTATCTCGGTCACCGACTTAGGAGCTTCCCAATGCAATACAGCTTCCACCTTCATTGGGTCCACGACTATACCGCCTTTAGAAATTACGTGGCCAAGAAATCCCACCTCTTCCAACCAAAACTAACACTTCGACGTCTTGGCATACAACTGTTTTTCCTTCAACACCTGTAGTACAGTTCTCAAGTGCCCTTCATGCTCTTCTCAAGTCTTGGAGTAAATCAAGATGTCGTCTATAAAAACGACTACAAACTTATCCATGTACGGGTGAAATATCTTGTTCATGTAATCCATAAACACCACTGGTGCATTAGTCACACCGAATGGCATAACTAGGTACTCATAATGACCGTAGCGTGGTCGGAACGCGGTTTTCGGGATGTCCTCCTTCTTCACCCGAATCTGGTGGTACCCAGACCTCAAATCAATTTTGGAGAAAACACATGCTCCTACTAGTTGGTCCATAAGGTCATCTATCCTCGACAAAGGGTAGCGGTTCTTGATAGTAACTTTGTTAAGCTACCGATAGTCAACACAACCTCATTGAACCATTCTTCTTCTTTACCAATAAAACCGGCTCTCCCCGTGGAGACACACTTAGTCTAACAAACTTTTTCTCCAGCATGTCTTCCAACTGCTTCTTTAACTCTTCTAACTCCAAAGGAGACATCCTGTAAGGTGCCATAGAGATCGGTCTCGTTCCCGGAACAAGGTCGATCGCAAAGTCCACGTCTCGTTCCGGTGGTAAGGAGTTAACTTCTGCAAACACTTCTGGAAACTCACAAACGGTAGGTACATCTTTAGCTTCTACTTTCGTCTTTGTAGCCATAAAACACAACATCACATATACTTGTGCACCTTCCTTCAAGGACGATCGAATCTTCTTGGTGGTAACCACCTGTGGATCACTAGGCTCAGTCACTCCAAACACCACAGTCTTATCAAAGCAGTTCAAAAGTACATGATTAGCAGTTAACCAATCCATACCTAATATAACATCTATCCCCCAAAGAGGTAAACATACTAGGTTCACCACGAAATTCCTACTTCCAATCACAAGAGTGCACTCCTTGCACACATGAGAAGTAATAACAGGTTTATGAGAAGGAATATCCACAAACAAATCAAAAGTTAAACGAGATACAGGCAGTTGCAAATTTTTCACACACTCGGCAGAGATGAAAGAGTGGGTCGCACCAGAGTCATACAACACCACTAAAGGAACTCCTCGAATAAAGCAAGTACCTTGGATGAGATCTTCTGATTCAGCTGCCTCTGTGCTAGTGAGAGCAAACACTCTGCCAGTCGACTTCATCCTGTTAGCCTGAGGTTTCCGAGTTTTGTTACTATTTGCTGGCTCGTTCTTCAATCCATCACAGTCACGGCTGATATGACAAGGCTTGTTGCACATGAAGCAGATGACAGATGTTTCCTTGCATAAATGAGTATAATGGTCCTTACCACACTTGCCACATCTAATCTGATTGTAGGGCCAAGAGCTTCCCCCAATTGCTTTTCCCGCGACAGGATTAGCCCCTCTAAGGCCGGTATTTTTGAATGCTCTAGCAGTAGGTGCTAAAGGTTGTCTCCCTCTTCCTTGAGTGGGTTTAGGTTTCCCCCTAATCTTTCTGAAAGCATCTACCCTCTCATTATAGGCCTCTTCAAAGTATCTGGTCTTCTGGACAAAGTTTCCAAAGTCGGTAAGTGGCAGAACAGCCACGCCCTGCTTGAGTTCAGGTCGTAAGCCGTTCTTAAACTTAGCGTACTTCGAGCGGTCGCCAGTTGCTAGTTGATAAGCAGGATAGTAGCGGGATAATTCCTCAAACTTCACAGCATACTCATCTACGGACATATTCCCCTGTGTTAAAGCTAGGAACTCAGCCTCCTTCCGGTCACGAATCTCAGCTGGAAAATATTTCTCCAAAAATCTATCCTTGAATACCTCCCAAGTTACAGTAGTTGTGGCATTCTCCACCCTTCGATTAGTGTTCTCCCACCAATACTCAGCCTCGTCGGTCAGCTTAAGAGTAGCAAAAGCCATTAGAAACGACAGAAAACAGATAATTACTAAGTAGTTAGACATAGAAAATTAGGGTGTTACACAATCTTTTCAATCATTTTTCAGTTTGGTTTTTGAGATAAATTTCCTTTGAATCATTTGTTGGGGACACACTGAATAATGATATGTAGGAACAAAAGCTTGCCGTGAGACATTGTGGAGGGAGAGGCTTAATGCATGTGTGCTTCTTATTATTAAACTTATGGTTAGGCTTGAAGATGATTATCAGAATGAAGGTATTTTTTGTGTCCTTGAAAGAAAAAATAATGGGAGAAACCTAGTGAAACTTGTAGATTGTGTCCCCTTTTGACATTGTTCTTTGACACTTTAAGTGGTTGTGAAACTTAGTGATTTGAGTTCCATGGGATCAGTTTTTAATAGAATGTGATGGATATGTATATAAAATCCAGATATAATTCGTTTGTAATTCCTTTGCTAATAGGCTGTTGTTGTAATGATTGAACTATGTATATGTATTCTGATTTTTGAATGAATTGAGTTTTTGTACGAGCCTGAAATGATAAGGAATGTCCCCTTTTGGTTGTGGTAATATAACCGACGGCTAATCAGTCAGTAATATGAGATTTTTTTGTTTTAATTTCAAGATTACAGTGGGCTTAGTCGTCGGTAATATCGACGGCTTAGCCGTCAGAAATCTCCGGCAGAGCCGTCGGTAATTCGCCACCTGTACGGTGGTCATTACGACGGCTAAGCCGTCGGTAACCACCCAAAAAATGGTAAATTTCACCACTTTACTGACGGCTGTGTATAATTTTTCGACGACTTTAAATGGCTGTCGGTAACAGATTTCCAATGAGTCATCAACCGACGGCCTCGAGGTCGTCGGTAGGCCATCGGTAATCCTGATTTACAGACGGATTTCGTGATTTACTGACGAAAAATGGTCGTTAGTAACAGTGAAAATTTTTGTAATGACTGATCATGAATGGTTTAACATAAAATCAAAATGACCACTAAGGGTTTAGTACAAAATCATACTAGTTTTGAGAAAATACATTGAAAACTCTTCTCTTTGAAAAAGTTGGATACTTAGCGCATAATCTTTTTTTGGAAAAATCATCAAAGCCTCTTTGAGATGGAAATAACAGGTTAATTCAAAATGAAACCTTTGTAATAATTAGGAATATAAACTCATTTTACTTTTAGAAGTAAGTCACAAAACTAAGCCTTTTTAAAAGTTTTTCAAGAAAAAAATCCCTTTATGAAATCACTTGACAAATCCAATCAAATCCCTCTTTGAAAATAAGTCTTTACAATTCATTTGTCAAATTCAAATCAAATTCTTCTTTGAAACAAAACACTTTGCTTTACAAAAGAACATTTTTTCTAAAGACATTTTAAGAAAACTACCTTTTAGGAAATACCTCAAAATGAATAACATATTTCACTTGAAAACATCTTTACTCACACTTTTGAGAACATATCAATATGTATTGCTTCTCTCTTTCACATCGGGCTATAGCTAAAGTTATTCAATCGCGTACATACTCATGACATCACTCATACTAACATCTAGATAACTCAAGAATAACTCATAATTCAATAATAATTTAATCATATAAGGCATACATGTATTACTAAGTATACATACATATTCTCAAGGTAATTCAACACTTGATCAGTACCTCAACATGAGGATCAATCCAAAACAATCAAAGCAATCAAACAATCAATCAAACACCTTATACCCATCCAAAACTTATTGAGAGTAAAACCCTCTTACCTCAAAGCTTTCCTTCCAAATACAGGTAAGGTTCTCCTCGATAGATAACCAATCACCTAACTTGGAACAAAGAATGCATACTTAGATCGCTAACCAAATTTCAAACCAAACCTACACTAAACCAAATTTTAATCACCCTAGACCACTTCTAGGCATAGATTCTGTTTTCATGAGTAAAATAGGCAAGAATACTTTGTCTTAAAAACTGTTTAACAGACATGAATAAAAATAAAAAAGAAGCTGAAGTCTAAAAGCTCAAGCCAAAACTCAATGTGAATCAAAAGTTATAGAATTTACAATATCCCCAAGGGATTAAAACATGCTCACGGCTTCACCTTGGAAAATAGGCAAGATTTGATTTTAAAACCCTTTGGTAGGCATGATCATATACTAAATTATGTCTAACCAAGCTGAGCTGAAGTCTGTTCACACAAGGGTCGACCTATAACACACCCTCCAGTCTCCAGCAGTCAAGATAAGTTTCTTATATGTGCCTATTCCTTATGTGATTCTATATGTGTGTGTATTGTTTAAAGTTGCATAAATTTTTATTTTCTTCATCAACTGAATGGTTGAAGTTGTCACATTTTATAGTGTAGATTCTGTTATTATGATGTGAAGTGAATATCTTGTTGATGGCATGGATCGAGAATATAGTAATGGTCGTAAAAATTGTTGGATATATTTTGTAAAAAATTACATACTTATTTAAATTTTATGTCAATTGAAAATGTAAAGTTTATTATTCCCTTCGTTCCTTAATATATGACTCTCTTTGACCATTTCAAGTCCCTTAAAAAAGTGGGTTTTGTTAGTTATTAGCATTAAATTTGTACAAAATATGTGTTATTTTTTTCCAAGTTATCATTCTCATCTTCTAAGACTATTAAGAGAGAAAATTAATACACCTTTGTCTACGGATAATTTTGTAAAAAAAAATAAATTAATGCACCTTAGTCTTTGAAAATGGTCTTATATTAAGGGACAAGAAAATTTTACCAAAAGAGTCTTATATTAAAGGACGAATGGAGTACCAGATTAGAGGAAGGCATGCTAAAAAAAAAAAGATATAATTAATGTTCATTAATCGAAGTTCGCTAAAACTCTTGACAGGTAGTTAGACATTAGTTTATTTATGCTCCTAGTGTGAGACTAATTTTGTATGTAAGATTTGGAATATGGTTTACTAACACTAAAAATGCGTCAATCATCTGATCATACAATTCCATTACGTAATTTTATAGTTTTTGCTTGAGAAAATGAAAACGTTATGCTTATAGGCTTTGTAATTTTGCTTTTCAAAGGATTTTGCCACATTGTGATGTCTGAAGTTTTACATTCTTTTGAAAGTACTATTTCTGTTCTCTTTCTTCCCCAATTTTCCTCCTTTTGCTTTCCTGTCATTATGTGATGCTAGAAGCCAATTTAGCTGGATTACCTTGCTGTTTTGAATTTTATCTTGATATAAGGAGTTTGGATTCTCTAACGGCTCCGTATCACTCATTTCTCTTCTATATGGATAATCACATTAGTTTTTATAAGATCAGCAAGGGAACACATTATTGCAATAAATCATATCTATCGCTATTGACTCTTTTTAAAATTATTGATGTTTTGTATTGAGCAAATGTTTTAGATATCCCATTAAAGGAAGACCGACTGAGCGAGAGAACAAAGAAATCCAAATTTTATGATAAAAATGGTTTGCAAAAACAGTTAAGTGTTGATTCTTACTTTTGAAATTAGTGATGTTGTGCATTAAGTGTTTTCAGGTATTTTTTAAAATAAGAATCCCGAACGGGAAGTAAAAGGAAATCAGAAACATAATCAAAAAGCTTACAAGGGATATCAAGATTAACTCCCATGTTAGACAAACACCAGTCGACTGATTTGCTTCTCTCAATACATGGACCCAAATAGGAGCATTCCCTTCCATTATGCATGTGAATGGTGTAAAGGTTGTATTGGAATGGTGTATATTTATAATCAAGTGAGATGTACAAAGAAGGAGACGTAATGAATCCTAATAACTACAATATCGATAAGAATCCCTAATTAAATGTATTCTTAACACTCCCCCTCAAAGCGGATCTTATATGCCATATAAGCCGAGCTTGTTACAAATGTGATCAACTCGAGAACCTTTGAAGGAATTAGTGAACATATGACAAAATCTGTGGTGATTTCTCCTGAAAGTACTTTGTCTCTTACATAATGGCAGTCTATCTCTATGTGCTTGGTTCGTTCATGGAATACCGGATTGGATGCAATGTGGAGTGCAGTTTGATTGTCACATATAAGCTGTGTGGCTTGAAGGCCTCCCAGTTTTAGCTCTAAGAGTAGATTCCTAAGCCACCCAAGCTCCTTTGAAGCTGCTGCCATAGTACGGTATTCAGCTTCCGCACTGGATAAGGCAACTGTGTTTTGTTTCTTGCTTCTCCATGAGATCATATTTCCTCCAATGAGAGCACAATATCCAGAAGCGGATCTTCTATCTGATGGTGATCCTGCCCAATCAGCATCTGAATAACAAGTGATTTTGGCATTGCCTTTATCTTCATATAATAGTCCTCTCCCTGGTGCATTCTTTATGTATCGAAGAATACGGACGACTGCATTTCAATAACTATCACAAGGAGAATTCAGAAACTGGCTTACAATACAATTACTGCGAAGGTGATATCAGGTCTGGTGACTGTGAGATAATTGAGTCGGCCCACAAGACGTCAATATTTTCCCGGGTCTTTCAATGGCTCCCCCTGACCCGGAAGAAGCTTGACGTTGGGATCCATAGGTGTAACATCCCAATTTTTAAGAAAAGTGATTTTAGCGATAAATTTCTGAAAACTTGAAAAATAAGTCATAGAGATTGATCACCTCAATGATTTACTGAGAGTACGGGAAATTATTTCGAGTTATTTTGAATAATTTATTTATTAAAAATAAATATTAATCATGATGTCAATTCAAATTAATTGACAGCGTAGACGTATGCTGCGTTAATGCGAATTCGTCAATTTAAACTTTATATAAGTTTTCTGCGTGACGCGATAACGTGTATTTTGTGTTAACCGAGAAATTGATTGAAATGTATCAAGATGAAATTAAATTTAAGAATTAATATTTTATATTAATTCATGGTTAAAAAAAAATCGAAAAACTCTAACGAAGTTTAAATCGCGTTTAATTAGAATAAATTTTATCCGCATTAAAATTTAAAACCAACTCCGATTTAGATGAAAAACGAAACGTAACTTCTTGTGATTATTTTTGAATGTTTGATAGTATTTTTATTATTTATAATAAAATATTATTACGCGGTGAATTAATTTCTCGACAAATTAATTTCCACCCAAATCTCACTTTTCTCTCATTCTTTTTCCTGCGTGACCATGTTGCATTTTGTATTAGACCACCATGCACCCCCATTCACTTAAACTCATTGGATCATTACCCAAATGACCACTTCCTTTCATTTCCTCATCAGCGACGTGAATCTGCAACTTCACCTTCTCTTTTATTTTTTCTTTCTTCTTTTTTTCCAGAAACACAAAAGGCCACCACCACCGTCTCTCTCTCTAAAACCGCCACCTTCTCTCTAAATTCCCGGCCACCATGAGGCTCAAACCAGAAAACTAAGACCATATTCTTACTCCTCTCTTTATCCTCTTTCTACATGTCCGGATAGAATTTTGATTGGAGCAAATCAAAAAAATGGGTCTCTCCTTGAAGCTCGTTTTCCGGCCACCTCAAGCCGTGTTTCAACAAACCACAACCACAACTGTGATGTGCTCATCTTCCTCTATCAAAAGCTCCTTTTTTTAATGAAAACACACAGATCCGAAAACTCAAACCGTGACCTTTCCGGCGAGATTCCGGCCACCACGAACCTCCGTTCAAGAAACTAAGTGGATATTTGGAATCCTCTCCTCGTTGGCAACAGAACGCACAAAGAAATTTTACGATCAAAGAACCTTCCGCCAGCGACCACCGCGCCGGAAAATCCCACCACCGCGCCGGAAAGTTAATTTATTTGGAACCCTTGGTTTAATTTTAGAAGCTTTGAAAATTGTTGTATTGTTGTTATTGTTAAAAAATTTAGTTTTGGTACTCCTTGAGCTTGATTCAAGGAATGAGATAGGGGAGAGTTTTTAGAAAAAATTGTTACTTAGTCTTGTTTTGATTGTTAGGATTTTGGTAGTTGTTTTAATTGTTGGTTGATGAAGGAAAGGAATTGATTAAATGATGTTGAAGCATGTATCTAGGTGTTAAGTTATATGTCTTGGTTAATTTTAAAGTTGTTGGAATGAATATGCATAAAGTAGCATAGGTGTTAGTTGATGTTTATGCAAGATTTGGTTCTTGAGGGACTAGAATGACATGTAGGAGTTGATCAAGAGGTTCTTTAAATTTCTAACATGAGTATGACATGATTTAGGTTATAGTTTTGTGTAAGTATGTGTAACATGTTGTTTTGGAATTTTTCCTATTCTTGAAACATGAGAAGCATGAGGTCTTGATGTTAAATTATGTGCTTAGGTATTAGATAATATGCTTAGAATAATATTAAGGCTAGTAAGATATATATGCATGAGTTAGTATGATTGTGGTTTATGTTTTATGCAAATGTAGTTTTTGGAGGACTAGAATGTTATATAAAATTGGTGGGATGATTCTTTAATTTTTTGGCAATGATTATGGTTATAATTCTAGTGTTCTGGAAATGATTGCTTTAAAAAGAATTCTCAAAACCCTTGTTCTGATCGATTTTTCATTAGAAATAACTAAGTACATCGTGAAAAATCGTTAATGAAAGTTACAAAATAATAGTAACCCAAAGTTGACCTGAAACGACTTGGATCCCAAATATCTAAATTAACTAGAGCAAAAGCACTTTTATTGACTCGCTGACTAAAAGTGTGACGAGTATGTTTGCCTAACTGACACGACTGACACTCAAATGACAAAAGCTTAGAAAAACTAGGAACCATAAGACGCATTTTATTAAGGCTAGGGTGACATAAACGCTGATGTGTGAGAGTCTAAGAGGCAACAGAGACACATGCTACCGGTGGTGAGAGATGATATAATCCTCCAGTCTCATGTCCTGCTCCAATTGTCTGTCCCGTACGTCGTTCCTGGACATAAACAGAATTATTAACAAAGTGGACTGAATAATCAAGGGTACGAGTGAGTTTGTTAACAAATATTAAGTTGAAAGGACAACCAGGAATATAAAGCACAGAATCTAAAGAAAGGTTTGGAAGTGGGTGTGCTTGACCAAGGCCTTGAACTTTGATTTTAAAGCCATCTGCCACAGTGACACAGGGAAAAGAATCAGAGTAAGACAAGTTAGATAAAAGAGATTTATTACCCGTCATATGATCAGAAGTACCAGAGTCAAGCACCCAAGTCCAAGGGAGGAGGACATAGAGGCAAAGGCTACAGGATTACCAGACTGAGCAATAGCAGCAGAAGATGATGGCTGATGGGCTGCTTTGAACTGAAGGAACTCATTGTAATCAGCAGCTGGGATAGTAACATCTCTAGCAATAGCAGAATGAGCAACATTGGCAACCTTAGGCTGTTGTTGTTGCTCTCTCACTTTGGTGCGACATTCAGCTTCAATATGGCTATAGCAGTTGCAATAGTTGCAGCGAGGACCTCGGCGTGGGCCACCACGCCCACCATTCCGTCCACCATGACCAGGGTAGTGGGAAGCGAGAGCAGAGGAATCAGCAGGAGTGGAGACTTGACCAAAAGCATGAGGTGTGGCAAGAGCAACAATTGTTCACTAACCATATCATATGAAAGAACAGTGGATCCCGATAGAATCTAGTTTCGTATGGAATGAAGCTCTGGTGGTAGGCCAACAAGTGCCATTATCATGAAAAACTTGCTACGTTAGTCGGCATGAGTTGTTGCATCACTAGTAAAAGACATTAGGGATTGAAAATCAGCCATTAAATGATCAAGCTTACCAAGATAAATCTGCACGTCCATATTTTCAAGCTTCAGAGATGTGAGACTGAGAATGAGGCTATAGAGGTGGTGGGTGTCGTTGGAATAGACCTTCTTAGCCTTTTCCCAGACATCATAGCAAGTGGTGAATGCTTGGTATTGCGGCTGGAGTTTCGACGCAATGGAAAACCATAGGACAGTGCATAAGGATGTGTCAACTTGCCTCCATTTTGAGCGATCTTTAGTAGGAATATCCTTGGCTTGTTTGGTCAAGTGGTCTTCACGGCCTTGATCTTGAAACCAAAGCTTGACAGCAGCAGCCCAAATGCTGTAGTTGACTGTCTCGGTCAGTTTTTCACACAGGATAAGTGGAACCTTGGTGAACGTCACGGTGTCGGAATCGAAGTTATCACCCATGAGTGTATGAAGGTGAAAAACTGCTGGATAGGGCGCCGGGTGGTAGGGAAGGCGGCAGAAGTGGCGGCGGACGGTGGGCCAAGCCGAAAAACGGCGAAAAACGCGATCTGAGTGCGCGTGCGTGGGGGACACGCGCCGAAGTCTGGCCGTGCGTCGGGGCGCGTGCGGCGGTGGATAGGGACGCGCTTTAGGCGGTCGGGTCGACTCGGGGCGGCGGTTCGACAGGTGGTGGCAGACCAGAGGTACGAGTCACGGTTGCGGAGAAAAGTGGCTTCTCAGTCGCGGCATGTACTGTTCACGCAGGAAAACCGAACGGCGACTGAGGCAGAAACAGGGAAATAGGATCAAAAACCTAAACCTACTGATACCACGTAAAGGTTGTATTGGAATGTTGTGTGTCTAATGTGACCACACAGTGTATATTTATAATCAAGTGAAATGTACAAATAAGAAAACGTAATGAATTCTAATAATTACAATATCGACAAGAATCCCAAATTAAACGTATTCTTAACAGATGGCAAAACCGGTTGGGGCTGTATCCTCAAAAACCAGTAAGGAGAAACTGTTTTTGCAGCCTGCAGAAGAGAGAATATTGCAACAGACCCAGTTTTGGCTGAAAAGTTGGATGTGCGATGGTGTCTTCAACTAATCAACTCGCTATTGATCAACAGGTTTATGATGTTGTTATTTATTCTGAAGCATTAGTGGCTGTTAATTGTTTAAATGGTAGAACTTTTATTGTTGCTATAGAGTACATTATCCAGGATTGCAAGGCTCTTTATCTCTAGATTAGATGTTGTTTCTGTTTCCCATATTGGTAGAGAGTAGAGACTCTAATACTGAGGGCTGAGGCTCATAATCTAGTTAGAATTGCAAAATTAGCAGGTTCAAGGTCATGGTTGGGGAATGTCCCACCCTTGATGCTTTTCTTAGATGTAACGACCCTGATTATTATCAATGAATGATGTGTTGACTTCGAAAAAGACTTTCACCCCAAACAAATGTAAGATAATGTTTCCAGCACTGTGAGGAACATGACATCCACGCACCAATATGTCGTATATAAGTCGGCAAAAGAAGCTGATTTGTTCCTCCTCACCTATGATTAAAAAAATGATTTCTAATTCATCTGTATAGAGTAACGTAAAATCAATTAAACTAGTAAACTTGTCATCAATCACACAATAAGCATGATTAGCTCAATTGTCAATGGCCTTTTATCAATAAATATATATGGTTAGAATTCAAGATACAAACCCAAATCTCATGTAACTAAAACACCAGCTTAATTGGGCGTAATAATTGAATTGAACTGAGGAATAAATTAATATACACCGACAAAATGTCACCAGCCATTCATTTCTCCCTCTTTTGTTCTTCTCACAAGTCACGCATGTATGGGACAATTTCCAAAAGTGACCAATCAATGAGGAAGAAACAAAAAGGGCAAAAAAAAAAAAGAGAAAAAACAAAATCAAAAAAGATCTTTGAATTCTTGTTGAAGGGCCTCTTCCAACCACGATTCAGAACCCTCCATAAGTTCAGGGCTCAATCGAAACATTAAAACACAGAACTCCAATTGGTTGAGAGCCCCATCGCCATCAAAATCACCTTGCGTAACCATAGAGCGAAGATCTTCATCGCTGAAACCGTCAAGGCCCATCAAAGCGGAATTCTTCTTGAGGCTATCAAAAGTGATGACACCTTTATCAGAATCCTTCAAGAGGTTGAACCCATTGCATAGCTCATCTATAAGGCCGTCTCCGCCAAGCTTGTTGGCCATGAAAGGAAGGTAGTCATGGAATTGGGGTTGTGGGTCTTGTGATGCCATGGTGTATGAAGAGAGAGAGGTTGTGAGAGATGGGTGGTAAATTGTGAAGAAGGAAATGGGGAATAAATAGAAAGAGAAAAAGGAGAGGAATTGGACGGTGTTTTCCGAGAAGGAGAGGGTATTGAATTGATAGAAGACAAGTGAGGTAGGGATTAGGAAGAGAGTGACTTGTGTTGGATTGGAGTTAAGAGTTACTTGCCTAGTTGCCTGTGACTTTCGCAGAAGGGCGCACGAGGGTAAAACCGTCCACCAAGAAGTATGGAAATTCTTCGGCTGTCTCTTGGCAATTGCAAATTGGAATTCCGAGTCATCATTTTCAAATGGGCTAATAATAGCCTAATATTTCAATGGGACCGGGGGAGAATTGTTATTTTCTTTTTGTCAAAAAAAATTGTTATTTTCTTATAATGGGTTTTTTACTATTATTAAGATTGTCAAAACCGTACTGGACACCGAATTGGGAGAGTGACTAGTTCAAGATTTAAAGGTTGAACCGAGGTTAGATCGGGTTTGGACCGGAAATAATAAATAATAAACTTTAAATGTTTAATGTAGTATATTATTGAGCAATATATATTATAATATCTAATATTAAATTTATGATATTAAATTTTAATATAAATAACGATATTATAATTAATTACGCTAGCTTTTATTGTTAAAAATGTAAAAAATGTATATATCTTTTAGTTTTAATGGTAAAACGAAAAAAAAAAGTGAAAATAATGGTAAGATATTTTGATTTGATGATAGATAATGGTAAGATATGAGTTTGGCAGAGTGTACTCGATAAGACAAGACAATTCGATGCCATTATTTATGGGATAATGTGATGATGGCTTTCAAAATTTACCTACTGATACGTTTCTTCTCCTTTTTTATTTTTTAATATATTAATTATTTTTATTTTAGTTTTGTTTTCACTCACCTTTACGGCTTTACTTCTTTTTCCCCCAATTTTCATAAACGCATAACGCGAACACAGCAGTTGCCAACCCTCTTCTTTCTTTGCTCTTTTCTTTACCCCCTCCTCTCTCTCTCTCTCTCTTCCTGTTTGTTAACCTGGTGAGGAAGGAGGGGCAGTTGCATCAACAGCCATAGAAATAGATGAAAAGTTGTGGGTAACCAGAAAACGTGGAGAGGGAGATGTCAGAAGCGTGATACACGACAACACTGAAAGCGTGGCTGAAGTCATCAGGAACGCCATGTGAGCCTATTTCCAGTTTTTTTCAAACCGGTGAAAACTGGCAACCCACCGGTTTTGTCCGATTTACCCGGTTTAGTGCCGTTTCGACAGTTTTTCTAGCGGTTTTTTGACAGTGCGGTTCAGGGAGCCTATCGGACTGGATGGGTGTTCGGTTCCCAGTCCGACCGGTTGAGATCCGGTCCAATTTTGACAACTATTATTATTATTATTATTATTATTCCCGGTACATTAAGAGCATCTTTAGTGCAAAACAACTAAATGGGTTGCTTAAATTGCTTACCCATATCACATAAGATTTAAGAACCCATAAAGAACCCAACCACAATTTCTTCCGATGGTGGTTTCTAAACAACCCATCTCTTGACATATGTTTATATTATTTTATTTCCACTTAATTTTTTATCCAAATTTAAATATTAATTCAATTATTTTAATTAATACATATAAAAATATTAAATATTAAAAAAATAGAAATTTTGGTTTAATTAATTTTTAGCATAATAAATTTAAAACAAAAAGAAATACATAATATTAAAAAATAAAAAGCGATGTGAAATACATAAAGATTTGTAAGACATAATATTACATTTTAACCGAAATACAAAATATTACATAAAAATTTAATTTTAGTTATTTTCACGCCCAAACTGCTTCCCAAATATGCTCCACCAAAAATATGCTACATAAGTCCTCGCTAATTTCTTCTTAATAATTTCACAACAAAAATTATGATTTTCAAGTTGCGCATCATCCATCCCTCGATACATCCTTCATGAGGATTTCATACAATCTTTGGTATGCTCTCCGCCTCCTTTACCTTGCACTCGCCTCCTTTGCCTCGCTCTCGCAAGCTTTGCCTCACTATTTTTGTCATGGCAATATTTTTTACAGATATAGCGACTTCCATTGCAGCCAAATCTACAACGGTGTTGCTATTTCCTCGCTTCTTCCTTTTTTGCCTTTTTGTCCAATTAGGCGATCTGTTGGGATTGATGAGTCATATTCTTCACAACTAATTGGCGTATCTGGATTCGATGATGATGAGTACGTCCGATCACTTGTCTTTGATCTCTTTGAAGAGTTGTTCATTGATTCTCCTTTCCATTTAGGCTCATTTCTCAATAACCTCCATGCATGCTCAAATTTGAAACGCTCCTTTGCTATTTGAGAATAAAGCTTAAACGCCTCCGACATGACATCATTCTCTGATTTATAGCTTGTGTTGTCTTTAACAGCTATTTTGTAGCACCAGCAAAACTTTTGTACTGAAGCATTCATCTTATGCCATCGAGATTTCAGGCACCCGCCTCCTCTCTATAAGTCGCCCGCGATAGTTGTTATAGTTATCTCTTATTCTTGCCCAAAGCTATCTCGCTTTTGGTCAACTCCCACGATTGGATCCTTTGAAATGTTGAGCCATGTCCGAATAAGCAACTCGCCTTCCGTGATTCAACCTGACACGTTTGTTCTTCTTAGTAGTACCTCTTCTTCTTCATCGAGCGTAATGTTTTCCAATTGAGTGGAGAACGGTGGGACTTGAGACTTCGGAGATGGACCCGATTGGTGATTAGGTTCATTGTTAGGAGACTCCATGTTCTTTGTTGGTACCCATTGGAGGCCTAAACCACATGGTGGGATTGACCGGTTGTTGTGGTGGATACATAAACTGGTGGGGATTTTGAGAATTGTTGCCGGAAGGGGGTTGGTTTTGCAAAAAATTCATGTAGGCCATATATTGAAGATGATTGGGATCCATTTGACAAAAAATAAACAAGATTGAGACTTGATAACAACAAAAAAAATAGAATTGAAAGATGACAAAGTGAGTGCAAAATGAAGTGAATAACCCTACATATTTGTATATGAGATAAAATTATGGCCGTTTAATGTTGAAACGGATCAATTTTATCTACAACGGATAAAATTATGGCCGTTTAATTTTATCTACAACTGGTCAAACGGGCGTATTTTAATTTTTTTAACGCATTTTTTTTGCTTGAAGCTTCCAGATGCTCGCTGCTCAGCCTTCATTTCTTCATTTCTTCATCCCTTCGCTCGCCTCAGCCTTCCCTTCGCTCGCCTCAGCCTTCCCTTCTTCATTTCTCCATTTCTTCGCTCGCTGCTCAGCCTTCCCTTCTTCCCTTCTTCATCAGCCTTCCCTTCTTCCCTTCTTCCCTTCTTCATCAGCCTTCCCTTCTTCCCTTCTTCGCCGCCTCTTCCCTTCTTCCAGCACCGCCTCTTCTACTTCACCTCTCCGTCAGACATCTCGTCCCTCAGTCTCTTCTTCTCCCCCAAACTCTTCTTCTCCCTCAATCCTCTGCCACTGCCCCCACGCTCTGACCTTCTCGTGTTTTTGCTTCGTCTCCCTCTCCCTCTCATCTCTCTGCCCCCATCGCCCAGATATGACCAGATCGTGCGAGATCGCAGCCACCATGACCGGATCTGACCAGATCGTGCTTCCTTCGCAGCCACCATGACCAGATCTGTAATTTATTGTGATTCTGTAATTTTTTGTGATTCTGTAATTTATTCTTTTGATTTGTATGTTTGTTTTGTAGTTTTTAATTTAGATCTGTGATTTTTTTATTTCATTTTCTGTTTCACCATCTTCATTTTCATGGTTTCTATGTTTGGTTCATTGTTTCTATTGTTTCTGTTGTGAATCTGTTTTTTTCCCACTCGTTTTGGATGATTTTCTGTGATGATGTGTGAGAAAAAAATAATTTTTAAAGATAAGATACGGTTGTTGAGGGTTGGCGAGAGAAATGTCGTAAATGATAAGAAATGGCACGTCAGCAAACTCCAACGCAAGTTTCTTATATCTGCCGTTCCATATAGTTTAGCAACGGGGTAGTTTACCCCATTAAAGATGCTCTAAGAGGCCCAGCAGCCTGACACACGCACACAGGGAAGGGAGAAGTGGAGGCAATGGGGATCAAACCCCGCCTCACGCAAATGTCCCAGGCGACTATTGTCACTCGGCCGGACATTATTATTATTTGAAAAGGTGCTTGTTAGTTGTTACAACATGCAAACAACAACTCATGTTCACTTTTTTTTTACGCGACATATTAGATAAAATTAAACTCTTCTCCCTTAAAAGATTTTTGAATTACATTTCTCTCACCTCTTATGTTAAAATATGCACTTCATTCCCCTGAGTAAATACTCTTCCTATTACCTAATATAAGCAAAAAAAGTCCAGGTATTTGGTCTAAATTTAAACCTAATACATAGACTTTTTTTTCCTTATATTCGGTAACAGAGGGACGTATGTATTATGTTTTAGTCCATCTTAATATAATCAAACTTCTGGTGCATATTTTTCTCTCTCTATCTTTTTGATTCACAATATCATTGACATAATATTTTAAACCTTATTATCAAATATGGAGCAATAAAAGATAAAATAAAAATATTTGACAAATTACTAAAGATGGAAAAAAGGTTACTTAAAACTAAATTTTAGCTTCTAAAGTCATAAAATTAACAATAAAGTGTTCAAAATTAATTATCATTCACATTGAAAGTTATAAAGAAAGTGGAAAGGAATTCCTAAATGATGGTTTAAAGTTATTTTCTGCCATTAAAAGATCTGTTTATGTAAAAATAAATTAACTGTAATACATATTTGGGGAGTGTTGTCAATACACTCTTTAACACTCTATTCCCAATACTCACTCTCTTATTGATTAAAACTCAAATGGGTCCCACGTAAATTTGGTGGGACTCATGAATTTCAACCAATAAAAGAGAGTGTGTTGGAGAGAGAGTGTTCCTAGTATTTCTCTACATATTTACTTCTTAAGGGAAGGGAGTGTAATTCAAATATCTCTCGTGGGAGGGGAGTATAATTTACTCTACATGTTTACTTTTCAAGGGGGAGAGTGTAGGTTTTAACATTAGAGGATAAGAGAGAGTAATTCAAACTTCTTTCCATGAAGGGGATTGTAATTTACCCTGATTTTTTTAGTTAGTTTTTTTGGCTAAATTATACTTTTTGTCCCTTATGTTGATTTTATGTTTTGGTTTGGTCTCTTATGTATTAAAAGTTTCGAATTGGTCCCTTATATATAAAAGTTATACTAATGTGGTCCATCTTTTTTTTGTTTCGAAATGGTTCCTTATGTTACAAAAATTATACCAACGTGGTCCTTTTTTGCCCCTTGTTTTGCAAAGAAATTGACCATATTGGTATAATTTTTGTAACATAAAGGACCACTTCGAAATAGAGGACCACATTGGTATAACATTTATACATAAGGGACAAATTCGGAACAAATAATATATAAGAGACTAAACTAAAACTTAAAATAAATATAAAAGACTAAAAATATAATTTAGCCTAATTTTTTAGTTACACAAGTGATATCTTGGAAAATGATGTGACGAAGTTTCTAATTTAGAAAGCGTACCTTATGGCTTTCATGTCATTTTCGGGCATGGGGAGTGTGAGAACTCAAAAAGGCCAATGGAACTTATTGTGTGATAAAATCCTGGTCTTGTGTTGATGACTTAGTCTTCCTGAACGGTTCAAACAGTGCATCTAAAATAATATTGGTTTATTATGCAGACAACAAAGATAAGAGCATAGGCCATGACCAAAAAGAAGAAGATAAGAGGATAGGCCAAACATACCATCGGTGAATTTATGGATTTGTTAACTCCACCTCCCTTTTTAATTTTGTCACGCCCTTCCCCAACAAAAAACAAACTTACCCCCATACCATTTTTTTGGTTTTTCGCGTGTAACCAGAGGTCATCCTATTCGAGATACGGCCAGACACTAAATATGAGCACTTCTCTCAATGACAGGGTAGGTCCTTAGATTTTGGGTGCTTTGAGCAAACCAAGAAAATGATGTCCTCTTAATCATTTAAATTCTATCCTTCTAGCATTTTTGTTGTTGCAAAGTCATGAATAATTTGTTCATAATCAATGTTCTTTTAAAAATTATTTTTGATAGAAATGATCAAAACAAGACTGTTTACTCTATCTTGTGATATAGTGTGTGTTTGTATTAGATTGTGGCTCCCAAAACTCCGCATGCCGTACGCGTTTGATAAAAGCCACCCATTGGAAGCTTCAGAAAAAATCAAAAACTAGTGCATTGGGAATCGGAATTTGCAATTTTGCGGTGAAAAAAATCTGAGCCAAACAGATTCATAGTAGATAGTAAATAAGATGTTAACAATTTCAAATTAGAAAAATTACTTTCAGCAAATACAACAGTAACAAGATGGTTAATATTATTCTATAAGTCGTGCATGCATTATGAAAACAATTAAATGTCTTCAAAGAATTCAATATCATATAGCTTGATTTTGATTCAACGGTTAAAACCTCACTAATGACTTTTAATTGTTCAAATGGAATTTCACCATTAAGATCATAAGAATTATCATGTTTTAAGAAAGTTTCAAGATGTTTGCAACATATATATTTTCAATTCATTACCATAAAATGATCTAAGCTTTTCAATACAAAACAAAAATCCAAAAATTCTCCTTATATGTGTTGCACTGCTCAAATCTTCTAGTAAGTGAGCCAATTGATTCATCTACAATATATAAAAAATAATAAATCATAAAAAATTCGGTTGTGTGTATTAAGAGAAATTTTCATCATAGTATTTTTTCCTACGAATTTGACATTTTTGAACACACATTCAATCTCCATTTCTTTAGCATTTTTTCAGCACTAAAAATAACAATAACAATTTTTTCTGCTGAAACCCTAAATTTTACACCTAAATGACTATCATTGTTTTAGTGCCCAAGATCACAAATGTATTCTTGTTGATATAAAGAGAAATGGAACGCCACCCGTTAGTTGACTTGGTTTCAGGAAACAACTTGTTTAGTTACTGCTTTTGTTTAATTTTTAAAATAAAATTGTATATAATTTAAGATATATAAAACTTTTATTTTAATATCTATATATATTAATAAGAATTTTTTTTTGGTTCCCCTAAAAAATTGAGCCCTTGGGCAGTCACCCCTCTGACCGTGCTTAGAGCCACCACTCTGATCGTGCTTAGGGCCACCACTGTTTAGCAGGAATTTAAACCTTAGATCCTCACATTATGAGGGACTAACTCCTTCTGCTAGACCCAACCCTATGATGGGTGAGTTCCCTCCTAAGTGGGACCCATAAGATATGGTGTTATTTTATTTGTCAGATATATGAAAAATATGGTGCATATATGTTTTTCCAATTAAAAGAGGAAATAGAGAATATTTACAAAAAGGAAATAAGGGAAAACATATCTCAATAAATATAAATAAATCGGTGTCACAACTCAATAGAATCAGGTCAAAATATATTTCTTGTATTTGTTGCTCTTCTTCTATAAATGAGGATGGCATATATATGTGAGAAAAAGGTGGTGCAAAATGTTGAGAACACCCGAGAGAAGGGTAGCCATGCAACACAAGCACGTGAGAAAAAATGTAGGGTAGGTTTCCAAGTTTCAGACCAGAAACTTGTAGTGTGGGACGAGTGTTATCATTCTTTGTAACTATTAAGTGAGGCATTTGAGTTTGTAAGGTGATACACAATTTGAGTTAGGTTTTTCAAAGTTTGTGCCAGAAAATTTGTTATATTGTGGGGTGGGTTACAATACAATCTTGTAATCTTATCTTATTTGCGATAGTAGAAATATTGTTGTGGTGTTCTGTAGATGTAGGAAAGAGGTGCCGAACTACGTAAATCATTGTGTCCTTTTTATTCTTTTCTGTGTGTGGAGATTCCCCAACACTGGTATCAGAGATCACTGGGCGTATGTGGGTAAATCAGAGTACTGCGTGGGAATTTTTCTCAACAGTGGTATCAGAGCTAATGGTTCAAATGACGATGCAACTAGACAGGGACCAGCTCAAAGCCATTGGTGCGACCAGGTGACCAGCTGAGACAAGTATTGAAGAACATGTGGATCCGTGTGTAGATCCTTGTATCGAAAGTCTTCTTGACAATGGAGGCCAGGCAGCTTGTCCTGTTGATGGCAGATCACGGCGGTACAAGTACAAGTAGTCCTTGTGTCGAAAGTCTTCCTAACAATGGAGGTCAGGCGACAGATCACAGCGGTACAGGTACAAGTAATGTCACCATTGAAGACTTCAATATTCGTAGACATGAGACGTTGGTGGAAAACACATAAAGATAGAAGTTGGATTGAGGGGGAGCTTACGTCTATTGCAGGGGGAGCTGGGAAGGAAAAAAGCAGGTATAGTTGAGCGGTATCATCTTACTTGAGTCGGGAAGAGGACATTTCTTGGGTGGGTTCCCTCCTAAGTGGGACCCACATGATATGATGTTGTTTTATTTATTTGTCAGATATATGAAAGATATGGTGCAAATATATTTTTTCAATAAAAAGAGAAAATAGAGAATAGAGAATATTTACAAAGAGGAAATAAGGAAAAGTATATCTCAATTAATATAAAAAAAATCAGTGTCATATCTCAACAGAGTCAAGTCAAAATATATTGCTTGTATTTGTTGCTCTTCCTCTATAAATGTAGATGGCATATGGGAGAAAAAAGGTAATGCAAAATGTAAAGAGCACCCGAGAGAAGGGTAGCCATGCAACACAAGCACGTGAGAAAAAAATATCGGGTGGGTTTCCAAATTTCAGACCAGAAAACTTGTATTGTGGGGTGAGTGTTATCATTCTTTGTAACTCTTGAGTGAGATATTCGAGTTTGTAAGTTAATACACGATTTGGGTTAGGTTTTTCAAGTTTTTGCTAGAAAACTTGTTATATTATGGGTGGGTTACAATACAATCTTGTAATCTTATCTTATTTGTGATAGTGGAAATATTGTTGTGGTGTTCCGTGGACGTAGGCAAGAGGTGTCAAACCATGTAAATTATTGTTTCCACTTTATTCTTTTGTGTGTGTGGAGATTTCCTAACACTAGTATCAGAGATCCTTAGGTGAATGTGGGTAAATCAGAGTGCTGCGTATGAATTTTTCCGAACACCCTATTGGTAATCCCACTACAAGAATGTTTGGCATTTCCTAGGGCCAAAAACCCTAGGAAATGCCCAAAAACTGTAGGAAAATGACAAAATTTTTGAGGCCCATGAGGCAGTAAGTTATTCGCTAGTAGGAAACAGAAACTGAGGGTTTTTAAAAAATGGCCGTCGAAAATTTCTTACGATTAGAGCCCCTAGGATATTTTCGAGGGGCAAAGCCCCAGGAAATTGCGTAACAAAAAAAAAAATTGCGTGCGGTACCTAGGGCTCTGACCCTAAGAAACTGTAAGCATATTAATTTTTTTTTTTTTGCTTCACCGAGGAAGGGAGCCCTAGGTTAAAGAGTCTGAGTTCATAAAAATAACTAAATTTAATTAGTTTAAATAACTGATTAAATTTAATTTTTTTCCAAATTTAATTAGGAAAAAAAAGTAATTTTTTTTAAATTACAGGAATATTAATTTTTTTTAAATAATTTACAGTAATATTAGTTTGTTTTTAATTTTTTTTAAAAACAGTCATTTCTCATTAATTTTTTTTAAATATTGCATTTTAATAAAAAACAGTAATTTATTAATTGGAATATTAGAAAACTCCTAATTAATTTAATTCCAAAATTTAAAAAAAGAAAATGCAGAAATAAACAGAAAGAAAAAATACATAATAAATTTCAATAATAACATTACAAATTCAAAACAAATTAAATAAATACATAATTAAAAATTAAAAAAATTAACATAGAATCAATGGAATGTCTTGCTCCATCTTATTGAGATCATCCTCTTCAATGATGCAAAACACAAATTTTTAAAAAACTGGCTCAATTCAGTTAGTGGGTTCAAAACATGTACTGACAACTTAATGAAGGCAATAGGAAGCAAACACTCCATGAATACATGACAATCATGACTCTTCATTCCTGTCATTTTCTCGTTGTCGACATTGGTACACCTTGCTAAATTGGAAGAATAACCGTCTGGCATCTTGAGTTCTGTTATCCACTGATAAACCGATTTTTCATCTTCAGGGGATAATGTCTAATTGGCCACCGGTTGTTAGGTCTTTCTGGTAGCAGGGTCATGCATCAACCACAAATCCTTTCTCCTGCAGTAAATTTCTAAGTCCCTCTGCGCCTTCTCGTTATCTTTGGTTTTGCCTTTCACACTCATCACAGTGTACCATATGTTATCAAAAAAAATTCTTCTCAATGTGCATAACATTGAAATTGTGTCTCAATAAATTGTCTTTCCAACATGGGAGATCTCAAAAAAATACTTCTTTTTGTCCAATTATGCCACCGTCCAACCTTCCGGTCGGTGAATCTCACCGTCAATCAGTTTTTTGGCAGATTCTAAACTCTTGTCCATACCTCCTCCGATGTTAACCTGTGCGGTGGGTCTTCATTTTCAACCATCCCTTTTACGAAGGCATTCTTCTGCTTCCTAAATGGATGATCGCTTGGTAAGAACCTGCGATGCGAGTCAAACCAAGACGGCTTCCCCCCATGCTCCAAGGTAAATGCCTTTGTGTCCTTCATTCAAATCGGACACGCCAATTTACCATCAGTCCCCCATCCAGATAACATGCCATAAGTAGGGAAGTCGTTAATGGTCCACATTAAGGATGCTCTCATGATAAAATTTTGATTTCGAGCAATATCATACATCAAAACACCAGCCCACAACCTCTTCAAATCATCGATTAAAGGCTGTAAATAGATATCAATACCGGTAGTTAGTGAATTTAGGCCCAAAATGACATAAGATAAGAACATATAGGGCTTAGACATGCACGTATCAGGAGGAAGATTGTATGGGGTGACAATAACTAGCCAATAAGAATAGGGTCTAGTCGACGACTGGATATACGGTGTAAACCCATCAGAGCATAACCCAAGCTGGACAATGCGTGGATCCATGGCGAAATCAGGATGTACCCGATCAAAGTGCTTCCATGCCTCACTATCACATAGGTGGCGTAACTGATCCAAAGTTCTTCTATTTTCATAATGCCACGTCATTTTACCTGCAGTTTGCATCGATGCAAACATTCTTTGCAGCCTTGACACGATGGGAAAATAAAACATTGCCTTCCTCGAAACTGGTTTACTCCTTCTCATCTCAGTATTGCGCTGACAATATCTTAGCTCATGGCAAAATCTACATTCCATCAACGCAGCGTCATTTGTGCCAAATTCGTTGTCGTCATTCAACATGCAACCAGTGACACAACAATCGATCGTCTTAACACCTAATCCCAGCTTTGATGCCAACCTTTTAGCATCACAATAACTCTGTGGCAAACCATCTTTAACAGGTGTTGCATCCAACATCAGTCTGCTCATAGCATCCATGCACTGATCCGAAGCATTATAGGTTAACCTGATACCTAAAAGCCTCATACACATTGATAATTTAGAGTCTTGAGACCCTTCGTACAATGGCTTATTTGTCTCTGTTAAAAGATTATAAAATCTTTATGCTGCCTCATTATGAAGTTCTTCCATGTCTTCGTGTTGTTGCTCCTCGAGCGACACATTCACGCCGAGTGCATCGAAATCATCCTCTGCATCACATCAAACTGCTCATAACGTTGATATTCTATATCCGTTGGGCCACTACTCGAAGCACCTGGCCAATTCTCTTCAACTAGCCATAAATTGATACTGGGAGCAACTTCACCATGACTAGTCCAAATCCAATAATTAGGCATGAACCCGTACTTATACAAGTCATGTTTGACCTCACTTGGAGTCTTAACGGGAACGCACTCGTATTTCTCGCATGGACATCTCGTCCCACCTTCGATTCTGAAACTTTCCTGATGCCTTGCGTGGCAAACAAAGGCTTTAACCCCTTTTACAAAATCTTCTTTCAAACCCCTTCTTCCAGAAAACAACCTATTATACATCCAACTACGATCCATTTTCTGCATGTTATAAAGACACAGATCGATATAGGTAAACACGATACATCGGCCTTACATACAACTACTCCCTTTCTTTAAATGGTATACGAATCTATCTCATTCAAGAAAAAACTTTTTCTGGCCTCGTAAAATAGTTACTTCTTATTTTCTCATTTACCTATATAGTAGACAAAATTTCGGCAGCATCTCCCTTTGTTCTTTAAGTACATGAAATGATCATGATGAATACCGCAATCAAATATGCACCTAGAGAACAAAAGGAAATGCATCGGACCATCTCATCAAATATAGGTAATGGGAAATTAACAAAAAACCATTATACAAGTAAAGAAATTTTTTTTTTCCTCAAATTGTCCCACTTGGACAATTCAAGAATCAATGTATATATATATATATATATAGAATCTCAAACAGGAATTAATACTAAGGTTTCTCTCCGATATTTAAATTAAAAACATAAACAATAAAATAAAGCCAATAAATTGTGGTCTCCGATAGGCTCTCCAGTCGGTATACTAAGCTAATATACAATACAAACAATTATAATAATAAAAATATTGTTATAATTAAGTAATCTAATATTATAACTTAATATACATTTTCCCGACATATAATTTGCAATTATCCTAATATATAGCAATTAACAATTATCATAACAAAATTGTAATTTATTAAACTCTTAAACACATATATAAAACTATGTTAATATATAATTCCATTCAAAAAAAATCTCTATTCAAATGATTATTAACATATATTAATTAATATATATTATAACAAAATCAACATATTTTAATTATTACAGCTAATCTTCATTTTTCATAACATGTATTTTTCATAATCATAGTATAATAATAATATTTAAAATTAAATATAATGAAATAAACCTTAAAAGTAACATATATTCATTAAAAATATATATATAATAAACATTTAAACACATATATAAGATTATTGTAATGCCCCGACTCTAATCAGGGTATTACTTAACAATTAATAAGAATTAAAGTTAAATAGGGAGAAATTTTTCGCATTACAAAATAAATATAGAAAACGAACCTTCAAAACACAGTAACTTGGATCAGAGTTTTGAACATGCGGAACTTTACAATGAAAAGAATAAACAAAAACAATTGAAATTTGTACATGATTCCCTAACATCACTTTAACTTAACCTAAATATATAAGACACAATAAATAAAGACTTGACTCGCGATCCGGCTATACCAATGTTTGACATCTTCTGTCACTGACCAAGTGTGAAGCGTCCCAATAACGCTACCCCATCTTCAACAATGTACCTGTCACTAAAAATAAAAGGAACGGGGTGAGATAAAATCTCAGTGAGTCCTCCACGGACTCCTCACTACCTCTCATCGAATCATACTATTTCAATAATCATAATTGAGGCATTTAAGACCAAAACACTTTTCATATACAAAACATAAACTCTTTCTTTTTTAAAACATAACCTGTGTTAGGCACCTTTAGCGTGAACGACCAAGGATGCACTAACCTGAGTCTAAATTGCTATATTGTTGGGCATGTTTATTTCGGTCCAATATACACTTAGAAACACTTAGTATATTGCCAGGCATGTTTATTCTGGTCCAATATACACCTAGTATATTGCCGGGCATGTTTATTTTGGTCCAATATACACTTAGAAACATTTATTATATTGCCGGGCGTGTTTATTTCGGTCCAATATACACTGTATAACATTCATGTTAAAACCAGACATAGAAATACATATCAATCACGCAGAAAAACATATAGTCATTCTCTCCTCTCATGAGGAATCCTACATCAAGTCCATAAGTGTCTTGATCCTAACTTATGCATTATTAATGCATACACGTAAGGAAATAGGCATACAAGCACAATTCACTCGTTCATAAACACATTAGTCATACATAAGCAAACCTCAATTCTATAGGGGTTAAAACACCAAAAATCATGTATTCCTAATAACTCATGCATTAGAATCCATACTTGTAGTAGGTATTCTTATTCAAGTACTTCCATGAAAGAAACATAAGGATAATACGTCTTCTAAACTGAGAATAAAAGCTCCACCCCTTTAGTATCTCATCTAGTTCTTAATAAGTATTATAGGCTTACTTTAGGGATTTCAAGCTTTGAACCTGGATCCCAAGCAAAGGACCTTAACATTACAACACTAAGAGCATAAACTCCCATTCAAATCTAAACCATTTCCAAGGATTTCTCATGCCTAAACACGAGTTCTAATTCAATAATATGAGTTGGGGAAGTCATCTAAAGGTTAGGAACGGCCCCATGGGTGCTTCAGTGTGAGAAAACATAATTTTACGCTTCTAGACGCGCGCGCCGTGTACATTTGCACATTTTGGTTTTGTTTGGGAGCACGTCACACGCACCCAGGGGCATGTCGCGCACCCCTCTGGAGAATTTTTTCTCCAGAAGAACATTAACTTCGGGAATTTTATTAAAATACCAAACGGAGTCAGAATTGGGAAAATGACCACTCGTTGAAAGCTTAGGATGTCTAGTTTCTGAATCTAATTTTTATTTTAGAAAATAACCATCCATTTAGTACAGTTTTACAAAAGAATACACTGATGTAAAGAAACGAGACAGCTACTGTCCCTTAACTTGTAACTTCAATATCTAATTCAATTTTTAACCTTTTCAAGTGATTCTTGTGCTCATTCTGAGGCACTTTGAGTCTAGTTTCAATGAACTAAACCTCATCCCAATTGGAGCTTTGTGGATCTCGGAATAAGCAAAATATCTTACATATGTTTGTGGGGGGTTGGGGACGGCAGCCAGCCCTTAACCAATCCCATTAAATTACCACTACTTTTACTTAATCCAAACCATTTCTAATCATATCATGAAACTAAATAAAACATCATAAAAACATGTAAGTAAATAGTAAGAAAAACCTAATGGGGGTTTTATGGTTGCCCACAACCTAAAATGAAGGACTCATAATTTCTCCAAGACCTTGAGTTACAGGTGGTGAAGCCTTGCTTCTCTTTCTTCCTCTTCTTCAAATTCGTGGTCCTTTTTTCCCCCACCTAGGGAAACTTCAATCTTCACCCAAATCCAACATTTAAGCTTTCAAATTTTCTATTACAAGCAAGGATGAAAGAACCCCATGATTTTCCCTCTTTTCCTCCTAATCCCATGAACCCTAGAAATTCATCTTCTTCTCTTCTCCTTGGAGGTAGCAGCAGCATGAAAATGGAGAAGGAGGGAGGATGAGAGAGCTCGAGCAAGATGGAAGGAAAGGAGATGAGGGATTCAAATGGTGTGGTATTCTTCTCTTCCTCCTATTCTTCCTTTTCCTCCTTTCTTCTTCTTCTTCTTTTTCTTTCTTTCTTCCTCTTCTTCTTTTTGCTGCAGCAGAAAAACGAGAAGGAAGGAGAATATGAGGTAGAGTGAGGCGTGGGAAGAGAGGAAAAAGGGAAAAAAAAGAAAAAAGAAAGTGTTCTCACTTTGGACCATCTTGCCGTTAATTTCTAGTGCTAACTTGCTCATACACCCTTCATTTTTCTTCAAACTTTCATAATACCCTTTCCAATCACACCCTTAATTATTTCATAACATCCAATTTGATTACACAACCATCAATTTAGGACATAATAAAGCCTAAATTAATTGAGCTAAATAATTAAATTAGGCGGGATGTTACATTACTTCCCTCCTTTTAGGAATTTTGTCCCCAAAATTCGTCCTACCTTCTTACCTTATGCTAACAATACCTGTGGTCTTTAAAGATGTTCAACCTTTCGGTGAATATCCCTCATACTCCCACATTAGTGTTGGGAAAATCCTAGACTCCTCCATGGAATCCCAATAACATGCGAAATCTTCTTACGTCCTTTGTCTTTGGAAGTCCTTGAAGTCGTTAACTCTTGCAAGACATCAATTGATTAATCTAATCATGATTACATTAACCGACTATAGGCTAGGTCTCAACTGAGTAATGTACCTTAACCGGTTGAAACTATGTCTATAATTAGTTTGGTGAACTCACGTTAGGTGATAATCAACCAATTACTTACAATCATTAATAATCTTAGATTTCCGCTGACTTGGAATGCTCGAAGCATTAACTAACCAAATTCGTCGAGCGAATTAGCACTTTATTGGATTACCTAGTTCTTGGTGATTGGAGATGGTACTAAATTACCTATTCCAACAGGTGCTAGAAGGTTATCCTAAGGGACACTTCTTCTTGAGCATTAGCGCTCTAACATAGTGATTATTATTCCCCTGAAAATCTTAAGGATTCATATAAGAATTTAGGTGATAATTGGTACGCTTTCCTTTAAGGTCCCAAATCACGAGTCCTACACTCGTTGAGATGGTTTAAGGTTTCCCAAAGGTGGAATATGGAGGTTCATAAATCAATTAAGAATCCATTCATAATAGGTTAGGCTAGACAAACTTAGTAAATAACAAGTAGGAAAACTTAATCAAGTATGAACGTCCATCTTAACTGATCAATAAGTAGGTTATACTAAATCTATAGTAAACTCCTTCATGAATTGGATAGTCCTTCAACTATGACCTTGAAACTTGAAAGTCTTGGGGTTTTCTACATTACTAGGGCCTGATCACCTTCAAGGTTCCCTAACTACAACTTAGGTGGTTGATAGCTTGACTTATCTTCATCTTCATCTTATCTTTACTAATTGAGTTAAAACTTCATCATCACTCTCTAGAATTAACTAACTTATCAAGGCCAGGTTGTCACTTTCCTCACAATATCTACTTAGAACACTATGGTTTACTTAGGCTTATCATAGGATTCCAATCAATCTAGGATCCATCCATAATGGATTAGGCTAAACAAATTTGATTAATTAACAAATATTGGAATCCTAATCGATTACAATGTCCATCCTAATTGATTAAAACCATACAACTAAGGGCCTTTACTTATCAATCCTAATTGTCTTTGAACTAAATAATCACAACAAAAAAATTGATAAGGATTACTAGACCACAACAGATTCAAGCTCAACATATCCAAAGTGACCTTTGCATTTTTTTGCTTCAAAAGTACCACCCATCCAAACTTATTAGGCTCATAAAATCTAAGCAAACGGGGAAATGTCCAGGTTCATCATTTTACTAAACATTTCATACACAGGGTCTGGCACTGACCAATTTTGTGATCATAACCCCTAATTAGACTCTCAAATATAGGTAAGGAATTCAAAGTACTCACTTACGTGTATTTGCTAGCCGAAACATACGTCACTTCAGAATTCCTCTGTGGAGAGAACACCGAAGAAAATTCAGAATATATGTCGGTGTAGGGGTGGGGACAGCAATTCACCCTTTTTCACCCAAAATGACCCGACATTTCAATCATCATACATAATAATAAAGCATTCAAATATGCAAATGTTTACCAAATTTATTTTGAACATAAACAATACCATTTGTTCAATCTCAAAAATAGTCAAGAATGAATTCTGTACAGCAATAATAAAACACTGCACATGAATTGATTACATACCTAGACTCAAACCAAGCAGAAGAATGGTAAAAATCCTAACAAAATCATTACTAAACTCAGCCAACAAATAACACATTAGAATTAGCTACATATTGGTTATAATTCGAGAAGAAACTCGGAAGTCCCTATTCATTAGACGGACGGTGTGATTTCCGCTTCCTTCTCCTAGTGGTTACATATATGTATACACCCCTACGTATGAGTATATACATATATTAAAGAATCTCGTAAATCGAGAAAATAACTATGCTAGTCTCGGTTCATCTTTATTCTCCTTATTCTTTAGACAAATCCTTGAGGTGGCCTATCTCAATAATTCATCGAAAGAACTTAGAAAATTCGGATTAACAGTCACAACTGACTCTTTCCTAAACCAGATCACTTCAAGATACACTTAACTCACAGTCCTAGAGGGTCGAACTACTTTGATACCATAATATAACACCCCGACTCTAATCAGGGTATTACTTAACACTTAATAAGAATTAAAGTTAAATGCGGAGAAATTTTTTGCATTACAAAATGAATAATAGAAAATGAACCCTTCGAAACACAGTAACTTGGATCAGAGTTTTGAAAATGCGAAACTTTACAATAAAAAGAATAAACAAAAACAATTGAAATTTGTACATGATTCCCTAACATCACTTTAACTTAACCTAAATATATAAGACACAATAAATAAAGACTTGACTCACTATTTGGCTATACCAATGTTTGATATCTTCGTCACTGACCAAGTGTGAAGCGTCCTAATAACGCTACACCATCTTCAATAATGTACCCTGTCACTAAAAATAAAAGGAATGAGGTGAGATAAAATCTCAGTGAGTCCTCTACGGACTCCTCACTACCTCTCATCGAATCATACTATTTCAATAATCATAATTGAGGCATTTAAGGCCAAAACACTTTTCATATACAAAACATAAACTCTTTCTTTTTTAAAACATAACATGTGTTAGGCACCTTTAGCGTGAATGACCAAGGATGCACTAACCCGAGTCTAAATTGCTATATTGATGGGCGTGTATATTCCGGTCTAATATACACTTAGAAACACTTAGTATATTGTCAGACATGTTTATTCCGGTCTAATATACCCTTAGAAACACTTAGTATATTGCCGGGTGTGTTTATTCCGATCCAATATACACTTAGAAACATTTAGTATATTGCTGAGCGTGTTTATTTCGGTCCAATATACACTGTATAACATTCGTGTTAAAACCAGACGTGGGAATGCATAGCAATCATGCAGAAAAACATATAGTCATTCTCTTCTCTTATGAGGAATCCTACATCAAGTCCTTAAGTGTCTTGATCCTAACTTATGCATTACTAATGCATACACGTAAGGAAATGGGCATACAAGCACAATTCACTCGTTCATAAACACATTAGTCATACATAAGCAAACCTCAATTCTATAGGGTTTAGAACACCAAAAATCATGTATTCCTAGTAACTCATGCATTAGAATCCATACTTGTAGTAGGTATTCTTATTCAAGTACTTCCATGAAAGAAACATAAGGATAATACGTCTTCTAAACTGAGAATAAAAGCTCCACAACCCCTTAGTATCTCATCTAGTTCTTAATAAGTATTATAGGCTTACCTTAAGGATTTCAAGCTTTGCACTTGGATCCCAAGCAAACTTACAACACTAAGAGCATAAACTCCCATTGAAAGCTAAACCATTTCCAAGGATTTCTCATGCCTAAACACGAGTTCTAATTCAATAATATGAGTTGGGGAAATCATCTGTAGGTTAGGAAAGGCCCCACGGGTGTTTCAGTGCGAGAAAACATAATTCAGTGCTTCTGGACGCGAGCTAGCATGCTTAGGGCACGTACCGTGCTCATTGTCACATTTTGGTTCTGTTTGGTCGCGCGTCACACGCACCTAGGGGCGCGCGCCCCTCTGGAGAATTTTTTCTACAGAAGAATGTTAACTTCGGAGATTTTATTAAAATACCAAAAGAAGTCGGAATTGGGAAAATGACCACCGTTGGAAAGTTTAGGATGTCTAGTTTCTGAATATAATTTTTATTTTACAAAATAACCATCCAATTAGTGTATTTTACAAAAGAATACACTAATGTCATGAAACGAGACAGCTACTGTCCCTTAACTTGTAAATTCAATATCTAATTCAATTCTTAACCTTTTCAAGTGATTCTTGTGCTCATTCTGAAGAACTTTGAGTCTAGTTTCACATGAGCTAAACCTCATCCCAATTGGAGCTCTGTGGAACTCGCAATGGGTAAAATATCATACATACATTTGTGGGGGGTTGGAGACAGCAGCCAACCCTTAACCAATCCCACTAAATTACCACTACTTTTACTCAATCCAAACATTTCTAATCATATCATGACACTAAATAAAGCATCAAAAAACATGTAAGGAAAGAGTAAGAAAAATCTAATGGGGGTCTTATGGTTGCCCACCACCTAAAATAAAGGACTCACAATTTCTCCAAGGCCTTGAGCTACATGTGGTGAAGCCTTGCTTCTCCTTCTTCCTCTTCTTCAAATTCGTGGTCCTCTTTTCCCTCACCTAGGGCAAACTTCAATCTTCACCCAAATCCAACATTTAAGCTTTCAAATCTTCTATTCCAAGCAAGGATGAAAGAACCCCATGATTTTCCCTCTTTTCCTCCTAATCCCATGAACCCTAGAAGTTCATCTTCTTCTCTTCTTCTTGGAGGTAGCCGTAGCACAAAAATGGAGAAGGAGGGAGGATGAGAGAGCTCGAGCAAGAGGGAAGGAAAGGAGATGAGGGATTCAAATGGTGTGGTCTTCTTCTCTTCCTCCTATTCTTCCTTTTCCTCCTTTCTTCTTCTTCTTCTTTTTCTTTCTTTCTTCCTTTTCTTCTTTTTGCTGCAGCAGAAAAATGAGAAGGAGGGAGAATATGAGGGAGAGTGAGGCGTGGGAAGAGAGGAAAAAGGAAAAGAAAAGAAAGTGTTCTCACTTTGGACCATCTTGCCCTTAATTTCTAGTGCTAACTTACTCATATACCCTTCCTTTTTCTTCAAACTTTCATAATACCCTTTCTAATCACACCCCTTAATTATTTTATAACACCCAATTTGATTACGCAACCATCAATTTAGGACATAATAAAGCCTAAATTAATTGAGCTAAATAATTAAATTAGGCCTAAATTATATTTATGTAATCCAAAAATAATAAATTTATTTCAAAAAAATACAACTATATAACAAAAATACAACATATATTAAGATATAATATATTGATAACAAAAAATTCAGAATATAAAATATAAAGAAAAAAAATATTAGAGTATGTCAAAAATATTATATATATATATATATATATATATATTTTTTTTTTAAATACAAAAATAATTTTAAAACATTTAATATATATATATATATAGAGAGAGAGAGAATATTTTTCTATTTTTTATATATATGTGTGTATGTGTAAATATATATTTATATAATTAAAAAATCAAAAAATATAAAGTAACTAATCTGATAAAAAAATTTAATTACCACTAACCTGTGAGTGAGTGGTTCCGATGGTGGTGAGACTGGTAAGGTGACTCCGGATCTGTTACAAAAAAAATTGGTGAATCAGTCAATTTTTTTTCAAGACATAGAGAACTGAGAGATATAGAGACAAAAATAATAAGAATAAGAGAAAGAAGAAGGGCCGAGATTATTAGTAAGAATAGTAAATTGGTCAGAAGGTAAATCTGAACTTATATGACAAAAATAGAGACTTAAATGGAAGAGAATGAGCTAGGAGGAGGAAGAAGATAAAGAAGAAGAACAAAGAAAGAAAGAAAATAAGAGAAAGAAGAAGGGAGGAGGATGGAACGTATAAACACCCCCCAACGTTCAGATTTTTGAAATTAAAAAATAAAAATAAAAATTCAAAACCGAGGGGCATGCCCCCCGTAAATGTCAACGATTTATAAAAAAAGGCTTGACAGCTTTTAATTTGCAGGCCGGAAATCCCGAGGTCTAAGCCCCTTGGTTTGAGCCATTTTTATAAAAAAAGAGGTCCGACCAAAACCCACGGCCTAACCCCCTAGGAAATGCCAATTTTTTTTAAACAAAAATTCCAATAATTTCCCACGGTTTTATGTAAATGGCTGTGGGTAACACCTATATGGGTATTTTCCTACTAATTTTTCCCAGGTAATTTCCTAGGGTCAGTGACCCTAGGCAAAATTTATAGGAAATAGGTATAATTGTTGTAGTGTCCGCATGCCATTTTAATGTTGAATGGTGAAAAGTTACAAGTGAGACGAGTTAACCTGGGTTCTACATGGAAAAAGATCGTGCATCTCTTTAGGAAATTGTGATGCGTATTCGCTAATGGAAATTTCTGACTCGTTGTCGGATCCAAGATTTTTATACTCCCTCTGTCTCATTATAAGTGTCATATTAGTAAGTTTTATACATATTAAGGAGAAGCTATAAATGAATGGTAGAATGTAATAATTTTACAAAATTATCCTTATTAATCATTGGCTATTAACAATGGTCATTATTGCATTGTAAAGTATAATAACTTAAAAGAGATGTACTCATTATTAATTTGACGGTAAAATTAGAAAAAAATTAATATTATATTAAAAACCTAACATGACACTTATTTTGAGACTAATTTTTTTTTTACAAATGTGACACTTATAATGAGACGGAAGGAGTAGTGGAAATAGAAAAGTTATCTCCAATTGTGCTACGCTTGTCGAAGTCACAGTGATGTATCTAGAAGATGAATCAAATCCTTCTTTCTTTGTAAATAATTGTCAATTACGGAAATTTTATCTTTTTTTTTGTTACATGAAATTGTTTTTTTTTTGTGCTAAAATTGTTTTCTAATTACATTGTCCAACAAATAAAAATTTAATTTAAGCCCACTAATCTAGCAAAAACACTTTTTTTTTTGGTGAACAACAGGGGTAAGTTATCTCCAATTATGCTACACGTGTGGAAGTTGCAGTGATATATCTAGAAGATGAATCAAATCCTTCTTTCTTTGTAAATAATTGTCAATTACAGAAATTTTATCTTTTTTTGTGACATGAAATTGTTTTCTTTTTTTTTTGGTTCTAAAATTGTTTTCTAATTACATTGTCCAACAAATAAAAATTTAAGTTAAGCCCACTAATCTATCAAAAACACTTTTTTTTGGTGAACAACAGGGGTAAGTTTTCTCCAATTGTGTTACGCGTGTGGAAGTCACAGTGATGTATCTAGAAGATGAATCAAATCTTTCTTTCTTTGTAAATAATTGTCAATTACGGAAATTTTGTTTTCTAATTACATTGTCCAACAAAAAAAAAATTAAGCTAAGCCCACTAATCTATCAAAAACACTTTTTTTTTGTGATCAACAGGGCTAAAAAACCCCCAAAAAAACACAACAGCCAGAAACTAGAAACCTCTCTGGAAATAGATTCTTGCACAATCCGCCTGAACGGCGTTACACAAAAATATCAAAAACACTTAAGCCCATGAATTTATCAAAAAAAAAAAATTAAGCCCACGAATATTTCCATGTAAAATTGCAAATAAGAAGTTGAAACGAGTACTCCATACTCGTTGCTTAATCCCACTAACACTGGCTCTCCCAGGACAATATATTATCATCATATTACTTTCTTTAGTGGGTCAGAAAGATTTTATTATATTTTTATTAATTTGTTGTATTTTTTGTTATTAATTAAAAAATTAAAATGTATTCTAAAATAAAATTATTGAATATAAAATATATAAATATCCATAATATATTAAATTTATAAAAAAAACAGTAATTTAGTTGGACTTAAACCGCCATATCAGGAAAAAGTCAATTTTCTTGAAAAGAATTTTTGATTTCTGCACGCTAAAGCTAACGTGTATATCCCAAAGGACATTTAACATTCGAAAATGTTATATGAACACCCCCACTTTGAGCCTACACCCGTCCCACACCTGCTCATGTGGCAATTTTATTGACTCAACATTTGATTCAACCTCTCTCTCAGCATAAATTAAATTAAATAAATAAAATAAAATCAAAATAGAAAATCAAATGTGACACTAACACTCCTGCTCTTGAACCATTCTCTCTCTCTCTCTATATATATATATATATCTTCTCTCCCGGTGAAATCCTTGCCGTCGGTGGGATGCTGAAAAATTTCAGTCGCGGAATGGAAGCGGGGTCGCGGAACGAAAGCGGGGACGCTGAACGAAAGGGAAGGCCAAACAAAGGTGGGAGTTCGAATGAAGGGGGGAGGCCGAACGAAGGTTTTCACAGAGATAGAAGAAGGATTTTCATTGTTAAGAGATTCGTTTTCTTCTTCTTTTGTTGTTTACGCTTAACATTGATCATATTGGACTTGTGAAGAATGTTGTTGGACTTATTAGAATGTTGTTAGAATATACTATCACTGAAAGGAGTTTCAGATTCTGTGAATTTTTAGTTGGACTTAAGAGACTTAAGAGACAGAGTCCAAATACAATGAAGGCTAGAAGAAGATATTCATAGAATGTTGTAAATTTTTAAACAAATTGACTTATATGCTAATCGCATCTAAATATAACTAACAAGTTGTCTTTTACAAAAGGTGAATATGATTCTGTGAATTATGGTGGAGTAGTAGTAGATTGCTATGAATAAGTCATTTCAGCAAAAGTTCTGGTCATTTATTTAGTTATTCATAAAAAGTAAGTCATTTTAGCAAAAGTAGTGGGCCTTTGTTAAGCTTTGTTAAGTAGCTCAGCTGGTGATGGCAAGGTGCTTTCGGGTTGCTTAAGCCCCGGAGTCCCGGGTTCGAACCTTGCCGAAGGCAAAAACTCCACATGGGAGTGGAGAAGATCGTGAGTACAATGCGAGGTGGATATAACTTGGTTGTTACAGTCTTGACCGATTAAGGAAACTCTTTGATTAATGTGTCTAATTCTTCTACCAAAAGAATAGAACAACACATGATGAGCCGACTAAAAAGGAAGAAGGAGAGTAATGATTCAAAGGTGAAAAGTGTAAGCACATTTTGATTTAGTTGTAAAGCTTGTATAATTTCCCCTAAGTTATGTGTTATTGATGTATACTAAATGTTTGATTTTTTAAGATACAATTAAGGCATGCATTGGAAACGACGCCGTTGGTAGAAATAAATGCAAACCTAACTCCTTTTAAATGGCTGGTGGACATGAAGAGCCCAATGAAAGTGTCTGGCCCTCTGTTGTGTGAGTTAGTTAGCAGGTGGGACGAACGAAACAAAGGCTTTAGGATAAGGGGTTGGGTTGTTTCCTTTACCACCTTAGATGTTTGTTTTGCTATTGGTTTACCAGTAGTAGGTAAACCAGTGTCCCTAGATGATAGCAGTGATTGCAGCGTCAAAGAATTGTTTAATGGTAACAAGGATATTACTGTTTAGAATATAGTTCAAATATTGGAAGGGCTTAGCGGTAACTATGTAGTTGAAGACTTTTGTAGAGTGTATATTCTTCTTGCCTTTTCGGTGTTGTATTTCCCTCGAAAACAACCCCATTTGTGTTTAGCACTCCATTTAGGCTTTTAGATAACCTAAATGATCTGAATACATATAACTGGGGTGTTGCGGTGTATAACTTTTTACTGGATAGCCTGGCTCGTGCAGCTACCCACTACAATGGGGCAAAAAATATTGCCCAAGTGCACTTTGCAGGGTGTGTAGTTGTACTACATGTATGACACATTTGTATAATCCAACTTTAGATTTATGTTGATCATGTTTGATATTATATTGCTGATATGTTACTTGAATTTGATATTGATATGGGCTGTTGAACACTTGTCGCTTCATCCCACCTCAACAAGTACCTCCTTTCCACGTAATGTGGACTCAAATTGAGGGAGGAAGTAGGAAATTAGAAGAAGCTTTAAAACGTAACAAGGTTAGGACTCACATATGATGTAAATCACTGCTTGAAAAGCTTCTTTTATTTTAGCTTTCACCAAGTCTAATATTGGCATGTTTACTTAATGTTATGATTAGGTGGTTGAGGTTTTGGTTAGAACCGAACAAGATCGATAACATCATGTCCTCGTTGAAGCTATCAATGAGGCTGTAGGGGGAATTTCGGCATTCGGAAAATCCCAAACTTGATGTGGAAGATTTCCTCATTGAACACAATATGCTGTTAGCACAAAATAAGAAGTTTCATAAGAGGATTTCTTTCCATGAGGGTGAAATGAGAAGCCTAAAGAAGATGGTTATTGAGGAAAGGTCATTGGCAATCAACCAAGTGTTGGAGATGGCATAGAGAACGAGGTGCCATGATAACTCCTGTGTGAAGTGTGTTGTTGACAACTCCTATGGTCAATGAAGATAATAAGCGACTAGATGAAAAAATTCTCTAAAACTTATACTTGTTTTGCACCAGCAGGAGCACAAAAATTCTGAATCAATAAGTTTGTAATTACTTAAGTTTGTCTAACTAGTTTCAATATGTAGTGATGTGTCATATTTAGTAATCAAAAATTTTGATTAACCATTGTACTTCCTATTCTGTGCAAAATTTAGTTAAAATGTTTGACCAATACGCTACTACCTCTAACCTTTAATGCATGAGACCAAGGGCTTGGGTGAACAACATGGTAATTACTAACACCCTCATCTATTAATTGATGTGTTTATATTTTTGTTTGACCATAGTGTGTTTTGAACAAGTGTTTGTTTTGATTGATGCCATGTTGTAGGTAATTTATCTAGTTGCACGGGTATTGATGGAAGATGAGAAGGAACAAAGTGGTGTCTTAACTAGTTTCCAATTTTCCCCTGCATTTGTGATGAGAAACTATCTGATTATATTACCAACCAATTATTATTGAAGATAATGGTAAAAAAATGTTTGACCAATTTTGTTATCGCATGACAATGTTATTAGAGAGTTAGGCTCATTTTGTCTTGGTCAACAAAAGACTTGGAGCAAGAGAACCATTTCTATTTTCGTGGGCGACAGATGCAATCCACTTAATCAGATAAGGCCTTGCAATTTGGTCAATGTATAGTTGCAATACGTGTATTATTTTTGTAATTAAATGTTTAATGCAAATTACGTTATAACTTGGTATACATGTTTTAGATATTTGCACCGGCCTTATATCAGCATCATTAGACCTGTTATGTGCTAGATCAAAACCAAAAGAAGATGTTTGTGTTGGACTCATTATATCGTCAAAGGAATAAAAGTCAAATGTTATTTGATTATGCAATGGTATACATTTATTTAACACCTTGTTTCATTTGCTATGAATGAAAGTAATTGAATACATTTCATTTATGATACCAATAATATTTTATCTCCTGTGATTGTGTAGAGGCAACATTTTGAGGATTTGTTGTACCCAAGGTTGGACAGAAATGGTTTAAGGTTGGAGATGATATATGAGGTGTTGCCTAAACAGCATAATTGGTTAGTCATTTGAACGTACAAACGTTCTTTTATCAAGTTTTCATTACTAATTGAATGTTTTTAGATACATGGTACTGAATATTTAATGTCAATCCTATGGTGATGATTGCAAAATATATGTGCTAAAATACATGGAAATGTGGGATGGTGTGAAAAAATGTGGGATGGTGACAAGAGAACACCTTATTGGACAGCAGTAATTATTAGTTTACTCATATACAAAATTCATTGATATTTTTAACAAAGAATAATATATTTGTATGTTTAAAGTGGCTGTTATATAATACTATACTTGTGTGTGTAGGATAATGTTGCTGCAATCCGTCAAGAAATTGTTTGTCGTAGGGTCCTTCATCCCAAAAATGATAATCAGAAGATTGCATTTGAGCTTGCAGAGCTTCCCAAAGACTTGATGATTGTTCTCCATTTTAATTGGTTTAGGATTTATGGAACAAAATTGTAATTGTCTAGGCTTTGATTGTTGTTGAATATTCTTTTTGGGAAGTTGATGTATTTTGTTGGAGTTGGTGAACTTTACAAATGTAAATACTTGTAAATCCTTATGAATCCAACTAATGTAGCAACTTTTTCCTGAGACTGAGCAATCTAAGTGATTCCTTTTCATTTCATTATAGTTGGCTCATTAGAACATTTTCTAAGCCAAATTCTGAGGTTTATAACAGCAAATAGAATTTAACCACACGTATCACATGATTAACCATTTTTTTGCACGCAATAACCAAAGATCTGAGACACTGTATAATTAAAGGATACACAACCACATGGTATCACATGATGTATTACAGTGTCAGTTGGATCTGAAGCCTCAAATACTAGCCTCTTTAGAGCCAAATTATGAGGTATGTGACAAACATAGAATTTAACCACATTTACTACACGATTAACCACTTTTTAGCACGTAATTAACTACACACCTGCAACACTAAATAATTCAATGATACACAAGCACATGGTATCACGTGCTGTATTACAGTGCCAATTGGCCTGAAGCCTCAAGTATTAGCCTCTTTAGAACATTTTGTAAGCCAAATTATGAGGTATGTGACAGGACATAAAATTTAACCACACTTATCACATGATTAACCACTTTTTTGAACGTAATTAACTACACACCTGCAACACTATATAATTCAATCATACACAACCACATGGTATCACATGCTGTATTGCAGTGCCAATTGGCTCTGAAGCCTCAAGTACAAGCCACTTTAGAACATTTTCTAAGCCAAATTATAAGGTAAGTGATAGGACATAGAATTTAACCACACTTGTCACACGATTAACCAATTTTTTGCACACAATTAACCACACACCTGCAACACTGTAAAATTCAAGGATACACAACCACATGGAATCACGTGATATGTTATAGTGCCAATTGGATATGAAGCCTCAAGTACTAGCCTCTTTAGAACGTTAGCCTCTTTAGAACATTTTCTAAGCTAAACTATGAGGAATGTAACAAGAAATAGAATTTAACCACATTTATCACATGGTTAACCACTTTTTTGCACATAATTAACTACACACTTGCAACACTATAAAATTCAAGGATACACAACCACATGGTATCACGTGATATATTATAGTCCCAATTGGCTTTGAAGCCTCAAGTACTAGCCACTTTAGAACATTTTCTAAGCCAAATTATGAGGTATGTGACAGGTCATTGAATTTAATCACATTTATCACACGATTAACTACTTTTTTGCTCGCAAAGAGCCACACTGCAAATAGACACGTCTATCTTTAGTCGAAGAAGAAATAATCTTAACGACGGATGAGTGCTTATCGAATTCCGATGAAGAGTAAATTTTGAAAGTTAAATGGATGTCAATCGAGTCAGTGTGTGTGATCCTCACTAAGGCCATTTTCGTGCCACTTGTCTTAAGTCTTTTGTTTTGAAATATGTAAGTCATCTTCTAACAGTGTGTGAAATTAGTATTTCATATTCTTTGTGCGAAATATGTATCTACCTTCACTAATTCATAGCTTGTCCCTTTATAAGTAATTGTTCCAATACGTACATGAATTCCCAAAACATTACAAAATACCCATTATAAGGTTGAAGGAGTACATCGCAAAATAAAACTTGAATCATCAGCTTAACTATTCCTATACCATATGCTGTTATGGTATGTTTAAGACTGAAAGTAAAGAACACAGCTAAACTAAAAACAGCAAAATAATGGAAACGGTGAGCCGCTGGGCAAACCACTTAGGCCAAAGGCCTAGTCATGATCCTATCCTCCAGCTCCACTGCCCTCTCCAGGGGCCTGAGGTGCAAAAATATCAGCATCTGGATCATATGCATGCCCAGTCTAAGAAGATGCAAAGGCCCTATAAAGATCCCACATCCCATGCTCCAAGCGAGCTTGGCCGTCTCTTTAAGACAACTCCATCTACTGCATCCTCATCTCAATCCTCTCCAATCTGTCTCATCTTAATCCTCTCCAATCTGTCCAGCTCTTGTGTGAACGTGAACACTGGAAGGGGGTTGAATTGTGTTGAAATCTTTTTGCAAACTTAAAGTTAAAAACACTTTAAAACAGGTTTGTTTGAAAAAATTTCTTAACCGGATGCTGGGAAAGTACCAGACGCTGAGTTGAAATCAGTGAAAACTTGTTTTTCTTTGCAAGACAGAAGTAAAGCAAAGCAATAAAGAATGAGACACAGAGATTTATACTAGTTCACCACCAACATAGTAGCAACATCTAGTCCCTTCGTTCTTGAAGAATTTTCACTATAATCACACTGATTACAAATTCCTTAAGAGTATTCTACTGTCACAAACTTAACAATACTTTTAACTTCTCAAAACGACTCAGTACGTTTGAGCCTTTAAGGAAGCAAGTCTGTTACGAGGCAATATAAGTTTCACAAAGAAGTTTTGAATACAATCAAATAACTCTCAACAAGAAAGGATGAAAAACTTAAAGCACAATGAAAATAACTTTCTAAAAGAAAGAATATAAGACGCTGAAGTTCAGTTCTTGATTCTCAGGGTTCTTGGCACAGAAACTTGGTTGTTCACTGAGTAATAGATTTTGTAGTATGTTGTTTCTAGGCACTTTCTTCAATGGAGAGCTTGGAGTATTTATAGAAGTCATTGAGGATATTACCGTTGCAGTAATACATAGATCCAAATCATTGAGTGATAAAATTTGGAAAACGTCATTTTCTTCCTTTTCAAAGAATTTCAGAATAGTACAATTTATCATTTTGTACTATTTGCTTTTCAATCATTTGTAGTGTACGAATTTTGTTTTATCCCAAAGGTGTCACATTTGATTCCTCGTACATAGAATTGAGCACACAAAATCAAATTTGAATTTCGTTTCAGAATAGCCGAGGTAGAGAGCAAAAAGAATAAACATGACTTGCGCGTGTTTCATTAATAAACCGGATGCTCGCTCAGAATTCATAGGACGCTCGCTGCAATGCTTAAGTTGACATGTCACAACACTTGAAAGACTGGACGCTCACTAGAGTAAACATATACCAGAAGCTGAAGTGAACTGGATGCAGACACTTGTGAAAGTATTCATCTTCTTGTGAATTTCTTCTTCTTGCTTGAGTGAGTTATAAAATAAGAATGCTTTTAATACCTACACACTTCAAGACTTATCAGAAGTTAAATTGTTCTCTTATAGATACTTTGTTATTATCAAAATTATTGAGCGTCTAAACTTCTCAATCGTTTAGGTTCCAACAATCTCCCCTTTTTTCATGATGACAATTTCCAAGGTTGATGAACAATTTTGTTTTCAAAAATAATTTCAAGGGTCTCCCCCTAAGTTCAACAACTAAAAATATTATCAAATATCTCTAAGTATCAGATCATTTGTATTTAAAAAACAATACATACATGTATCAGAGCATTTTCATATATAAGTATTAAAGAGCAGATGCTGAGATCATAGTACCAATTACCAATTATCAAATGCTGAATAAAATACACTAAGTATCAGAGCATGATGAATGATGCTATGTAATGCATGATACGTGATACTTTGGCGTTCATCAATCCTTATCTTTTATTCCCCTTTTTGTCATCAGACGAAAAAGAGTGTAAAACATATCATAATCAAAAAAATAAAATAGATAAGAGAGAAAAATTTGAGGTTAAAATTCAACTGATTTATATAAACAAAATAAGAATATCAAAGATAAAGGTATCAGAGTCAAGGTACAAAAGAGGTTTAAAACAAAGGAAAAAAAAACTAAGGAAGGGGCAGGAATTAGTTAAGGCATTTCATAAGAGTGTGAACAACATTTTCCAGCCTTGCCACAGATTGAGTTGCTACCACGAAGTTGTTGAACTGAGATCTTGAGATGATTATTGGTTCATCATCATCAACAGGAGGAGGAGGAGGAGGTTCAGGAATCCATTCAGCTTGTTCATGAAGTTCTTCAGGCCTAGGCCAAGTGATAGCCTTTTGCCATCTCTAGGTAGATTTCTTTATGTGTTCCATAAGTACCCCTAGTGACAATTTCAGCCTTCTTTCCTTTTTCTCTTCAGCCTCTAAGAAGAACTTTTCATTTGGTATGGACCATTTGATCAATCTTCCTAGCTTCTGCTTCTTAAATTCAAACTCCTTTTCCATTCTATACTCCAACTCTTCAGGGTCAACAATACCCAAAAACTCAATTTCTCTTTGCCTAAACAGAGTATCAACCAAACTGTAAGAGCTCAGCTTTAGATGCAGTCAGCTTCAAATCAGCTTCAGCTTCAGTAAGATAAACACTGAGAATCTCATTCTCAAAGTTATAAAGCCATCTCCGATCTTCCTTTTCTTCTAAAGCTTTAATAATAGGTTCCAAACCATCTTGATATGCCTTTTCAATCCAGTTAAGAGCCATTGGTTCCCATTCAATAGCAGCTCCAACCTCTTCATGAATTGCTTCCCATTCTAATTTCTGCTTCAAAGTGGATTCAGGTCGAATCACAGAACTCTGTAGCATATAATCATAATGCTGAATTGCCAGACTGGTGACCCAAATTCTCTTGATTGAACCAGCAGTCATGACTTCTGCCTTCTCTGCATTGCAAAGACCAGAAGAACTAGTATCTCTAGAATCCATCTTGAGCCTAGTGAGATAGACTTCCATTGCGTGATTTTTTGATCTCTCTGCAACAGTTGCCAGAGAAAAAAAAGTGGTATTATACCTACTAGGAGCTTTCTTGAACTCTTCCAAGGTCATGATTTTGGGTAGCCTCAAAGGGACTTTGCTTTTCCTTTTCCCAGGGATTAGCCATGGCAACCATCTTTTCCTATCTAGAACTATCTTTACAGAGACCAGTGCGGGGTCCCTGTTAAGTAGAACCATTTCAAAATGCTTCATTTCCAGGCAGTGGAGCATAAATGCTTTTTCATCTTCTATTATCCATCTACCATACTCTTCTAGAGTAAGTGGTTCATGTTGTGGCAAAGATAGGGGTAAATCAAAAGAAAGAGGCAGAATTCCTCTGTTGGGAGGAGGCCTGAGTCTGCCACCAAAGGTTGTCTGAAGTCTATCATTGTAGTTGAAAGGAGGAATCTCCAACCTTGCTACTCCAGAGGTGGAAGTCTTCAAGTGCCATAATGAGTGGTGATCATAGACAGAATGATATTCCTCTTCTCTGAAAGGCACTGATCGTTCAAACTTCAGTCTAATTCTAGATTCTCCAAAATAAGTCGTATATGTTGTGGAGGTCGTTAAGGATGATGGAGTGGATGAGGAAGTTGAAGTGGGATTGGCAGTAATTGTGATGGTTTGGTGAATGATGGGGAATCTGTATAGTTGATTGAAGGGATGAGAGAGAGATGTGGCTATTTCTGAGATGAGGGAGGTGATATAGGGTGAAGTGGATTTAGGTTTGTATATTGAAGGAAGTGTTGGTTGTGGAGTGGTGGAGGGAATAGACATTGTTTTGAACTTCGATAGGGTCAAAGCACCAGAGATTGGGTGTGGTTTCTTTGTGGTTCTTTGGGAAGGTTTGTGTGTTTTGAGGTTTGGTAGGTGGAGGTTGTGATGAAGATACGAGGGGGTGCAGTAATAGGATCATCACTACCATATGCAACAATTGACTCATCAGTAGTGAAATCAAGTACCTTAGGCCGAGGCTTCTCAGATAGCTTAACTATTCTCCTTCGTTTGGTTTGTGGGACCATAGCAAGAGGAACAGGAACTTGCTTCTTAGGACCAAAAGCTGAGATTGGCTTGTCAGCTTCTCCTTTCCTTTTCTTCTCCATTATGCTTCTGATGGGGACCAAGTCCTCATCATCTTCTGGTTCCACAGTTCTTGCTTATGCAGGAGGTGCAGGAGGCACCTTCTATAACAGCTGAATTCTATCCACCTCGCACTGCACTCACGGTCTTTTCCACTTCCCATGTGGAATTTTTGCCTTATGCAAGGTTCGAACCCGAGACCTGGGGCTTAAGCAACCCGGAAGCACCTTGCCACTACCAACTGAGTAATAGCTCAGTTGCTTAGTTGGTAGTGGCGAGGTGCTTCCAGGTTACTTAAGCCCCAGGTCCCGGGTTCGAATCTTGCATAAAGTAGAAATCATGTGGAGTGGAAAAGACCGTGAGTACAGCTGGAGGGTGGATAGAACCTCGGCTGTGACACCTTCTGGTTCTTGCTTCTGATCTTCTTGACTAGAGGCTTAGCAGGTCTCTTCACACCAGACGCAGAGCATTTTGTTGAGCTTCTGGTGGGCTGCCATTGACGTTCAGCAATTTGAATAATTGCTTGAGAATCACCAGTGTCAACAACATCTTCTTCTTCCTTCACTTTCTTAATCAGGAAAGCAGAAACCAACTGCATTCTGACCAAATTATTTTTCCCAAAGACGTTAGGAAGAGTCATTGCTCCCTTTCCAAAATATTTTTCTTCGTCATCTCCTGTCAAAGCAGCAAGCTTTTGTGCAATCCCTTGCTTCTTGATAAGTTCTGAGAAGAGAACAACATAAGGAATGGCTTTGTAGATTTGCTTGTCCTTAGAGTATCTAACTCTTGAGTTCGTAACAACATATTTTATTGTAGTCATAATCAATCTTGGCAGATTGACTTTATTTCCAGCCCTGTAGTGACTCACAATGAACTTCTACTTGCGGTTCACTATGTCAGAAGACCCAGCCTTCAAAACGACACACTTGGTGATTAGTTTGTGAAACACTCTGTAGTGAGGCTTCAAATTCTTGGCAATCAAGGGTTGCTTTGAAGCTTTCAGCTGTTAGCAGTTCTCAAAAAGATCTTCATCCACAGCTTCTATACCACCAAAAGCTTTTTCCCAACCATCAGAAATGCTTGCTCCTTCATCAGAGCATTCCACAATTTCAGCAATAAACTTTGGAGTTACCTGCAACTCAAATCCTTTAATATGTGCTTTGAGGAGACTTTTAGCATGTAGTCTAGCATTTCCCCAAAGTTCTCTAACATCATTGAGAAGTACTTCTTTAGGTTCTCATTTGAAGTAATTTTTTTAGCCCATATCCTTCAATCCATCAAAGATGTCAAACCCAAAATTTTTCAAGTGCCTTAGATCAACCCTATTCTCTATCAAGACCTTTCCATCAGTCATAGTGTTGAACATAGCAGTGGTCTCGAATACTGTAACATTTGTCATAGTAGCAGAGTAGAGGAGCTTGAGACGGAGGTTTGAGTTTCAGAGAGAGAGAAAGAAATTTCCATAAAACAGAGGGAAGAATAGTACGAGGTAGTGGGATAGGTAGTGGAGTAGTGGGAAAGGTTTTGAAAGAATAGAACAGCTGTTTTGTAAAACCGTTTCATATTTCACAGAATAAAAATAAATCAAAAAAAATAGAAAATACAAAGGCTCTTTTTCATTAAATGCAGTTGCCAAAATCAAAAGTAAATCAGTAAAGGCTTTATTGAAAACGTAAACAAATCATGAATCAGTAGGTAAGATGAGACGCTTCAGCACACACGCCTGTGACAAGTGTGTAACCAGATGCAAACATTTATATTCACCAGATGCTAAGAGATGCAACGTGAATAACACATAAGATGCTTACATGGTCAGATGCTGACATCATACCAAATGCAAATAATAAAATGCATGATGCACAAGACGCTGAGATTAATCATTCTTTTATAAGGTGAAAATTCGAATTTCTCCTTATAAAATTGAATCTATCTTCAGCAAGGAGTTTTGTGAAAATGTCAGCCCACTGATGATCAGTGTCAACAAATTTAATTTCAAGTACACCCGTCTAAACATAGTCTCTTGTGAAGTGATATTTAATCTCAATGTGTTTTGCTCTAGAATGAAATATTGGATTTTTAGTAAGATATATTGTAGAAGTATTATCACAAAAGATAGGAATGTTGCTCTCTTTAATCAAGTAGTTTTCAAGTTGATATTTCATCCACAGAAGTTGAGAACTGCAACTTCCTGCTAAGATGTATTCAGCTTCTGCTATTGAGAGTGCAATGATGCTTTGTCTTTTGCTTGACCAAGTACAAGATTTGCTCCAAGGAATTGGCAGCCTCCATTTGTGCTCTTTCTTTCAATACGGTCTTCAGCAAAATCAGCATCACAAAAACTTGTAATCTTTTGATTTCTTATAAAGCAAACCAAGATTAGTAGTTCCTTGTAAATATCTAAAAATTCTTTTTACAGCACTCAAGTGTGATTCTCTAGGATCCGATTAAAACCTAGCACACAGGCAAACGCTGAACATAACATCAGGTCTTGAAGCAGTAAGATAAAGTAGAAATCCAATCATACCTCTGTATAGCTTCAGGTCTACCTTCTTACCAGTTTCATCTTTGCATAAAATACAAGTGGGATGCATAGGAGTGTACATTGGCTTGCAATCAACCATCTTAAATTTCTTAAGCAATTCCTTGATATACTTGCTTTGATGGTTATAAATACCATCACTGCATTGCTTGATTTGAATTTCAATGAAAAATTTCAGTTCTCCCATCATGCTCATCTCAAATTCAGCATACATTATCTTAGAAAATTCTTTGCAAAGGCTTTCATTAGTAGCTCCAAAAATAATATCATCAACATATATTTGAATAAGTATGAAATGCTTATTTGAAGTTTTTCTAAACAGAGTGGTGTCTACTTGACCTTTTGTAAAACCATTTTCCATTAAAAAGGAACTCAGTCTATCATACCAAGCTCTAGGAGCTTTTTTAGGACCATATAGTGCCTTTTTATGTTTAAAGACATGTTCACGAAATTCAATGTCTTCAAATCCAGGAGGTTGTTTCACATAGACTTCCTCGGTTATGAAACCATTCAAGAAGGCACTTTTCACATCGATTTGATAAAGAATTATCTCATGGTGTGCAGCAAATGAAAGTAGAATGCGAATTGCTTCTAACCTTGCAACAGGTGCAAAAGTTTCAGTAAAATTTATACCTTCTTCTTATGAGTAACCTTGAGCAACTAACCTTGCTTTGTTCCTCACTACCTTACCATCTTCATCAAGCTTATTTCTAAATACCCATTTAGTACCAATTGCTTGTTTATCTTCTGGTAGATTAACCAACTTCCAAACACCATTGCATTGAAACTGATTCGACTCTTCTTGCATAGCTAGAATCCAACCTTCATCTTCTAATGCTTGATCAATCGTTTTAGGTTCCATTTCAGATAGTAGTGCAAGATTTGCGTGCTCCTTGAAAGAGGATCTTGTTCTCACTTTATCTCCAGGTTTTCCTATGATTTGATCTTTAGGATGATGAGTTTTGATTTTCCAACCCTTTCTGGCTTCAGCCTCTGATCGTGTTGAATCCTGTGTCTGGTTGTCACCACCAGATGCTGGATTTACAGGTTCACTATTAATTTGTTCCACCAATGTCTAAACCTGAAAATAACTCATTCAACTCTGACATTTCAGTATCAGGCTTCTTGTCATCGAACTTGACATGAATATATTCCCCCACTATCCCTGATTCTTTATTGTATACTCTAAAAGCTTTTGATCTTTCAGAGTATCCCAAAAAGATACATTTGTCAGCTTTGGAATTAAACTTACCAAGTTGATCCTTAGTATTTAAAATATAACAAATACAACAAAAGGGATGAAAGTATGAGATGTTAGGTTTTCTACCCTTCCGCAGTTCATATGGAGTGTTCTTCAAAATAGGGTTTTATGTAAACTTTGATTTGAATATAGCAAGCTGTGTTTACTGCTTCTACCCCAAAATGTTTTGCAATATCAACTTCATTGATTATGGTCCTGGCCATTTCTTGGAGGGACCTATTTTTCCTTTCTACAACACCATTTTGTTTTGGTGTTCTAGGAGAGGAGAAATTGTGGGAGATGCAATTTTCTTCACAAAATTTTTGAAATTTTTCATTTTTAAATTCTCCTCGATGATCACTTCTAATTGAAGAAATACAAATTCCTTTTTCATTTTGAACTGATTTGCAGAATACAGTGAACACCTTCAAAGACTCATCCTTGTGGGCAAGGAATCTGACCCATGTCCATCTAGTAAAATCATCTACAATGACTAAACCATTTTTCTTTCCTGTTAAAGAGGCAGCTCTTGTAGGACTAAAAAGATCAAGATGCAAAAGCTCAAGTGGTCTAGAGGTTGAAACAATATTTTTAGAATGAAACGAAGTTTTAACTTGTTTTCCTCTTTGACATGCCTCACAGAGAGCATCAGATTGGTATCTAAGATTTGGTAGGCCTCTAACAAGACTATGCTTGTTTAACTTTGAGATTAATCTCAAGCTGGCATGACTTAATCTTTTATGCCAAGTCCATTGCTCATCTTCAATAGACATAAGACACTTGACATCTTGTTTTACAAGTTCAGAAAGATCAACTTTATAAATGTTTTGCTTCCTCTTTGCAGTAAAAAATATAGAGCTATCTTTGTTACTTTTTACTAAACAACCTGTTTCTGTGAAGATAACATCATAACCACTATCACATAATTGACTTCTGCTAAGTAGATTATGCTTTAAGCCTTCAACATAAAGAACATTATCAATAGAGGGAAAAGAGCCTTTACCAATACGACCAATTCCAACTATTTTACCTTTTTGGTTTCCTCCGAAACCAATATATCATTCTCCTCTAGGTCTTAGCTCTTGGAATATATGTTTTTCTCCCGTCATGTGACGCGAGCATCCACTGTCTAAGTACCAGGATTGGTGTGTTGACCTTGTTGCTAAGTATATCTGCAACATAGATTATCTTATCTTTAGGTACCCAAATCTTCTTAGGTTATTTCTTGTTAGTTCTTGAAGGATACTTATCCTTCTAATCTTAAAAGCATTATAGGCACTTTTCAAATGGCCTGGTTTATTGCAGTATGTGCAATGCAAGCTTTCACTGTGATCATTGGTTTCATCAGATGTAAGATTTTCATTTAGTAAAGTGGGTTTATCTGATTTGTATCCAAGACCTTGACTTGTCGTTTTACTGACACCCCAAATCATTGAAGCTTGTTTGCTTCGAGTTACACTCTCTGCAAGAAAATTTTGAAATGCATATTCATATTCATTTGATTTACACTTAGGATTGCCTTTTGCATGTGAGCTTTCATCTTGTGAGCTTTTAGCTTCTGGGCGCTGACTAGCTACCAAACGCTGATGATCTATCGGATGCTGATTTTCAACTTTCAGCTTCTGGTTCTCTTCATTGAGTTTTGAGTTTTCATTGTTCAATACTTGAAATTCTTTTGATAATTTTGAAAACTTCTTTTTCAAAGCTTTATACTCAATGGAGAGAGTGGAGGAATCCTTAAGAAGATCATCAAATGCATTCTGAAGTTTAGAGTAAGAATCATATTATCTATTCAATTTCTTCTTCAGAATCTGAATCAGTGTTTCCCATGAGGGCAGCATCCGCTTCTTCTTCATTCTCATCATCCTCAGAAGAAGATGAGTCAAAGTCTTCCCATGTAGCCATGAGACCTTTCTTTTTTCCCTTGAAAGAGCTCTTCTTAGGCTTCTCCTTAAGATTAGGACATTCAGACTTAAAGTGTCCTGGCGTTTTACATTCATAGCAAATGATTTGACTCTTATCTTTACTTTCCTTCATATCCTTGAAACCTTTCTTTTGGAACTGTCTCCTGAAGTTCCCTTTCTTCTTCCACTTGCGTTGGATCTTCTTAGATATAAATGAAAGTTCATCGTCTGATCCTTCACTGTCTTCTTCAGAGACCTCATCTTTTGATTCTTCCTTAGCTTGTAAAGCTTTAGAAGAACAGGCTTTGTTCTTGTTAACTCTCTAAGCAATGGATTTGCTTTTCTTCACAGGTTCTTCCTCATTTAGCTCAAGCTTATGAGCCTTTAAAGAACTTAAAAGATCTTCAAGACGTAAAGTGTTGAGATCTTTGGCTTCTTGTATATTGTAACACCTGATGACGAGATCGACCTCGTGTCGAGACCTCGTACCAAGACCTCGTGTCGAGATCCCGTGCCAAGATCGCGTGCCGAGGTCATATGTCGAGCTGATGAGGTCGCGTACCGAGCTGAGGAGGTCGCATGTCGAATCCGAGGAGGCGCGTGCACGAACTCGTGTTAGAGCCTTGTGCGCTTGCACAAGCACCACTGATCGACCTCGTGTCGAGGCTGTAACACTCGTATTTTTACGAGCGTTATTTAGCGTTAATGATTATATTGTTTGTAATATTTATAAATTTATATTATCGGTTTGCGGTTCTAAATCAGTGTTTTTAGATCTTTAACCTATAGATTAGAGGGTAATCATGAGAGAGGAGAGATTAGATGGGTAGAATGATTGATGGGATTAGCATCTCATAACAGTAGTTACACGTCACTTATTTGTGTTTTTTTTTTAAAAAGAAAAATTCATTTAAATGGTTTCTTTACCAGCTGTATATCACGATCAGCCCCCTCACAACCCTCACTTTCTCTTTTCTTCTTTCTTCTTCTCTAAGTTTCCTCTTCCTCTCCAAAACTTCCATCGAAGAACCTTGGATTTTATTGAGTCTTTGCACAAACCTTCTTCATCAATCTTGTTCCTCATCATCTCCTCTACATATATCATCATCTTGATCATCATTTGAGGTATGAAAAACAGAATTTTCTCTTCCTTCATGCTACTGTTTAGCGCCACTTCTTCCCTCCATTTTAGCTAGTTTTTATGCTTCCAAATCATGTCATATTGATAGGTTTTCTTCTTCATGATGAAAATATTTTTCAGAAAACATAAACTTAGATTTTGATTAATTTGTGCTTAATATGCTACTTGATTTTAAGCTTGAGTTAATACTTAGGAAAAATGGCTTTGTCGATGATATGTATGAAAGAAGTTTTAATAAAATTATTAGAGAAAAGGAGTTAATTTGTAATGCTTGAATTCTTGTTGTATTTGTTTAAGTTCTTGAGTTTTAATATTTACTTGGGTTGTAGTTAAGATTGGGGTAATGAGAGCTAAGTGCTATTAGAACCCATAGATGGAACTAAGTTGTGCTTGTATTAGGAAGTCGATTTCAGAGATCGTGTGATTTAGAATCGAGGTGTGCGGAGAGCGAACCCGAGGGCGTGGGAGGCGATGGGATCCAGTTGAGGGCGGTATGTGTCGAGGTCGTTGTCGAGCTCGATTGAGACAGCGTAGAGACGCGTAGCTTGGAGTTCGGTAAGGGCACTTCTAGACATTCTAGGATTTTTATTGTTATATTCCTATGTATGGATTCCTTGATTTGTGTCGAGCTTGAAGTGTTGTGATATGATTGAATATATGCCACGAATTGTGTATTCTTTGTTGAATTGTGTTTCTTCATATCGAGCTGCTCTTTTTATTTGACATGCGGTTGAATATCTTGCGTATAACTCTTTGAATATCGTATGCTAATTGTTCATTGAGTGAGAGAGCTTAGCGATTCGTTGGCGTTTGAAGTTGCGACCGGATAAGCGGAGAGGTGCTAGGTCCCCTTTTCCGTTTATGGGGACTTCTAAGCGTTGCCACGCTATGGGATCTGAGTCGATCGTCCTAGGGAGAGCGAAGATCCCAAGGCTTCAGCTGGACTTTCCAAAGATATCTGCGGCGTGTGCATTAGGAAAAAGTGTCGAGTCGAGAGGAAATGGATAGCGAGTTGAGTCGAGTCTAGAGTGAAATGGTTGAGTCACGTTTGGTGAATGTTATACTTTCTTTGTTTACTTATTTCTTTATGCCTGGATTATCTTGATTTGTTGAGAAGTTGACCCTTTCCGTGGTGCCTTCAATCCATGATGGTTACCGGCGAGGTCGAGGGCGCAGGGAACTTCGACAAACAGATGATGGCGAGGAGGATCTCGACGAGGATCCGGCGGCGACCTCTACTTGTCGTGATTTGCTTTGTCTATGTTTTTGTGTATAGTGGTTGTGACGGTTGGTAGGTTATGTTTTGTTATTACAGGGTAGATGGCGGTTTACTTTTGGAGTAGCCCCTGCGTGAGTGCCTGAAGTACCCCCAGGGTATGATTGCTCTCTTGAAGTCGTCATACCTTAGGTGTATTTCTTTGTACATTTACTACTCTGTATTTTGTATACATTACCATTTCGAGTGGTATATATGTATATTATGCATGTATGTTTTATTAGAATTTAAGTCTTGTGTCTTAGTTGCACCATGTTTCGAAAAGTTGTAATTACTCTGATGTGCACTAGCTGGATAAAAAAAAAAAATATACCGTAATTTTTTTAAAAGGCACAAGAGTACCGTTTTAAAACGTATCGCATACAGGATTAGTTGAGCTCGGTAAGTTGAGCTCGGTAGCGGTCCGGAAACGGGTCGTTACATATATCAGTGACTTTAGGTCTCCACTGCTTGGTCAAACTTCTCAGGATTTTTCTCACATGGTCAGGTGTAGTGTAGCTTTTTCCAAGGGTTTTTAACCCGTGGACAAGAGTTTGGAATATTCCAAACATTGTCTCAATGTTTTCACCATCTTCCATCTTAAATAACTCATATTGGTGAACCAACTTGCTAGCCTTTATTTCTCTTACTTGGATAGAGCCTTCATAAGACAAAATAAGGGAATCCCAAATTTCCTTAGCAGTTTTAGATTTACCACATTTGTCATATTCTTTCTCTACCATAGCACAGATAAGAATATATCTAGCTTTTTGATTGAGCTGATATCTCTTTTTCTGCTCATCGTTCCAGTCTTCCCTAGATAACACAACACCACTAGCAATAGTGAGAATAAGATATCCATTTTCAACTATGTCCCACAACTCAAGTTGTTGAGACTCACATAATGCTTTTATCTTGTCCTTCGAGTAATCAAATTTTTCTCCAGTAAATAGAGGATGACAGTTCATGTGGCCACCTTCTGTAGACATGTTCACAAGTATATGGGATCTTTCTTCTAACACTGTAAAGTGCTCAACCAAGAGGCCGAGTTCTGGAACCAACTGAACGTGAACACAAAAAGGGGGGGTTGAATTGTGTTGAAATCTTTTCGCAAACTTTAAGTTAAAAACACTTTAAAATAGGTTTGTTTGAAAAATGTTCTTAATCGGATGCTGGGAAAGTACCGGACGCTGAGTTGAAATCAGTGAATACTTGTTTTTTTTTTGCAAGACTAAAGTAAAGGCAAAGTAATAAAGAATGAGACACAGAGATTTATACTAGTTCACCACCAACCTGGTAACTATGTCTAGTCTCTTCATTCCTGAAGGATTTTCACTATAATCACTCTGATTACAAATTCCTTAATAGTATTATACTGTCACAAACTTGACAATACTCTTAACTTCTTGTAACGACCCGTTTCCGGACCGCTACCGAGCTCCACTTACCGAGCTCAACTAAACCTGTATGTGATGCGTTTTAAAACGGTACTCTTGTGCCTTTTAAAAAATTACGGTATATTTTTTTTTTATCCAGCTAGTGCACATCAGAGTAATTACAACTTTTCGAAACATGGTGCAACTAAGACACAAGACTTAAATTCTAATAAAACATACATGCATAATATACATATATACCACTCGAAATGGTAATGTATACAAAATACAGAGTAGTAAATGTACAAAGAAATACACCTAAGGTATAGCGACTTCAAGAGAGCAATCATACCTGGGGTACTTAATGAGACTCCCACGCAGGGGCTACTCCAAAAGTAAACCGCTACCACCTGTAATAACAAAACATAAACGGCCCAACTGGTCACAACCACTATACACAAAAACATAGACAAAGCAAATCACGACAAGTAGAGGTCGCCCGGATCCTCGTCGAGATCCTCCTCGCCATCATCTGCTGTCGAGTTCCCTGCGCCCTCGACCTCGCCTGGGTAACCATCATGGATTGAAGGCACCACGGGAAAGGGTCAACTTCTCAACAAATCAAGATAATCCAGGCATAAAGAAATAAGTAAACAGCAAAGTATAACATTCACCAAACGTGACTCAACCATCTCACTCTAGACTCGACTCAACTCGCTATCCATTTCCTCTCGACTCGACACTTTTTCCGGAATGCACACGCCGTACCGTATGCTGGAAAGTCCAGCCGAAGCCTTGGGATCTTCGCTCTCCCTAGGACAGTCAACTCAGGTCCCATAGCGTGGCAACGCTTAGAAGTCCCCATAAACGGAAAAGGGGACCTAGCACCTCTCCGCTTATCCGGTCGCAACTTCAACCGCCAACGACTCGCTAAGCTCTCTCACTCAATGAACAATTCGCCACATACGATATTCAAAGAGTTATACGCAAGATATTCAACCGCATGTCAAATAAAAAGAGCAGGCTCAACATGAAGAAACACAATTCAACAGCAATACACAATTCGTGGCATATATTCAATCATATCACAACACTTCAAGCTCGATACAAATCAAGGAATCCATACATAGGAATATAACAATAAAAATCCTAGAATGTCTAGAAGTGCCCTTTACCGAACTCCAAGCTTACGCCAGCGTCACGCTCCTCAATCGAGCTCGACAGCGACCTCGACACGCACGCCTCAATCTGGATCCCATCGCTCCCACGCCCTCGGGTTCGCTTCTCCCAGTACACCTCGATTCGAAATCACACGATCTCGGGAATCAGACTTCCTAATACAAGCACAACTTAGTTCCATCTATGGGTTCTAATAGCACTTAGCTCTCATTACCCCAATCTTAACTACAACCCAAGTAAATATTAAAACTCAAGAACTTAAACAAATACAACAAGAATTCAAGCATTACAAATTAACTCCTTTTCTCTAATAATTTTATTAAAACTTCTTTCATACATATCATCAGACAAAGCCATTTTTCCTAAGTATTAACTCAAGCTTAAAATCAAGTAGCATATTAAGCACAAATTAATCAAAATCTAAGTTTATGTTTTCTGAAAAATATTTTCATCATGAAGAAGAAAACTTATCAATATGACATGATTTGGAAGCATAAAAACTAGCTAAAATGGAGGGAAGAAGTGGCTAAACAAGTAGCATGAGGGAAGACAAAATTCTGTTTTTCATACCTCAAATGATGATCGAGGTGGTGATATATGTCGAGAAGATGATGAGGAACAAGATTGATGAAGAAGGTTTGTGCAAAGACTCAATAAAATCCAAGGTTCTTCGGTGGAAGTTTTGGAGAGGAAGAGGAAACTTAGAGAAGAAGAAAGAAGAGAAGAGAAAGTGAGGGTTGTGAGGGGCTGATCGTGATATACAGCTGGTAAAGAAACCATTTAAATGAATTTTTCTTTTTTTTTTAAAAAAACACAAACAAGTGACGTGTAACTACTGTTATGAGATGCTCATCCCATCAATCATTCTACCCATCTAATCTCTCCTTTCTCATGATTACCCTCTAATCTATAGGTTAAAGGTCTAAAAACACAATGACGAGCGCAAACCGATAATATAAATTTATAAATATTACAAACAATATAATCATTAACGCTAAATAACGTTCGTAAAAATACGAGTGTTACAGTCTCGACACGAGGTCGATCAGGGTGCTTGGCCAAGCGCACGAGGCTCTAACACGAGTTCGTGCACGCGACCTCCTCGATTCGACATGCGACCTCCTCAAATTTCGATGCAGCGACCTCATCAGCTCGACATATGACCTCGGCACGCGATCTTGGCACGGGATCTCGACACGAGGTCTTGGTACGAGGTCTCGACACGAGGTCGATCTCGTCATCAGGTGTTACACTTCTCAAAACAACTCAGTACGTTCGAGCCTTTGATATAACAAGCCTATTACGAGGCAATACAAGTTTCACAAAGAAGTTTTGAATACAATCAAATAATTCTCAATAAGAGAGGATGGAAAACTTAAAGCATAATGAAAATAACTTTCTAAAAGAAAGAATATAAGACGCTGAAGTTCAGTTCTTAGTTCTCAGAGTTCTTGGCACAGAAACTTTGTTGTTCACTGAGTAATAGATTTTGCAGTATGTCGTTTCTAGCCACCTTCTTCAATGGTGAAATTGGAGTATTTATAGAAGTCCTTGAGGAAATTACCATTACAGAAATACACAGCTCCAAATCATTGAGTGATGAAATTTGAAAAATATCATTTTCTTCCTTTTCAAAGAATTTCCAGAATAGTACACATTACCATTTTGTACTACTTGCTTTTCAATTATTTGCAGTGTACGAATTTTGTCTTATCCCAAATGTGTCACCTTTGATTCTTAGTATATAGAATTGACCGCACAAAATCAAACTGGATGCTCGCTCAGAATTCATAGGACGCTTGCTGCAATGCTTAAGTTGACATGTCACAACACTTGAAAGATTGGACGCTCGCTAGAGTAAACATGTAACACCTGTAATTTTTACGATACGTTGTTTAGCGCTATTGTAGTGTATTTCTATCGTATTTATGCTATAATAAACAATTTCTTGTTCTTTAGTTAAGTGAATTAATTAAATCAAGATCAAATTAAATTTGAGAATTAATATTTTATATTAATTCATGGTTTGAATATCGTCGAAAAATTCTAACGAAGTTTCGTCGCGTTTCGAATCATCGGATAGTTTTTATCCGCAAATAAAATTTTAAATGAATCCCGATTTCGATGAAAATCGAATCGTAACCTGTCGTGATTATTTTTGAGTGATTATTATTGTTTTTATTATTTATGATAATATTTTATCACACGGTGAATTAATTTCGCGGTAAATTAATTTTCGTGAATTAATCGGCGGATAATTAATCGTTAACGCTGTTACTCGATGCCGTGTTTTTAGTACCCTTAGACTTTAGGATTAAAGGGTAATTATGAGAGATGAGAGATTTGATGGGTTAGTCTAAGTGATGGGTTTAGCATCTTGTCTTTTTGGGAGGTGTCACATTTTGTGTGATTAGTATTTTTAATACTTTAATTAGACTATTCTCCACCAAGTGTTTATTTAAGTCTTTCCGATTAATCCCTTTTTTTTTTGGAGCTGGTCGCACCATCCCCCCCCTTCATCCTACATCATCCTTCATTTTCTTTCTTATGTGATTAAAGGAAAAACCAAATAAGCATATTAAGCATTTCTTTATTTTTGTTTTATATTGGTAAATGTTTGTTTTAATAAAATTGATAACCCCACCCTTTTAGGTGAGCTCCAGCCGAACCCCCACCCCACTCCCTACCCCATTTTATTTTTATCTTCATCTTCTCCAAGTTCTTGAAAGAGGCTCCTCCATGGCTACATTTCTTTACCAACCTTTGGCTTGATTTCATCATCATCCTTCAATCCTTCTTGAAGCTAGTTTGCTCTTCTCCTTACTACCACTTACCTCCTTATTTGAGCAAGCTTTTGAGCCACATTTTTCCTCTCCCAAAACAGCCCAAGGCTGTGAGCTTCACTTAGGTGAATGAGGTAGTTTTTTCTTGCTTTGTTCTTGTTTTCTTGTCTTAATGGTTGCTTGATTATGATCATTGATGAAGTGAACCAAAATTTTCCCCAAATGTATGAACCCTAGGCGCAAAACCTAGAGGGAAAAGGGGTCTTGGTGATCATCTTGTGAATCAATTCAATTAATTGGTGTTTTTAGCTTAATAGATGTTGTTGTTGTTGGATTTTTTGATAGTTTTGGAACTAGTAATTATTTGGGTATTGTTTTGAAAAAAAAATCTATTCTTGAAAGGGGGTTTTAGTGGTGATTACTTTGTGAACTATTTAATTGGTTGATGATTCATGTTTATTAATAGTGAATTTGTTGTTGTTATTGTTGAGATTGTTGGATTAGGAGAGTTGGTCAATTTTTGATGAAAACTATTGTTCTTGAAAGACTTGAAAATAATATTGGGCATTGATTAAACCTTGTCTTGGGTAATAATTGTTGTTTTGTGAGCTAATTAGTATATGAAATAGTATTGTTAAATTGTTTTGGTAAGTTTTGCAAATTGTTCTCAATTTTTGGGTGTTGGCTGTGAGCTCTCAAGGGTTGGAAGGAGAATTGATTTTGTGATTCTTCTTCTTATATGTTGTTAATGCTTTTGTATTTATCAATTTTATTTTGAAACAAGGTTTGAGAAGGTTTTATGAAACCCTTGCATTCTTGAAAGAGGCTTGAATTGATATTGAGCTTGAATTAGACATTTGTTTTGTCAAGAAAATGGAGAAATTGTCATGTTTTATCTTATATTAGTGTGTTTAAGAATTGTTTGAGTATTGGAAAAATGTTTAGAAAAGGAATTTTGAGAAAAACCCTTGAGTTCTTGGAATGCTTTGATTGGGGATTTAACTTGTGTAATGGGTATTGTTTTGGGAATATTGGATGTCTTGAAAGAGATTGAAATATTGATTGATGTTGTTTTGTTAAAATTTGGAGAGTTTCCAATCTTTCTCTAAAACTTAGGGATGTGGCCGCGAGCTCTATGAGTGTGGAGAAGAAAATTATTTTGTGTTCTTAGCTTAAATTAGTTGTATTTGATTGTGTCTCAAGTTTGGAAAATTTTAGAAAGGAGTTTAATTGGATTGGAAATTGTTGTTAACTTGAGGCAATGAAACACTTAAGACAAAATGGATTCTTTTGCAATCCTAAGGCCAAGTGGAGCCTTAATTAAGTATTGTTATGAAATAAATTTGAGATTAGTAGTATTAAAAATCTGATTTGGCATGCAAAGACTATGAAACACTTATGTTAGAGAAATCTTTGTGTTTCTTTAACCAAAGTGGAGTCTTGATAATGATAGGATCAAAGTAGTTGGTTATAGTATTTACTTGTGATTTTAAGGTTCCAAAGAAAATGAATTCTTAGTCCTTAAAATAAATATTTTTCAACTTGGTTGTTATTTCAAGTGTATTTGATTTATTAAAAAGGTTTATGGGATTGAGAGCCTAGGGGTTAGAAATAAATCTAAGCATAGGGAATTGTGTTGGGTGAACTAGGTTGGTACTAAGGTTTCATGTGTTGTTAGGATCCTTGAGGACTGTTTGTGCAGAATTAGGATTGCGATGTGTTTGACCCGTGAGCTGTGGACTATTGGTAAGGGCGCTTCACATTCAGTACTTGCTATAGTATGTTAGCGTAAGGGCAACTCTTAGACATGGATAAGCTTTATTATTTAATTCCAAGTCTTAATGCGAAGAAGTCTGAGAACCTCAGGGTTCGAAGTGAGGGTCTCGTACCCCTTCGATTTTGTTGTCAAACGTATGCTCCGAGTCGTTCGTGGGCTTATCTGAAAAGTGGTTAGTCGCCTGACCCCAACCCCCCACACTTGTTTGTTCCTCTCTGTCAACTCCACTGAGTTGCAGCGGGAAGGATTCTGTGATTGATGGTCGTGATATGATTGGTTGCGTTGATTGCTTATTACTGTTGGACTGAGTTTTCTGTATGAGCTTGCGTGAATATTTATTTAATATGCGATTGAATAATTGTTCGTGTTTGCCTTCTTGAATTTTCATATGAGTTGAATAATTATTCGAATTGCTTCTTGAATTATCGTATGCGGCGATTTATTCATCGGAGTGCGAGAGTTTAGTCGTGACATCTTTGAACTATATCCTGAACATCCTAGGGTGATGGTCACGTAGTTGCTCGTCCTCTTAGAAGCTTTTGGAATGGATTTCGAATTTGATCTTATGCGCTCAAATTGTTGTACGAGGTATCAAAGGTGACACCTTTAGCTAAAGACAAAAAATCGTACAACCATTTGTGAAAAGCAAGGTAGTACGAAAACGGTAATGTGTACTACTGAGATATTCTCTGGAAAGGAAGAAAGAGACAGCTTTTTGAAATCACCTCACTCAATGGAAAGGATCCAGTTTTATCAGCAGTAATATCCTTTAGAACTCCTATAAATACCCCATGGTATCCATTGAAGAAACTGCCGAAACTCTACAAGAGAATATTGATTCATTTACTGAGAACAAGCACTGGTGCTATACACTACAAAGAGTCAATACTCTGAAAGCACTGCTTCTGTGAGCAATCAAGTTTTGTGCCAAGTCTCTGGACTACAAGAACTGAACTCAGCGTCCGACACTTTCTTTTAGAAAGCATTTATGTATTGAGCTTAATCTTTTATCCTCTCTGTGAGAGTTATTTCTGCTTGTATTCAACTTACTTGTAAAAGTTGTTTTGGCCTAGTTAAGGCTGTACCCTCAAAGGCTCGAATATACTGAGTCGTTTTGAGAAGTTGAGAGTATTGTCAAGGTTGTGACAGTAGAATACTCTTAAGGTTTTGTAATCAGTTGATTATAGTGGAAAATCCTTCAGGAACGAAGGGACTAGACGTAGCTACCAGTTTGGTAGTGAACTAGTATAAATCTCTGTGTCTCTTGCTTTACTACTTTCTATTTATCTTTATCTTGTTCTGTTAAAAACAAGTTTTCACAAATCGCTTTTCAGTCAGGTTTATTTCAGTCAGATACCTGGCTTGTTTTGAAAAACCTGTGTTCTAAGTGTTTTTAACTTAAAGTTTGCTAAAAGTTTTCAACACAATTCACCCCCCTTCTTGTGTTCCTGTTCAGTTGGTATCAGAGCTCGGCCTCTTGGTTGAGCACTTTACAGTGTTAAAAGTAAAGATCCTACTGTGAACATGTCTGCTGAAGGTGGTCATATGAACCATCCTCCTCTATTCAATGGAGACAAATTTGATTACTGGAAAGATAAGATAAAAGCATTCTTTCAGGCACAAAATCTTGATTTGTGGGATATAGTTGAAAGTGGATACATTTCTCCCACTGATGCCCTTGGTGTTGCAATACCTAGGGAAAAGCGGGTGATGATCGTAAAAGAGATATCAAACCAATCAGAAGGCTAGATTTATCCTCATCTGTGCTATGACAGAAAGAGAATATGATAAATGTGGTAAGTTTGATACTGCCAAAGAAATCTGGGATTCTCTTGTTTTGTCTTATGAGGGTTCTGCCCAAGTAAAAGAAACAAGGCTAGCATGATGGTTCGCCAGTATGAGCTATTCAAAATGGAAGACGGAGAAAACATTGAAACTATGTTTGGAAGGTTCCAAACACTTGTTCATGGGTTGCAGGCCCTTGGAAAAAGTTATACTACACCTGACCATGTGAGAAAGATCTTGAGAAGTTTGACTAAGCAGTGGAGACCCAAAGTCACTGCTATTCAAGAAGCAAAAGATCTAAATGTCCTTCGGCTTGAAGATCTTATGAGTTCTTTGAAAGCTTATGAACTTGAGCTAAATGAAGAAGAACCTACCAAGAAGAGTAAGTCTATTGCTTTAAAAGTTAATCAACATAAACCTAGTACTTCTAAAGCTTTTCAGGCTGAAGAAGAAGAATCAGATGATGAAGCTTCAGAAGGAGATTATGATGGATCAGACGATGAGCTAGCGTTCATATCTAAGAAGATCCAGAGAATGTGGAAGAAGAGAAACTTCAGAAGGAGGTTTCAGAAGAAAGATACAAAGGACAAGAAGGAAAGCAAAGACAAGGACAAAGCCCAAGTCATTTGCTATGAATGTAAAAGCTTTGGACATTTCAAGTTCGATTGTCCTAATCTTAAGGAAAAGTCCACAAGAAGCTCCTTCAAGAAAAAGAAGAAAGGTCTCATGGCAACATGGGAAGATCTTGACTTATCCTCCTCTACGAGGAAGATAAAGAAGAAGAAGCTCACATTGCCCTCATGGCGCATTAACGATCTTGATTGAAGAAGAAGTTGAAGAGGTCATAATATATGATTCTTATTCTGAACTTCAACTTGCATTTGATGATCTGTTAAAGGACTCTGCCACTCTCTCTATTGAGTATAAGAATTTGAAAAAGAAATTTTCAAAACTATCACAAGATTTTCATTCTTTATACAATGAAAACTCTGTACTCAATGAAGAGAACCAAAAGCTGAAAACTGAAAATCAGAGTCTGGTGGATAACTAGCGTCTGGAAGCTAACAAGCAACCAGAAGCTGAGAGCTCTCAAGTTAAAAGCTCTGTGGTTACAGGAAATCCTAACTGCAAATCAAATGACTATGAACATGCTTTTCAAAAGTTTCTTGCAGAGAGTGTAACTCGAAGCAAGCAAGCTTCTATGATTTGGGGTGTCAGTAAAACGACAACTCATGGTCTTGGTTATATATTAGATAAACCTCCTTTAGAAAATGATTCAGCATCTGATGACACCAATGATCATAGTGAATGCTTGCATTGTACTTACTGCAATAAATCTGGTCATTTGAAAAATGCGTGTACTGTGTTTGCAACTAAGAAGGACAAGTATCCTTCAAGAACTAACAAGAAAGGACCCAAAAAGATATGGGTACCTAAAGATAAAATAGTCTATGTTGCAGACTTGCTTAGCAACAAAGTCAACACACCTATCTTGGTACTTAGATAGTGGATGCTCGCGTCACATGACGGGAGAAAAGCATATGTTCCAAGAACTAAGACCTAGAGAAGCTGGATTCGTTGGTTTCGGAGGAAACCAGAAAGGTAAAATAGTTGGAATTGGTCGTGTAAGACCCTCAAATTTAAGTTCTTAGGATCTATAAATGGTGTGCTTATATGATAATTTTGTGACAATTTGTGTGTGTTTGCCTTAATAATTAGTATATTTTAATTATATTATTTTACCTTATTTTATTAAATATTGGTCTTGAATTTATTATAAATATTTTAGAATAATGGTATATTTTAAAAGTTAGTAAGAACATGAATTTCTTTAATTGAGAATAGTTTAGAAAGAATATAATTATTATATACATTATTATATATATAGATATATGTGTATGTAGTGCTGATGTTGTTCTTTTTATATATAAAAAAAAAGTGGGCTTTTTATCAATAAAAAGAATGGGCCACGTTTTTTTTGTCCAGCATCCATCAAGCCACGCCTCTGTTTCAAACTTTCAATTGTTAATAACTGTTCATCATCTTCATCACTCGTTCGGCTGATCAAAAAATACGAAACCCTTATTCCTTTTCTTCTCTCTTCTTGTTCTCACATCCTAGGCCACAGAAAAATTCCAAAACTTATAACCCAACTCGAAATCGACCAAAGAACACGTTTCCGGCCTCTGTTCGTTCAACCGCGACTCCGTTCGTTGCGTATATTTTGGTGGGGCGAGCTGTAATTCCCTTTTTCCGGCCACAACAGTTTTCGGTTCGAAAAACAGACGCCATTTTCGGATTCCTCGCGTCAAAACCTTCAGAAAGCACTACTCCTTTGCTCGATTCGGTGAAGTTGACGCCGGACCCCTTGTAACCCTTTTGTCTCTGTATGGCGTTTTTCAGTCACTCTTTTTGCTTCCTTTTAATTTCGTTTCAGCCTTAAAAATTCTAAAAAAATATATTATACTAATTGTTATTTTTTCCAGCCGTGTTTCGCTCTTCCGTAAATTTTATCCTATGCTCAGTTGGTGCTCAAATTGTCATTGTAGCTAGTTTTCTTCGCCTTGGAATACTTCAAACTTTTTATTGAGGTAAGGGGGGTAGATGGATACAAGATTAGTGGGCTCATGGATATAATTAGGCAATAGGGACGTCCCATGGTCCCTAGACTTGGCACGGTTGTGCAAAATAAGTACCTTTGCCATTGTGATGGAAAAACTTCATATTGAATTCTGTCATGATATTTATGTTAATAGAAATTGTCTTATAATGTGTTGTTTGAGTTGATATGTTATGATATGTAAGGATTATAGGATGATTTGCTTGTCTTGGCTGTTGTTGATAAATGTATGTATGAGGTAAATGGGTTGAAATGAGATTACTTGTTGCTATATGATGTTCTGAAATTGTTGTGTTGAGTGAGAACTAGATTATCATAGGGTATGGTTTATTATACTTATATCCTCTAGGTGCTATATCATGGTTATGTGAAGGATAAAGTATGGACGGTGGGTATGATTGTTAGGAGTTAACTAATGTATAATTATGTTTCTTTTTCATTTAAGTTACGGTATAAACAAGTCTTAGGACTAGGATATGACGGTTGACATTGGTGTTGGTAGTTTAAATGCTTTAGAAGTAAGATTTGACGTTGTGAGTATTTAGCAATAGTTGTGCAGAAAAATGATTAATTCTGGGATTGTTTTAGCTAAGTCTTACTCACTTAATTTTTGTAAATTCAATACATAATAATTACTAACCCAAACTCTTTTGGATAGCGTCCTATAATTTTGGGGGAGAAGTATGGTACATCTGGTTAAAAAAAAATAATAATAAGTAAGTTGAAACACTTGGGTTAAGAGTTAGAAATTAAGTTAGGCTTGCTTAGACTTTGTGTGGTGAGGTAGGCTGATAACTCGGACTTGTTCCAAGGTTGGGGAAACTTGTTAGTTTACTGACGAATAGTACCTCGTTAATGTTGTTGTAGCCGACCGCTTGATAAGATGGTTGGTGTGCTGTTATGCCGTTGTTGTTGTTATTGTTAGACACTTGTTTGATTTGTGTTCTTGCATCATTGTGTCTTGTTAAGTTAACGTTATTGGGGGTGAGCAACGACGATACGATATAGTATCGGCCATGATGGGCAAGGTACCCGGCCTTGGGGGTCAATCGGATAGGGGCGTCTTACATAAAGGCAGCGGGTTGCAACCAATGCTGGGGCGTTGACCAATTTATCTGGTTACCCTGACTAGACACTGTTCGTACTCAAGAGTGATGATGTTTTCTCACTCGCTCATCTGAGTTAGTTTGGATCCACATGTTCGGAGAAGTAGAGATTGTCTAGGTTGCATTAGTACTCGTTAAGTTATGCATCCATGCTATGTGTCAATTATACTGAAGTTGTTATATGCGCATTGCTTAATCTATGTCCTTTGCCATTTGTGCTATGATTGTATATGATGTCTAACCCCTCTTTACTGTGGCTACTCATACACCATTGCGTATGTTTAGACGATGAGATTGCAGGTGACGATGACGATGTGGCTGATGAGTGATACGTGGAAGCAGTCACCATAGTTAGGATTTTCGTTGTTATTATTTTATTGTTGTTGGTTGTTCCGATGTAAGTGCTTGGGTCAGCTCTGAGATGTTGTGACATCGGGGTGCTTTTATTTTTCTGAACTTGACATAATTGTTATTTGATTTTTCCGCAAGTTTGTACGAGCGTGATGACTCTACCTTTGTTTATGAAAAATTTTATTGGACCATATTTTTCAGTGGTTATATTTATTTTAATTTATTTCTTTAATAATAACATGCGGGTAGAGGGTGTCACAGGTCGCATAGGTAAAGATCTCTTCCTTCTATTGATAATGTTTTATATGTTGAAGGGCTGAAACATAATCTATTGAGCATAAGTCAATTATGTGACAATGGTTATAATGTTGTCTTTACAGAAAATGGATGTTCAGTAAAAAGCAAAAATGATGGATCTATATTCTTTACAGCAAAGAGGAAACAAAACATTTAAAAAGTTGATCTTTACGATCTTGCAAAACAAGATGTCAAGTGTCTTATGTCATTGAAGATGAGCAATGGATTTGGCACAAAAGATTGGGTCATGCCAATTTGAGGTTAATCTCAAAATTAAACAAGCACAATCTTGTTAGAGGCTTACCAAATCTTAAGTTCCAATCTGATGCCCTGTGTGAGGCTTATCAAAGAGGAAAACAAGTTAAAACTTCCTTTCATTTAAAAAATGTTGTTTCAACCTCTAGACCACTTGAACTTTTACATCTTGATCTTTTTGGTCCCACAAGGACAGCCTCTTTAACTGGAAAGAAATATGGATTAGTCATTGTTGATGATTTTACTAGATGGACATGGGTTAAATTCCTTGCCCACAAGGATGAGTCTTTTAAGGTATTTACTGTATTCTGCAAATCAGTTCAAAATGAAAAAGGCATCTGTATTTCTTCTATTAGAAGTGATCATGGGGGAGAATTTGAAAATGAAAACTTTCAAAAACTTGTTGAAGAAAATGGCATCTCCCATAATTTCTCCTCTCCTAGAACACCTCAACAAAATGGTGTTGTAGAAAGGAAAAATAGGTCCCTCCAGGAAATGGCCAAGACCATGATCAATGAAGCTGATATTGCGAAACATTTTTGGGCAGAAGCAGTAAATACAGCTTGTTATATTCAAAATAGAATTCTTATAAGACCTATTTTGAATAAGACTCCTTATGAATTGTGGAAACGTAGAAAACCAAACATTTCTTACTTTCATCCAAGGCTGACAAAGGAATCTTTTTGGGATACTCTGAAAGATCTAAAGCTTTTAGAATATACAACAAAGAAACTTTGACAGTTGAAGAGTCCATTCATGTCAAGTTTGATGATAAGAAGCCTGACACTGCTATGTCAGAGCTAGATGAATTATTTTCATAATTAAACCTCGGTGACAAGTCAGACGGTTAACGTGCATCTTCATCATCCGGTGGTGACAAGACGAAGAATTCTACTCAAGCAGAAGCTGAAGCAAGAAAAAGCTGGAAATACAAAACCAATCATCCAAAAGATCAAATCATAGGAGAATCTGGTGATAAAGTACGAACCAGATCCTCTTTCAAGGAGCATGTTGATTTTGCACTTCTCTCTGAAATGGAACCTAAGACGATTGATTAAGCATTGGAAGATGAAGGGTGGATTCTAGCAATGCAAGATGAGCTAAATCAGTTCCAAAGAAATGATGTATGGAAGCTAGTCACTCTACCAGAAGATAAGCAAGCTATTGGTACTAAATGGGTATTTAGAAATAAGCTTGTTGAAGATGGTAAAGTTGTGAGAAATAAAGCAAGGTTAGTTGCTCAAGGTTACTCACAAGAAGAAGGTATTGATTTCACTAAAACTTTTGCACCTGTTGCAAGACTAGAAGCTATTCGCATTTTACTTTCATTTGCAGCACATCATGAGATAACTCTATATCAAATGGATGTGAAAAGTGCTTTTCTAAATGGTTTTATAACTGAGGAAGTTTATGTTAAACAACCTCCTAGTTTTGAAGATATTGAATTTCCAGAACATGTTTTTAAACTTAAAAAGGCTCTATATGGTCTTAAGCAAGCTCCCAGAGCATGGTACGATAGATTAAGTTCCTTTTTAATGGAAAATAGATTTACAAGAGGTTTAGTTGACACTACTCTTTTCAGAAAATCTTCTAACAAGCATTTCATACTTGTTCAAATCTATGTTGATGATATCATTTTTGGAGCCACTAATGAAAGCCTTTGCAAATAATTTTCTAAGCTTATGCAGGCTGAATTTGAGATGAGCATGATGGGAGAATTAAAGTTTTTCCTTGGAATACAAATCAAGCAATGCAGTGATGGTATCTATATACATCAAAGCAAATATATCAAAGAATTATTGAAGAAATTCAAGATCTTTGGATTACAAGCCTATGTGTACACCTATGCATCCTACCTGCACTCTTAGTAAAGATGAAATTGGTAAGAAGGTAGATCGAGAAAATGTCTGAGGTATGATTGGATCTCTACTTTATCTTACGGCTTCAAGACTGACATTATGTTTAGCGTGCTGTGTGCTAGATTTCAATCGGATCCTAGAGAATCACACCTGAGTCTTTGTTAAAAGAATATTCAGATATTTGCAAGGAACTACTAATCTTGGTTTGCTTTATAAGAAATCAAAAGATTACAAATTAGTAGGTTTTACGTGATGCTGACTTTCTTTGGAGACCGAATTGAAAGAAAGAGCACAAGTGGAGGCTACCAGTTCCTTGGAGCTAATCTTGTGTCTTGGTCAAGCAAAAGACAAAGCACTATTGCACTCTCAACAGCAGAAGCTGAATACATATCAGCAGCAAGTTGGAGTTCTCAACTTCTGTGGATGAAGTATCAACTTGAAGACTACTTGATAAAAGAGAGTAAAATTCCTATCTTTTGTGATAATACATCTGCCATATGTCTTACTAAAAATCCTATATTGCATTCTAGAGCAAAGCACATTGAGATTAAACATCATTTTATAAGAGACTATGTTCAGAAGGGGACACTTGAAATCAAATTTGTAGACACCGATCACCAATGGGTGATATTCTTACAAAACCCCTTGTCAAGATAGATTCAATTTTATAAGAAGAAATTTAAATTTCCATCTTATAAAGAATGATTAATCTCGGCCTTATGATAGATATTATTTGAGCATCCGGTATGACATCATCATCATACGAGTAAGCATTTTTATATGCCAAGCTGCATTATAACTCAAAGATCCGATGAATCAGCTATGAGCATCCGAAACACACACGTGGTAAGCTCGTGTGGAACTTAAGCGCCTCATCACACCTAATCTGAGTCATGATTATTTACGTTTTCAATAAAATCTTTTACTTTATTTTGACAACTGCATTTAATGAAAAGAGGTATCTTTATTTTAATTTCTTTTTAAATTTATTTTTATTACTCGAATAATGAAGAGGTTTTTGAAAAGTAACTGTACCAATTACAAAACCTTCCTACTATTCCTTCTTTTTCGCTCCACAATCACTCGCTCTGTTTTCAGTCTGAAAAATAGTTTTCTCTCTTCTCTTCGTGACTGTTCTGAAACCCTAAACCTCCATTTCTCTATCTCTCAACTGCAATCATGTCTGGTGTAACAACCTCTGAGTATACTGTTATTTACGACACCATGGCTGAAGGAAAGGTTCTGTTGGAAAATCGAATTGATTTAAAGAACTTCAAACTCTATGGCTTCGATTTCTACCGTGGTTTCGAGGCAATGAGTTGGGAACACTACTTCTTTTGGAAACAGGTTGAGGTTATAGTTACTGCTATCAAGGAATTTTGGGGTAATGCTCGTTTACACCAAGGTGGTATCTTTGAAGGAACTGTGAGAGGCTACAAGTTCATTTTTACCATTACCAACATTTCTGAAGTCACTGGTTGTCCCTGTGAAGGTATCGTTTACTACATAGATTGGGCTTATGCATTTCATGGCCTTGAGAAGGTCAATGAGGATTTGTTTGAGAATTATAAACAGCTGAAAGAATCTGGTGAAACCCCTACTGCAAAGCATTTGAAGAGTCATTACAGAGTTCTTCACAAGATAATCACTAAGAGCGTTGGTTGAAGGCTGGTTCTAGTGACATAGTCAACTATGAACAGAAGTTCATTATGAGGCACTGCATGGCTGGTCACAAGGTAAACCTGCCAAGATTGATCTACAACAACCTGATTAATGCACTGGTTAATTCGAGGAAAGGTGTTGCTGACAAGAAAAACACCTACAAGTGCATTCCTTATGGTGTTCTTCTCACTAAGATGATGGCCAAGAATCTGGTTGTAAACAAGCTGACTGCTTTGCCAGATCAAGAAAAGGTGAAGTATTTTGGCACTGAGAGTGTTGTGATTCCTGACACCTTTGGAGTTAACAGCTTGGTCAGAATGAAATTGATCACTGGTGAACAGATGAAGAAGGTGAAAAAGGAACAGGGAGTAGAATCTGGTCCCTCTCTTAGCAAGAAGTCTACTACTGACAAAACCACCAGAAGCTCAGTAACTGGTGTGAAAAGGACTTCTGATTCTCCAGAAGAGGAGACAAGAAGCAAGAAGCAGAAGGTGGCTCCTGCACCTAAAAGAAAGACTGAATCAGAAGATGAGGACCGCGTTCCCATCAGTCAGATTCTGAGGAAAAGAAGCAAGCCAGAAGCTGAGAAACAAGTTTCAGCGTCCGGTGCACAGAAGAAGGCAATTCAACGTCCGCCTCACCGCCGCCTAGACGGAAGTCAAGAGATTGGTCAGGCAGTCTGAGCTTGAACCAAAGGTACTGAATTTTACTGATGATTCTCAGATCTGCTTTTGAAACCGATGATACCATTCTGCTTCCACCTATATCTGTTTGCACAACCATCAACCATTCAAACCTGCACAAAAGCCGTAAACACAACCATAGCCCTCAAACAACCTACCTAAACACAGACCAATACACTCACCATCTCCTCACCTCAAACCTCCACATATACCTCCCTCACTTCATACATTTCCAAACTTCATTCTCATCCTTTTAACCTCCTTTTCAAAGTCCCTCCATTTAATCCTTTCAAACCCTACATTCCCCCCAAGTACAATATCACAGTAGTGACACCAAAAACTACTGCCCTAATTCCAAAGAAACCTGTCCCTCTTGACATTAGACCAAAATTTGTTAGATATGAGTCATATAACTCTATCTACAATCACCCATCTTTATGGCACTTGAAGACCTTCACCTCTGGAGTTTCAAGACTGGAGATACCCCCTCCAATGAATGCTGTCTTCAAGGATGGCAAAGACAATGTTGAGATGTCCTTTAAAGGAAGGCTGAGACCCAAACCAAACAGCAGGGCTATTCCCTTTTCTGTTGATGTACCAAGGTTCCTGCCCCAGAATGAACCTCTTACATTAGAGGAATGTGGTAGGTGGATCACAGAAGCTGAAGCCTGTATGATGGCTCATTGTTATGAGCAGAAAAGGCTTGAAGTCATAGGCGAATATAGAGACCCATCATCTGTCTCTATAAAGATTGTTCCAGATAGGCAAAGGTGGTTACCTTGGTCTATTCCTGGAAAAAGAAAGGAAGCTGCACCTGGCAAAATGCCATTCAGTAAGATAGGTCCTAAGGAATATGAGAAAGCTCCCAGAGACTACAAGGTCAAGGAGTTCACCCAGCTTCCGGTAAAGAAAATTTCTGAAGATCATGCCAGAAGGTATTATCTGAGTGCTCTGAAGAAAGATCAATGGAGAACTGGATCTTCCAACTGTTGTAATGCAGAGAAGGCAACAATCCCTACTGTTGGTATCATCGAGAAAGTACCTGAATCCAATCTTGGAACTGCTTATTTTGAAGATATGTTCGTGTGTTCTGTGATTAGACCGCTCAACTTGGTGAAGCTATATGCTCCATGGGATCTAGTCTGGAAACACTTTTACATTGGATTTGGCTGGATGCAATGGTCTGCGTCTTGGAAAGACAAAGCCATTATGCCTTGTTTTGAGTCCCTGACTATTGACAAAGATGACAGAGAAATTTTGTGGAGACTTTTTATTGCTGAAAATGAAGGCCTCAACTTCTCCTTTGATGCCCTAAGTGTCTTCTTAGGGGATGTGTTTGGAGAAGCTGCTGCTGAACAATTTGATGGGTATGCCAGAGACATTCTTCAACACAGAGAAATGATTTTCAATTATCTTCTGTTTCCTGAAATTGTTGAGCAAAGAAATGAAGCCCTATATGAGTCTGAAAGAAGAAAACTTGGAACTATTATCAAATGGTTTCCACCAGAAGATAATTATTTCCAATGGGCAAAGGATAGGAAGAAGATAAAATCTGATTTGTCTCAAACTGTTCTTGAAATCCATAAGAAGATGAATTTAGAAGCTACAGGTGTTGCAAGTGTGCCAGAAGCTGAATCTGCTCCCTCCACATCTTCAGTGGAAATGATTACAATTCCTAAGGAAGAATTTGAAACCATGAAGGCAACCTGTTTGAAAGTTCTTGAGCTTGAAATGCAGCTGAAACTCATCATGGAACGAATCAACCTGCTACCTCAAAACCCTTAAACTTTGTTTTGTTTTAAATTTTTTTGGTACTGAGTGATATTACTTAATTTTTGGTACAATTATATTGTGAATTTATTACTCAAATTTTTCTTTTTTTTGTTTTGACTATGATGTGTTTTTACACTCTTTTTGTCTGATGACAAAAGGGGGAGTAAAAGAAAGGCTTGATGAACGCTAAGATAAACAAGCTAAGGATAGATATACATGCTAATCAATCATTCATAACATGTTTGATGAACGCTAAGATAAACACGCTAAGGATAGATATACATGCTAATCAATCATTCATAACATCATTTCAGCATCCGATCTCAGCGTCTTTTATTGCTATACTTATATAAGTTGTTGAACTCAGGGGGAGACCCTTAAAACTCCTATTTGAAACTTAAAATTGTTCATCAACCTTGGATATTTGTCATCATCAAAAAGGGGGAGATTGTTGGAACCTAAACGATTGAGAAGTTTAGACCCTCATTAATTTTGATGATAACAAAGTATTCACAAGAGAACAATTTATGTTCTAACAATTCTTGAAGTGTGCAGATACTAATATTACATATACTTCTAAGCCACTTAAGCAAGAAGGAAGAAGTTCACAAGAGAAGGATACACTCCATGTGTCAGCATCCGGCTCATCCTAGTATACTGTCTTCGTGAGCGTCTGGAATTATCTTTTTGTGACACAAGGCTTATCCATTTGCTACGAGCGTCCGACCTTCCTGTTCTGAGCGAGCGTCTGAACTTCATTTTAAATCACGTGATGGTCACGTAGTTGCTCGTCCTCTCAGAAGCTTCTGGAACGGATTTCGAATTTGATCTTATGCGCTCAAATTGTTGTACGAGGTATCAAAGGTGACACCTTTAGCTAAAGACAAAAATCGTACAAGCATTTGTGAAAAGCAAGGTAGTACGAAAACGGTAATGTGTACTACTGAGATATTCTCTGGAAAGGAAGAAAGAGACAGCTTTTTGAAATCACCTCACTCAATGGAAAGGAGCCATTTTTACTGTAATGGTAATATCCTTTAGAACTCCTATAAATACCCCATGGTATCCATTGAAGAAACTGCCGAAACTCTACAAGAGAATATTGCTTCATTTACTGAGAACAAGCACTGTTGCTATACACTACAAAGAGTCAATACTCTGAAAGCACTGCTTCTGTGAGCAATCAAGTTTCGTGCCAAGTCTCTGGACTACAAGAACTGAACTCATCACCCGACACTTTCTTTTAGAAAGCATTTATGTATTGAGCTTAATCTTTTATCCTCTCTGTGAGAGTTATTTCTGCTTGTATTCAACTTACTTGTAAAAGTTGTTTTGGCCTAGTTAAGGCTGTACCCTCAAAGGCTCGAATGTACTGAGTCGTTTTGAGAAGTTGAGAGTATTGTCAAGGTTGTGACAGTAGAATACTATTAAGGTTTTGTAATCAGTTGATTATAGTGGAAAATCCTTCAGGAACGAAGGGACTAGACGTAGCTACCAGTTTGGTAGTGAACTAGTATAAATCTCTGTGTCTCTTGCTTTACTGGTTTCTATTTATCTTTATCTTGTTCTGTTAAAAACAAGTTTTCACAAACTGTTTTTCCAGTCCTGGCTTATTTCCAAATGTCCGATACACAAACTGTTTTGAAAAACCTGTGTTCTAAGTGTTTTTAACTTAAAGTTTGCTAAAAGTTTTCAACACAATTCAACCCCCCCTTCTTGTGTTCACGTTCATAGGGTTCCAACGACCTAAAGCTAAAGTGCATTTTCAGATACAATAGTATAAAGGAATGACACCAGAACGAAGAAAGAGATTTTAAAGATCCAGATTTCTAAAGAATAAAATATAGGGAACCTAGTGTTCCTGTTGAGCATATGGACCACATGTCATGGGCTAGGACTTGGCGTCCTACTTGCGTGCAAATTTTCTCGATTAAAGATTGGACCTAGTGTTCCGTATGGCGTGCCTAGTATCTCAACCTAAGGATTGAGCCTAGTGTTCCGCATTACATGCCTAGAATTTCATTCTAAGATTGAGACTAGCGTTCCGCAATTGAACACCTGGACCTTGTGTCCTGTGTTTGAACTCTAAGTAAACTGAGATTTGAAATTCATTAAATTGAGTGTGTTGAGGTTTCGTCGATCCGCATTGATTAATTAAAACATTACTCAAACGCTCCTTAAGGTGAGTGGGCCATGCCAAAGAATTTGTTTGATTGCATACTGACCATTGAGCATCGACACTCGGAATGTTTGATTGTCTTAAGGACTTCAAAAGGACGAGTTGTCGCTTCATGCCAAATACCCAAGGTCCTTCTGGTGACTAGAGGTAGGCAATACCCTTAGTAGGGGAATTTTGTTCAGGCCTGGAAATAAAGTTCCTCGTCTACTGCTGACCTTGTTTAAGGCTGCAGGTGTATACACAAACTCGTTCATAATGCATTGGCATCCATAATTAACCACATTGTAGTATGTGATGACTTGATCGTTGATCTGTTGATTGAATTATCTGCTCACATGCAAATGCTTGATATTGTGATGACTTGGCCGTTGATCTGTTGATTGATTTGTCTGCTCACATGCAAATGCTTGATATACCATGATGATGCATGCGGTCTATTAAATATATATATATATATATATATATATATATATATATATATATATGTATATAAAGGCATGATGTTGTATTATATATATATATAGTTTGCATACGACATAGCCTATGATAAACTCGTGGACAAAGAATTACTATTGTTGGATTGGACATTCTCTTGGATGTTACCAGATGGAGGTTCACATTGCTGCTGTTGTTCCGTCCTTTCCAGAAGTATTGAAGAATGAGCCAGTGGAGGAAGATTCCTCTGAGTGCTCTATGTTCGGATCTTGCTGAATAGTTTCTCAGTAAGAGTCATAGTTGTTGGCCAGCTTAGCTTAGGGTATTCTCGTTGTTATTTGCGTAACTACCCATTGTTTTGTAATTACTCTTTTCAGAAAACCTCGCCTCAGTGCGAAACGATTATGTTATGTTTTATGTTATGTGAAGCATACATTGTGATGTGATATACTCTGATATTTACAAAAGACTGATTATGCATCATTCAGAAAATTGTAGTACTTTTTATGTCTCATTTTTTAAAAGGGTTTCAAGGGAAAGAAAAAGAAAAAAATTCACTTCTAATTTCCATTGCGAAATACAGAAGAGTACTTTTTACTGAAAGCATATTAGCATCAAATGTTTTCAGCATTAAATTGGATTACACAGTAGCGCTTCGAAAATGGGGTGTTATAGTGCACTCATTAGCATAGTATCTTCGATTCCCACAACGAAACAATGTTTCCCCTCGCCTTGGGGAAAATCTCCCCCACCTTTATTTCCTGGATTTTGAATCGTCGGGCGGCGTTGGCCCTGGCCGTTCTCTTGCGGACGGTGGTAAGGCTTTTCCTGTTGCTTCCCATGTTGTCCTTGATCCTGATGACTTGACCGAATACGTCTGCCAGCATCTCCTTTCCTCGACTTTTTGCTCTTCATGGTCTCCACTTGAATACACTTTTCCACCAGTGGTTGAAATCATTGGATGCCCAATGGCAGCACTAACTTCTTGATGTCGTAGCGCAGCTCTCTCTCAAACTTCTCGTTCATCCAGCTCTCATCCACCTGATCCCTGAAGAATCGGAAGTATTTGGCCAGTGATTCAAACTTGGCCGCATACTTAGCTATAGTCATATTCCCTTGGTACAACCACAGGAACTCCTGCTTCTTCTCAGTTCTGGCGCTTTCCGAAATGTACTTGTCCAAAAACTTTCCATGAAATACCTCCCAATTGACCTCACGTTGCTCAGTTGCAAGCATCTGTTTAACTCCCTTGTTGGAATCAAGTGGATTCAGAAACAATGACCCTTAATTGTTTTGATGATAATAAATAGTTAATAGAACAATTTATCCTCTGATGTGTTTGTTAGTGTGCAGAAGTCACCATTTATCAAAAGAAATTATCTCAAAAGACTAAGTGAAAGTATGCTTTTCACTCTCAATTTCATGAATTTGAGTTTGGCATTGACCCTCTAAAAGTTGCTGACATCATCATCTGATAGCCTCACTCTGTTTTAGTCAATGCTCGATTTGTAGTCAAAGCTCTGGTAGACCATGCTTTAGTAAGACCAAGCTCTGTCTTGGTCAACGCTCTGTTTTTTGTCAACGCTCAACAAACTATGAATATACTACACAGTGGAAGTCTTCGTCCGTTTCTACAAGACTCTGTTATATGAAAGGCCAACAAATTCTGTACTGAAGAGCTTGCCTCTGTTTTAAGCTCACTCTGGTGAACAGAGTATCTCAGTAACAAGCATTGTCTGTTTGACAGATGCTCTGATTGGAAATCAAACTGAGTATTCATTTAAGGCTACTTCATGTATTTAAGAGACCTCATTGATGAGTATTTTAATGTACGAGGAATCAAAGGCCAAAGGGAATGTCAACGTATATAATCATCAGAAAACTTGCTCAAGAAATGTCTAATTTTCAAAAACTCACAAGGGACAAAGATCCTGATATTGTCTGCTGTGTCAGTATGCAAGAGCAAAGTGAAAAGCGACGCGACTTGCTAAAGCCACAAAAAGGGGATCTGATGTTTTGTCCACTGGTAAAAAGAGCTATTAGGTCACAATGACACTATTCACAATGCTAGCTATGTATACCCTACTTCATTGACTGAAGTAGGTTAATGAAACTGAAACGTTGTGAATCAAAGTGAGCAACCAAGAATCATTCCAAGTATCCGAGATCACACTGAGCAAGCACTTAATCGTTTTATTCTTTCAGCTTGAAGTTATTCTTTGTGCTTAAGTTTTTCATTGTATATCCTCTCTGATGAGAGTTATTTGATATTATTTCAAACCATTTTTTGAACACTGTATTTAGCCCAGCAGTGGTTGTATTCCTTAGAGGCTTGACTGCACTAAGTCGTTCTAAGAAGTTGTGAGTATAGTCAGTTTGGCAGTAGTATACTCTCAAGTGTAATCAGTTGATTATAGTGGAGAAATCCTTCAAGTGTGTGAAGGGACTAGACGTAGCTATCAGGTGATAGTGAACTAGTATAAATCACTGTGTCATTCTTTTCTCTTCTCTTTACTTACTTACTTACTTTGCTATTGTGTCAAAGAGTTATTTTGAAAAGGTTTTCATAAACTCATAAGTTTTGCGAAAAGATTTCTAAAACCCAATTCAAACCCCTCTTTCTTGTGTTTTTGTCACGTTCATCCCTTCCACTAGTATTCTGGATTGCCCATCAGCAGATAGGATGCATAGTTGACTTTAGCGTGATCGGACAGTGAATCACTTCAAAGATCTTCTCAACTTCCTGAAGCCATAGATCAGTCTTCTTTGGGTCAAGGTCTCCATGAAACCTCAGCAGGTCATGCTTGCGAAAGTCCATTAGTCTTCTCGCTTCGGTATCTTGCTCAGCCCATTGCTACTGTTGCAGGTCACGTTGAGTTAACATTACTGTCTGTTGCGTCACGGTAGCTGCCATGTCAGCCATGACTTGAATCACTCACTCTATCTCAAGGTTCTCGGTTCCAGCAGTCGCATGCTCTCATCTTGGAGTTATCAGAACCCCACAACAACAATTTTGTGTGTTAATACCCATTGTTTCAGTTGAGAAACAATCCCTAACAATTATAAGCAGAATTGCTTCACTCAAGAAACAAGCCAAACACACAAGCACAACTTAGCAGCCGACAATTCTACTCCCAATAAAACCCGACAACTTGACCAACTATAGCTACCCAACTCACAGTCCAATTAGGACCGAATGATTTGATACCACAATATAACACCCTGATTTTCGGAGCGCTACTGATCTAATATAACTCTCGAATGTTGAAAAACTTTTAGTGACAATACTCTGCTTGCATGGTTTTCAAAAAATGGGGATCTACATTTTTCTTTTCTGTTCAAACTTCTTTCAAAATAACAATTAGAGTATTGCAGCATTTTCGAAACATGATATTTGAATAAAGACATAATAATCAGAATCACAATAACCATGCAAAGAAAAATGTATAAATATTTATAGGAAAATGATACGAGTTTTCAAAAGATTCATTGTACAAAATACAGCTCGAAGAAATACACCAAAGACTCCTATAGCTGGTCAGCCCTCAAACTCTTACTGTATCCCACAGAAATTCTCATGACTATGACTCAAAAATAATCCGTGTCAAGTCCTCCTCTGCATCGCTTGCTTCCCTTCAATGACTATAACTCTCCAGCTTGCACCATCATCTGGCGTGATATCCATGAGAATGCCCATATAAAGAAAAGGTCATTTTCCGAAAATAAACATATTCACAACAACATCATATTATACTAACAAAGTATAACCCAAACATAGAGTACTATGGCAAAAGAACACTAAACATGAATTGATAACACCAATTTTTCATCATATTTATATAGATAATTGACTGTGAATTAGTTTAAAATTGAATATTATCACATGAAATTCACTCCCTTTTATTCTAAATTGTGCAGAATTAAAAAATTAGGCAATTCGGTGGATGAAAACAAGTTTTGGGCTTGAAATTGGGCCCAAAATAGGCCCAAAATACTGTAGCACGGCCTTCTTCAGCCCAACACATGGGAGCACGGCCTCCCCAGTAAGGTCGTGCTCATGTACGGAATTCAAGTCGGCAACGCATGATTGACTAGATCTAGCTGGGGGGAGCATGGCCAACAAGCACGGCCTCAGCAAGGCCGTCCTCTAGGTCGGCAGATGCGGTTTCCACGCGGTTCATTGAATCTGGACTTTTTTTTGAGGAGCACAGCCTCAGCAAGGCCGTGCTGCATCATTTTCCAGCGCCTATAAATAGAAGTGAGCAGTTTCATTGCAAGGGGCCCCCTTCTGAGTGCAGATGCATTTCCTGACTCATTTCTCTCCCTCTTAGCTTTATTTTCTTCTGTTATCTTGTTAATTTAACCTTTGTAAATGTACTTTTTTACACCTTGAATTTTATTATGGATTCTAGAATTAGTATTGTGTTATTATCTTCAAAAATAATGTGCAACTAATTCTATTACTAAGGTGATGGGAAATCTTTTACTATGCCTGTAATCTTAATCTAATTTATAAATATGAGTTTTTAATTCTTATGATTAAATTATTCCTCGTAAATTTTTTCTATAAGAACTGATCATTCTTTACTTGGTTATTAATTGTGTGGCGACCGAACCTTCAATTAGTAATGGAACTCTGGGATTAATTGAATCTGTATGCTTTGAATGACCAAACAAAGTGTGTTCATTTTCAGTCAGTCATTGAAGTGATAAATCTATTGATGTTTTATGCTCTTTCTATTTACTTGCTTTGAATGACCAAACAAAGTGATAAATTAGGAGGAAGATTGCTAACATTGCATGACCAAACTGTGTTAATAGCTTTTGAATAGATGATTGGTAATCAAATAAGAATATTTTCTCAGCTCTATTTATGAATTGGTTAAGCAAATAAGTATTAGTATAAAGTTAACCCACAACCTTAGTATCTCTATAATCATCTTCTTATTCTTATCTTAAATTTATTCGCATCTTATGCCAACTTTTCTTTCAAGTTTTAAAACTAATTTCAATCGAACCATTTGTCTAAATACTTAATTAATTTAGTAGATCAGTAATCATTCCAATTCCCTATGGAGATGATAATCTTTTATACTATAACTTGACAAGATCGTATACTTGCGATTTTGAAGCAACAAGTTTTTGTCGCCGTTACCGGGGAGTTGTTAATGATATTGTTCGAAACGATTGGTTGTTAATTTAGACGCTTTTGTAATTATTTTACTTTTTCTTATTTTTATTTTTGTGTTTTATTTTTCTTTTTCTTTCTCTTTCTTGTCATTTTGATTATTAACATTGCATGACCAAACTGTGTTAATAGCTTTTGAATAGATGATTGTAATCAAATAAGAATATTTTCTCAGCTCTATTTATGAATTGGTTAAGCGAATAAGTATTAGTATAAAGTTAACCCACAATCTTAGTATCTCTATAATCATCTTCTTGTTCTTATCTTAAATTTGTTCACATCTTATGCCAACTTTTCTTTCAAGTTTTAAAACTAATTTCAATCGAACCATTTGTCTAAATAACTAATTAATTTAGTAGACCAGTAATCATTCCAATTCCCTGTGGAGACGATAATCTTTTATACTATAACTTGACAAGATCGTATACTTGCGATTTTGAAGCAACAAGTTTTTGTCGCCGTTACCGGGGAGTTGTTAATGATATTGTTCGAAACGATTGGTTGTTAATTTAGACGCTTTTGTAATTATTTTACTTTTTCTTATTTTTATTTTTGTGTTTTATTTTTCTTTTTCTTTCTCTTTCTTGTCATTTTGATTATTAACATTGCATGACCAAACTGTGTTAATAGCTTTTGAATAGATGATTGTAATCAAATAAGAATATTTTCTCAGCTCTATTTATGAATTGGTTAAGCGAATAAGTATTAGTATAAAGTTAACCCACAATCTTAGTATCTCTATAATCATCTTCTTGTTCTTATCTTAAATTTGTTCACATCTTATGCCAACTTTTCTTTCAAGTTTTAAAACTAATTTCAATCGAACCATTTGTCTAAATAACTAATTAATTTAGTAGACCAGTAATCATTCCAATTCCCTGTGGAGACGATAATCTTTTATACTATAACTTGACAAGATCATATACTTGCGATTTTGAAGCAACAAGTTTTTGTCGCCGTTGCCGGGGAGTTGTTAATGATATTGTTCGAAACGATTGGTTGTTAATTTAGACGCTTTTGTAATTATTTTACTTTTTCTTATTTTTATTTTTGTGTTTTATTTTTCTTTTTCTTTCTCTTTCTTGTCATTTAAATAAAGTATCACCTCCTACATGGAAGGTTTTACCTCCTACATGGATGGCCTTATTTTTGCCTTTTATTTTTAATTTCTTTTGCTATTTAATTACTTAAAACTTATTATTTAGCGTCTTCTGGTTGGAAGACTAGATTATTTCTTCTTTCTTTTAACTTTTCTTTTCTTTTCTTTAGACTAACCTTAAATAATAATTAAAATTTTAGTTTTTGATCACTTGATCCGGCTTTGTTGCAGTGTATGCTAACACCTCTCAAGATCCCATCCTTCAGTGATCCTGAAATTGAAAGAACTGCAAGAGCTATCAGAAGACAAAGAAGAGCGGTTAGAAGACAAAGAAGAACAACGGCAGAACAGGAATTGACTATGAATGAGTACTTCACACCGACTTGTGAAGAACATGATAATATCCAATATCCAGCAATGGAAGCCAACAATTTTGAGCTTAAACCAGGCATAAATTTCTATGGCCAAAGATGTGCAATTCTCAAGCTTAGCACATGAAGACCCAAATGCCCATCTAAAAAGATTCCAACATATTACAAAGATTGTAAAATATAATGGTGTTACTCCCGAAGCCATTAGACTCCGCTTGTTTACTTTTTCTTTGCAAGGAAAAGCTTAACACTTGTTGGATTCATTGGAATCCAATTCCATCACAACTTGGGCAGATCTGAAAAGTAAATTTTTGACCAAATACTTTCCACCTGGAAAGTCTGCCAAACTCAGAGTAGAGATTTTCGGATTTACCCAAAAAGAGGGTGAAACTATGCATGAGACATGGGAACGATTCCAAGATATACTTTTATGTTGTCCCTATCATGGTTTTAATAAGTCTCTGTTAGTTCAAATTTTCTATAATGGACTTTCTTTTCAGAACAAGGCAGCTGTAGATACAGCATGTGGAGGATCAATAGGCTACAAAATGTAACACCTGATGAAGAGATCGATCGCGTGCATTAGCTGCTGAGGTCGCGTTCGCGTACCGAGCTGAGGAGGTCGTATACCGAGCTGAGGAGACCGCGTGCACTAGCTGTTGAGCTGATGAGGTCGCGTACCGAGCTGAGGAGGCCGCGTGCACGAACTCGTGTTAGAGCCTTGTGCGCTTGCACAAGCACCCTGATCGACCTCGTGTCGAGACTGTAACACTCGTATTTTACGAACGTTATTTAGCGTTGATGATTATATTGTTTGTAATATTTATAAATTTGTATTATCGGTTTGCGTTCGTCGTTATGTCTTTAGATCTCAGAACCTATAGATTAGAGGGTAATCATGAGAGAGGAGAGATTAGATGGGTAGAATGATTGATGGGATTAGCATCTCATATGATAGTTACACGTCACTTATTTGTGTTTTCTTTTGAAAAAGAAAATTCATTTAAAGGGTTTCTTGACCACTGTATATTCGATCGACCCCTCACAACCCTCACTTTCTCTTTTCTTCCTTCTTCTCTGAGTTTCCTTTTCCTCTCCAAAAACTTCCATCGAAGAACCTTGAGTTTTATCGAGCTTCTGCATAAACTTTCTTCATCAATCTTGTTCCTCATCATCTTCTCGACATATATCACCACCTCGATCATCATTTGAGGTATGAAAAACAGAATTTTCTCGTCCTTCATGCTATCATAGCGCCACTTCTTCCCTCCATTTTAGCTAGTTTTTATGCTTCCAAATCATGTCATTTTGATACGTTTTCTTCTTCATGATGAAAATATTTTTCAGAAAACATAAACTTAGATTTTGATTAATTTGTGCTTAATGTGTTACTTGATTTTAAGCTTGAGTTAATACTTAGGAAAAATGGCTTTGTCTGATGATATGTATGAAAGATGTTTTAATAAAATTATTAGAGAAAAGGAGTTTTAATATTTACTTGGGTTGTAGTTAAGATTGGGGTAATGAGAGCTAAGTGCTATTAGAACCCATAGATGGAACTAAGCTGTGCTTGTATTAGGAAGTCTGATTCCCGAGATCGTGTGATTTCTAATCGAGGTGTACGGGAGAGCGAACCCGAGGACGTGGGAGCAGTGGGATCCAGATCGAGAACTGTACGTGTCGAGGTCGACTGAGAGCCGTACGTGTCGAGATCGAGTGAGAGAAGTCGTTGTCGAGCTCGTTTGAAGACAGCCGTGTTGAGGTCGTTGTCGAGCAGTGTAGCTTGGAGTTCGGTAAGGGCACTTCTAAACATTCTAGGATTTTTATTGTTATATTCCTATGTATGGATTCCTTGATTTGCTTGTCGAGCATGTAATGTTGTGATATGATTGAGTTATGCATTAATTGATATGAGATTGAATATATGCCATGAATTGCGTGTTACTATCGAATTGCGTCTTCTTCATATTAAGCATGTTCTCTTATTTGATGTACGGGCAAGTAATTTTAAGCGTCACTCTTTGAATATTGTAAGCGGAGAGCTGTTCATCGAGTGAGCGAGCTAGGCGAGTCGTTATGACGTTTTTGAGCCGTGACCCGGATAACTGAGGGTGCTAGGTCCCCTTTGGTTACGGGAGATTGGCTAGACGTCGCAGTCAGAGGAACCTGCATCGCATATCTAGGGAGAAGCGAAAGATCCCAAGGCTACGGCTGGTATGTCAGTTGATGGATCTGCGTCTGCTTTCCGGAATAATGGTCGAGTCGAGAGAAAATGGATCGCGAGTTGAGTCGAGTCTAGAGTGAGAAGGTCGAGTCACGTTTGGTGATTGATAAACATTGTTGTGTTGCTTATTTCTTATTGCCGTGTTTATCTTGAATTGTTGAGAAGTTGACCCTTTCCCGTGGTACCTTCAATCCATGATGGTTACCCAGGCGATGTCGAGGGTGCAGGGAACTCGACAGCAGATGATGGCGAGGAGGAGCTCGACGAGGATCAGGGCGACGACCTATATTTGTCGTGATTGATTATGTTTGTTGGATGTTTTGGGATGACTGTACCTTGTTTCCTTTGTGTTCAGAGGTTGTGACCAGTTTGGGCTAGATGTTATTTTGAGCACAGGGTAGATCGGGTGGTTTTACTTTTGAGCAAACCGTGGGTGTTCGCTTGAGTACCCTGTGGTATGATCGCTCTCTTGAAGTCGTCATACCTTAGGTGTATTTTCTTCGTACATTATTACTCTGTCTTTTTGTATGCACTTTTTATATCTTATATATATAAGTATGTACTTGTTATACCTGCGTGTTGTCATTTAGGACTTAAATCTTGTGTCTTATTTGCACCATGTTTCAAAAGTTGTAATTACTCGATGTGCACGAGTGGTCTTAGAGGAATAAAAATAATAATAGACCGTACTTTTCTAAAGGGCACAAGAGTACCGCTTTAAAACGCATCGCATACAGGTAACTCGAGCTCGGTGTGTTGAGCTCAGAACTTGAGCTCGGTGTATTGAGCTCGGTAGCGTCCTGGAAACGGTCGTTACAATGTTGGTATCGAGCGCTTCGGTTCGACCGAGCCGTGCATAGGAAATTTGACCGTCACCGTGGTGTCGGGATATGTGTGTTGGGTACCTGGTTGTACTATCTCGATTGTTGTTTGATTAAGTGAAGCACTTATTGCTTGAAAAATTGTTTGAACTGCTTTCTTGATTGAAGCGGTGTGTTTTAACACATCCTTGTTGTGAGATTCGATGGGGTTTTGAACTTTGTGGAATCTAATGCCACCTCGTAGGGATACGATACCGTATCCGAGAACGCCGACATGGAACGAGCAATTCAAGCTATGACCGAGATGGCGGCAGCCATGGCTCAAAGAATCACCGTCAGAACTCAACAGTTAACGCGATGGCTCAACAGACGCGGCGTTAACTCCAAAGAAACTTACAAAGAACAACAATGAGCAGAGCGAGGCCGAGGCGAGAGGATTAGCAGACTTTAGGAAGCATGATCCACCGGTTCTACTGAGCCAAATCCAGATAAAGTCGATCTTTGGATGCAAGAGATCGAGAAGATCTTTGAGGCACTCCATTGCCCAAACAACGTGAAGGTAGACTACGCCACCTACTTGCCGCTAGAGACGCAGAGTATTGGTGGAAAGGAGTGAAACAAGCACCGATAAGCGAACGTCGCGAGATAACTTGGGAGCTTTTTCGTGGAAGGTTCTTGGACAAATACTTCCCAGATACTGCACGAGCTGAGAAGGAGCAAGAGTTTCTTCAACTACAACAAGGCGGTATGACAGTGTCCGAGTATGCGACCAAGTTTGAGTCATCAAGCAGGTATTTCAGTCCATTTCGTGAACGAGCTGACCAAGGATGGTTAAGTGAGAGGTTCCAATGGGGATTAAGATTTGACATTCAGAAGTCGGTGGTGTCATTGAGGATCAGGAATCTACAAGAGCTGATAGATCGTTGTGTCGAGGTAGAGGGTGTAAGAAGCCACAAGAAGAAAACTGTAGGCGGATGGTGAGACCCCAGAGTAGGGGGCACAGATTTGCACAGAAAGGGAAACAACTGCAGAAGAAGCCTTACAACCGACCTCAGGGGAACGACAACAGGGGACAATATCGTCCGATGACCCAGGGAGCGAGAAGCGGAGGTCAGACCGGTGCCGAGGTGACTTGTTTCCGTTGTGGGAAGACAGGACATTATGCAAATAACTGTACTCAGAAGGAGGAGGTGTGTTTCAACTGCAAGAAGCCAGGGCATTTTGCCAAGGATTGTCCTACACCTAAAGCTGAACCGGCGATGCTTGCGGCAAAGGCCAAAGGAAAGCGTCAGGTAGCTAAAGGCGTAGTCTTACGCATGAGCGGTGAGGAAGCAGAGCGGTGATGATCTTATTCAAGGTGAATGTGAGATTGAGGGTAAATCCTTATCCGTTTTCTTTGATTCGTGCAACCCATTCCTTTATTTCCTCTGTTTGTGTGAACCATTTGAACTTGACTGTGGATCGCGACTGCTCAAATTGGTAGTTACAACCCACCGCTAAAACCTTAGTCACAAACACCGCATGTCTTAATTGTGTAGTGGTTATTGAGTAGAAAGTTTGTGGTCAATTTGGTTTGTTTGCCTCTTAAGGGCTTAGATGTCATCCTCGGGATGGATTGGTTGTCACACCACCATGTCCTCTTGACTGTGCCCGTAAAACTGTAATTTTCACGACCTTGGAGTCTCCAATTATCTTTCACAACGTATTGGAGTTTCTTTGTGGAAGGAACTAGAGAATACATGTATCCGCTAGTTCAAGTTTTCCAGCAGATCGAAGTGAAGAATGTACCGGTGGTGTGTGACTTTGTGGGCGTTTTCGAAGACGTGCCAGGGTTACCACCGGCGAGAGGTCGAGTCCTCCATCGAGTTGATTCCGTGAATAGGACCGATTTCAAAGCGCCATACAGGATGTCTCCGCCGAGATGAAAGAGTCAAGTCCCAGATCGAACACTTGGAGTCAAAGCAATTCATACGACCGAGCGTGTCACCGTGGGGAGCTCCGGTGTTGTTGGTTAAGAAGAAGGATGGACGATCAAGGCCGTGGCGTGGACTACCGCGAGCTCAACAAGGTTACCGTGGAAGAACCCAGATCCGTTACCCCGTATTGACGACTTGATGGATCAACTTCGTGGAGCGGCGATCTTTTCCAAGATAGATTTGAAGTCTGGTTATCATCAGATTCGCGTGAAGGAGGAAGATGTCCCCAAAACAGCTTTCAGGACTAGGTATGGTCACTACGAGTATTTGGTGATGCCGTTTGGAGTGACAAATGCGCCAGCTGTGTTTATGGACTATATGAATAGGATTTTCCATTCGTTTTTGGATCAGTTCGTTGTAGTGTTCATCGACGACATATTGATCTATTCGAAGAACCGAGAAGAGCATGGAGAACACTTACGTCGAGTACTACAGATATTGCGTAAGAAGCAACTCTATGTCAACCTGTCGAAGTGTGAATTTTGGCTCGAAGAGGTGAATTTTCTTGGTCATGTGATTTCCAAAGAAGGGATAGCTGTGGATCCAACTAAGATTGAGGCTGTGTTAGCGTGGGAACAGCCGAAGGCGATTCTGAGATCAGAAGTTTTGTTGGCTTAGCAGGCTATTATCGAAGATTCATTGAAGGTTTCTCGAAGATTGTCGCGCCTCTTACACGGCTTACGAGGAAGGATCAACCTTTAGCCTGGACTGAGGAGTGCGAATCCAATTTTCAAAGACTGAAGGAGCTCTTGACGACAGCGCCTGTGTTGATTTTGCCTCAACTCGAAGAGCCTTACGAGGTGTATTGTGATGCGTCACACCAGGGATTGGGATGCGTGCTGATGCAACATCGGAAAGTGGTAGCGTATGCTTCAAGACAACTTAAGATTCACGAGAGGAACTACCCTACTCACGATTTGGAGCTGGTAGCAGTGGTTTTTGCGCTGAAGATATGGAGGCACTACCTTTATGGGAGCACTCTTACTATTTTCAGCGATCACAAGAGCTTGAAGTACCTATTCGATCAGAAAGAGCTCAACATGCGTCAGCAAAGATGGACAGAATTTCTCAAGGACTACGACTTTACGTTGGAATACCATCCCGGTAAGGCTAACGTAGTAGCAGATGCATTGAGCAGAAAGAGCGTTTTAGCCACAGCAATGATGATCAAGGAGTTGGAGATGCTTGAGAAGTTCCGAGACTTGAAGTTGAGTGTGGAAGTTTCACCGGGGAAGCTGAGATTTGGTATGCTTACCATTTCTAACCGATTGTTGGACGAGATCCGAGACCAGCAGGTTCATGACGAGCTCCTGCAAGAGAAGGTCCAGTTGATAGCGCAAGGGAAGGCGACAGAATTCCAAGTCGGAACGGACAACATTTTAAGATGTAATGGCCGAGTATGTGTACCTAACGTAGCGGAGCTGAGAAAGTTAATACTTGACGAAGCGCATAAGAGCAACTTTAGTATTCATCCAGGAGTTACGAAGATGTATCAAGACTTGAAGAAGCATTTTTGGTGGTCCGGAATGAAAAAGCAAGTGGCTGAGTACGTAGCTTCGTGTTTAACGTGTCAGAAAGCGAAGGTGGAGCACCAACGACCTGCGGGAATGCTACAATCGCTTGACGTACCAGTATGGAAATGGGACAGTATCTCCATGGATTTCGTTGTAGGTTTGCCGAAGACGCAGAAGAAGAATGATTCGATTTGGGTGATCGTCGACCGATTGACCAAATCGCCATTTCTTACGGAGGTCGACATACAACGTGGAAAAAGTCGACCGAGATCTACATCGCGAGATAGTGCGACTTCATGGTATACCCTCTTCAATCGTGTCGGACCGAGATCCGGTTCACGTCTCATTTTTGGAGGGAATTGCAAGAAGCGATGGGAACCGAGCTCAGGCTTAGCTCGGCATATCATCCCCAAACTGACGGTCAGACTGAGAGAACGATCCAATCGCTTGAAGATTTGTTGCGAGCGTGTACCTTAGATCACCGAGGAAGTTGGGACGACGTCTTACCATTGGTGGAGTTCACCTACAATAACAGTTTCCATGCGAGTATTGGAATGGCACCTTTTGAAGCACTGTATGGACGTAAGTGTCAGACGCCTCTTTGTTGGTACCAGGATGGTGAGCGTTCGGTTGTAGGACCAGATATGATCCAGCAGACTACTGAGAAGATCCGTTTGATCAGAGATAGGATGCGAACGTATCAAAGTCGACAGAAGAGTTATGCAGACCAAAGACGTCGACCACTCGAGTTCGAGGAAGGAGAGCATGTATTCCTTAGAGTTACCCCCACTACTGGAGTTGGTCGAGCGATCAAATCCAAGAAACTTACCCCTAAATTTATTGGACCTTACCGATTCTTCGTCAGATGTCGGCCCAGGTGGCATATCAGATTGCCTTGCCACCCTTCTTGTCAAACATTCATGACGTCTTCCACGTCTCACAATTGCGGAGATATATTTCCGACCCCTCTCATGTCATCTCACCGGATGTGATTCAACTGAAGGATGACCTATCTTTCGAAGCCTCACCAGCAAGGATCGTTGACCGGAAATCCAAACAGTTGCGGAACAAAGAGATCCATCTTGTCAAAGTTGTGTGGGATCAGAAGACCGGAGATGCGACTTGGGAGCTGGAAGAGAAGATGAAGACTCAGTACCCTGAACTCTTTCATGGTAAGTAACTTAGTTGCAATTTCGAGGACGAAATTTTTTTAGAGGGAGAGATTGTACCTGATGAAGAGATCGATCGCGTGCATTAGGCACGAGGTCGCGTTCGCGATCAGTGAGGAGGTCGATATCTGAAATTTGAAGAGACCGCGTGCACTAGCCGTTGAGTGATGAGGTCGCTGCATCGAAATGAGGAGGCCGCGTGCACAAACTCGTGTTAGAGCCTTGTGCGCTTGCACAAGCACCCTGATCGACCTCGTGTCGAGACTGTAACACTCGTATTTTACGAACGTTATTTAGCGTTGATGATTATATTGTTTGTAATATTTATAAATTTGTATTATCGGTTTGCAGTTCTCGTCGTTATGTCTTTAGATCTGTAACCTATAGATTAGAGGGTAATCATGAGAGAGGAGAGATTAGATGGGTAGAATGATTGATGGGATTAGCATCTCATAACAGTAGTTACACGTCACTTATTTGTGTTTTCTTTTGAAAAAGAAAAATTCATTTAAAGGGTTTCTTGACCAGCTGTATATTCGATCAGCCCCTCACAACCCTCACTTTCTCTTTTCTTCTTCCTTCTTCTCTGAGTTTCCTCTTCCTCTCCAAAAACTTCCATCGAAGAACCTTGAGTTTTATCGAGCTTCTGCATAAACTTTCTTCATCAATCTTGTTCCTCATCATCTTCTCGACATATATCACCACCTCGATCATCATTTGAGGTATGAAAATGTAATTTTCTCTTCCTTCATGCTACTCTTAATGTATACTTCTTCCCTCCATTTTAGCTAGTTTTTATGCTTCCAAATCATGTCATTTTGATACGTTTTCTTCTTCATGATGAAAATATTTTTCAGAAAACATAAACTTAGATTTTGATTAATTTGTGCTTAATGTGTTACTTGATTTTAAGCTTGAGTTAATACTTAGGAAAAATGGCTTTGTCTGATGATATGTATGAAAGATGTTTTAATAAAATTATTAGAGAAAAGGAGTTTTAATATTTACTTGGGTTGTAGTTAAGATTGGGGTAATGAGAGCTAAGTGCTATTAGAACCCATAGATGGAACTAAGTTGTGCTTGTATTAGGAAGTCTGATTCCCGAGATCGTGTGATTTCCGAATCGAGGTGTACGGGAGAGCGAACCCGAGGACGTGGGAGCAGTGGGATCCAGATCGAGAACTGTACGTGTCGAGGTCGACTGAGAGCCGTACGTGTCGAGATCGAGTGAGAGAAGTCGTTGTCGAGCTCGTTTGAAGACAGCCGTGTTGAGGTCGTTGTCGAGCAGCGTAGCTTGGAGTTCGGTAAGGGCACTTCTAAACATTCTAGGATTTTTATTGTTATATTCCTATGTATGGATTCCTTGATTTGCTTGTCGAGCATGTAATGTTGTGATATGATTGAGTTATGCATTATTTGATATGAGATTGAATATATGCCATGAATTGCGTGTTACTGTCGAATTGCGTTTTCTTCATATTAAGCATGTTCTCTTATTTGATGTACGGGCAAGTAATTTTAAGCGTCACTCTTTGAATATTGTAAGCGGAGAGCTGTTCATCGAGTGAGCGAGCTAGGCGAGTCGTTATGACGTTTTTGAGCCGTGACCCGGATAACTGAGGGTGCTAGGTCCCCTTTGTTTACGGGAGATTGACTAGACGTCGCAGCGTAGGAACCGGGTACTGCATATCTAGGGAGAAGCGAAAGATCCCAAGGCTACGGCTGGTATGTCAGTTGATGGATCTGCGTCTGCTTTCCGGAATAATGGTCGAGTCGAGAGAAAATGGATCGCGAGTTGAGTCGAGTCTAGAGTGAGAAGGTCGAGTCACGTTTGGTGATTGATAAACATTGTTGTGTTGCTTATTTCTTTATGCCGTGTTTATCTTGAATTGTTGAGAAGTTGACCCTTTCCCGTGGTACCTTCAATCCATGATGGTTACCCAGGCGATGTCGAGGGTGCAGGGAACTCGACAGCAGATGATGGCGAGGAGGAGCTCGACGAGGATCAGGGCGACGACCTATATTTGTCGTGATTGATTATGTTTGTTGGATGTTTTTGGGATGACTGTACTTTGTTTTTTTTGTGTTCAGAGGTCGTGACCAGTTTGGGCTAGATGTCATTTTGAGCACAGGGTAGACTGGTGGTTTTACTTTTGGAGCAGCCCCCTGCGTGGGTGTCTGCCGGAAGTACCCCCAGGGTATGATCGCTCTCTTGAAGTCGTCATACCTTAGGTGTATTTTCTTCGTACATTATTACTCTGTCTTTTTGTATGCACTTTTTATATCTTATATATATAAGTATGTACTTGTTATACCTGCGTGTTGTCATTTAGGACTTAAATCTTGTGTCTTAGTTGCACCATGTTTCGAAAAGCTGTAATTACTCTGATGTGCACGAGCTGGTCTTAGAGGAATAAAAAAATAATAGACCGTACTTTTCTAAAGGGCACAAGAGTACCGTTTTAAAACGCATCGCATACAGGGTAACTCGAGCTCGGTGTGTTGAGCTCGGTAACTTGAGCTCGGTGTATTGAGCTCGGTAGCGGTCCGGAAACGGGTCGTTACACAAAACGCCTACTGATTGTTACGAGTTCATGGGCAGGATAGCCCAGAACAGTGCTCAGTGGTCACAAGGAGATAGAAGTGCCACTAAAAAGCCTCAACAATCAGGAATGTATAAAGTGGATGCCACCACCGCTTTAGAGGCCAAGTGGGAGGCTAAGATGGAGGCTTTGACCAAAAAGTATGAAGCTTTCTTAGCCTCTAATTCTCAAACAGTTGTATCAACTTCCCATGAGAGGGATGAATGGCCCACCAGGCGCGATAACCCCGTTGAAGAGGTAAAATCCCTTAATAAAGAAGATTCAAACCCAAAAGGTGAGATGCAAGAGGCTATGCTAAAATATATGAACAGGCATAGACACCCCTGCATGGGTGTACTTGCAAGTTACATGGAGAAGGCTGATGAGAGATTTAAGTCTCTGGATAAAAGGTATGTGCCATCTTCTTGTAATTATTGTGGAGTAATGGGTCACGACACACATGAGTGCACCGAGCAGGTAAATTACGTTGGAAATGGAGTCAAGCATGATCCTTATGCTAAGACTTACAATCCTGGATGGAAGGATCACCCCAACTTCTCATGGAAAGATCAATAACAGAATCAGGGATAACAACATACACCCTATAGACCATCTCACATGCAATGCCAAACCCAAGTACCAAGGAGACCGTCTCTTCAAGAGCAAATTGACACCCTGGTAGGTACTGTTAATTCTAACCATAAGAGTTTGGAAAACAACCATATACTTTAGTACAACTTATGACCAAAAGGGAAGAAAGAGCATTACCTAGTCAAACAGAGAAAAATTCTAGAGAGCAGGCTAATGCTATCACTATTAGAAGTGGTAAAACCCTTGAAAATCCAATACCTGATAAAATAGAGCCACCTTCTAAAGAAACCCCAAAAGAGGCTGAGGAAACTAAGGAAAAGTTATCTGACACACCTCTAACAACCCTTCCTGACCTACACATCCCATTCCCATAGAGGCTTAAAGCTAATTAAGATCCTCAGTTTTCTAAATTTTTGAGTATGCTTAAACAATTAACTGTTAACATTCCTTTTGTGGAAGCCATTACTAATATGCCAAAGTATGCAAAGTTCTTAAAGGATATGTTATCCAATAAAAAGAAATTGGAGGACTTTGCTACGATTAAACTTAATGAGGAATGTTCTGCTATTGTTTTGAAAAAGTAACCACCAAAGCTTAAGGATCTAGGTAGTTTTACTATCCCTTGTACTATTGGTAACTCTCATTTCGAAAAGGCATTATGTGATTTAGGAGCAAGTATAAATTTGATGCCTCTTTCTGTTTTTAGAAAACTTGGCTTGCAGGAATCATAACCGACTAACATCACTTTGCAGCTAGCTGACAAATCCGTTGCCTACCCTCGTGGGGCGGTGGAAAATGTTTTAGTGAAAGTTGATAAGTTTATATTCCCTACTAATTTTATTATTTTAGACATGGAAGAAGATAAGGACGTCCCAATTCTTTTGGGATAACCTTTCTTGGCCACAGGCAAGAGCTTAATTGATGTTCAGCAGGGGAAATTAACTTTGAGATTTGGTGATGAGGAAGTTCCAAGTTTTTAATTCATTAAAAACTCCTTCCTCATTTGTTTCCTGTAATTTTATTCAATCTATGGACATTAATGATGTGGTTACCTCTGACAATTTTGATGACTTCAGGACGCAAGAACCTCTAGAAAAAATACTAGCCTTGCAGGGACTTGGTACGTTGGAGGGTGGTGAAGAAGAAGAGCTTTTAATGTTTTTACAAGAACACCATCCCCAAAGAAGTTGGAATAACCATAAATTTGAGGAGCTAGAATGGGATGATATCCAAAAAACTAAACCCTCCATTGAAGAGGCTCCTAAGCTTGAATTAAAGCCTCTTCCTCCAAATATGAAATATGCTTTCTTGTGCCCTCCTTCTTCCTTGCCTGTAATAGTTTCTGTAGATTTAAAAGCAACTATGGAGGATCAACTTTTGAGAGTATTAAGGGACAACAAAAGACCTTTGGTTGGTCTATTCATGATATAAAAGGCATAAGTCCCACAATTTGCACCCATAGGATCTACATGGAGGATGATTACCAGCCTCGAGCACTGCCCCAATGCCGCATCAATCCAAACATTAAAGATGTGGTAAAAAAGGAAGTAATTAAGCTTCTTGATGCAGGTATTATCTATCCTATTTCTGATAGTAAATGGGTAAGTCCTGTACAATGTGTCCCTAAAAAGGGAGGAACAACTGTGATGGAAAATGAAAAAAATGAATTAATTGCAGTTAGAAAGACTACCAGGTGGTGTATGTGCATTGATTATAGAAAATTAAATGATGCCACCCGAAAAGATCATTTTCCACTTCCTTTTATTGATCAAATGTTTGAAAGAGTAGCAGGACATGACTATTATTGTTCTTTGGATGGGTATTCCGTTTATTTGCAAATACCAGTGGCTTTACAAGATCAAGATAAAACCACTTTTACTTGCCCTTATGGTACTTTTGTATATAAAAGGATGCCCTTTGGATTATGTAATGCTCCTGCCACTTTCCAACGATGCATAACTTCTATTTTCTGATTTAATTGAAAAATGCATCGAAGTATTCATGGATGATTTCACAGTATTTGGATCCTCTTATGAGGATTGTTTACTAAATCTGAATTTAGTGTTGTAGAGATGCAAAGACACTAATTTGGTGCTTAATTGGGAAAAGCTCCAGTTTATGGTACAGGATTGCATTATTTTGGGACACAAGGTGTCCACAAGAGGCATCAAGGTGGATCCTGCCAAGGTAGAGGTCATTGTAAAATTACCCCCTCCAAATTCTGTGAAGGGGGGTACGTAGCTTCTTAGGCCATGCTGGCTTCTACAGGAGGTTTGTTAAAGATTTCTCAAAAGTTGCAAAACCTATGACTAACCTCTTGATTAAGGAAGCCACCTTTGATTTTTTCGACACTTGTTTGAAAGCTTTTAATTATTTAAAGGAAAAATTAATTAATGCACCTGTTGTTGTTGTCGCCCCCGATTGGTCACTTCCTTTTGAAATTATGTGTGATGCTAGTGATACTGCTGTGGGACAGTTTTGGGACAAAGGAAGAATAAGGTATTCTATATCATTTACTATGCTAGTTGCACTCTTGATGATGCTCAACGAAATTACTCTACCACAGAGAAAGAGTTACTAGCTGTAGTATTTGCATTTGACAAGTTTCGTCATTACCTTATTCTTTCTAAAGTAATTGTTTTCACTAACCATGCTGCCATAAGATATTTTCTTAAAAAACATGCAAAGCCCAGGTTGATTAGGTGGATTCTACTGCTGCAAGAGTTTGACTTGAAGATTAGAAACAAGAAAGGCTCAGAGAACTTTGTAGCTGACCACCTCTCAAGGCTTGACCATAGTGTGATGCAACCCTCAAATGATGGGGAAATTAAGGAAGTGTTCCCTGATGAGAAACTCTTATCCATTTCCACTACTCCCTGATTCGCAGACATTGTTAACTACTTGGCAAGTAAGGTTGTCCCCCCTCATTTTTCTTATCAGCAAAAGAAGAAATTAACTTCTGATGCTAGACATTACTTGTGGGATGACCCTTACCTGTATAAAGTATGTGGAGACAAGGTAATTAGGCGTTGTGTGCCTATGAATGAGGTAACTTCTACCCTTGAGCATTGTCATTCTAAAGAAGCAGGTGGTCATTTTGGGCCAACTAGGACCGCATATAAAGTATTGCAATGTGGTTTTTATTGACCTACTATTTTTAAAGATGCTCATGACTTTGCAAAAGCATGTGATAATTGCCAAAGAAGTGGCAATATTTCTGGGCGTCAAGAGATGCCTTTGAATAATATTTTGGTTTGTGAGATATTTGACATTTGGGGTATTGATTTTATGGGCCCCTTCCCTAAATCATTTTCAAATCAATATATTCTTGTTGTTGTGGATTATGTGTCTAAATGGGTGGAAGCTATAGCCTTACCCACTAATGATGCACGGGTAGTAGTGAAATTTTTAAAGAAAAATATTTTTACTAGATTTGGCACTCCCCGGGCCATTATTAGTGATGGTGGCACCCACTTTTACAATAAATAATTTGAAAATCTTTTGAGCAAATATGGTGTCACCCATAAGGTAGCAACTCCCTATCACGCACAAACTAGTGGATAAGTTGAAATTTCAAATAGGGAATTGAAAAGAATTTTAGAGAAGACGGTTAATGCATCTAGAAAAGATCGGTCTTTAAAATTAGATGATGCATTATGGCTATACAGAACTCCTTTTAAAACCCCCATTGGGATGTCCCTTTACCGTCTTATTTTTGGAAAAGCATGTCATTTGCCTGTGGAACTTGAGCATAAAGCACTTTGGGCTTTAAAATTTTTAAACTTTGATACTCAGCTTACAGGTGAAAATAGATTTCTACAATTGAATGAATTAGATGAGCTTTGTCTTGAAGCTTATGAAAATGCCAAGTTATACAAAGAGCGGACTAAAAAGTGGCATGATAAGCGCATTCAGCATCGTGAGTTCCATGTGGGTGAGAAAGTCTTAATTTATAACTCACGTTTGCGTCATTTTCCAGAAAAGTTGCGCTCAAGGTGGTATGGACCCTACACCGTAACTCAAGTTTTTCCTTATGGGGCACTTGAGATTTCTAATGGAGATGGCACCGCTTTTAAAATTAATGGACAGCGAGCAAAACACTATAAGGAAGGGATGCTCCAAGTGAGCCATGTCACTTTCCTCAAGAACTGATCTGTCTTAGTACCGTCAGGCTCGTGACGTTAAACACGCGCTTTGCAGGAGGCAACCTGTGTTTATAATATTTTAGTTTACTTTATTTAATTTTTTTATAGACAGTTCTCTCTTCACTTACTTCATTTATGACAAACTGTCGTTTTGGGAAGAAATTTGTCTACTGTTCCCCTCCAGAATATGCTCATGAAATTTTCCACAGGGGAGTCCCTTTCCACTCTTTACTTTTAGCACTTAATTTTATTTGTTATATCTTTGTGTGCTTGTATTGTATTTGCTAGCATTGAGGACAATACTAGAAATAAGTGTGGGGGGGAGTTAACCACTTGATTCTTTGTTATCACTGTTCTGAATAACTTGGAGCTACTAAATCTAGGGCAAAAAACTTGAATTTTTTTAAGACAGCTTTTGATGTTTATTGAGATGATATAAATTTCTGAAAAGCTAAAAATTAGAGATGAGCTCTTGATTGAATTTTTTTCCATGAAATAGCTTCTAAAAGTGGGGATTTGAGCCTGATTTGGGTTTGCGCATTGATTATTATAACCCTATTCTTCATGAGAGTTGTTTTCATTAAACATTGTGTTCTAGAACTTGACATGTGACCATTCAAAGCGAAACTAATTTATAGAATTTTTGAAAAATGATTGGGGCATTTAGGATTTGTTTCTAGCCTGCTACACTTTGCGATTAAATTTCACCACTTAGTTGACCACTTTGAGCTTTAAAAAGAAGTTTTATTCTATACCCTCTAATTTGATTGGAAAAAATAGATTCTGGTACCTTTTTTATTAAAATGGAGCAACTTGGTTTTGGTGATAGATATATATTCAATGGAAATGTGATAAGGCAGAGACTTATTCCTAAAAAAAGAGAGAGAGAGAGAGAGACATATTTGTAATGAGGAACTCTGATAAAACAAGGAAAATGTGAAAAAAGAAAAGTTTGGTGCTCTGTTTAAAAGTGGACATATATCTGAAGCACCAATTTGATTCAAAAGAATAGTTGCTTGAATTTGATTATTTACTATAGCCCTTGAAATATTCTTTCTTTGAATTTCTATACCTTAAATTTTTACCTCTGGTCTCATTACAACCTTATAAAAGTCCCCTTGATTTCAAAATTTTCTATAAATTGTTAGTCGAGTCTTGATCTATCGTCAAGCTTATGGTAATGCTTTGCCTATAAAAAACTTGTAAGAAATTTCTCTTATCCATTGAAACACTTGAGAATATGAAAGAGAGTGACCCGTTCTTGGTTGATTTGATATTAAGATATTTTTTCTAAATGATGCAATCAGCGAATACTACTCTCTCAAAAGCTTCAAAAGCTGTCTTATCAAAATTACCTTGCTCTACCCCTTTAAAATTTGTTAGCTTTTATTGATCAAAATTTTTGAGATTCATAAAACCAAATTCTTTGCTTGAGGGCAAGCAAAGCTCAAGTATGAGGGAATTGATAACACCAATTTTTCATCATATTTATATAGATAATTAACTGTGAATTAGTTTAAAATTGAATATTATCACATGAAATTCACTCTATTTTATTCTAAATTGTGCAGAATTAAAAAATTAGGCAATTCGGTGGATGAAATCAAGTTTTGGGCTTGAAATTGGGCCAAAAATAGGCTCAAAGTACTGCAGCACGACCTTCTTCAGCCCAGTACACGGGAGCACGGCCTCCTCAGCAAGGCCATGCTCATGTAGGGAATTCAGGTCGACAACGCATGATTGACTGGATCCAGCTAGAGGGAGCACGGCCAACAAGCACGGCCTCAGCAAGGCCGTGCTCCAGGTCAGCAGACGTGATTTCCACGCGGTTCATTGAATCTGGACTTTTTTGAGTAGCACGGCCTCAGCAAGGTCGTGCTTAGGCCGTGCTGCATCATTTTCCAGTGCCTATAAATAGAAGTGAGCAGTTTCATTGCAAGGGGCCCCTTTTTGAGTGCAGATGCATTTCTTGACTCATTTCTCTCCCTCTTAGCTTTATTTTCTTCTGCTATCTTGTTAATTTAACATTTATAATTGTACTTCTTTACTCCTTGAATTTTATTATGGATTCTAGAATTAGTGTTGTGTTATTATCTTCAAAAATAATGTGCAACTAATTCTATTACTAAGGTGATGGGGAATCTTTTACTATGCCTGTAATCTTAATCTAATTTATAAATATGAGTTTTTAATTCTTATGATTAAATTATTTCTGGTAAATTTATTCTATAAGAACTGATCATTCTTTACTTGGTTATTAATTGTGTGGCAATCGAACCTTCAATTAGTAATAGAACTCTAGGATTAATTGAATTTGTAAGCTTTGAATGACCAAACAAAGTGTGTTCATTTTCTGTCAGTCATTGAAGTGATAAATCTATTGATGTTTTATGCTCTTTCTATTTACTTGCTTTGAATGACCAAACAAAGTGATAAATTAGGAGGAAGATTGTCAACATTGCATGACCAAACTGTGTTAATAGCTTTTAAATAGATGATTGGTAATCAAATAAGAATATTTTCTCAGCTCTATTTATGAATTGGTTAAGTGAATAAGTATTAGTATAAAGTTAACCCAGAACCTTAGTATCTCTATAATCATCTTCTTGTTCTTATCTTAAATTTGTTCGCATCTTATGCCAACTTTTCTTTCAAGTTTTAAAACCAATTTCAATCGAACCATTTTTCTAAATAACTAATTAATTTAGTAGATCAGTAATCATTCCAATTCCCTGTGGAGACGATAATCTTTCATACTATAACTTGACAAGATCGTATATTTGCGATTTTGACGCAATATGAATCATCCAACAATCTTCACAACAAGGATGCACCACAACAAAAGTCAATATACGCTGGTCCATATTTTTTTAATTCCCAAAACACACACCAAAGATACTGGTCCACATCTATTGGGTTCCCAAATCACATACTAAAAATAATGGTCCCCATCTATTGGATTCCCAGATCACCAACAAAGATACTGGTCCACATCTATTGGATTCCCTGATCCCACTTTACAATACGGGTCCACATCATTTGGATTTCCCGGTCCTAATATCAGCTTGACTTTCGGCCCACAATTACATGTACTTTAGCTTCCGCACGATTTCTGGACATTAGTCCCCATTAATTGGATTCCTAAGCCAAGCATCGAGGTAAGCATAAAACATCACCACCATTTTACTTACCCCATCGAAATCACTCAGACGGAGTGTCCGAGATTTAATTTGGTTTATGTTCTGAACTTCTTTAGTTAGAAACCCGCATTCACAAAACTTCACTTCACTTGATATTCTTAAGAATTCACTTCTGTTTGAAAAAGATCCTATTAGTTCAAAACATTTTCGGAATGATATCGAAAAATTAACTAATGGTTCAAAAGATATTTTCTTTTACTGATTTCTATCCCTCATTTTATTTTCTTTAAAGCAAGTGGTTAATTCTTTACATAAAAATCCCTTAGGTTTTATTGGAAAGCTTTAAAAAAATATCACAACAACCCAGCACATCACCCATCTCTTTTTCTCGGTAATCTCATATTACCCTTCGGTCACTAAACATACACATTTAATATATTCAACAACATAGCAAATCAATAACAACAAATGAATTCACCAAATCATGACCATATAAGAATCATAATAAAAAATCACCAAAGCAATTTCTCAAGAATATCAACTCCAAATCAAAACACCACATCATCAACTCAAATATTCACAAAACACAAACTCACACTTAAGACAATAAATGGAAGATGCCCTGACCTCAAAGCTTTCCTTCCACGTCAACGTCACAAACACGATCTCGAACTTGAACTCGCACACAATCTTGACCTCTACAACCTTAAACCAACATACATTAAAATAAAGATCAATCCCTAAGACACTAATACCACTTATTAGGTGAACGTGAACACAAGAAGGGGGTTGAATTGTGTTAAAAACTTTTCGCAAACTATACGTAAAAACTTTAACACAAGATGTTCAAAACTGTTTGTATATCGGATGCAGAGAATTAAATAGGACCGGATGCAGAAATTTAAACAGTTTATAAAAACTTGTTTTACTGAGCAAGGTAAAGATAAATAATGTAAAGCAGTAAAGGATGAGACTCAGAGATTTATACTAGTTCACCACCAACTGCTAGCTACGTCTAGTCCCTTCATTCCTGAAGGATTTTCCACTATAATCAACTGATTACAATTTCCTCAAGAGTATTCTTCTGTCACAAACTTGACAATACTCTCAACTTCTCAAAATGACTCAGTACAGTCGAGCCTTTGAGGAACAAAGCCTTAACTAGGCCAAATACAGTTTTACAAAATAGATTATGCTTTTGATAACAATCAAAATAACTCTCACAGAGAGGATGAAAAGATTAAGCTCAAAAAAGAATAGCTTTCTAAAAGAAAGTATAAGACACTGAGTTCAATTTTATGTAGACCAGAAACTTGGCAGGAAGCTTGATTGCACACTTGAGTAATATTACTTTCAGAATTAAGTTTCTGCACAGTTTTTCTAACTCTTCTTCAATGAATACCTTGGGGTATTTATAGGAGTCTTCAAGGGTATTACCGTTGCAGTAAAAATATCTCCTTTCCATTGAGTGAGGTAATTTGAAATGTAGTCCTTTTCTTCCTTTCCAGAGAATATCAAAATAGTACACATTACCGTTTTCGTACTATCTGCTATTTGCAATTGCCTTGTACGATTTTTGTGTTATGCTAAAGGTGTCACCTTTGCTTCCTCGTACATCAAAATGAGCGCACAAAATCAAATTCGAATTCCGTTTCAGAACAGTCTAAGGCTAAGAGTAAAAACGTGATCACCACGTGCTTCATTAAAGAGATCAGACGCTCACTCAAAACAGGGGACGGACGCTCGTAGCAATTGAGTGTTCCACGTGTCAAAAAGTCACACTGCTGGATGCTTGCTGTTAGCAAGACGCTGAAGTGAGTTCGGATGCTGACACTAGTGGATTGTATTCAATTCTTTTGTAAATTTCTTCTTCTTCCTTGAGTGATTTGTACATATATATGAATCTTTGATACCTGTACACTCAAAGATATGTTAGAAGATAAATTGTTCTCTTGAGAAATATTTTGTTATCATCAAAATCAATGAGGGTCTAAACTTTTCAATCGTTTAGGTTCCAACAATCTCCCCCTTTTTGATGATGACAAATATCCAAGGTTGATGAACAATTTAATTTCAAAATAACATCAAGGGTCTCCCCTTGAATTTAACAATTTTGATATATAAGACAATTCTAGTATTAAGGCGATTGTTGATAAACAAATTCATTTAAGTGATCGCAAAAATACATAGATCGGATGCTGATTTTCATTTTATCAAAAAGATTTTCATATTACCAAATTTATTGATCATTGTTAGATTATTGGGTCAATGAATATCAATGCAGTTAATAGATATTAGAGCAATGAATAACCATACAAATGCTATGTATGAAATGATATGCATGATAAATTCAGTTTTAGTGTATTCATCGGACGGTGAATTTATTAATCAAACTCTCACGTGTTCATCAGACCTTTCTTTTACTTCTTTTACTCCCCCTTTTGTCATCAGACAAAAAGAGTGTAAAGCACATCATAGTCAAAAAGATGGCTTAGAAAAATTTGAATGTATATAAACAGATAATCAGATAAGGTATGTATAGTCAAATAATCAGAAAAACACTGAATATATAACAAAAAAAAAATAAGAGAGTACCAAAAAAAAAATTTATAACACACAAAAAAATAAAAAAATTTAAGGGTTTGGTGGTGGAGGAGGGATGTTGAGACATTCATATAGAAGTTTCAGTGCATTCTCCAGCTGAGTGACTTTCAGATTAGTAGCCTTCATTTCTTCAAACTCTGCTTTAGGAATGGTGACCATTTCAACTGCAGGAGTAGAAGTAGAAGGTCAGGCTTACAGTGCAGGTTTCATCTTACGATGCTCTGCTAGCACCAGTTGGAAAGCTTGATCTCAAGTCTTTCTTTTGTTGAGCCTTTTGAAAGAATGCATCATTTGGTATAAACCATTTGATGAGACTTCCAAGTTTCCTCTGCTCAGATTCTGACTCAATTCTTCTCCTTTTCTCCACTTCTTCTGGATACAGCAAATCCATGAAGACCATTTCCTATCTTGAAACACGTCGATGAGTGAAAGCATCAAACTTATTCCCAGCTTCTTCTCCCCATATCCTTCTGATGAATTCACTCAATGCTTCAGAAGCAAAAGAGATTCCTTCATTTTCTGCCAGGTACAATCCTCTCAGATTTTCCCTGTCATCTTCTGTAAGCACCAAGGGGATGAGGCATGGTAACAAAGCTTTGTCTTTCCATGTCTTCGACCATTGACTCCAAGTGAATCCAATGTCAAAGTGCTTTGTCACTGCAGCCCATTGGACATAAGTCTTCATGTAGTCGAGTGGTCTGATTACAGAGCATCTGAACATATCATCGAAGTAAACTGTTCCCAGATTGATGTCAGTAATTCTGCTGATTGTGCCAACTGTTGGAATAGTGGCCTTCTCGGCATTGCAGCAGTTTGAGGAGCCAGTTCTCCATTCATCTTCCTTTAGAGAATTCAGGTAAAACCTTCTGGCATGATCCTCAGAGATCTTGGCAATCAGAAGCTTAGAGAAATCCTTAAGATTGTACTTCTTGGGAGCCTTCTCATATTCCGTGAGCCCGATCTTGCTGAATGGCTGCTTGCCAAGAGCAGGTTCTTTCCTTTTCCCAGGGATAAACCAAGGTAGCCACCTTTATGCATGCAGTACAATCTTCACTGATCTGCACGAAGGATCACTGAACTGTCTGACATTTCAATCTTCTTCATCTCAAGACAGTGTGCCATGAAGGCAACTTCTTCATCCGTGATCCACCTTACGCATTCTTCCAATGTGAGCGGTTCGGTTTGTGGTAGGGATCTAAGAAGGTCAACAGAGAAGGGAATTGCTCTGCTACCAGATGCTGGTCTCAATCTTCCTTTAAATGACATCTGAAAGTGGTCTTCTCCATCCTTGAAGGTAGCACTCATCGGAGAGGCAATCTCCAGTCTGGCAGCTCCAGAGGTGAAGGTTTTCAAATGCCATGTAGAGGGACGATTGTAGATGCTATGATATATCTCATACTTAACAAACTGTGGTTTGTTAATACATGAGACATTCTTCCTTCCACCAACGTCTGTAGGTTTATAGGTAATGGTGAGTAAGGTGGGAGTGGTTTTGGTGATTTTATAGGTTTTAGGTGTGTAGGGTTTGAAGGGATTAACGGGAGGTACTTTGAATAATAGATTAAAGGGATGAGAGTGAAGTTTAGAAATATATGTGGTAAGTGAAGTATTTGAGGAATTTTGTGGTAAGTCAAGGTTGAGTGTAGAGGATGATGCTTGGGTAGGTTTAGGGAGGGTAGAGGTTTGTCGGAGGCTCATTCTGGTTTTCTTGGTTTATTGTTGTGTTTGTGGTTGTGAAACAGACAATGGGGGTGCAGGAATAACATCATGAGCATCAAAGACAGATACTGATTCATCAGCAGTAAAATCAAGTACCTTTGGGTTAACCTCTGAAGACTTAACCAACCTTCTTTTCGATCCTCTCGTGACAACAACAGCAGGAGGAGGAGGAGGGATTTGCTTCCCTTGACCGGATGCTGAAGCATCCTTTTCAGCTGCTGGCCTAAACTGTTTCTCCAAGACCTTTCTGATGGGAATTCTATCCTCATCTTCTGGTTCTTCAACAGTAGGTGCAGGAGCCACCTTCTGTTTTGTTCTTCTTGTCTCCCTTGAAGGAGACTCAGCAGGTCTTTTCACACCAGTCATTGAGCTTCTGGTGGTTTTCTTTTCAGCTTCTCCTTCCTGTTGCTCTATTTTCACTTTCTTGATCATAGAGCCAGTAATTAGCTGCATTCTGACCAAACTGTTGACTCCAAAAACTTCTGGACGAACAACAGCGCCAACACCAAAGTATTTTTCTTTTTCTTCTGTGTTGATGGAGTCAGTCAGCTTCCTCACAACGCCGTCTTTAATCATCATAATGGAGAGAAGAACTCCATAAGGGATTATCATGACGATATTCTTCTTATCGACAGTCTTCCTTGAGAAGACAAGGGAATTTATCAGATTGTTGATAATCAACCTTGGCAGATTGATTTTCTTCCCATCCATGTAGTTCCTCATAATGAACTTTTGCTCGTAGTTCACTATGTCGCTTGAGCCAGCCTTCAGAATCACGCTCTTGGCGATGATTTTGTGCAATACTCGATAGTAGCTTTTCAAGTCTTTGGCCGGGGGAGTAATGTTCGTCTTCTTCAATTCACGGTAGTTCTCAAACAGGGCTTCGTTGATGTTTTCAAGACCTCTGTAAGCATCAGCCAAGTTTGCATGGTAACTGATTCCTTCACACGGACACTTGATTGTTTGAGCAATAGAGTTGATGGTGAAGCGTAGTTTGAAGCCTCTGATGTGTCCTTCTATGATTTCCCCTAAAAGTAAGTACGCATTCCCCCAGAACTCCTTAATAGCATAGCTGAGTACATCAACTGGTTCCCAGATGAAGTAGTTTTTCCAGCCCAGTTTCTCAAGACCTTCTTCAAAATCAAAACCGTATAGCTTGAAGTTCTCAAAATCCACCCGGTTCTCATTCAGAAGTTTTGCCTCAGAGAAGACGTCGAAAGCAGCAGAGTATTGTCCAACCTTTCTGTCGGCCATTGTAGTAGTTGAAGATAAGGTGATGGAGGTTTTAGGGTTTGAAACACACAGAGAGAGAGAGACAGAGAGAAAGAGAACAGTTTTGCAAGAAAACGCAGAGTGAAGTGATGGAGCGAAAAATGTGGAGTAGTGGGAAAGTTGATAGAAAATGGTAAAGTCCTTTTTCAAAAAATCGCTTCGTATTTCCACATAAAAATTAAATCAAAAAGAAAATAAAATAAAGATTCGCCTTTTCATTAAATGCAGACGCCAAAAGAAAAGTAAGATCAAGAAAAAGATTTTATCGAAAGACATAAATAATTATGACTCAGTAGATGTGATGAGACGCTTAAGTCCTTAACACGTGTGACACGTGTGGGTGTGCTCGGACGCACGCAACCGATTCACCAGACGATGAGTTATGATGCATATGACAAATAAGATGCTTATTCATATACATGCTTATGTCATACCAGATGCTGAGATTTTGCATATTATTTGACGTTGAGATTAATCATTCTTCTATAAGATGAAAATTTAAATTTCTTCTTATAAAATTGAATCAATCTTCAGCAAGGGGTTTTGTAAATATGTCAGCCCACTGATGATCAGTGTCTACAAATTTTATTTTTAGAATACCCTTCTGAACATAGTCTCTTATAAAGTAATGTTTAATCTCAATGTGCTTGGCTCGTGAATGCAATATGGGATTTTTAGTAAGACAGATTGCAGAAGTATTGTCACAAAAGATAGGAATGTTACTCTCTTTTATCAGATAGTCTTCAAGTTGATATTTCATCCACAGAAGTTGAGAGCTGCAACTTGCTGCTGAAATATACTAAACCTGCTTTGTTGAGAGTGCAATCGTGCTTTGCCTTTTGCTTGACCAAGATACAAGATTTGCTCCAAGGAATTGGCAGCTTCCACTTGTGCTTTTTCTTTCAATTCGGTATCCAAAGAAAGTCGGCATCACGAAACCTACTAACTTGTAATCTTTTGATTTCTTATAAAGCAAACCAAGATTAGTAGATCCTTGCAAATATCTAAAGATTGTTTTTAACAAAGACTCAAGTGTGATTCTCTAGGATCCGATTGAAATCTAGCACAGACAGGTGAACATAATATCAGGTCTTGAAGCTGTAAGATAAAGTAGAGATCCAATCATACCTTTGTACATCTTCTGATCTACCTTTTTACCAGTTTCATCTTTACCAAGAATACATGTGGGATGCATAGGAGTACACATAGGTTTGCAATCCACCATTTTGAATTTCTTTAGCAATTCCTTGATATATTTGCTTTGACGTATATATATATATACCATCATTGCATTGTTTGATTTGAATTCCAAGGAAAAACTTCAGTTCACCCATCATGCTCATCTCGAATTCAGCCTGTATTAGCTTAGAAAATTCTTTGCAAAGGCTTTCATTAGTAGCTCAAAAAATAATGTCATCAACATATATTTGAACAATTATAAAGTGCTTGTTTGATGTTTTTCTAAAAAGAGTAGTGTCTACTAGACCTCTGGTAAAGCCATTTTTCATCAAAAATGTACTCAGTCTTTCATACCAAGCTCTGGGAGCTTGCTTAAGACCATAAAGGGCCTTTTTGAGTTTGAAGACATGTTCTGGAAATTCAATGTCTTCGAATCCAGGAGGTTGTTTTACAAAGACTTCCTCAGTTATAAAACAATTCAAGAAAGCACTTTTCACATCCATTTGATAAAGAATTATATCATGATGTGCAGCAAAAGAAAGCAAAATGCGTATAGCTTCTAACTTTGCAACAGGTGCAAATGTTTCAGTAAAATCATTACCTTCTTCCTGTGAGTACCCTTGAGCAACCAATCTTGCCTTGTTTCTCACAACCTTTCCATCTTCATCAAGCTTGTTTCTAAATACCCATTTAGTACTAATAGCTTGCTTATATTCTGGTAAGATAACCAGCTTCCATACATCGTTTCTTTGGAACTGATTCAACTCTTCTTGCATGGCCAGAATCCAGCCTTCATCTTTCAATGCTTGATCAATCGTTTTAGGTTCCATTTAAGAGAGTAGTGCCATATCTGCATGCTCTTTAAAAGAGGATCTGGTTCTTACTTTATCTCCAAGTTTTCCTATGATTTGATCTTTAGGATGATTGGCTTTGTACTTCCAGCTCTTTCTGAATTCAGCTTCTGAAGATTCTTGTGTCTGGTCACCACCGGACGATGAAGATGTAGGTTCACTATTTGTAGTATTACCTATATTTAATTCTGAAAATAATTCATCTAGCTCTGACATGGCTGTGTCAGGCTTCTTGTCATCAAATTTGACATGAATGGATTCTTCCACTGTCATAGTTTCTTTATTGTATATTCTAAAAGCTTTAGATCTTTCAGAATATCCCAAAAAGATTCCTTTGTCAGCTTTTGAATCAAACTTACCAAGCTGATCCTTAGTATTTAAAATGTAACACGTGCAACCAAATGAATGAAAATATGATATGTTTGGTTTCCTTCCTTTCCACAGTTCATATGGAGTCTTCTTCAAAATAGGTCTAATAGAAATTCTATTTTGAATGTAACAAGCTGTGTTTACTGCTTCTGCCCAAAAATGTTTTGCAATATTAGCCTCATTGATCATGGTCCTGGCTATTTCTTGGAGGGATCTATTTTTCCTTTCTACAACACCATTTTGTTGAGGTGTTCCAGGGGAGGAGAAATTGTGGGAGATGCCGTTATCATTGCAAAATTTTTGAAAGCTTTCATTTTCAAATTCTCCCCCATGATCACTTCTAATAGAAGATATGCAAATTCCTTTTTCATTTTAAACTGTTTTGCAGAATCTGAAGAAATACCTTGTATGACTCATCTTTGTGAGCAAGGAATCTAACCCATGTCCATCTAGTAAAATCATCAACAATGACTAACCCATATTTCTTTCCAGTTAAAGAGGCTGTCCTTGTTGGACCAAAAAGATCAAGATGCAAAAGCTCAAGTGGTCTAGAGGTTGAAACAACATTTTTTGAATGAAAAGAAGTTTTAACTTGTTTTCCTCTTTGACATGCCTCATAGAGAGCATCGGATTGATACTTAAGATTTGGTAAGCCTCTGACAAGACTGTGCTTGTTTAGTTTTGAGATTAATCTCAAATTGGCATGACCCAATCTCTTGTGCCAAATCCATTGTTCTTCGTCAACAGACATGAGACACTTGACATCTTGTTTTGCAAGTTCAGAGAGATCAATTTTGTAAATATTTTGTTTCCTCTTAGCAGTAAAGAAAGTAGAGCCGTCTTTCTTGCTTTTTACTAGACATCCAGTTTCTGTAAAGATGACTTCATAACCATTGTCACATAATTGACTTATGCTCAATAAGTTATGTTTAAGTCCTTCAACATATAGTACATTATCAATAGAGGGAAGAGAGCCTTTACCAATGCGACCAATTCCAACTATTTTACCTTTCTGGTTTCCTCCGAAACCAACGAATCCAACTTCTTTAGGCCTTAGTTCTTGGAACATATGTTTTTCTCCCGTCATGTGACGCGAGCATCCACTGTCTAAGTACCAAGATAGGTGTGTTGACTTTGTTGCTAAGCATGTCTGCAACATAGACTATTTTATCTTTAGGTACCCATATCTTTTTGGGTCCTTTCTTGTTAGTTCTTGAAGGAGGCTTATCCTTCACAGTTTTAAAAACAGTACATGCACTTTTCAAATGACCAGGTTTATTGCAGTAAGTACAATGCAAGCATTTACTATGATTATTGGATTTATCAGATGCTGAATCATTTTCTAAAAGAGGTTCATCTGATATATAACCAAGACCATGAGTTGTCATTTTACTGACACCCCAAATCATTGAAGCTTACTTGCTACGAGTTACACTCTCTGCAAGAAACTTTTGAAAGGCATATTCATAATCATTTGATTCGCATTTAGGATTGCCTGTAACTTTAGAGCTTTCAGCTTGAGAGCTCTCAGCTTCTGGTTGCTTATTAGCGATCGGATCTTTGGTTATCCATCGATGCCGATTTTCGGTTTTCCGATTTTCTTTGTTGAGTCTGATTTTCTTTGTTTAAAGCTTGAAAGTCTTGTGATAATTTTGAAAATTTCTTTTTCAAATTCTTATACTCAACAGAGAGAGTGGCAGAGTCCTTAAGAAGATCATCAAATGCAAGTTGAAGTTCAGAGTAGGAATCATATACTATTACCTCTTCAACTTCTTCTTACGAATCAAGGTCGATTAATACGCCATGAGAGTGAGATTTGCTTCTACTTCATTATCTTCCTCAGATGAGGATGAATCTAGATCTTCCCATGTAGCCATGAGGCTCTTCTTCTTTTTCTTGAAAGAACTTCTTGTGGACTTCTCCTTAAGATTAGGACATTCGGACTTGAAGTGTCCAGGCTTTTTACATTCATAGCAAATGACTTGAGCCTTGTCCTTACTTTCTTTCTTGTCCTTAGTATCTTTCTTCTGAAACTTCCTCCTGAAGTTTCTCTTCTTCCACATTCTTTGTATCTTCCTGGATATAAACACGAGCTCATCTTCTGATGTGTCAGCATCTCCTTCTGAAGCTTCATCTTCTAATTCTTCTTCTTCAGCCTGAAGGGCTTTGGAAGAACCGACTTTATGTTGAGAAACTTTCAAAGCAATAGACTTGCCCTTTTTGACCAGTTTTTCTTCATTTAGCTCAAGTTCATGAGCTTTCAACGAACTCATAAGATCTTCAAGTCGTAGGACATTTAGATCTTTTGCTTCCTGAATAGCAGTGACCTTGGGTCTCCACTGCTTAGTCAAGCTTCTTAAGATCTTTCTAACATGGTCGGGTGTAGTGTAACTTTTTCCAAGGGCCTGTAACCCATGAACAAGTGTTTGAAATCTTCCAAACATGGTTTCAATGTTTTCACCATCTTCCATTTTGAATAACTCATATTGGCGAACCAACATGCTAGCTTTGGTTTCTCTTACTTGGGCAGAGCCTTCGTAAGATAAAACAAGTGAGTCCTAGATTTCTTTGGCAGTATCAAATTTGCCATATTTATCATATTCTTTTTCTGTCATAGCACAGATAAGAATGAATCTAGCCTTTTGATTGATTTGATATCTCTTTTTCTGTTCATCATTCCAATCTTCTCTGGCTATCGCAACACCACGAGGATTAGTGGGAGGAATGTAACCATTTTGAACTATATCCCACAACTCAAGTTGTTGTGTCTCAAAGAAAGCTTTTATCTTATCTTTTCAGTAATCAAATTTTTCTCCATCGAATAGAGGAGGATGGTTCATATGACCACCTTCAGTAGACATGTTCATAGTATAGGATCTTTTCTCTTAACACTATTAAGTGCTCAACCAAGAGGCCGAGCTCTGGTACCAACTGAACGTGAACACAAGAAATGGGGGGTTGAATTGTGTTAAAAACGCTTCGCAAACTATACGTAAAAACTTCAACACAAGTTGTTTAAAACTGTTTGTATATCAGATGCAGAGAATTAAACAGGACCGGATGCAGAAATTTAAACAGTTTATAAAAACTTGTTTTACTGAGCAAGGTAAAGATAAATAAGGTAAAGCAGTAAAGGATGAGACTCAGAGATTTATACTAGTTCACCACCAACTGGTAGCTCCGTCTAGTCCCTTCGTTCCTGAAGGATTTTCCACTATAATCAACTGATTACAATTTCCTCAAGAGTATTCTTCTGTCACAAACTTGACAATACTCTCAACTTCTCAAAACGACTCAGTACAGTCGAGCCTTTGAGGAACAGAGCTTTAACTAGGCCAAATACAGTTTTACAAAAGAGATTATGCTTTTGAATCAAAATAACTCTCACAGAGAGGATGAAAAGATTAAGCTCAAAAAAGAATAGCTTTCTAAAAGAAAGTATAAGACGCTGAGTTCAGTTCTATGTAGACCAGAAACTTGGCACGAAGCTTGATTGCACACTTGAGTAATATTACTTTCAGAATGAAGTTTCTTCACAGTTTTTCTAACTCTTCTTCAATGAATACCTTGGGGTATTTATAGGAGTCTTCAAGGGTATTACCGTTGCAGTAAAAATATCTCATTTCCATTGAGTGAGGTAATTTGAAATGTAGTCATTTTCTTCCTTTCCAGAGAATATCAAAATAGTACACATTACCGTTTTCGTACTATCTGCTATTTGCAATTGCCTTGTACGATTTTTGTGTTATGCTAAAGGTGTCACCTTTGCTTCCTCGTACATCAAAATGAGCGCACAAAATCAAATTCGAATTCCGTTTCAGAACAGTCTAAGTCTAAGAGTAAAAACGTGATCACCACGTGCTTCATTAAAGAGATCAGACGCTCACTCAAAACAGGGGACGGACGCTCGTAGCAATTGAGTGTTCCACATGTCAAAAAGTCACACTGCTGGATGCTTGCTGTTAGCAAGACGCTGAAGTGAGTTCGGATGCTGACACTAGTGGATTGTATTCAATTCTTTTGTAAATTTCTTCTTCTTTCTTGAGTGATTTGTACATATATATGAATCTTTGATACCTGTACACTCAAAGATATGTTAGAAGATAAATTGTTCTCTTGAGAAATATTTTGTTATCATCAAAATTAATGAGGGTCTAAAATTTTCAATCGTTTAGGTTCCAACATTAGGGCCACGACTCAAAAGCCAAAACTAGGGTAACACCACTTAAACTATATACTTCACTAATACAAAGATTTCTTTAAAGTTTAGGTTTTTCATAGTCTCACATTACCAAAACATACTTAAATCGACACTTAAACTAAATCAAACTTTTCCAAAACCTTTTAAACAACTACAATAACAAAATCAATGAAGAAAACAAGGTTTTGAAACTTGAAATCTTTCCCTTTTTCTCTTGTAAGGTCACAGCCTCAAAGGGCTACCAAGAGGAGAAAAATTTCAATTTCTCCTTAATCAAATCATCATCAACAACAACAAAAACAACAACATTTAAACAAGTTATTCAAAGAAAATTTTCTCCAAAATCTCTCTCCAGGTCACGGCTTCAAAGAGCTCTTGAGGAGAAGGAAAACTTAGCATTTGATCACCCCAAAATCATCATCAACTAAACACAAGAAATTACAAAAAAAAGGGTTAAAATCTCACCCAAAACTCAAGGTAAAGGCCACAGTTTTTGGCCACGAAAGGAAGGGGAAAACTTGATCAAAACCCTCACACTTAACCTCAAGATCCTAGCATAGTTTAAGAGAAGAAAATCAAGCAAAGATGGAGGTGTTTTAATGGGAGATGCTCGCGGTTTTTGTGAGAAAGAAACGAAAAAGGAGAACTTGGTTTCCAACACCAAAACTTCACCAACACTAAGCAAAAAAATGAATAACTCTTCTCCCCCCCTAATCAAATGAAAAACTGCTCAAGAGAGAAGAAGAAAAGGGGAAAAAAATAGTGAGTCATCTCCTAAGCCATGCTTACACCTTATCTTTAGGTAGGATATTATCTTCTAAACCAATTACAATATGCCACATTACCTAACACCCATGCTCTCCCTTAACCACTCTTAGCCAAAGCTTGACTCATTGGTCAAATGAGTCTCGGCGTTGCAAAATCACGGTGTCGAGTGATCGCGTTACCGATAGTTCGCTTGCCGATTAATCGCGTAAATTAATTTACCGAGAAATTAATTCACCACGTGATTAAGAAATTATCCGCGAATAATTTCTTTACCAATAAATCAATTTCTTTACCAATAAATCATAAATCCAATTTAAAACAATCAAATACAATCATAGGAAGTTGCGATTCGATTTTCGTCGAAATTGGAATTCATTACAAATTTTATTGTGGATAAAAATTACCCAACGATTTAAAATACGACAAAACTTTGTTAGAATTTTTCGACAAGTTTTGAACCATATATTAATTCTCAAATTTAATTCTATCTTGAAGAAAATCATTCACTTTATTAGCAACAAAAATACGCGTCACTCAGAAAACTTACAAAAAAAAAATCTGTTGATGAATTCACATTAAAAGCAGCATACGTCTACACTGTCTTTTAATCTGAATTATCACTAAATAGAAATCATTAAAAATAAATCTATATAGTTCCTCATACTCTTGGTAAGTCATTGAGGTGATCAGTCTCTACGATTTACCTTCAAGTATTCAGGATTTTATTGCTAAAATAATTTTTCTTAAAAATTGGGGTGTTACAAATATCATTTAGATGCTTGAAGACAATGATAAACCACAGTTTTTTGAAGCACCACATTTAGCACATGATTTAGGCATTTTTACAACACATGGGTCACCAAAGTAAAAACTTTGAGTCTTAACATATAACAAACACCTTGTGGGCATTTGTTCAACATAAGGCAAAGACAACAAATAACTCAAAATTAGAAGAAAAAGAAGAAACAAACAACTCAAAACTCGATTTCCCTCAACCCCTAAAATGGTGAACTATAACCTTTGAGATTTTCATGAGACTCCATGGAAGAAAATGAAGGGGAAGTTGACACTTACCATAAACTTGAGTGCTTGAGCGGGATTTCTGGAGAAGAGAAGGGTAGAACCTTTGGGAGCAAGTGTCAGTACCGTGAGGGATGGGTACAAGGGAGGAGAATGGTTTAAAGAAGAGGTATTCAAAAAAAAACAAAAATTGCACAACATGCGCTTAAGCGCGAGTGGGCCGCGTCCCAGCACAAGTGACAAGCAGAGTCTACTGCGCGAAATGCGCTTCAAGCATATACGGGTGCGCTTTGAGCGCAAACGAGACAGAATCAACAGTTTAAAATGTGCTTAAGCGTGTACGAGTGCACTTCAAGCGCGAACGATACAGACGCAAAACAAAAAAAATTCATTCTAAGTGCGAATAGCTGAGGTCGAAGCGCGTTCCATACAGAATCAAAGTAGAAAAATGCACCTCAGGCGCATAAAGGTGCACTCCAACCGCATTTTAAATCATTTATATACTCGATTTTTTGTTTTTCCTCTTACCTAAATCACTTTCCTCACGACATCATCATCTTTCTCATCGGCATCATCATCCCCAAATCATCGGCCATGGTGTGATGACAGATGAAATGGAGCTTTCGGTTGCCGGTTTGGTTTGGGAGGGACATTGGGTAAGCAACCTGATCAAATGAATCCTACAGTTGGCATGTCTTTTTAAATCATCAAAACCAGCTAGGTCATTCAATCTCCAGTATGCTATAAGAAAGGGGTTTGGGATAAAGACACGAAACTCCAAGAAAGGAGTTGATCAACAAATTAGATACTTCATTTTGACATGTGCATGAGAAAGTAATTACGCTTCAACAATACACACTGATCTGAATCCCACAAAAAGAATTCAATGGCCAGCTAAGTCAACAACCATACGAAGGACTTGGTATTTTCGGCATATAACAGACCATATATCCTAGTAAAATGGATTGATTATAATGATTTACACCAATAAATGGGGCAGATGGCATGTCATATTTGTTAGTCAATTAAGTTGTGTCAAATGACACAACATCTCCAAAGTACTCATAGGCAGCCCTACTTCTTGCATTAGCTCAGAAAACATTCACCACATGGAAGTCGTCATCCAAGTCAATTTCACAGAAAAAATTGTTATTGTATTCCCTCATGCGAGTAAAGTATGTTAAAAGTGTTTTTCCATCACCTTCCTTTCCTAGTGTGCATCTTTCTTTTCCCACCAGGTTTCTTACATCTCCTTCCACAAATGAAAGATTTTCATAACCCCCTGCAGCACATACAAGAGAACGGTAACTCTTGTTCAGCCTCACACCTGCCTCATCATTTATTTGGATGATTCTTCGTACATGCATGTTAATATTTTTATTTCTACGAAACAACCGTGATTTACCGAGGCTGAGGTCATGATAATTCTCCTCAGTAATCGACATAATAAACCAGAGTCCATCCTTCAAACCCACTGTGACTAAATACACATATTTTAAATGCTCGGATAGTGGCTTAAGCTTCTATTCAGGTGGTTGCTCAATAGATGGCAACAATTTGGTTATGGATATAACTTTAGCAGAACTTGTTTCTACTCCAATGGATACCTCAGATAGTACTTCATCAGGAATTGCCAATTTCACCTGATCTTCAATTTCTGCACATTGAAAGCTATGTTCTTTTAAACACAACAGAAACTTAGAATAGATTTCACAAAGCTCATCAGAGTTTAAATGTAAGCAAGAAAAACAATCAGATTTATTATCAAACTCATAATTGAAGAGAGAATTTTCTGGTGTTGAATTCTCCATATATTCTTCCACCAAACTTGCAAACAAGTCTATGTGAAACACTGAATGCCCTTCCATCAGATGTTCCATGGCTTCAAATATGTTAAACCAGCATGCACATCAATTTTTGTCCTTGATGTTTTGAGGAAGGGACTTCCAAGAATGAGTGGAGCTTGGTTGGCAGAAGATTCTCCCTGCATGTCTAGTATATAGAAGTCAACAGGAAATATAAGATCATTAACACGTATCGGTACATCTTCAATTAGCACAGCAGGGTATGCATTGCTTCTATTAGCCAATTGGATCACCACCCCTATTGCTCGCAATGGTCCAAGACCAAGGGAATTAAAAATGGACATAGGCATTAGATTTATTGATGCTCCAAGATCCAACATAGCATTTTCGAACTTGTAATTGCCTTTGATGAGTGGAACTGTGAATGTCCCCGGATCCTTGCACTTAGGTGGCATGGGCTTAATGAGAGCTGATACATTTTGACTCATACTAGTCCTTTGATCACCTTTCAGTCTCCTTTTATTGGTATACAACTCCTTGAGAAACTTGGCATATCTTGGAATTTGCTTGATTGCTTCGAGGAGAGGAATGTTTACCTCAACCTTCCAAAATATTTCCAAGATCTCGTTGTCCTTATCATCCTCTTCCATATTCTTTATCTTTACAACCCTTTGAGGGAATGCAAGAGGTATGAAACGTTGCTCATTGCTTGTTGTTGTGGCACCTTGAATAGAAGGTGTTGAATCTAATTTACCGCATGAACTTTCTACTGTAGTCTGTTGCTACACAATCACTGGTGCATTAATAGTTTTGCTAGATCTAAGAGAAACTGCACTTGCATTTGGATTTACTACTGGTTGTGCATGAAGCTTATCAGATCCCTTGGATTGCAGCTGATTCAAGGAGGAAGCTATTAGTCCCACCTTAGTCTCCAAATTTTGAATGTCGGCTTCTGTTCTCTGTTGGAATTGAAGGTTGTGCATTGCCATTTATTGAACAAGTTCTTCCAAAGAAGGTTTGGAAGTAGTAATTGAAGAGTCATTCGGTTGCATTGGTTGTAGGACATATTGCAGCAAAGGTGATTAGTAGGTCCTGCTAGGACCTATAACTTAGTTGAGAGGAAACTGCTGCCTTTCCTGGTTGTGTTGTGCACCATTATTTCCCCATCTCAGGTTTGGATGGTTTCTCCAACCTGGGTTGTAATTATTAGAAGATAGGTCATAGCTTTATTATTAGCTTGTCATTGAAAATGTTAGCAGTATATGCCTGTGGAGTGTTGTCATTATCACCTTCCTGCAATATAGGACATGCATCTGTAGGATGATCATTAGAAGTACAAATGCCACATACTCTGGCTATGGATGGCTGCTATTTACTGATGGCAATTTGTCTCATTAACGATGTGAGCTCATCAAGCTTGTTCACGACCTCCTTGTTATCTATAGCATGGCTGGCTTGTATCTCGTGAACTCCTTTTATAAGCACTACTGAGTTGCTTCTAGAGCTGAATTGTTGAGAATTATTGGATTATTGGATTAGCAATAGACAACAAACCTTCAAAGAAATATTGGATTAGCAATTGTTCATTTATCTAGTGATGGGGGTAGCTTGCACAAATCTTTTTAAATCTTTCCCAGTATTTGTGGATTGTCTCCCTGTCAAAGTGTCTAATGCCACATATCTATTTTCTAATTGATGTGGCTCTTGATGTAGGAAAGAACTTCTCTAAGAATAATTTTTGTAGGTCATTCCAACAAGTAATGGAACCTGGGTGCAGATAATATAGCCAGTCCTTGGTAGTATCCTACAACGAGAAGGGAAATGCTCTAAGCTTGATGTGTTCTTTTGGAATTCCCTGTGGTTTCATGGTGGTACATATAATACGAAACTCCTTTAAATGTTTGTGAGGATCCTCACCTGCAAGACCATTAAACTTGGGCAACAAGTGTATTAAACAAGACTTTAACTCAAAGGGTACATCAACATCAGGGTATTGAATGCATAAAGTTTGGTAATTTACATCTGGTGCAGCAAGTTCCCATAATGTTCTTTGATTTTCCATGGTATCAAGAGTATTGTTGGGTTCAAGGTTAGATAAAGGATTACCAAGTTCAATTGCAGAGTTACCCAAGTTGCCTAAGTTACTATCCACTTGATTATTGTTAAAAGTATATCTTCTTTGCAATCAATGACATGTCTTATGTATTTCAAGATCATAAGCAAACAAGTCACCAGGACAAGATCTAGTCATGCAAACACTTAAAAGATTCAATTGCAGAGTTGCCCAAGTTGCCTAAGTTACTACCCACTTGATTATTGTTAAAAGTATATCTTCTTTGCAATCTATGAAATGTCTTATGTATTTCAGGATCATAAGCAAACAAGTCACCAGGACAAGATCTAGTCATGCAAACACTTGAAAAACAAGATAACAACAAAACAACGCAATAGCACAAACAGTAATTATGAATAAAACACAAGAGTTGGAAAACCGTGCCAGGTGAAGGAACTCAACAAGATTACAAGGGTTACCTTCTTTGGGTTAACCAATGCCTAGAATGATGTTTTTACTTCAGTTTCCAAGCACCAAGTTTGGTCTCCCAAGAACAGTTGAAATCAGCACTTTCTATTTGGTAGACAACACATGCAATCTAATATGCAAAATACCAAACACTACACAAAAATAAAGTAAAATAAAATAAAATATAGAAGATAAGGTTAAAAAGGTTCCTAATATGGCTAAGAGAGATCAAAGATCCCTGACAACGGCACCAAATTTGATCTGTTATCGCACACATATCAAAATAACAAGAATTAACCTGCAATACAAGGCCGTTGGTGCCATTGGTTCGATAGCCAATTAAGTGAAGTTAGAAAAAAAAAGGAATTTAAATAATTGAGGATGAAATACAAGTTGTGATTAAAGAGAAAATCAATCAATTGAAAAGACCAATCCACTGGGTAAGTTTTGTATCGAATTTATCATTGATTTCTAAAGATTTGATCCAATACTTGATTTCAATCTTGTTTGATTCTAAAATAAACCAATTAAGCACCAATTAATTCTAGAGATTTCTTACTGAATTAAGCATCCATAATATTATGAACTTGGATTAGATAATTAAGCATCATCCAATTTACCAAATCAAGTTTAAAAAAAATGAAATTCAATCAAGCCTAAGATTAAGTATCATAGATCCTTTTAATCTCAAATTAAACATGCAAAATTAAGCATCCAATACGTTCATATATCAATAAGAATAGAGTGTAAGTTCAATTATGAATGATTAAGCATCAACCCAAAAATAATTTGCAATCAAAACTTAAAGTAGAAAGATTAATAGGAAAAGAAAGTAATCAAGAATTGGAACTCAAAATTAAAACCAAACCTCAAGATTCATCAAAGAAATTCCTACACCAGTGAATTGATCAAAGAAACTTAGCACTCCATGAGGCTTACACAAAATTCACAATGAATTATGCCATCAATTATGCCATTGGATTGATTCTTCATGTCTCTACATAATTGCAGTCTGTTTGCCACCTCCATAGTTGAAATATTCTGATGCAATTTCGAATTATAGGCAGATCCTAAAGATAAACATTTGAACAAGCTTTCCAGGGTGTGCTCACATGCTTAATTTGGGCTTGGGATGAGTGAGATATGCCAAATTTAGTGAAGGTATGTCCAGATCCGTGTAAATTCACGTGGTCCAACTTCAAGGCTGCATTTGGCCATCAAAACATCCGAATATTCAAATGTAACATTTCACAAAAGTTGTAGATATTTTTCTTATCTTTTCAAGCGTGTAAAGAACATAAAATTCCGATATCTACCGCTCACGTTAAGGCCAAAATACCGAAGCAGTGTCAAAATGGACTAAAATTCGAAAATATTGTTTCAAAGCCCAATTTAGCCCGATGATTAAAGTAAGTGTTAACATCACTTAATTAACACTAGGACAATAAGATAATTATGTGGGTAATTAATATGTTACAAATTGTAATTATCACTCACTCTCTCTCTCTCTTCGTTGGCCATTTCTTGTACCAGCTTCACATGTCTGAGATACTTTTGTGCCTCTTTTTTTTCACTGCGATTTCTTTTGTCTCGGCATCTTGTTGATGAGAACTTTCATTAACAAGATGCTGGTAGCATAAATATACATTTGCACTAGCAACATCTTGTTGATGGAAGTTCCCATAAAAAAGATGCCGTAAATTTGATTACCAGAAAAAAAAAAAGCTGATCTGGTTACCTTCTATGATGAAGACGAAGAAGACAAACGGAGTGAAAATGGGTTGGGAGAGTAGGGGTATTTTTGACTTTTTAGGGGGTGGGGAGGTTTTAAAGTTAAATGGGGGAGGGATGAATAACATATAGGCCCCAATTTTTGGGGGTCAACCATGGGCACCATTTGTTTCTCGTTTGTTGGATCGGGTGTTTTAAGACCCGTTGGGCCTTGATTAAGGACCATCTAGTCCATTACTTTATTAAGTTTTTAAACTTAGCCCCAATAGCGGGTTGTTAGCTTGTACTTAGTGTAATGTTTTTTTTGTGGCTTTTGGCCAATATGAATGAAATGTTTCACCATTCACCAAAAAAGAAAACAAAAGAAGGGTGTTAGTATTACCACCCTCACACTTAGTACCCACACCCCCACATATTTCATTTTGATAGAAATACCCTTTCTATCATACTATATACAATTGGTAGTTTACGTTAAAAAAGTGCTCCGGAAACTTCAAATTTACGGAATATATATTCTTTTAAAAAATTCATTCAATAGACTTGAAGATTATAGAATGTGTTTTTTTTTTTAATAAAAAAATAGATACCAAAAACTAGGAATTTACGGTATCAATGTGGGGGTGTGATTAAGGGTATTTTCGTTAATATTGTTTCTTTTTGGGGGCGTGCATACTAACTGTAGGTTGGTAATACTAACACCCGAAGACTTAGGCCTTTATACCTAAAGGCCCAAATAGCAGTGATCGACCAGGTGGGCCTATGTTGGTATTATGGCTTTATCACCCATTTTTTGATTTTATAAGATATTGCTCAAAAGCAAGCAAATTTAAAGCCAACAATTTCACATTAGCTTCAAAAAATTCAGAACTAAATAAAATAAACGGTATTTTTGAAAAAAATCAAAGGGTTTTTGTAATGAGGCGCACTAAACAGAACCGTGGGAATATCCACCGGCCTGACAAAAGAGAGAAGCAACAAGCGAGGCCAGTGCATTTGCAAGCGAACCATGAGTTAGTAGAGGCGTGGGAGCAGGATTCGGGTGCCAAGTTGCCGTTTGAAGGATCTAGTGTGAGATTTGGGATTTAAGAGGGAGGATAGCGCTTGTATTAGGATGAAATGTGTATGACTGATTTCTCTCTCTCTGAAATTCTTCTCTATTCCTACCTCCTTCTCTATTCTAGAGAATTCTTCTATATTGTACTAAGTCCTTTCAGTTGTGAAGCTGAAAGTCGAATTCTGATTCAGTAATTGAATAACACAGTACAACTTTCAACTCCACTTGCTTCTTTCTTTACTCATTTCATTGGTGCTTTCATTTCGCCATGGCAGATAACCCTCGGATGAAGGAGTTACAAGCCGATGTGAAGCGTACGACAGAAACGATGGAGAAAAACTACGCCGATCTGCAGTCGCAAATTAAGCGATTGGAAGCTTCAAATCAGGCTCGTTTGGACAAAATGGAGATCAATCAGAGGACGCACGATTCGGAGTTTTCAGAAATCCAAGAAGCGCTAGCGACCTTGCTTCAGAGGAACAAGCCCTTGCACGGGTCTTTCCATGGCGGTCCGGACTCAAACCGAGATTCAGCGAGGCAGCCGTTTCAGGTGAGATCTATTAAGCTTGATTTCCCTCGATTTGATGGTCAAAATGTTATGGACTGGATTTTTAAGGCTGAGCAATTTTTCGATTATTATGGTACGCCTGATGTGGATCGATTAACAATTGCTTCTGTCCATTTGGATCGTGATGTTGTTCCTTGGTTCCAAATGATGCAACGAGCTAACCCTTTCAATTCCTGGCAAGCTTTTACATGCGCTTTAGAAGCTGACTTCGGTCCATCAGCTTATGACTCACCCAGATGTACCTTGTTCAAGCCCAGTACGATGCAGTGCGGTGGAAGGAGTACCACTTGGAGTTCTTTGCTCTGGCCAATCGAGTGGGCGGCACGAGCCCCGAGGCGTTAATGGTGTTTCCTTAGTGGGTTGCAAGAAGAAATCGCGAGAGATGTTAAAGCACATTCCACGACAATTTAGCTAAGTCAATAGCCACTAGCCAAATTGTTTGGAGAGAGATACAGGCTCATCCAAGCCCAAAACAAGCTGCGCAGCCCAAACCAAACCACAAGCCTCAAACACGTCCTGCCCACCAAAAACACACAGGACCTGGCCCAAAGCAGGACACCAACCAAAGATACCAACAAAACCCAACTACCACCTCTATTACCAACCCCACAAACCAAACCACGGATTCAAAGAAACCTAATATCAAGAGAGTGTCTTCTGCAGAGATTCAACTTAGACGAGAAAAAGGTCTTTGTTATTTCTGTGATGATAAATTCTCACCATCTCATAAATGTCCTAATAGGCAATTACTGATGTTAGAGTTTGATGATGATAGTGACCATGAACAAGAGCCTAAGCCTCCAGATGGGAATGCTGCGGACAAGGAATCAGATCAGGGAGAACACCACCTATCTCTCAATGCCATGAGAGGGTCTAGTGGTAAGGGTACTATACGGTTCACAGGGAAAATTGGTCATATCCCTGTGCAGATTTTACTTGATGGTGGAAGCTCTGATAGCTTTTTACAACCAAGAATTGCTCATTTTCTCAAACTCTCAATTGAACCAGCACCGAATCTCAGAGTATTAGTGGGCAACGGCCAGGTTATGAATGCAGAGGGCAAGGTCAGTCGGTGCCAATCTGAATCTGAGGGCATCAGCTGCAAGTTCCAGTTTACTTGCTACCAATTTCAGGGGCTGATCTCATCTTGGGTTCTCCTTGGTTAGCAACTTTGGGTCCTCATGTCTCTGATTATGCATCATTGAGGATTAAATTCTTTCACAATGGTACTTTTATCACTCTACAGGGAGATAGACCACCGGAGCCTGAAATGGCCCAACTGCACCACTTCAGAAGAATGCAAAACACTGATGCCATTTCCGAATGTTTTGCCGTGCCATTAATTAAGCCAATTGTACTTGATGATACCTGGCTGGAACTTCCAGAGAACATTGAACCCGAGCTGGCCACACTTCTCCACACTTACAGGATGGTTTTTCAAACCCCTAACGGGCTGCCACCACCAAGGGGTCAGGATCATGAGATTCCTTTACAGGAGGGCTCTAAACCAGTCAAAGTGAGGCCCTACAGATATCCGCATAGCCAGAAAGAGCAAATTGAGAAGATGGTGCAAGAGATGCTAGAGCAAGGTATTATTCAACCTAGCACGAGTCCCTTTTCTTCACCAATTATACTTGTGAAAAAGAAAGACGGTAGCTGGAGATTTTGCACTGACTATAGGGCATTAAATGCTATTACGGTTAAAGATTCTTTTCCAATGCCTACTGTGGATGAGTTGTTGGATGAGCTCTTTGGTGCTAAGTATTTCTCAAAATTGGACCTTCGTTCCGGGTATCACCAAATTCTGGTGCAAGCAGAAGACAGACATAAGACCGCTTTTAGAACGCACCACGGTCACTATGAATGGCTGGTTATGCCGTTTGGTCTTACGAATGCGCCGGCCACCTTCCAGTGTTTAATGAACAAGATTTTTCAAGTGGCTTTGAGAAAATATGTCCTAGTTTTCTTTGACGACATTCTTGTGTATAGTCCCTCATAGTCCTCACATCTTGAACACTTAGAATTTGTGTTGCAAACCTTGCAGAAACATGTGTTGTTTGCTAGATTGTCCAAATGTTCTTTTGGGCTGCTTGAAGTTGACTATTTGGGTCACAAGGTTTCAGGTTCAGGGGTTGCAATGGATGCAGAGAAAGTCCAGGCAGTGCTTCAATGGCCTACACCTGGGAATGTGAAACAATTGCGAGGATTCCTAGGCTTAACAGGCTACTATAGACGTTTTGTGAAGGCTTATGCTAGTATAGCAGCTCCTCTAACCGATTTGTTGAAGAAAGAGAGTTTTGGTTGGAATGATAGGGCCACAGATGCTTTCTCAAAAGCTTAAGACAGCCATCACTGCAGCTCCAGTGTTGGCACTGCCCAATTTTAATCAACCGTTCACCCTCGAAACTGATGCTTCGGGGACGGGCGTAGGGGCTGTGTTGAGCCAAAGTGGACATCCAATTGCATATTTTTCTAAGAAGTTGTCCCCTAGAAGACAAAAGCAATGCCATGTCAGAGAACTTCTAGCAATCACTGAGGCATTAGCAAAGTTTAGACATTACTTGCTTGGTCACAAATTTGTGATTAGAACCGACCAAAAAAGCTTGAAGAGCCTCTTGGATCAGTCGTTGCAGACCCCGGAACAGCAAGTGTGGCTCCATAAATTCATTGGATACGATTTCACGATCGAATACAAACCAGGGAAAGATAATATAGCTGCTGATGCGCTGTCTCGCATGTTTATGCTTGCTTGGTCAGAACCGCAGTCACACTTACTGCAGGAATTAAAAACAGCAGTGCAAAGTGATCCTCAACTCCAGCAGTTAGTGCAGTCTTGTGCAGAAAACACACAATCAGACCGGTTGTATACAGTCAAGGAAGGCTTACTGTTTTGGAAAAATCGCTTGGTGCTGCCAAGTCAAAGTCCATTAATTCAGAAGGTATTGTTGGAATATCATAGCTCTCCTATAGGCGGACATGCTGGGATTGCAAGAACTATGGCGCGAATTGTAGCACAGTTTTATTGGCCCAAGATGAAAGTTGATATCTGCGATTTTGTCCAACAATGTATCATTTGTCAGCAAGCCAAAAGTAGTAATATGTTGCCAGCTGGGCTGTTACAACCGCTACCAATCCCGGAGCAAGTGTGGGAGGATGTGGCCATGGATTTCATCACCGGTTTGCCTAATTCATTTGGGTTCACAGTCATTATGGTGGTCATTGACAGATTGTCTAAGTATAGTCATTTCATAGCCATGAAGGCTGACTATACCAGTAAGAGTGTGGCGGAAGCATTCATGAACGACATTGTGAAATTGCATGGTATTCCGAAATCGATTGTCTCGGATCGGGACAAGGTGTTCACTAGTACCTTTTGGCAGACCTTATTCAAGTTGCAAGGGACTACGTTGGCTATGAGTTTCGCATACCATCCCCAATCGGATGGCCAATCAGAGGCGCTGAACAGATGTTTGGAGATGTATCTGAGGTGTTTCACTTTTGATACCCCAAGGTCGTGGTACAAGGCGTTACCTTGGGCGGAATTTTGGTACAATACCTCCTACCACATGAGTCTAGGCATGACTCCTTTTAAGGCATTGTATGGAAGAGACCCACCAGCATTGCTTAAATACTCATACAGCCCTCACGATGTGCCTTCTGTCCAGGATCAGCTTGTCACTAGAGATTTGTTGCTGTCTCAATTGAAGAATAACTTGCTTAGAGCACAGCAAGTCATGAAGTATCAGGCTGACAAGAGGAGAACCGATTTGGAGTTTCAGGTTAGTGAAGAAGTATTGGTTAAGTTGCAGCCTTACAGACAGCATTCCACTGCCCTCCGCAAGAATCAAAAGCTGTCAATGAGGTACTTTGGCCCTTTTAAAATACAAGCTCGCATAGGCTCAGTAGCTTACAAGTTGATACTGCCCGAGTCCGCAAAAATACACCCGGTTTTTCACATTTCGCAACTAAAACCCTTCAAAGGGAATGCTGGAGAGCCATACTTGCCACTACCCCTCACAACTACAGAGTTGGGGCCAGTACTGCAGCCTGCAACAGTGTTACAGCGCAGAACAATACTGAGGGGCACAACTCCCATTTCACAGGTGTTGTTACAATGGGATAACTGTGCAGAATCTGAAGCAACATGGGAGGATGTGGAGGTAGTGCAAAGCAATTATCCAAACTTCAACCTTGAGGACAAGGTTGGTGTTAAAGGGGAGGGTAATGTAATGAGACTGCCAGCTAGACAGACACGTGGGGAATATCCACGGTAGCGACAAAAGAGAGAAAGCAACAAGCGAGGCCAGTGCATTTGCAAGCGAACATAAAGTTCAGTAGGCGTGGGAGCAGGATTCGGGTGCCAAGTTGCCGTTTGAAGGATCTAGTGTGAGATTTGGGATTTAAGAGGGAGGATAGCGCTTGTATTAGGATGAAATGTGTATGACTGATTTCTCTCTCTCTGAAATTCTTCTCTATCCCTACCTCCTTCTCTATTCTAGAGAATTCTTCTATATTGTACTAATTCCTTTCAGTTGTGAAGCTGAGAGTCGAATTCTGATTCAGTAATTGAATAACACAGTACAACTTTCAACTCCACTTGCTTCTTTCTTTACTCATTTCAGTTTTCTGACTTATTGTTACTTACTCGAATGAAAAATATCACATTAGGCATGGAAAAATAAATAAGCACCAAGACAGTGGAAAATTTTCAGGCCTTATGTTGTATGGAAGACTTGATCCCCTATCTATTTAAATTATAATTGGTAAATTAATTTTTCATGTGATTTGTGGCATTATAAATTATACTCCTACTTATCTATATCATCTTCTACCTTTTCTCTTTGAAGGGGCTAATGTGAAAGATGATCAACTATTGAGCTTGGAGCTTCATTTGATAATTTTAGGAAGTATACATGAAATGAAGGGAACACGTCTAACAAAAGATGTTTCATACTTTCATATTGAGCATCATTGTTCAATTGTTCCATTAGAATATCTTGGACTTTTAATAATTTTTATGAGCATAGACCTTCTCATAAACTTAGTGGCAGAATTTCAATCGAAATAAATTTGGTTTTTATCAAATTATTTTTTGCCAAATAAATTAATTTCTTCTTACTGGCATTTCGGCTTTGTCAAAATCTAAAGTTCTTGAGGACGTCTTTGTCACTCAAGCCCATGTAGTAAGAAAGATCCCTTTACGAACAAAACGCATATATTTAGCTACAACTGAGGTTAGTTTGTTCAGAGTCATTCACAAATAACCTAGTCAAAATAAAATACCCTTTTAGGTGCTTACTTTGTTGATGATTTCAGTTAAGGGAAATGATTTGGTAACTTTCATATATATTATTACAAAAATCATGATATGACTCAGAAATACCAAACCAGGACAAAAGAATCTTCTAAGTTAAATAAGTAAGTAGGCATTATTCCACCCTGAAATCATAAAGGGGATTAGAAATTTAGTTAGGATTAATGTTAGCCCCTTTAGACTAAATTATGGGCATATACAACTTTATTCATTTTATTTAGAGTCAACCTTAGTTTAGACGAGTCGTCTCCAACAAAATCACCAGTTCAGAACATTTGAGGGTTAGTAGAAGAGTTTCAGCTTCATTATCACATGACATAAAGTTCACTAGCACAAGTCTAATCCCTCAAACTAACACAATTTCAAGATTACTAAGTTAAGGCCTAAGACACGGGTCAGAGCCCACTTCCTCATGCAGCAAAAGTTGTAACAGACTCACATTCTAGCAGAAGGTCTATCACCTTGTTCTGGGTTCAGTATCCAATGACCAAGCATTAGATACAACTCATTTCCATACCACGTTAAAATTTAAAAAAACGAAATTATTTATTATATATCACCGGATATTCATAAGTTATGCTTGTCATTCATTCGTGTCTAGCATTTTATTGTTTTGATTCTAAAGAATTGATGTTAAAAGAATTGAGTTTTAACAAAATTAATTTGTTTTTGATAATGATATTTAAAAGTGGTTTTAAAAGAATTGATTTTGTTCGAATAATAATATAATGTGCAAATATGATAGTTATCATTGGGAGAACATGATATTGTGGCAGCCATTGAAACCCCACAACAACCCCACAACAGGAGAACTATCAATCACATCCATAGCTTCCTCACTTTGGCCCCTCACTTAATAACCTTACTTAAACCAAGACTTTGCAGCTATCGAATAAGGTTTCATCCAAGGTTACAAAAACCGGACCGGCCGGTCGGACCGGGAACCGGACCCCCGGCCGGTTGGACCGGGAACCGAACCCCCGGCCGGTTCGAGTCGTGCAATTAGACCGCCTGTGAAAAAACCGGACGGTCCGGTTTAAGAACCGGTAAAAAACCGGACCGGACCGGGTAAAAACCGGGAAAACCGGGTTCAACCCGGCCGGTTCGTAAACTTGCTTTTTTTTAAAAAAAAAAAATGGCCAATTTTTAATTGTAATTTTAAAATTTTTAGTTTGAACTTGTTGGAATTGGTTGAATGTGTTGTTGTCTTGTTGAACTTAGCCTCTATTTATAGTTGTTATTGTTAAGTGAAGTATAATTTTTATTGTGTGAAATTATGAATATCAGTTATTTTTTGTTTATTATTTATATATATATTGTATGAAATATTTAAAAAATAATATTTTATTCGAACCCGGTTCGACCCCGATCCGACCCCGGTCCGACCCAAAAACCCTGAACCCTGGCCCTCTCCGGTTCAATGCCCGGTCCAGTTTTAATTACCTTGGTTTTATCCCTTTCTACTCCATCTATATATTTTGTTAATCTATATATTTTGTTAATGATGCAGCATCATGAAGTAGTTGGAAAGACCTGTCTCATGAGCCAACTAATATAATATTGCTGCAGCATCAAGAAGTAGGCCCTTGAAAGAGTACCCAGATATCAGTGAATTCTAGCACAAATAAATAACTTCCTTTTACGATGAAACACTGTTTGAGCTTTTTCTAAGCAATCACTCATGATATCCAATCAATATATAGCTAAAACAAAGGATCATGGTCAAGCTTATTTATTATAGTATAATAATCACATATTTACTTTGTATTTTCAATGCATGCAATGCAATCAGCTGCCAATCTGAAAAATGAATTAAATGGCTAAAAGAATTTACGCTAAACATCATGTTGTCACACTTATTTCATTGTATATGCAAATCTGTGTAACATGATGATCATCAATGTATATATTTCAATTATGAGAAATAAATATAAAGAATCAATGCAGCAGCAACAGATATCACTCATTTGAACCTTATCATTCATTGATTCCATTCTGCTCTCCTAATATAAGTTTCAAGGATAATACTTCCTAAGAAGCACCGATCTATTACGATACAGTAAAGCAGGCAACAAATATAGTAGTCATCTACACCAGTTGGACGTTTTCTTCTGGTTTGGATACACTATCTACTTTGTTGTTTACGGAGAAAATTCAGAATGCTCATATTTTTCCAAGATAGTGAAGGCAAACTCACTGTGTAAAGCATCCATAACAAATCAGTCGGTCCAAAAATAAAATTTGACGCCAGATGCTTTCTTGCATGAAAAACTCCGAGCTTGAGCTTTAAAGCCTCTTGGAGATTACCACCGTTCTCTCGGACGACCATCCGGGAATATAGGAACAAGGACCTTTTCATTATTCTGTCCTGCATCTTGAACTTGTTTAATTGTCTTTCCTTTTTCAATGTCCAATGTTCCAGCCTCCTCATCAAAATCTGGTGGTGTATCATCATCATCATCATATTCATCAATCCAATCATCATCATCATCATCAATGTCTTCACTGTTAAAATCATCGTCATCCGACCATTCTTGTTCCTCTTTGCCGCTTTCATCTTGTCTGCTATCGATATCATTCTCTTCCATGCCATCATCTCCAACTCTTGTGCGTGTAGCTCCCCTGCCCTTACGAAATCGTGGAACATTAACCAGAGAGCGAAGTTTTTCCTTTATAAGTAACAATCTGTCCTTGTCTACCAACTGAGAATCTCTATAAGCTTCCCTAAGGAACACAGAATCTCTATCTCCTTTCAGAGAGACATAAAACATATCGGGATGCCTTATCAACATGCCCCTCAGCTGCTGAGAGAACCTGAACTCCTCTCGAAAATGAGTGAAGTTATCAACAAGAGTTCGCTTCTCAAGAGTGAGACTCAAAATCTCATGAATAACTCCACAAGCATGCTTCTCTTTCTCCAGTGATCCTGAATTAAGCATTGAGAAATCCGAGTAAGGCGATATATAGGGCACGTCTCTGAACTGCATTATCTTCCTCGTCTCACCCTTAGAAAGTTTAAGACCCTTAGGAAGCCTAACTCTTTTGAATTTGGGGGGCCTGTCTATGATTAAATTCTGCTCTTCCATTTCTCTAATGCGATTTTCGTCCGCAGATAGCTCGGCAGCAGAAACTGCAAGCTCAGGATCGCAATGTGTTAATTCCAGAGCAGGGCCTCGTTCAGTCTCAGCAACTTTGAAGTACTGTGGATACCTATGACAAATGGTGTCACGAAATTCTCGCGGAAGTCCCAGATCAGCGGCCAGATGGGCAATTTTCTCCAACAAAATCTGCTTTTCGAGTGACATCATCAACAATTTCCTAAGCTTGGTAACTACCACATCTTCCATTTCATTCCTAACCCTCAATTCCTCAAAATAAAGCCTTTCAGCCTCACGGGTCAACTTGAATTTGAGAGAATAAACCCCTTCTTCCATAATCTCAAACACAGCAGGGAATTTCCTCAACACAGCAATCAATCTCCTCTTTTTATCCAAACCTAGTTCTCTTTTATGCTTACCCAGTTCCTGAAGCGACATAACCCGATTGGGTTGAGACTCTAGAATCTTCCTCACTTTGATAACAAATTTGAGCTTCTTGTCCTTCTGTATCACGTTATCCAACGGAATCTCTTTCCTTCTCTTCACTACCGCTCTTATCGTCGGCCCAATTTGAAATCTGGGGCGTTGTGACTCTGACGGAACCAAACGCAGATTGTTCCCCAAAAATTGGGACTTTTGGAGGGAGCAATTGAGTTTGAGAGAAGAAAGTTTTGGTTTTTCAAGGAAAGGAAGTCTACTGGAGATGAAGAATGGTAAAGGGGTAGATGATGATGATGAAAAAGAAGAAAGTTTTGGGGAAGAAAACAATAACTGTTTAGCCTCCATCTATCTAATTCTATCTATCTCCACCTTGGCATAAAATAAAAGCAAGCAGAAAAGAAAAATTATGTTTTGCGAAATGGAGAAAGAATACACTTACCAGTTTGCAGTATGTTGTGATGCGAAAACTCAAAGCTGGTTGGGATAATGTTGGTTAAGAGCGAATGAGGGTTTATGACATGATATATTGATATTGATAGCTGCACCTTCAACTGCAATGCAAACCCTCCCATCAGATATTACTCTCTCCCCTCCGCTATTATGTATAAGAGATAAATACATTTTTTAGGTTTATTGAATAACTGATGTATCTGATCTATATATCATTGAATAACTGATGTATTTTGTTTATAATATAGATTAGATACATCAGTTATTCAATAAACCTAAAAAGTACATTTGTCTCTTATATATGGGACCCAAAGGAGGATTATTCTCCTCCATCACTTCTTTTTTCTTTTTGTTTATTCTATTCTAATTTTTTTTTTTAACCTTTTTAGCTAAAGAATGGTTTTTGTATCAACGAGGGCTTGTAGTAAGCAGCTGCAACGCCAAAATACTACCATACGATGTTAAGTTTGTGGCTGTCAAACTGTTTCTTGTCAAAAAAAAAGAAAAAAAAACTGTTTAAAAAATTGATTCTTTTCTAATTTTTTTAAGAATTTTAAAAAATCTACCAGTAATTAAATTTTTCTGAATTTTTCAATTATATTTCTCTAACCGGACACATCCTGGTATTTTACATTGTAGCAATATTTATTTGAACATGTTTATTTTATCTGTGCATAATTATTAAACTCCTTTTTATTTAATATTTTCGTAATATTGTAGCTTAAAGAAAATTATGGGTAGTTTTTGTTTTTTTTTTTTCCCTAAGCCAAATTTTCAGCTAACAATAGGCATGGAAACGGACCAGGTCGGGGAGTGGGTTTTGCCTCCCCCGTCCCTGTTCCCATTTCCAACGAGTTCGGGTTTTGCCTTCCTCATTCCCGTTTTTACTGGGTTGGGTTTCCCCGCGGCCCCCAACTCCACTCCATATATGTAGAAAAATTGAGAAAGTATATTTATGATAATTAATAAAATAAAATTATAATTATTATACAATGATAAAATAAAATAAAAAATATTAAAATAAAATTTTCTATTGAAAAGAGATTAAATTAAAAATAAACAAAATATATGAAACAAAATGAATGAGTATACATGTATAATACAAAATAAAAATTAACAATTATATTTAACCGGACGGGTTAGGGTCGGGGGCGGGTTGGGTATCGATATCTCCAACCCCGTCCCACCCCCGGTCAAAGCGGGTTTTCCTCGTCAAAATCAGGTAGGGATCGGGTGGGCACCCGCAGGTTCGGGTTCTGTTGCTATGCCTAGCTAAGATGCAGGGTTCACAATTTATATACATCTTCAAAAATGTCAATTATGGCAGGAATTCTGGAGCTTATGAAATATTGGCAAAAAGGTCAAACTATAGGTTTACTCACATATCACCCATATGGTGTGATTTGAAGAGGTATGTACTGTACCACAGGAGCCTTACGTGACTTGTTGAAGAAATAGAGAAACGGGGGCAGAGTTGAGTTCTATCTACTCCTAACCCTCCATGTTCTAGCTTGTCAAAGTTTTCAATTATATTTTGCAAGCATCCAAAAATTTATAGTAGATTTGGATTGCAGTTTCTGAAGGTTTTCTTGTATTTCTTCTTTTTTATGGCACACTATGACCTGGGATGTTTCCCTTTGAGGAATAGGACATCCAGGGTTAATTTGAACTGTCATCACAGCCTTAAGGGTCACCAGAATATTTTCTATTCTCATTCATGTATGTAATTTAAGCACTACACAACCACAAGGATGGTCACAAGTGGTTAGTGCGCTCTATCAAAGGAGACAGGCTCGGCTGGTATCCGAGTTTGATCCCTAGTGAGGGTACAATCCGTGACCAGGCTTTACTTACCTCTCGGTCGAACACAAATTTGTTTAGGGTGTCGTTTCCTGAGATGCCGTGGGTGTGAACCCAAAAAAAAAAAAAAATTAATTCTAGTGAACACTCAAATCCAAAGTTAAGAATGTCATCATCAAGTACATAACATAGCATTCTTAACTTAATGGCATTCTTAACTTTGGATTTGTAAACTAGAAAGCATGGCTAAATTTGGGAATAATTTATGGGTTTGCTGATGGGAGTGATGTTGGGTCAGTGGGATTGCTTCAGATTTGTGTTATTGTGCCCAATCTATGTCTAGTTTAATTGCTAGACCTTCAAGGTTAATCCAGACAGAACGTGGAACCAATAACTAACAACAGAATAATAGTTAAGTGTGTATTTCGCTTTTGCTTCTTTTTCATCACTGTATTATTTGTTGGAACAGAAATTATATTTCTGCACTCTCACACATAGTGTTTCACTAACACACACAAATGAGATTAAGAGAGATAAAAAACTAAGAGAGAATGAATAATATGAAAGCCGTAAATTTTATTGAACAAAAGACATGTTTATATACACACACTAATAGGCCACGAGTTTGATTACATTAGGCCCAATACAATAAGCCCACACTTATTGAACTAAAGACATGTTTATATACACACACTAATAGGCCACAAGTTTGATTACATTAGGCCCAATACAATAAGCCCACACTTAACAGACATTAACTAACACACTATTAGTTACACCAATTAACTAACTCTATTTGTTTGAATTACTTCCAACACTCTCCTGTAATTCAAACACCCTAATTACACAAATTTTATTCACTAAATTGCATTTTTTTAAATGCACACATTATTAACACAAACTCAATTACTAGTAACAACACATTTCCACTTGAGCATCACCTCTTGGGTCCCACTTCAAATTTCCCAAAAAATTGGACTTGATCCAATAGGTCAACAAGAAAATTAAAATTGACCCAATTGATTTATGGGACCCAATCCAAAAATTCCCATTAAAATGAGACTCTGAAATAAACCTTTGAAATTTGGCTAGGCCCGCTGGGTTTACCACTTGACCCATAGTGGGTCTTCACCTTTGCACCTCTTCTTCCTACAAACCCTAATTCCTCATTTTCCATCACCTTCCTTGTAGCAATGAAAGACGCTCCCCTGTCATCATTCTTCATCTCAAAATCACCATCGCATATAGTACCATGTTTCCCTTTCTCCACTTCATTCATCTTCTCCGTCTTGCCAAAGATCACCACGAGCCCAGGGTTCAGCCTCGCCTTCGTTCTCTGCAACACCACTTCCTTCGCCGCTTTCGGTACACCGTCTTCACCGCCACGACCCTGCTTCTTCACCTTAGTTGGTCTGGCTGCAGCAACACCCTTGTTCACATCAACATCACCACAAATCTCATTCTCTGCAGCGACATTGTTTTGAACATCTGAAGCACCAACCTCAACACTTTCCATTTCGTGATCGTGGACCGTCACTCCTTCTTCCTTCAGCGGCGCAACGCCCTCTTCTTTTTCCTTCGCCGCCGCATTATTCTTTTGCAGCAGCGCCACCTCTTGGGAACTCTGTTTCCCCAAAACCCTAATTTTCCAAGATTCCCCAAAAATGGGCTTCTTCTCAGGCGAGACAGGAACAGAGAAAGGCGATGGTGCTGCAATTACTTTCTTCTCTTCTTTCACGATATGGGTTTGATCCACCTGGCCCACCATGCTCGAGTTCTCCAGAACCCTAATTTCTAGAAAATCCCAATATCTTCTCTTCTCTGTTCGTGAGATACTCTTCCACCACGAACCACACAGTGTTGCCTCTTCTCCCTTTCCATTAAGTCTTGGAAGCTTCTTCTTTTTTCTCAGCCTCAAACTCATCTTTCTCTGCCTCTTCACCCTTCTCTCTGTTGCTCTTACACTTTTTTGAGACTGAAATGTCTGTTTGATTCTTTTGCACGAGATGACCCCTATTTTCTGAAACTGAAGGATTTGAATCTGTTTGCACCTTGTTGGCTTTGCTTTTCTTGGCAGTGCCTTGATAAATTTGGTGCAATGTATCCCATGCTTCATTTGCATTCTTGGCAGCACCAATAAGCCCAAGAATTTCTGAATTCACACACTGTTGGATGATGGAGAGAGCAAATGAATCTTTCTCCTTGGAAGCACTTCCTTCCACATTTGAAATCCCCTCTTCCACTATTTCCAGCACTTCATGGAACTTGAAGATCACTCTAATCTTCACAACCCACCTATGGAAGTTCTTGATGCCATCAAGAATTGGTAAAGGAATTTCCAGATCCTCACATATACTCTTCATTTCCATTAACACTCTCTCAAGATCGTTATAGCTCTGATACCATTTGTTAGAACAAAAATTATATTTCTGCACTCTCACACATAGTGTTTCACTCACACACACAAATGAGATTAAGAGAAATAGAAAACTAAGGGATAATGAATAATATGAAAGCTATAAATTTTATTGAACTAAAGACATGTTTATATACACACACTAATAGGCCACAAGTTAAACCACATTAGGCCCAATACAATAAGTCCACACTTAACAGACAATTAACTAACTCTATTTGTTTGAATTACTTCCAACATTATTATTGCCCTAGGATTATTGTCATGCTTTTCTTTGTGTGTGGCCAAGTGAAGCATCCGGTTTTTTTCATTGCATGTAAATCTTGGATAGAGTAATTCTGGGAACATCACCAGGTGAACTAAATAAAAAAAATAAAAATAAAAAAGCAAAGGAACAAAGCTATTAACACTAGTGACAAAGTGCAAGTAAGCCTTTGATTATTTTTCAAGATACATTTTTAGCCAATGTTGCATTATGGAAACAGATTTATTCCTTAAGTTCCAGAAAAACATCTGACTTTCGCTTATATAATTTTCTCACGAACTAGCTATTCAATATTTGATTATCATCGGCGGCAAAAATGAATGCTTGAATAGTCTCCTGGTGTCATCTGCAAATGGCATACTATAATGAGCACATCATGATGATGGTAAAATCTTTCTAATTAAGAAACATGCCAACTAACCACTCAATTGGATGATGATGTTCAATAAGTGGTTAGTGATATGAAAAATCCACTACTTGACTTAATTAACCATTTCAGTGATTTATTCTTCAACAGAAATATTTTTGCTAATATAAATATTGTGCTTATGTAATTGTCTTTGTATACTGGTTTGACCTATAGCTTATATTTTTATAGCTTTTTCCCTTTTGACATATAATACGAGTCAATTGAGAAAACATACTATGAAGTATGAAAGTGCCTATAAGTAGTTCATCAATCTATATTACTTTGGTCCGCAAAACCATGTTTATCAAGTTACAGGGCCTATTAGCACAATCACAAAATGAGCACAGGCTCTGATATACCATAATTGATATATGTGCATTTTATTGACGTATCTATTATCCAAAAAGACTAACGAATTCGCAATCACTGATATAGGATTTAAACATTTAAAATGCTTTCACAAATCACATGCACAATAAATTATTTCATTTACAAACCAAAAGAACATAAAGACTACACATAGTAAAGGGAATGAAAATCGCCTGCTCTTCACTAACAACTTTGAATTGGTTACCTTCAATAGTTTTAAAACATCCTTAGAGGCTACTTTTCGAGCTGTCGTCTTGTTATCAGCTTCAGTAGTATACTTGTAAGTGGTTCCATCAGCTTTCTTCACCTCGATTGTAACAGAAGTGAAACCATTGTCATGGGAGTGGGACACCATATTTTCTTTCTGTTTATAGTTTTCTCTTTGTTCTTTCAACTCCCTAATAGGATATTGCTTTGCTGTTTTAGGTGTAACCAGGGGTTCCAAAAGAGGTGTATTGCTTTGGAAAATAACCTACTTCTTGTACCCCGAATCAACATAAATCGCTCCTGCTACAGATTCAATAACATCTGCCAGTACCTGTCAGAAACAGAAAAGAAAACATTTAATGAAAAAGCATTAAAAAAATGAGGAGATTCAGTAACATGTAAGTAATATGAACAAGCATTGCTTGAAGGAAGTCATGCAACTTGGCTCTAATGAATGACAGCGCGTATCACTCATTATTCACAAAAATAGGCCTCATGTCGGTCAACAAATTTGATGACAACTTGTCTTCGGGATATGTATTGTAGAAATGCACTGTGATTACATAGTCCAACAATACATCACCAAGAAACTCTAGTCGCTGCAGAAAATGTCAAGAGCTATTTGTTCAAAAATTGTAAATAGCGAAAGCACAAGTAATTCAGTTAGATTCCAAGAGATGGGCTCTGACCTTGATAATAAGTTAGATTCCATCATAAAATTAATTGACATTAACTAGAGTTGTCCAACAGGTGTGCAAAACGCACCCCATGATGTGTGACTTCCAACAAGTTTGATAAGGATTTCCACAAATATAGGCCAGCAACTAATTAGTATCCCCCAAGGTTCTCATAGTCTATATTTTTGTAGAATTAACAACAAAATTGTTTGCTGACATGTACTTCATTATTACCAAGTATAAGTTTCTTCTAGTTTCTATCTAGAAAATCTTGAAAGTACCTGATAGTTATAACATCCTGGAATTTCTGGCCCCTTGTAAGAACCATGTGTGAAAGCTTCTACTAAAAGGGAAGGGTCTTGGAATGAGTAGTTTAATATGGATGGATTCTAAAAGGTTGACTTTTAAAAGCTTCTCTGAGGCAATGCCAAGGTGCCTCTCATATGGTAAAATGGTAGTGTCAACCTTGATGCCAATCCAATCCAATTAATAAACGATAAAGCAGCTTCTTCATCTCCTGTGCTAAGGAAAGTACCAATTAGTGCCTCAACAACATCAGCAACAACCTTGAACATTATTTTTCTTGTTCTGTGAACATATACACTTGTTCTTTTAGAAACGAACTCTTTTTTCAGTGAGATACTTTTGGACTTATCGCCTGGTATAATCCACTGTTTTGGATCAAACAATTCTCTTTCCATGAAACCCAGCAAGATGAAAACTTTCTAATTGAAAAAAAAAAAAAAAAGAAAAAAAAGAAAAAACCACTACAAGAAAATAGAATCGGGGATAATTTCATTATGATAATATGACATTTCAAGGAAAAAATCTATTATCTTTTGAAATTGGAAGAAAGACATGACATTTCATTCAATACCTCTTTCTTCATCTCTAATTTTGGGGAATGAATATGAAAATGAAATAGAACTCTAGTCTTTTCTCTATTCCATGGTCAAAATATCCAAATAATAATGGTACTTTTGTTTCATTTCATTTTACTCCATTTCGCTCCATCTTATTCCATTGTGTACCACTATTTGTTACATATAATAATAAATAACTAATACCGAGTTCAATAAAGGTAACAATAACTAATACTAATAGGAAAAAATACTGGAATAATCTTGATTGGTTTTGAAAAGCTGTTGGCTAACAACGTACTCTGGAAAAAGAATCTCCAAGGATCTCTAAGGAATCATAATCAAGGTCCTCTTGACATTCTTTTGCGGTAATTGCCTCCAATACCTAATATAAAAAGTCAAATTATTAATACTTAAAAAAAGTTGAAACATTAAATTATCTCCATTAGAGGAATCATGTGTTAGCTAGCATTATGAAATGATTAGCATTTTCATACGTAGTAGATACCTTGCAGATAGGGATATCATTTTGCGTGCTATGTAACAGAATGATATAACTCCATTGATGAACAAGGATAAAGCTCACACTCAGACCAAATGTAAACAGAACGATGGAGTTCAAGAGAGGGAAAATAATTGTCTTCATTGATTCAGTTCAAGATGAATACACTGTAATATTTATATGCGAATAATATGATATATAGGTAATGCAAAGTATTTGGGCCCAAACTTGGGCTTAATAGTGCAAACCAATTATTCCTCTGTTACCCCCCCTTCCCCAAGCTGAGGGTTGGAAAAGATTAACCAAACCCAGCTTGTCAATGAAGTGTAGAAACAGTTTTCGAAGGAAACTCTTGGTGAACAAATTTGCGAGCTGAGCCGAAGAAGGAATGGGATTGAGCAAACCAGATAAGAGAAGCTCACGAGCAACATGACAGTCGATGTCAAGGTGCTTTGTACGCTCATGAAACACCGGGTTTGATGCTATATGGATGGCGCTCTTGTTATCGCAATAGAGAACAACAAGGAGAGAGCAAGGTACAATGAGATCACACAACAAATAAGTAAGCCATTGAAGCTCACAAGAAGCATAAGCAATGGCTCGATACTCAGCCTCTGATGAAGAACGAGAGACAGTTGGTTGTTTCTTCGATTTCCAGCTAACAAGAGAAGAACCAATGATGAAGCAATATCTAGTAACCGAACATCATGTATCAGGGCAGCCAGCCCAGTCAGCATCAGTAAATAACGACAAGGTAAGAGAGGACTTCTAGGGAATAAAAGGCCTTGACCGGGAGATCCTTTTAGGCACTTAAGAACCCGCTGGGCAGCACGGTAGTGAGTATTGGTGGGGTGAGACAAGAACTGGCTCAACTGCTGGACTGCAAAAGAGATGTCCGGCCTTATGGTAGTGAGATATAGCAACTTGCCAACTAACCGACGATAAGAGGGAACATCAGGAAAGGCAATCATCCTGATGTAAATGTAAACCCGGTTCCAAGGGAGTACTCACCAGTTTAGACCCAATAAACCCAATGTCAATAAGAAGATCTAAGCAATACTAGCGCTAACAGAGGTGGATGTTGTTGGAAGAATGAGCAACAACCCAATTATTCCTCTGTTACAATGATCCAAAAGCATCCTTTTTTAAGTTAAAAGCAACAAGCAAGGACTCAAGCTGATGCATGATTGATGGAATAAATGAAAATGAATAGTTAGTGTTGATTGCTACTGGTGACATGATTACATAGCAAAGTTCTGGGGGCAATTCAACAGAGTTCATGCTTGGTCCTGGAAGGGCAAAACACAAAAAAGTAAAATAAAAAAGAAATCAATAGGCCACATTATAATATAAGCAACCAATAGTCAAACCTTTGTCCTTATTTCGTCTGCACTTGAGAAGGTAATTTGTCACTTTAAAAACACTCCCTCCTTGAAGTAGGGATTGGTGTTTGAATTGCTATTCAATCTTGTTCTGGGCTGGCTATCGACTCATTCCGAACAAAGATTGATTCCCATCAGATGACCAGGAACTCGTCACGGTGGTGAGCGATCTCCGGAGCACATTGAGGCTCCAAGCACCAAGCGCCACCCTGTGAGAGCAAACAATCCACATATAGGAAGCGGTGACATCGACACCACTTTGTCGAGATCAATAACACACTCGACCTCGATCATAAAGATGCCGATCTCATGAGCAGATCTCCACCTTAGTATGGCGAGGACTAAGGCTTCACACTCAACACCGTCTGATTGATCCAATGTGCGCCTGTAATCACCACGACTGTTGTAACTGCCTCACCCAAGAAGGCACTGGCCCAAAGCCTATAAAAAGGGGTCCTATTTACACGCGCTAAGTGTAACACCCTGTTTTTCGGAGTACCACTGTTGTTACCCAGATTAAACTAAATGCGGAAGAATCATTTTCACAAAGGGTTTTCTCTGAAAATCACAGTATATATATATATATATATATTCTCTTACAACAACAAACTGTAATAACTTTAAACACAACGAATAGTAAAATCGGATAACAACCACTAGCAAAGTAAAATTTAAACCATCATCATAGATATATGCATCATAGAAACTATCATAGATTAGAGTGTGTCGCACGCATGCGAAGTTCAAAATATACAAGAAGTATAGACTCAAAATAAAATACATCAGCCATATTAAAAACCCTAGACATCTAGAGTTGACTCATATCTGTGATGTATCCTGGTAGCTCCTATCAAAGGACTAGGCTCAAAAGTCATATTGTACCAAAATACCCAAAAACTACAGTCTAACAGACTTACTCTCTAACTATGCTGGCCCGAAAGTAAGCCTAAGCCCCTTATGAGGTGGAAATCCCCCAAGGCGTTTCATCGACTCCGAGCTAGCAGGTTCGGTCGCCTCTGAAGGATCCTCCTCATCCTCATCCTCGTCTTCACTCTCAATCACTAACCTATCCCTAGCCACCCTGGTGGTCCTACACCCATCTATTGGGTCCCCGGCCGTAGGGGTTGGTGGAGAAGGATACGAGCAATGAGGACAGTGAGTACAAAATGAGAAAGGAGTACCCTCAGGTGCAACAGGTGTCACCAATGAAGCTGTCGTAGTAGCAGTAGTAGTAGAAGTAACGATAGGAGGAGTTTCACAAACTCCAGTTGAAGGTGGAAGTGTGCTTGAACTCGGTATCTCAATAGGATGAGGAACGCTCATACCAACCAACACAGGCGTTGGATCCTCAATCCCAAAAGAAAGGTCAAAGAACGGAGACGTCTCAACAGGTACAAACGGAGCAGGTACATTAAGTAAACTAGGAGGAATGAAGAACTGAATTCTCTTGTTGCTGAATCGCACAGCAGTAGAGAATTCCCCATCGTCATCCGTCTCAATCACCATACCGAAGTGAGACAAATGCCCGGTAATGGGATCGACAGTCCATGCCGATGGTATCTTCCCCTGGGGGAATTTATACGTCGTGCTCCCTAGAAACCTCATCGGGATCGGCATCATCTAAACAGCGAGTCCAGAAATAATCATGAAAGAAAATAAATGCAAGGGTAAATTTCTTGTCCACGAGTTCATCACAGGCTAGTTACATGCAAACAATATATATATACGTAGTACAACATCATGCTTTAACTATGTACATATATATAGCCTAATAGACCGCATGTATCATCATGGTATATCATGCATTTGCATGTGAGCAGACAAAACAATTCATAGATCGACAATTAATTCATCACATATCATTAATGTGGTCAGTCATGCATATGCCAATGCATTATGAACAAGTTGTATATACACTTGCAGCCTTAAACAAGGACAACAATGGACGAGGAACTTATTTTCCAGGTCCAAACAAAATTCCCCTACCAAGGGTATTATAATCTAAATGCAACCGCATTAGCTTGTTTTGCCATTCATAAGCATAGTCACTAGAAGGATCTTCGGGTTTGGCTAAAACGATTACCTGCCATTTCGGAATTCAACATAAGATTTCTAAATGTTATGTATATCGATGCTCAATAGTTAGTATGCATCAAGTCCAATTCTTTGGTACGACCCACTCACCATAAGGAGTGCCCGAGAGATATAATAATTAATCAATACGGATCGATGAGTCCTCAACTCTCTTGACTTAGTGAACTTCAAATCTCAGTTTTTGTGTCACATCTAAGTGATATTGTAACGAAAATAACTCTTTAGCTTTAGGTCGTTGGAACCCTAGTTGTGCTAAATAATGCGTTAGGGTAACTCCCAAGAAAGAGAGGCAGTGCGAACACTCTTAATAACCAACTCTTAGCCAGAATTTTCCAGACGCATTATTTAACTCAACTGTTTTCGCAAATTATACTATTTACTCAAGTGCTTTTCCTAATATGGTTCCATTAAGAAAATTCTTTGCAAGCTTTGACTAGTTTTACTAAAACCGTCACACTCACTTTTAAGTCAAACAACCCTTAACATTTCATTTATGAAATCTTAACTCGGCTTATGGAATTGCATCGGATTTACCGTTGTAAATTGTCAACCAATAACAGTCAATCATCGCATTATTAATTAATTCATCATTATCTTCATCATTATTATGCATACTTCAATCAATTTCAAGTTCAATTTAAATCAACCATGATTTAAGGCACACAATACAAATCATGTTTGATGCTACAACATTTCATACAGCACATAACAATTCAGTATGCTACAACATGCTATAGCATCTCACACAACACATAACAATTATGTATGCTACAACATGCTACAGCATCTCAACAACACATAGTAATACTACAAGTACTATCACACAATTAATCACACCATCAAGCCACACAACAAACAAAGCAAAGAGTCTAAACTCATTATGTAAAAATTTCCCTTACCTTGAATAAGCTCCAAAGAGGAAACTTCCAAAGCGTCGTCAGATCGTACCTAGCATGAACCTTAACAATACAAACTTAATTAAATTAGAAAAAAAAAACTCAAGCCCTAAAACCCTAGGATAGCCACGGTATTGGGTTCTTAGAGACCTAAAATTACTCACTTAATCTCACTTGGATCACACCTAGTCATATATCATGGACCAAGTCTAAGTTATGCAAGTTTTGAAACTTTTACAAACACTACACACTCAGAAAAATACCAAAACCAAAGCTTACCACTTTGAATAGTATTTTACCACTTTGAATAGTATTTTTCCAACTTTGAACAACTTTTTAAAGCACTAAAACATGTCATGAAATTCTAGAAACAAATTCATTAAAATTTTAAGACAATTTTTTTTTTAAATGAAGGAAAGGAGCCTCGTTAAAACCTTCTGATGCAAAATTCTCCTTAGGGAAAATACATCTAGAAGGAAAAAGAGTGCTCCTCCCTGTTATTATAGAAAAAAATGGCAAACAGAATACAGAAAGAACATGGGGGGACTACACCAAAACCCATGCAAAGAAAGAGAAAGCAACAGAAGAAAACCCCAAATACAAGGGTAAAAGAACCAAACAAATAACTAAGCAAATCTATAGGCAGAGAAGCCAAACCTATTATTAAAAAACTCAACAACAATAAAAGTAGGGATGTTATTCCACCAAATAAAGTCCGTCTGAGAGGCTCCGAATTTGGCCAGCTTATCCGCACAAGCATTCCCCTCCCTGTAGATATGCGAGTAAACGAACTGTATGGAAGAGGTGAGGGCCATACAATTATGCCACCTGTTACGAAGGAACCAGGGGATGAGAGTAGGATTGTTGAAGGCTTTAAGAACAATTAAGGAGTCACATTCAAGCCAGAACCTATGCCAACCTTTGGAATAAGCAATCTCAATGGCTACCATAGCACCGATGAATTCCGCTTGAAGTGCATCAATTGACCCAAGAGGCTTAGCAAAGCAACCCAACACAGCTGCGCTACTATCACGAAAAATGCCCCCACAGGCAGATAAGCCAGAAGAGCCAATAGCAGAGCCATCAGTATTACACTTCACCCAACCACCAAGAGGAGGAGACCACGAAACAGTCGTGATGACCGGAGCACAAGGCAGGCGACGCTGCACACCAAAGTAGCTAAGGATTTTCAATTCAGAATAAAAAACAGTGCCTTTACTATTATGTCCCACCAAAGCAACGTGGTTGATAACGGTGCGGATGGCGTCCCGAGCGGGAACGAAAAAATTCTCAAATCTGGCCTTGTTGCGGCTCTGCCAAATACCCCAGATGATAGTGGTGATACAAGCAACAACTAAATCCAAAGCTTGAGAGCTCCAGCTGCGATTGCATGAGTCGAGAATGGAGGGGACCGAGATGGTGTTGATGCTGTAGCCGAAAACATCAGACATCCAAGACCAAAGGCACTAAGCATAAGAGCAACTCAAAAATAGATGGGAAGAATTTGCTGCTGCCTGGTTACAAAGAGAGCACATAGAAGGGTGAACGGAGCCAACCCCGGTAAGGTGCTCGTCAGTGGGAAGCCTGTTATGAAGCAACCTCCAAGTACAAAATGACTTAGAGGGAGGAATGCAACGCCTCCAAATAAGCTTGGACCAAGAGTTGGGCAAAGCATCAGGTTTATAGAACTTATAAGCGTCCTTGAAGGTAAGTAAACCAGAGTTAGAAGCACACCAGACCAACCTGTCAGGAAGACCACCAGAAGGAATGATAATCCGCTCAATAGCCGAATGAAGGCCCGGAACATTAACCAAAATAGAGTGTGGGATGCACCAATCTCCATCATGAATAAAATCGCACACTTGAGCAGTGAGCTTGCAATGAAGCTTAGGAGGAATGCCAAGCCTCTTAGCAATAGAAAAGGGGAGCCAATTGTCTAACCAGAATCTCACCGCCGAGCCATTGCCAATCTGCCAAGAGGAATTATCGAGGATAACAGGGACAACACTTTTAATACCAGACCAAATAGAGGAGCTGATATGGTAAGAAATGACCTGGTTTTTGCGGTAGGCTCTAGCCTTCATGAGCTGACACCACTCAAGGGAAGAGGAGATGAAATCCCAACCAAGCTTAAGAATACCAGCTTTATTTATAGAAATAAGAGAGCGAATGCCTAAACCACCTTCCTTGAGAGGCCTGCAAACCTTGGACTAGGCAACCGTGACAGATTTGCTAGTGTGGATATCACTGCACCACGTGAAATCATGAGCCAACCGCCCAATGTTTGAGAAGAGCGGCAGGCCAAGTGTAGAAGTGGAAGCTATACATAAGGCTGCTTTGAAAGACCGATTTGATGAGCTAGGTCCGCCCCATGAAAGAAAGCATAGAACCTTTCCAAAGGCTGAACTTTCACTTGAGACGATCGGCGATAGGCTGTAAATGGGTCTTCTTGGGATGACCTTTGAAGATCGGCACACCAAGGTACCTGAAAGGAATAGTGCCAGAACGGAAACCAAGAATGTCAGTAATAACCTGCTGACGACAAATAGGAATAGATCCAGCATAATACTTGGACTTGTCTAGGCTAATAGATTGGTCAGAACAAGAAGCATAAGTGTTGAAAAAGTCCACCAAGTTCTTCAAGCCCCTACAAGAAGCCCTGCAAAAAACAAAGATGTCATCAGCATAAAGAATGTGGCTTGGCATGGCGTAACCCCTGGGGCCAGTCATTAATTGAAGCTTCCCATCATGAACCAGCTTAGTAATCCCCTACTAAGAACCTCTTCAGCAATGCAAAATAATAAAGGAGAGAGAGGATCCCCTTGATGAACACCTCTATTATAGGAAAAATAGCCCACCGAATGTCCATTGATAGAAAGGGAGAGTCTGGCAGAACGAAGGATGCAACTGATCCACCTGCAAAATTGAGAGCTGAAACCAAAAGCATTGAGAATAGTGAAAAGAAATTCCCAATCCAGGGTGTCAAAGGCTTTCTTAATATCAATCTTCATGGCCAGATGACCCCCAAAAGATCTCTTATCAAGTAAATTTCCACCTCAGAAGCTAAACAGACACAGTCAGAGATGTTTCTATCCTTGACAAAGCCACGTTGATTGTGAGAGACAATTTTGGGGACCACCCTGGCAAGCCTATCAGCCAACACTTTGGAGATGATTTTGAATTGGCAGTTAGCAAGTGCAATGGGCCGAAACTGATCAATGCTGTCTGCACTGTTGACTTTAGGTAGTAAAACCACCAGATTAGAATTGAGATTAGGCAACAACCAGCCCTGCTTGAAAAACTGTAAAACCGAATTGTAGACCTCTTCGTGGATAATATCCCAGTAGCGATGGAAGAAAAAACCCCCAAAACCATCAGGGCCTGGGCACCGCCACCGCTCAGTGAAAACCGCAAGCTTATCCTCCTCCCTAGAGGGCAAAGAGGCGAGCATGATGTTGTCCTCCTCAGACACCAAATGAGGGATAATATGGGAAATAAAATCAGAGTTCTGAGTGCAAGGAGTGGAGTTAAACAAACCTATGTAGTATTGTAAAATATGATCTTCAATAGCATCAGAATCATATAACATATCATCACCATGCCTCATAACAGAGATTTGTTTAGAGACGGCTCTAATTTTTGCAACTTTGTGGAAGTAGGCAGTGTTACGGTCTCCCTGAGTAAACCATTTGATTCTGGCCTTATCCCGCCAAAAAGTTTCTTCAGTGGACAAGGCTTTCTGAAGCTGTAGCTGCACAACTTTCTCTTGGGCAAATAAAGCATCACTACCTCCCAAACTATCAATTTGTTGTTGGACAGAGTGAACCGCAGAGAAGGCTTCTTGAACCTGCACTTGAACATTGCCAAAGACTGAGTGATTCCAGTCCTTAAGCCTAATTTTCAAATTCTTAAGCTTTTGAGAGAGAATATACATGGGGCAGCCAACAATAGGCTCTTGCCAAACCTCCTGAATGAGCCTAATACAATCCTCATGTTCAGACCACATGCTGAGAAATTTAAAAGAAGAACCCGCAGTTTGTTTGTCATTCTTGGAAACAAGTAAGATAGGGAAGTGGTCAGACTGGCTCCTAGTGAGGGTACAGGCAGCAACACTAGACCAAGCATTAAGCCATTCATCATTACAAATCACGCGATCTAATCTCTTCTCAGTTAAAAATCTGCCTTTCCTACCATTCGACCAAGTGAATTGGGCCCCATGAGTGTCCAAATGATTGAGAGTGCATTGATTGGTCCAATCTAGAAAGTCCCTGCAGGAGAGCTTGTTAGGGGAACCCATTCCTCTTTGCTCATGGCTGCCAAGCACAGCATTGAAGTCACCTAAAAAACACCAAGGGCCTGGATTGCCATGCTGCAACTGAGACAGATGCTGCCAAAGGTTTCTCCTGTGAATATAACTAGAGGAAGCATAAATAGCAGCAAAGAAAAAATCCTGATTGTTAACCTTTAACTTAAAAGCAACGTGTTGCTCAGAGACGGATAAAGTAGTAGGAAAAATATTGACTGAACAACAACACCAGAGATTAGGAAGGAGGTCACCTCGGTTATTAACAGCAACCAGCTTCATGTTCAAGGATTCCCAAAACCCATTAGGAAATTGAGTTTGAGGAATCCAAGGCTCCGAGATAAACAAAAAATCAGGCTTATTAAATGAGCAAAGCTTATACAAAACAGACCTGGTGTCCTGATTACCCACACCACGGGCATTCCAAAAGAGAAGCTTCATTGGCAAAACTGCTGATTACCAGCCCTTGAACGGGTTAGATAGCCAGCCGCTGTAGTCGCAATTTGTCGTTGCCTCTTAAGCTTTTTCTTCTGAGACTTGGTTAGAGCCTTAGTGAAGGACTCATCATCTTCCTCAGGGGAGGAATTAGTCTCATTAACATTCTCAGTATCATCAGCTTGCGCCCAGAACTTAGAAGCGATAACCATGTCTTTCCTAACATGTTCGGGTAAATCATTAAAAACAGGCTTACAAATAGCCTTACCTGAAACGACATCAGCCAAGTAGGTGTCCTTGGGTTGTATTGTCTCAGATACATGGTCTGTGGAGTGTGAGGAGCTCAAGGAATCCGCAACCACTTGAGGAATAGTAGGTTCAGCTGGCGGAACATAGGTTGGCGAAGGCGAACCACCGTGTGCTGCCGTGGGAGATTTAGCAGCCACCATCTCATCGTAAACAACCTCCACCGAGTCATCATCCTCGTGATGAGCATTAACCTGCGGCTGGCTATTCTCAACACAGTGGTTATTATCAACCAAGTGATGATTACCATCCTCAACATTAAGCGTGGCATGCAAATCAGTATCACCATGTTCCGACACCAGTGGCACGGGATTCATGACCTCAGTGGCATCACCAATCATAGGGGGGACCAGAATACCTGCACTCGCGGGGTCTACGATCACAGCGTGCACTGTAACAGAAGGGGTGCTAGCCTGATGAGTGTTGTGTTTGTTACTACCACCGTGCCTACCATGACCAGCACCTGGGACATGTTTGCGAGCAACAGGCACCGAGGGGAGCGGCCGGTGTCTCTTGCAGTTGGCGGCTGAGTGACCAATGATGTTGCAAACGTTGCAGAAGATGGGAAGCCTCTCATAAACTATTTGGACATTGAAAGCGTGTCCTAGCCTTTCAACAAGCAAACGATCTCGCAACTCATCCTTGAGATCTAAATCCACTAAAACCCGAGCAAAGTGGCCATAGGTTTTGTTCAGGGTAGCCTCATCCAAAGTGATGGGGATTCCGACTCCACGGGCTATGGAGAACAAGATTCTTGGCCGCCAATATTCTTGTGGTAAACCAATTATACGAATCCAGCATTGCGAGCGAGATTGCCCTTGCAGGGAAGGATGAAAGTCCGGTTGCCATCTCGATAGGTGAAGGATGCCAGGCTTCAACGACCAAGAGCCGGAAGACCAGACGCACCGTAAGTCTTCAGCGGAGGAGAAGGAGAACTCATAGAAACCCTTGCCAAGCGAGACCATGTGCCAGGGCCCAAGAGGCTTCCACAGCGAGGCAAGCTTAATGCGCAAGTCTGCGTTTTTGATAGGAGCGTCGCCCTTTGCCAAGATTAACCGGCCGTGAAGGTTATTTTTACACGCCTCGAGGCCAGCCTTGTACTCCTCCTCTGGAATTTGAATGGTGAGTGCATCACCTTTGAGCACGGGTTTAGGTAGGAGGTCGAGAGGAATGGCGCAGGATTTGGAGAGAGCAGCAGCGAAACTCTTTTTTTGAGCAGCTGCGATGGGGGTCAGTAGGGGCGAAGAGGAAGCATCGCGGCGTAGGGAGGGAGGGTTCTGAGAGGGAGGAACCGAAGGAGGGGGAGAAGAGGCGCCGAGGCAAGGCCATAAGCAGATCGGCGCTGGTGGAGCCATGGCCGAAGCCATGAAAGCCGACGGCAGATTTGGAAACCCTAGCAGAGAAATGGTTTGGGAAATCACTACTTTAAGACATAAATCAAAACATTTTCCAAAATCAAACCTCTTTGAAAGACTTTGCAAAACCAAATTACTAACCACTTTTTACAACATATTTTAGGCATAAAACAAGTTCAGAACATGTCACAAATCCCTTATGAAGGCCACAGTTTTAAGCTTCAAAAAACAGTATCAAGTTTTCAAACTTTTCACATCTAAAACATACAAACTTTGTTAAACATAAATCCTTATACTAAAAACCACTTCTTAATCACATTATTACACTTTAAAACAAATTAAAACTCATGCAAATATGGTTCAATGACCCACGGCTTCAAGCCCCAAAATTTACCAAATTAATTTCATAAAACCTTGCTTAACATGCATATATGACTAAATCTAAGTATACTAAGCCAAAACCCCCAAAGATGTAACTCCAAAACCACACAATAAAGCCAAGATTGAACCCCCTAGCAGCCATAAGCATTCGGAAAGAACTCAAGGGTTAGGATTTTCAAATTTTAAATACACTAAACAAGCATAGTCAAGGAGGAAAATGACGAATATAAAGATTAATCAAGCTAATCTAACAAGATTCAACACTTTCTAAGCAAAATCAACTCTAAAATCAATCAAACTCATTCATGAAACTCAAGAGGGAAAAGATAATGGATATGAAGCTTACCAAGAAGTTTAGATATGATTGATCAATGATTAAGAACAAAGAAAGGAAGATTGAACTCCAAAATCACAAGTTCTTCCAAATTTCTCTTACTTTCTCTTTCTGAGTTTTTCTTAAGTTTTTCTCTAATGGAAGAAATGAACAACTTTTTCCCCTAATGAAGAAGGCCTCACGGCCAAATGGAGGGATAAGGGAGGAAATAGAATGGTTTAATCAGTTAGGATTTAACTAATTAGTTAGGATTTAACCATACTAATTTCCCACCATTTACATAACCTCCACACTAACACCAACACATGTCAAAGAAGCTTCTAAGGATTGGATTCAGCCCCCCTAATCCCTGGATTAACCGCCCCTTAGTAACCATAATATCTAGATTTTATTTCGTCGCGTTCTCAATCAATCGGATGCGCGGCGTTTCATGTATATTAGGATTTTTGTACCAAAAACTCTAAAAATTAATCTAATAAATTAGTCCACAATTAAAAATTATTATTCAGTCGAAATGTCCCCATATGACATTAGAAATGCTTTTACGAATATCGTTTTTTCGATTTACGAGCTAAAACGTCGCCGTTAAGTAGTTTCTAGGCGTAGAAAATACACAATATATTTTCTGTTGCCAAAAAATTCCCAAAACATTCCAATAAATCATAAATATTGAAAAATGCTAAGATCTCAAATTTTGTAAAATTTGAATCATGTTAGGGCTGATTTCAATTAAAAACTCACCCGATAGCCTCATTACGGCAGAATTCGACAGAATATTGCAGTGTAGTAAAAACTGTAAATTAGTGAAGATCAATAATTCCAATTTTTCTTATCAACTAGAATAAATCCAAACAATAAAATTATCAACAAAATTTTATTAACAGAAAAGCCGTATTAAATACGACAGAAAACGGATAATTAATAATTAATTAAACGTCAAAAATTAGGGTGTTACACTAGGTACGCATTACTTTTACTTTACCTTTCACTCCGTCCGATTACTGACTTAGGCATTGGAGTGCTTGTAGGCACACCACCCCACCGTGCTACTGCTGTACGCTGTCATCATTTTCACCCTCAATACCGATCTCCGTCACCGACGATCTCAGTCCAGCCATTCTCTTGATCTACTCCGAATCATTGGCGTCATCTGTGGGGACTTCCTTTCATGTTTCTTATCTTCTTGATGGTTGGATCTAAGAGTACCGTCGCACGAAATCTCCGCATAATGACGCCGAGGATCGTTACCTCCACATGGATCCAGTGTTGTCGCCTGTTCGCTAATAAAATCCACTGTCTCTCCGGTCAGTGGTGGATCCCTTTCCTGTAACAGCTCAACTCCTCCAAGAATTCCGAGAGTTTATTGATAGGCAGAGCAAAGCTATGGAGGCTCAAAACAAATGCCTCGAGGGAATTGAGGAACAACAGAAAGAGATTTCAGTTTCATCCTTTCTAAATCAGTGCCAATCACTGTCACCAGCACGTCGCCATGCTTCAGAAGTTTTTGGAACCGGCAAGCCTACGCGCTGAATAGTGGCCAACACGCGCCACCGTTCTCCTCAGCACCATCCCTCTGTCGAGTGACAGTCTCATCACCGAAGAACTCTGACCAGCAAGCGGTCCCCAATCTTGGTGAGGGGAAGATCTTCTCAATGTAGGGGAAGGTCTCCCAATCGTCACCACAACCATCAGAGGAACCCTTCCAAACGTTGAGAGGATACTGATAGCATTGAACCAGCAAAACGCGTTTATCAACGAAAATAAATTCTGGAGAGGTAGCATTGTCATAAACTTGAGCGATCTCCAAGCTCATTTGGATCACCCATGTCCTTCCCATTTTGCAGTAGTAACAAGGAGGGATCTCCATACGCTGGACATTTTACTGCGTGCATTGTTGATTTCCTAATCCCTAAACCACTGTAGAAGCCACCCATGCTAGACTCTAATGATGGTACATGCGACCCCGATAAATACGTTGGGTGTTTCAATATAGTCATGGGATTTAGAGGAGCTCAAGGACCGGTGAAGTGCAAGATATTCCCATTAACCTTGAAGAAAGCCGCCCTGACGTGGTTCCAAGGATTGAAGAGGAACTCGATCGAATCATGGGCAGAACTGACTAGCCAATTCTCAGCATACTTCATGGCTTCTCACGTGCAGCCGAAGCCCGTGAAACCATTGTTAGCCATTCACTAGAGAAAGGATGAAACTCTCAGGGATTATATCGAATGCTTCAATACGGAAGCAGTTTTTGTGAAGACAGTCTTTAAAGAAATGAAGATGTACCTCCTCGAAGACATCCTGTTCAATGTCCATGTAGATGTTCATAAGCCTAGGGATCTGAACGATATCTTGAGGAAGACTGAAAAGTTTATAAACTGCGAAAAAAAAGCAGCTGGCTGTTAAATCGAAGAAGGTTGTTGGTGAGAAGAGTGATGGAGCTCGAGAAGATAAGCTTAAGAGGGAGCGGGAGCCTCGACCTCCCCCTAGAAAATTCAAGGAATACACTCTGCTCAAGACCTCGCACACACGCATCTTGAACGAATGTGCCAATGAAGAATTCAAAGACACGGGAGTACATTTCCTAAAACCACTAAAGGAAAAGCATGGAACTGACAGGTCGAAATATTGTAATTTCCAAAGGAGGAGATCATAAGGCGTGATCTCGATCCCTGAGACCCCGTAAAGAAGAAACAGAGATTCGTTAGGCAACAGCCATCGAGAAGGAAGATTGTGCACGAACTCCCCATATAGCTTTTGTTATCTCTAGAGGGCTCGGTGATCAAAGTGGGGCCACTTCTGGCACTAAGAAGCTAAAGTTCGAAGAAGCAATGGCGGTGTCGACATCGAATCTACCAACTTCTCGCAAAAAGGAGATTCGACCACCTTGCTTTCTATGATGCAGATTTAGTTGGAGATCAACCGAATTTCGAGATTCCTCTCTTAGTCCGTTCCCATATGGCATACTTTGATGTTCGCAGAATCTTGGTTGATTAAGGGAGCTCTGCAGACATCATGTACCTCGACTTGTTCAAAACCTTGAAGATTATGGAGAAGGAATTAATCCAGTACCGAGGTTGTGATCTCTTCGGCTTTAATGGATCTAAGACTAAACCCGTTGGCCACATCGAGGTGATGGCCACATTCGGGGAGAAGTCCTTGGCGAAAACTGTCAAAGTCCAGTTTATAGTGCTTTTATGCAAATCTGTTTATAACTACATCATTAGACATCCTACCCTAGGCGAACTCGGTGCAGTAACCTCGACTATGCATCTAAAAATGCGGTTTCTGAACGTGAACACAAGAAGGGGGGTTGAATTGTGTTAAAAAAAATTTTCGCAAACTATACGTAAAAACTTCAACACAAGTTGTTCAAAACTTTTGTATATCGGATGCAGAGAACTAAACATGATCGGATGTAGAAATTTAAACAATTTATAAAAATTTGTTTTACTGAGCAAGATAAAGATAAATAATGTAAAGCAGTAAAGGATGAGACTCAGAGATTTATACTAGTTCACCACCAACTGGTAGCTACGTCTAGTCCCTTCGTTCCTGAAGGATTTTCCACTATAATCAACTGATTACAATTTCTTCAAGAGTATTCTTCTGTCACAAACTTGACAATACTCTCAACTTCTCAAAACGACTTAGTACAGTCGAGCCTTTGAGGAACAAAGCCTTAACTAGGCCAAATACAGTTTTACAAAAGAGATTATGATTTTGATAACAATCAAAATAACTCTCACAGAGAGGATGAAAAGATTAAGCTCAAAATAAAATAGCTTTCTAAAAGAAAGTATCGAGGCCGAAGTTCATTCAATGTAGATTAAACTTGGCACGAAACTTGATTGCACACTTGAGTAATATTGCTTTCAGAATGAAGTTTCTTCACAGTTTTCTAACACTTCTTCAATGGATACCTTGTGGTATTTATAGGAGTCTTCAAGGGTATTACCGTTGCAGTAAAAATATCTCCTTGCCATTGGTGAGGTAATTTGAAATGTAGTCCTTTTCATCCTTTCTAGAGAATATCAGAACAGTACACATTACCGTTTTCGTACTATCTGCAATTTGCAATTGTCTTGTACGATTTTTGTCTTATGCTAAAGGTGTCATCTTTGCTTTCTCGTACATCAAAATGAGCGCACAAAATCAAATTCGAATTCCCTTCCAGAACAGTCTGAGATTAAGAGCAAAAACGTGATCACCACGTGCTTCATTAAAGAGACCAGACGCTCGCTCAGAACAGAGGACGGACGCTCGTAGCAATTGAGTGTTCCACGTGTCAAGAAGTCACATCTTTGGACGCTTCTTTGTTAGCAAGACGCTGAAGTGGGTTCGGATGCTGACACTAGTGGATTGTATTCAATTCTTTTGTATATTTCTTCTTCTCTCTTGAGTGATTTGTACATATATAAATGAAGCTTTTGATACCTGTACACTCAAAGATATGTTAGAAGATAAATTGTTCTCTTGAGAAATATTTTGTTATCATCAAAATTAATGAGGGTCTAAACTTCTCAATCGTTTAGGTTCCAACAATCTCCCCCTTTTTGATGATGACAAATATCTAAGGTTGATGAACAATTTGATTTCAAAATAACATCAAGGGAATTGCCCTGCTACCAGATGCTGGTCTCAATCTTCCTTTAAATGACATCTGAAAGTGGTCTTCTCCATCCTTGAAGGTAGCACTTGTCGGAGAGGCAATCTCTAGTTTGGCAGCTCTAGAGATGAAGGTTTTCAAATGCCATGTGGAGGGACGATTTTAGATGCTATGATATATCTCATACTTAACAAACCGTGGTTTGTTAATACATGAGACATTCTTCCTTCCACCAGCGTATGTAGGTTTATGGGTAATGGTAAGTAAGGTGGGAGTGGTTTTGGTGATTTTATAGGTTTTAGGTGTGTAGGGTTTGAAGGGATTAACGGGAGGTACTTTGAATAATAGATTAAAGGGATGAGAGTGAAGTTTGGAAATATATGTGGTAAGTGAAGTATTTGAGGAATTTTGTGGTAGGTCAAGATTAAGTATAGAGGATGATGGTTGGGTAGATTTAGGGAGGGTAGAGGTTTATCGGAGGCTTATTCTGGTTTTCTTGGTTTGTGGTTGTGTTTGTGGCTGTGAAACAGACAATGGGGGTGCAGGAATAACATCATGAACATCAAAGACAGATACTGATTCATCAGCAGTAAAATCAAGTACATTTGGGTTAACCTCTGAAGACTTAACCAACCTTCTTTTTGATCCTCTCGCGGCAACAACAGTAGGAAGAGGAGGAGGGATTTGCTTCCCTTGACCGGACGCTGAAGCATCCTTTTCAGCTGCTGGCCTAAACTTTTTTCCAAGACCTTTCTGATGGGAATTATATCCTCATCTTCTGGTTCTTCAACAGTAGGTGCAGGGGCCACCTTTTGTTTTGTTCTTCGTGTCTCCCTTGAAGGAGACTCGGCAGGTCTTTTCACACCAGTCATTGAGCTTCTGGTGGTTTTCTTTTCAGCTTCTTCTTCCTGTTGCTCTATTTTCACCTTCTTGATCATAGAGCCAGTAATTAGCTGCATCCTGACCAAACTGTTGACTCCAAAGACTTCTGGACGAACAACAGCGCCAACACCAAAGTATTTTTCTTCTTCCTCTGTGTTGATGGAGTCAGTCAGCTTCCTCATAATGCCGTCTTTGATCATCATAATGGAGAGAAGAACTCCATAAGGGATTATCTTGACGATATTCTTCTTATCGACACTCCTCCTTGAGAAGACGAGGGCATTTATCAGATTGTTGATAATCAACCTTGGCAGATTGATTTTCTTCCCATCCATGTAGTTCCTCATAATGAACTTCTACTCGTAGTTCACTATGTCGCTTGAGCCAGCCTTCAGAATCACACTCTTGGCGATGATTTTGTGCAGTACACGGTAGTGGCTTTTCAAGTCTTTGGCCGTGGGAGTGATGTTCTTCTTCTTCTTTAGTTCACGGTAGTTCTCAAATAGGGCTTCGTTGACGTTTTCAAGTCCTCTATAAGCATCAGCCCAGTTTGCATGGTAACTGATTCCTTCACACGGATACTTGATCGTTTGAGCAATAGAGTTGATGGTGAAGCGTAGTTTGAAGCCTCTGATGTGTCCTTCTATGACTTTCCCCGGAAGTGAGTACGCATTCCCCCAGAACTCCTTAATAGCGTAGCTCAGTACGTCAACTGGTTCCCAGATGAAGTAGTTTTTCCAGCCCAGTTTCTCAAGACCTTCTTCAAAATCAAAACTGTATAACTTGAAGTTCTCAAAATCAACCCGGTTCTCATTCAGAAGTTTTGCCTCAGAGAAGACGTCGAAAGCAGCAGTGTATTGTCCAACCTTTCTGTCGACCATTGTTGCAGTTGAAGAGAAGGTGATGGAGGTTTTAGGGTTCGAAAACACACACAGAGAGAGAGAGACAGAGAGAAAGAGAACAATTTTGCAAGAAAACGCAGAGTGAAGTGATGGGGCGAAAAATGTGGAGTAGTGGGAAAGTTGATAGAAAATGGTACAGTCCTTTTTCAAAAAATCGCTTCGTATTTCCACATAAAAATTAAATCAAAAAGAAAAGAAAATAAAGATTCGCCTTTTCATTAAATGCAGATGCCAAAAAAAAAGTAAGATCAAGAAAAAGATTTTATCGAAAGACATAAATAATTATGACTCAGTAGATGTGATGAGACGCTTAAGTCCTTAACACGTGTGACACGTGTGGATGTGCTCGGACGCACGCAATCGATTCACCAGACGATGAGTTATGATGCATATGACAAATAAGATGCTTATTCATATACATGCTTATGTCATACCAGATGTTGAGATTTTGTATATTATCTGAAGTTGAGATTAATCATTCTTCTATAAGATGAAAATTTAAATTTCTTCTTATAAAATTGAATCTATCTTCAGCAAGGGGTTTTGTAAATATATCAGCCCACTGATGATCAGTGTCTACAAATTTTATTTCTAGAATACCCTTCTGAACATAGTCTCTTATGAAATGATGCTTAATCTCAATGTGCTTGGCTCGTGAATGCAATATGGGATTTTTAGTAAGACAGATTGCAGAAGTATTGTCACAAAAGATAGGAATGTTACTCTCTTTTATCAGACGCTGGGTTCAGTTCAATGTAGACCAGAAACTTGGCACGAAACTTAATTGCACACTTGAGTAATATTGCTTTCAGAATGAAGTTTCTTCACAGTTTTCTAACACTTCTTCAATGGATACCTTGGGGTATTTATAGGAGTCTTCAAGGGTATTACCGTTGCAGTAAAAATATCTCCTTGCCATTGAGTGAGGTAATTTGAAATGTAGTCCTTTTCATCCTTTCCAGAGAATATCAGAATAGTACACATTACCGTTTTCGTACTATCTGCAATTTGCAATTGCCTTGTACAATTTTTGTCTTATGCTAAAGGTGTCACCTTTGCTTCCTCGTACATCAAAATGAGCGTACAAAATCAAATTCGAATTAGTTCCTGCAATGCCGAGACTAAGAGCAAAAACATGATCACCACGTGCTTCATTAAAGAGATCAGACGCTCGCTCAGAACAGAGGACGGACGCTCGTAGCAATTGAGTGTTCCACGTGTCAAGAAGTCACACTGCTGGATGCTTGCTGTTAGCAAGACGCTGAAGTGGGTTCGGATGCTGACACTAGTGGATTGTATTCAATTCTTTTGTATATTTCTTCTTCTCTCTTAAGTGATTTGTACATATATAAATGAAGCTTTTGATACCTGTACACTCAAAGATATGTTAGAAGATAAATTGTTCTCTTGAGAAATATTTTGTTATCATCAAAACTAATGAGGGTCTAAACTTCTCAATCGTTTAGGTTCCAACAGTTTCATGCTGCAAACGACGAGGTGGTCACTGTGGCAACTGACCTAGAAGCTGCGAGGTGATCCTATTACTTATCACTGAAGGATATCGAGGAAGAAGAAGAGAAGAAACCAGCGCCAAAGAGATCGACGAGGTCTACTGAAGTGAATCTTGTTGACTTAGATCCAGACGAAGAGTTCGAAACAGTGCACGTTGGGGATAATCCTGAGAATACTGCCAAGATTAGAGCAGACCTCCCGGAGCTGGTGAAGAAGAAACTAGTGCCTCAAGGCTAACATAGACCTGTTTTCCTGGACAGCAGTGGACATGCTTGGCATCTCCCCTGAATTCGCATGCCACCGCCTCGACCTGGGCCCCTCAGTGCGATGGGTAGCTCAACATCGCTGCAAGCAGTCGCCAGACAAAGCTAAAGCAACTAGGAAAAATGTAGAAGATCTGCCTAAGGCAGACTTCATTAGGGAAGTGAAATACACTACTTGGTTGTCTAATGTTGTATTGGTTAAGAAATCTAATGAAAAGTGGCGCATGTGTGTTGATTACACCGATCTCAATATGGCATGTCCTAAGGACGCCTACCCCCTTCCCAACATCGACAAACTAATCGACAACTCTTCAAGGTTTTGACTCTTGTCCTTCATGGACGCATACTCTGGTTATAACCAGATTCCCATGCATCTTGCTGATCAAGAGAAAACCACGTTTATGACCAAAAGCGATAATTATTGCTACAAAGTGATGCCCTTTGGCTTGAAGAATGTCAATGTAACTTATCAGTGAATGATGAATAAGGTCTTCAAGGACCAGATACGGAAAATGATCGAAGTGTATATGGATGACATGATCGTTAAGATTGTTGAAGAGACCATATTATGGATATTGAAGAGGTATTCACACAACTTCAATTGCACGACATCAGGCTAAATCCCGATAAATGCGCCTTTAGGGTCAAAACAGGGAAGTTCCTTGGATTCTACCTAACCGAAAGGGGAATTAAGGCTAACCCAGACAAGTACAAAACAGTGACAAAGATGTGCGAACTAACCTCCAAGAAAGAAATTCAGCAGCTGACTGGGATGTTGGCCGCATTAACAGGTTTATTTCGAAGTCTGCAGAATGAGATCTATCTTTCCTCTGTTTTCTTCAAAAGGGCGTTCAATTTGAGTGGACTCCTGAGTGTAAGGAAGCTCTCTAGAAATTGAAATAGGTTCTCTCCAAGCCACCGATCTTGACCAGACCCAATGTCGGGGAAACACTGTACGTGTACTTAGTTGTAGCAGATGCGACAGTATTTTTTGTAAGCAAAGCCTTGCAAGGCCCAGAGCTCAGGTATTAGAAGATCGAGAAGGTAGCTTTAGCTTTGATAATAGCCACTCGACGTTTACGCCATTATTTCCTTGCCCACCCGATTGTGGTGAGAACCGACCAGCCCATAAAACAGGTGCTTCATCGACCTGATTTAGCTGGGAGGATGATCAGATGGTCTGTCAATCTGTTCGAGTTCGGAATTGTGTTCGAAGCAAGACAAGTGCTCAAGGCTCAATGTCTCCCAAATTTCATCACGGAAATGACCCCGGTAGTAACCGAACCTTATGCCAAATAGACCATACACGTCGATCGATATTCCAATTCGAAGGGAAACGGAGCTGGTCTCCTTCTAGAAAATGAAGAGGGACTAGTCGTCAAGCTTTCCTATGGATTTTCATTCCCTACCTCAAACAATCAAGCAGAGTACGAGGCTTTCTTGATTAGTTTCATGATGGCTTATGTCCTAGGACTCGTGAAGTAATTGTGAAGACCGATTCTCAGCTAATGACATCTCAAGTCAATGGAGAGTACCAAGCCAAGGATCCCTTGCTTCAAAAATACCTGACTATGGTGAAAGCGCGAGTGCAGGAGTTCTCGAAGGTTGAAATCCAATACGTTTCTAGAGAGCAGAATGTCAGGGCAGACATCCTTTCGAAGCTCGCCAGCACTTGTACATCTGGAAACAACAGATCAGTCATTTAGGAAACATTGTTAGACCCCAGCATAGTTCTTGTGGTCGACTAGGCTCCTAAAGTCGACGTGACCATCCCGATCTTCCAATATGCCCTGCAGTTACCAAGCACTGTGAGCACCATAAATTTGGGGGACAATTGGATGACTCCAATCCTAAAATATATATTGTTGAGTGAGGTCCCATCTGATAATAAAGAAGCAACCAAGGTCAGGAAGAAAGCCTACTCTTATTCGATCATCAAAGGGAGGCTATACCGTAGGGGATTTTCGATGCCCTTGCTGAAATGTCTCGATAATAGTGAAGCCCAGTACTTGTTAGCCGAGGTCCATGAAGGCATCTGTGAACAACACCTAGGAGGTCGATCCCTGACAAAGAATGTCCTACGGGCGGGTTATTATTGGCCAACTATGGAGGTAGACTCCATCGCATATGTTAAGAAATGTCCCAAGTGCCAAAAGCATGCAGACATCCACATCGCTCCCCCGACAGAGCTCACCTCCTTGTCAACTCCGTGGCCATTTGCCTGGTGGGGCATTGACGTACTCGGCTCGTTCCCAAAGGCGCAGGACAAGTCAAGTATGTAGTGCTCACCATAGATTACTCCATGAAGTGGATAGAAGTCGAAGCTTTGGTAAAGATTACAGCGAAGAATGTCGAGAAATTCTTTAGGCGAAACATTGTCTTCAGGTTTGGGATTCCTAAGGTCATCGTAGCCGACAACAGGATTCAATTTGCAGATAAGCATTTTCGGGAAACCCTGCAGGACCTCAGGATCAAACAATATTTCACATCTGTCGAGCACCTGCTGACCAACGGGCAGGCAGAGGCCGCTAATCGAGTATTCCTTCGAGGCCTGAAGAGGCGGCTCGATGATGCAAAGGGGAACTGGGCCAATGAACTCTCCCAGGTGCTCTGGGCATACCAAACAGATCCTTCCTCTTCAACTGGAGGACACTTCATCCTCTTTAGCCTATTTTGAATCATCAAGACCTTCGCTAGGAGCTCAACCTCCTGGAAGAAAACAAGGAGCTCGCGGCACTCAGCGAAGAAGCAGTGAAGCAAAGGATCGTAGTGAGGTACAATAAGCACGTCATCCCCAGGGAGTTTGTCGCTGGCGTTCTCGTTTGTCGAATGGCAGATGTCGAAAAGAAGAATGCTGACTAGGGAAAGCTTGCCCCAAATTTGGAATGACCATATTGTATCGTGACAAAGACCGATACTGGTGGCTACACCCTGGAATCGGTCTAAGGAGGTCCTATTCTTAGGACCTGGAATGCAGCGAAACTTAAGAAATATTATAGTTAATTTGCAGCAGTCACAATCATGTAATTACTGAAATTGTTATTAATGAAATGATCGTCTTGAATAATGCATGATCTCGCGTACAAATCACTGGCGAACCTCTGATTCAGAGAGGGCTCGACCAAGAATATCGGTAGACCCTAATTAAAGTAATTAGAAGGCTAAGCCATGAGGTAGGTCTCCCAACCTGCCTTGCCAACATGATTGGCGAGATCAAACCTACACGTCCGTCCCAAGTTGGAACGAATTCAACTAAAGGAACAAAAGGGCGATCACCCTGGCAAGGTCGATCTCCCTAGGACGTTGAGAAATTAAACAATGAATTGAATATCAGAGTCAAATATTACTTCTCGATGATTGAACGTGAATAGATTCAAACAAAGAAAAAAGGTTAGTATGACTAGAAGATCAAAATACTTAGTCATTTTCATTAAAGATCAAAAGGGTACATGGAGGGCACGAAGAACACAGATACAAAAGATCTAGACCTAGACTAGACACTAAGCAGGCTTATTTTGGGCGATCTTGGTCACCTCGCTCCTCATTACCCAGCTCCTCCATAACCATGTTACCCTCGATGCCTTCAACAACTTCTGCAGGGCCAAAAGAAAACAGTACCCTTCCAGTATCAAGCGATGATATCATAAACAACGATGACCCCATCACTGGTCAGGCCCTCGAGTTTCAGCTGGAGCCCTGGGTTCCGTAGAAGAACTCAATTGATCGCGTAGGAGGAGGAATTAAGCTCGAGCAAGGTTATGGTTTTTTCAGCATTCTCCTTTGAGAACTATGCTTCCTTAGCAGACTTTACCTTGGCCTCCTCAGTCAGTCGAGCAACATCCTCTTCTAGCTTCCTCATAGTCTAGACCAGATCCTGTTTGGCCTTCATGAGATCGTCCTTTTCCTTTATGGCTTCATCTTTTGAAATACGAAGCTTCTTTGCTTCCGCCTTTGACTCCCCAAGAGCCAATTCCAGTTTCTTAACATCGAACTCCAGGTGCTTGGCCACGTTAAGCTTTTCCCCGAGGTCAGCTTCAATATTCTTCAAGGATCTCACCTTGGCTTGCAAGGTAGACACCTTCAAGATGTCAGTCTCAGCTTTCTCTTTCAGAGCTCGGAGTTGCTTGACTTCAGCCTCCAGTACATTATTAAACTCAAAGGCATAAAAGGAAAGTCTCAAGTGACGAACCACCCAAGTGGTGCTCTCTAAAAAAGCAGAGTTTCGAGCCCCACCTCACATTTCCTGAAGGTATGTTTCATCGGATATTCCTCCAAAACAGAATTCCCTCAGTCAAATTGAGGGCATCCTTTTGCTTGCGAGTTTGCCTCATAGAGTTCTCGATCACCGAAGACTCCGAGGTGATGTCTCTTCTCATAAATATGGGCCTCAACTTTATTTTCATGATCCTATTTTGAACATTGAGGTTGTTGGAATCTTGTTGGGCAGGGGAGTTCGGGATTTGAGCATCACCCGCAAAAGGATCTCCAAAAGCTATCGTGTCCTGAACATCAACAACCCGAGGAGTAGATTCCGGAGGATCTGCAATCTCCAGAGACGATCCAGGCATTGGTACATAAGTCCTTTGTTGGCCGTGGCCTTCCTATTCAGAGCAACAATGAATGCCAATGAAGACATATTTACTGCGAAAAAGATATGAGTAAGAAAGTAGAATCAAAGAACAATCAAAAGCAAAGATCGTTATGTAAATTCATTCGCCTCCTCCTGAGAGGAGCATTTCAAGAGAAGTCGACAGTCCATTCCTCGTTTGCGGATGACCTTTTTACCGTTTTGATCTATAAGGACTATGCTTTCGAACCCTCAACAAAATCTCGAATACATTTAATGCATATGGTTTCCTCGATAACGAGTTAATTATTTTTTCAATCAAGATCGGGCTTCTTCTTGTGGATATGTCTTTGCGACCAACACGGCGGAAACTTCTCGTATACATTGTTGAACTTTTTGCCTTCCCTGTTGGTCTCTTTCAGTACTCACAGAGTTAACCTTTGGCTATGGAGCCTCTCCGAGCAATGATGAAGTATTTGTGTTTGAATCCTCAGTGTGATTCGCAGTAGAGCTCAAAAAAGCGATGGTTCTACTTCAAGGAAACCCAACCTTGTCAATATTTAGGGTTTTTTGATGACAATAAAGGAGAAAAGATATTGAAGAACACTGACAATTGGGAGTCGATCTGCAGGTAGTGACATACAAATTGAAAACATCGCATGAATGCCCATGCATTTGGGTGAAGTTGCAAAGGAGCGAGTTGGAGGTGGCACATGACATCTTCCTCGAATTGGATGAACGAAAGCTGCACACCCATCTCTTTAAGCAGGGTCTCATAGATCGAGAACTCGACTTCCTCAGACTGCATACAGATCCTTGTATCAGGAGAAGGCTTGTAGAGGCGCCAATTCGTAGTAGTTCTGGGGCCGTCTCTGATGTCCAAGCTCTGCTGTAACGGCCCGAACTACTTTCAGGATTACCGACTGTCCCCACAAACCAATACAAGTCTTTTCAACGTGCTTTGTCCTCACTCACACGCTTTCGGGAAAACTTCCCAGAAGGTCACCCATCCCAAGAGTTCTCCAAGCCAAGCACGCTTAACTATGGAGTTCTTATGTTATGGGCTCCCGTGCAGTCCTATACCTGCACAGCCTCAGGATCTCTCTCATTCTGGTGTAAATTCGGTTCATACACATGTCCCCTAGCCTAGAAGCTGCCAGGAGCTGCTCTTTATCCGTGCTCAATGCACCGGCTATCACTCCCTGCCCTCGTTAGCCTTAGGCGTCACATGCCCACTAGCTTTAGCATGGTTCGTCCCCGAACCACACCGTACTGGGAGAGATCCACTCTGATACCATTTCTCCACCCCCATGTGGGCCCATAACTCACAGGTCCCAGGATCAAAACCTGGCTTTGACACCATTTGTAACGGCCCGGACTACTTTTAGAATTGCTAGCTGTCCCGACAAACCAACACGGGTCTTTTCAGCATGTTTTGTCTTCACTCACACGCTTGTGAAACTTCCCAGAAGGTCACCCATCCCAAGAGTGCTCTAAGTCAAGCACGCTTAGATATGGAGTTTGTATATTCTAGGCTCCCAAAAAGATGTATTTTGTTGGTATAGGTAGAACTAATCAATTCTTTTAAGTCTTCCTTCAATTATGCAGTCCAATACCTGCACAGCCGCAAGATAACTCTCATTCCGGTGTAAATTCGGTTCATTCACATGTCCCCTAGCCTAGAAGCTGCCAGGAGCCGCTCTTTTTCCTAGCTCAATGCATTGGCGATCACTCCCCGCCCTCGTTAGCCTTAGTCCTCACATGCCCACCAGCTTCCACATGGTTCGTCCCATAACCACACCGTACTGGGAGAGGTCCGCTCTGATACCATTTGTAACGGCCCGGACTACTTTCAAAATTGCCGACTGTCCCCACAAATCAACATTTGTCTTTTCAGCGTGTTTTGTCCTCACTCACATGCTTTTAGTAGCTCAGTTGGTAATGTCAAGGTGCTTTTAGTGCGAGGGTAGATAAAACCTCGATTGTTACAAAAAAAGTCAGTAACTGAGATTAGGAGTTTCTTAGGCCTAGCAAGATATTACCGTAGATTCATAGAGGGATTCTCTAGGTTAGCCTTACCCTTAACCATGTTGACTAGAAAAGGAAAAGCTTTTGTGTAGGATGCTCAGTGTGAGAATGGATTTCAGGAGTTGAAGAAGAGGCTGACTTCTGCCCCAGTTTTAGTGCTACCTAATTCAAGCGAACCTTTTAAAGTGTATTGTGATGCGTCTAAGTTAGGACTCGGAGGTATGCTTATGCAGAATGGACAAGTAGTGGCTTATGCCTTTAGGCAATTGAAAACACATGAAAGGAATTACCCCACTCATGATTTAGAGTTAGCCGCTGTGGTGTTTGTGCTGAAAATATGGAGACATTACTTGTACGGTTCTAGGTTTGAAGTGTTTAGTGACCATAAGAGCCTTAAGTATCTCTTTGACCAGAAAGAATTGAATATGAGGCAGCGCAGGTGGATAGAGTTTCTTAAGGATTATGATTTCGAGCTTTATTATCACCCTGGTAAGGCCAATGTAGTGGCTGATGCTTTGAGTAGGAAGTCCCTACACCTTTCGGCCATGATTGTTAGAGAGATGAGTTTCATAGAGAAGTTTAGAAATCTGAGCTTATATTGTGAAGTCACTTCTAAGAGTGTGAAACTAGGAATGTTGAATGTCATTAGTGGATTGTTGGAACAAATCAAGGAAGGTCAGAAGACCGATCAACATCTTTTAGATCAGAAGGAGCTTATCGCTCAAGGTAGGGACATAGGTTTTAGTGAAAGGACCAATGGAATTCTGAGATTCCAAGGTAGAATTTGTGTACCTAATGTTCCTAAGCTTAAAAGAATGATTTTAGAAAAAGGGCACAAGAGTAGCCTAAGTGTTCACCCTGGAGCCACTAAGATGTACCAAGATCTTAAGGGAATTTTCTGGTGGTCTGGAATGAAGAAAGAGGTAGTGGAATTTGTCTACGCCTGTCTGACTTATCAGAAGGCCAAGATAGAGAGGTAGTGGAATTTGTCCACGCCTATCTGACTTGTTAGAAGGCCAAGATAGAGCACTAAAAGCCATCTGGGTTCTTACAACCCTTAAGTATTCCTGAATAGAAATGGGATAGTATAGCCATGGACTTCGTATCAAGACTCCCTAGGACTTCTGCTGGAGTAGATGCCATTTAGGTTGTTATGGACAGATTGGAAAATTTTTCACAATTCATCCCCGTGAATATGGATACCCTTTAGAGAAGTTGACCAGGTTGTACATTAAGGAGATAGTAAGGTTACATGGCATACCTTCTAGTATCGTGTCTGACAGAGATCCCAGGTTTAGCTCTAAATTTTGGGAAGTTTACATGAGGCTTTAGGAACCAAGCTCAAGATGTGCTTTGCTTATCACCCTCAAACTGAAGGTCAGTCTGAGCGAACCATCCAATCTTTAGGGAACTTGTTGAGAGCTTGTGTCTTATTACCTCTCATTGAGTTTACCTACAACAATAGCTACCATTCTAGTATTGGGATGGCACCCTATGAAGCCTTGTATGGTAGGAAGTGTAGGACTCCCTTGTGTTGGTATGAAACCGGTGAGAACCTTGTGTTAGGCCCTGAGATAGTTTAGCAAACCACTGAAAAGGTCAAAATGATTCAGGATAAGATGAGGGCCACTCAAAGTAGGCAGAAAAGCTATCATGACAAGCGAAGAAAGGATTTGAGGAGGGCGATCATGTATTCTTGAGAGTCACTCCCACGATTGGGGTTGGCCGGGTATTGAAGTCGAAGAAACTTACCCGTCATTTTATTGGTCCCTACCAAATTTTGAAAAATATTGGGGAAGTTACTTATCAAATTGTTTTACCACCTTTCCTTTCGAACCTTCATAATGTCTTCCATGTGTCTCAACTCCGCAAATATGTCCATGACCCTACTCATATAATTGAGCTTGATGAGGTACCATTGAAAGAGAATCTTACCTATGAGGTACTACCAAGGAGGATTGAGGACTGACAGGTTAAGCAATTGAGAGGAAAGGAGGTTCTGTTAGTTAAGGTCATCTGGGAGGAGCAAATGAGGAGAGTGCTACTTGGGAGCTTGAAAGTCAGATGCAAGCATCTCATCCACACTTGTTTGACCATGGTAAGTTTTGACGATAAAACTTCTTGTAAGGAGGGGAGGATGTAACAACCCTCATTTTTCTTTTCTTGTGATAATTATTTTAATTATGCGTAGCGTGTATGTAGGTAATTAAATTATATTTTTTATTTTAATTATTAGTGTAATTACCTTGAATGTTATTTTGTATAGTTATGTCGTGCGGCGGGACTTTTAGGGGGGGGGAAATAAAAGGGGCACCCAGAAGAGGGGGTATATAGTGCCTAGAGCATATACCAGCACAAAGTAATTGTGCATAATTTTCTTTTATCTGTCGGGCTTTGTGTTGCGGGTTTTCTCCAACTCAACCCATTTTGCAATATTAGTAACTTAACACTATTAGCTTAGGCATCCAAAACCGTACTCCTTTAATCATATTTCTTTTTTCTCTCCTTCCTCCCTTCTCTTTCAAAATAACGCCTCACCAAGGAAGAAAAGGCACACCATTTCACCTCTGCTCATTCTTCCATCACGTCAAAGCAAGACAAGTTGCGCATTCCCGTCGTATTATAGAGTATTCATTGTCCATTAAAGGTTGGGTAAGCCTTGTGATCATTTCCTTCCTAATTTTAAGTGTTAGGGATTTAAAGTTTAGGAATTTTTAACAATTCTTCTAAATTCCTTACTATTCATTGTGAACACTTCTCCGTAGGATTGAATCGAACTCCATCATCATCCCTCTTCCATTGGAAGGTTGCGCTACTGCTCAAGGTAAGGGGGAGCTATTGTGGTCGGAGATATCCGAGGGAATAGATAAAGGGGTCATCCTTGGGCCCCATTGTTTGATAATTGATCGAAACGTAGGCGTAACGATTAAATTATGTATGATATGCTTGCTGTTTGGAATGACTAAATGGTTGTTAAGGTTGTTTAATGGCTGTTATAAGTGTTAAAAAATTTGTGTTTTGATCCTTAGAATGCTGTTGAGTTGTTAGAGCACTAAATTCACGTGTCCGTTATTTTTGTGACGTTTGGAAGTGTCAGAATTGATGAATTGTGCCTTGAGATGATTTAAATGATTAAATGAAAGTGTTGATTTTGTGGCTATGGTGATCTGAAATGTTAGAATAGTTTAGCTTGTCTCGTTCACATTTTAATTCTTAGTGTTTCTTTGTAAAAAGGTTACTGTAACTATTTTGGGAATTAAAGAACCGGGTTAGAGCCTTAAGAATTACTCCTAATTATTAATAGATTTTTTCTTAAGTGTTAATCTTAATTATGATGTTCTAAATAATTTGAATCGAAGAAAAACATGCAAAAACGTTTTTAAATGAAAACGCAGTGTTGCTATCCAGTTTCTGTTGCTGTTTCTTTGTAGTTTTCTGCTTGTTGTTTTTGTGCTGTTGTTGTTTTCTGTTTTTTTTTTTGCAGATTTCTGTTGTGCAGAATTGTGCGTAAAACAGTTGTCCAATCTCTGCTGTGCGGTTTCTGTTTCTGCACAATTTCTGTTTGCTGTTTTTGTGTCGTTGCTATTTCTGTCCCTGTAATTTATTCTTTGATTCACTTGTTATTTTGTGATGATTATTGTGAAAAGTCCACACTTGTGGCAACGACCTTGAAAGGATAAATGACATTGTGTGCAAGTCACATAGCTGTAAGTAGCCATGATGAGACTTGAGTCATTCCTTGTAAGATGATCCTAGCCATATGGGCCATAATGGATTGTCAATGAAAAAATTTGAATTGTGATGTTCGGAGGAAACCCAACCTTATTTGTATAATTGACATATCGACCTTGTGATAGGATAGGGGGAAGCATCGTTGAAATGAATAGTGGAGGCCAGCAAGAGTGAGCCCGCGTGGTAATATCTCGGCCTTGGGGGTGAGAAACCCGAGTTTGTGGTCCCCAATAGTTTGAGTGTCACGCCTTGGGCTGGGGGTCACTTATCAAACTTAGCTACCCCGACCATCACCGGACATTATCGTTTCTATAGTTGAGAGTATGTGGTAACAGAGTAACCACCATTGCAGTGACTTTTTCTAATAAACTAATTATGTACTCCTAGACGACTTTCCAAAATAGTAGATGGTACCACATGCATATGAAGTAGTATTGCTAGTATCTGCATTTTTCTTGAGATAATTATGTGACTCTGAGAATGTTGAACTGAACTGTGTGTGCTTATGGTTTTAAATGTGAGAGTTGTATAATGTGTATGTGACGTGGTGTATATTTATATGAGTTTGTGTTGCTATATATATATATATATGTATATTATTTTATTCATTTATTCTCTCTAAATATCACCACAACTCAACTACAACGTACTCACCCCTCTTTGTTTGTATGTCCCTATATATGTGCCATGTTTAATTGCAGATGCTTCTAATCCTGAAGTTAGTGGCTAAACAGAAGGACTTGATTGTGTGCTGAATTTCCTCTAAAGACTTCATTTTTATTTTCAGCAGTGAACTACAAACTTTCTTTTATTTAACTTGGATTCTGTATTAGCTCTGAGACGATGTGACAAAATATTTTGGGGATTTATTTATCTTTACCGAATTTATTTCTAAATAAATATTTCGTTTTATTTATTTAGTAAAGATGATTTGGTGTTTTTCTTGAAAGGTGATACTCTCGTACCACAGGAAATTTATGTGAATTAAGTTTTGTTACGTTGATTTTATTTGCTTAAATTTTTACGTCATTTTTGCAATGATATTATTAAACAGATAATTATTTGAAAATCAAATATGTATTAATTTTTATTTAAACAATTTTATTTTATTCAAAAACGGGTTAAGGGTGTCACATTAAGTAGTATCAGAGCAACTCGGTCCTAACCGAATTATGTGTGTGGTCTGTTATGTTTTTATTGTGTAAAATATGTATCTGAATGATCTGTGTTCGTATATTTTTGTTAGAAAAGCGACGCCTTTTTTGTAACAGCCGAGGTTCTATCCACCCTCGCACTGTATTCACGATCTTCTCCACCCCATGTGGAGTTTTTGCCTTCTGTAAGGTTCGAATTCGGAACTCTGGGGCTTAAGTAACCCGGAAGCATCTTGTCATTACCACATGAGCTATAACAAGGTGCTTTCGGGTTACTTAAGTCCTAGAGTTCCAGGTTTGACCTTGCAGAAAGCAAACACTCCACATGGGGTGGAGAAGATCGTGAGTACAACGCGAGGATGGATAGAACCTCGGATGTTATAGCACTCCCCATTAGGCATTCTCGGCCCTGGAAGAGCCAACTTCTTTTGTGGATCGTTGGTTACAAAACCTCCAACAAATGGTCTGAAATGAAAACAAGTACAACAGTGCTTTAAAATGTAAATGTTGCGTACCCATAATGTGTGTTTTTCACTGACAACAAATAGGCCATTTATTCTTTTTCCAATTGAATATCCAACTCCATGTAAACCACCATTACATTTTATCGTGCCTTCTGGATCATACTTCTTCAGTGCATTAACGCCTTCAGAAGTACTGCAGACGATTGCAAGCATTGTCTCTAAACCCAAATACTCAGAAAGCATCCTGTATTCAGACAAAATGCCATTTTAAAAATAATAATAATAATAATAATAAACAGCTTATTGTTGCATTACTTGACTAGAAAGAAATAAACTAGACAAAAAAAATGGAGTGTGCTAGACAAATTTAAAGATTTGCTTTAGCACTAATGTGTTTGGAAACTTCATAAATTATGTAACTGGAATGGTTCGTATGACGTATTTTAATGATTGTATTATTAAAATAACTTTAAGATTGACATTCCAAAATCTGAAAAATTAAACGAGACCATAAGTAATATTGCCTGCTGCAAGATTGAAGCCAAATGAACAAAAGGGTGTAATCATTTGAAGGAAAAAAATGATATTGACCTGCTCAGATCATCACTCTCAACCCGACCAAGGGCTGCCACAACACCCACAGCATCCTTTGTAAATGCCAAATTTGATGTCCGAGCATTAGCTTTTATCCATAAAAATATGCCGGCAGCAGAGTTCTCTTTCTTCAATATCTGTTTCACTGTTTCCTCTTCACTATGAAAGGCTCCATTTCCATTCTCTGATGTAATCACATTAGCTAAATGGTACCTTCAAAAGACTCACTAAAAACTTCATCAGCCAAAACATGTTGGAGATATGAAAAGCTTAATTTGAAGTGGCATCTCAACTATTAAGTAATGATGTGATATTGCATTAAGTTGCTAGTTACTCTTAAATTTTAATCACATTCTCATAATCACCATTTACCACCCCCACCCTCCCAGGGTTTCTTACAGTGTAAAAGAAAGTTGATTTCTAAACATACCTTGTAAGTCAAGTACTTATTCAGCTAGGCGATTTGACTGAGAATTAAGGACTTAATATTGTCTTCATGCTGTTTGATCTGATTTTTAAAGCTCTATCTATTATCATCATTTGGATTCATCTGAAAAATGATAAATAACACAAGGTGTAGCTCAAGTGCTTGAGCTAGAACATTTGAAGGAGTTGGAGGAAGGAAGTCCAGAGTTCAAATCCTAACTACTGACATAACTCACTAACAACTAACATTTGCCTATTAAAAAATAAATAAATAAATAAATAAATAACACAAGTTTTAGAAGGACAAAAATAATGATGTGGAAGAAATAACTGGAACAAAAAGTATTGCCATATTACAATAATTTAGTTCCACATTAACTTGAAGCCATGAACAACATGTAATTCAACCGCTCCTAGTAGGTTTTGATAAGAACACATCCAGTTATAGGGCTAAAAGTACCAACCCTTGAACAAAATGTAAGTGCCAAAACACACTTTACACTCACAAACTTCGTCTCCTACAACCCCTTATTCTTAAAGCTACTCCGAAAATCTTAACCAAGATTCAAGATTGAACCAAAGAATGTTATGATGTCTCTTGTTCATAACTACCATTCTTTCATGCACAAATTCAGTCTCATACAATCTCTTATTAATACCACTACAACAAATTCTAAAAAAGATGGCGCTCCTTTAAGCAGCACTTAAAATAAAAAACGCTACTTTATGTCATACGTAAACAATAAACAGCGCTTACTAATTAAGCGCTACTGTTTAGTTCATATAATAAACAGCGCTTAGTCCTTTAAGCGTTGTTTTATCTTTAAATAATAAAAAATGAACTGGCACATTAATCAGCGCTTCAAACATGAAGCGCTGTTTTTGATCATAGGAACAATAAACAGCGCTTCATAGTAGGAAGCGCTGTTTTTGGTGTTACAATAAACAGCGCTTTTAGACTTAAGCGCTGTTTTTGCGAAATAATAAACAACGCTTTCTTTTTAAGCGCTGTTTTTGGTCAGTTTATTAAATATATGTATTTCCCTCCTCTCTCATTTTGCATGCAGAAGCACTGTTTCTCTCTGTCAATCGACTCTCTCTTCGTAAACTCCACAGTAAATCGCCTCCATCTCTACCGTCGTCGTCCCCCTCAACGAGATCGTGTGCTTCAAAAGCCGGAGATCGTGAGCTCGTCCAAAAGCCTGAAACCGAGCTCGTCCAAAAGCCGGAAACCGAGCTCGTCCGTTGTCCTCCAAAAGCTGAAATCCGAGGTCGTCCAAAAGCCGGAAACCGAGCTCGTCCGTCGTCCTCCAAAACCTGAAATCCGAGCTCGTCCAAAACTCATCCGTCGTCCTCCATCCGAGCTCGTCCGTCGTCCTCCAAAAGCTGCTGGCGGCGCTCGGCCTCCGTCCTCCCCCTCGCCTCCATCTCCAAACTCCTGTTTGCGTCCATTTCCAGGTATGGCCACTGTCTCCATTTTGTATCTCGATTCCACATTGGTTTCTGTTGTTGGTGGTTCGTTAGTTTTTGGTCTCTGTTCGATTTTGTTTGATTTTGTTCACTGTTGACCAGTTTGGAATCAGAAGGGTTTGATTTTGTTTGATTTTGTTCACTGTTGTCCAGAGATAAATTAGAAGTGTTAAAGATGCTTGGAATCAGTTTTATTAAAATGTACAGTTAGTAAATATATATGCATATCAGATGGGAATCAATGGAAAAATGACCAATAAATTTTGTTGTGGAACCTGATTTTGGTTTTTTTGTTTTGAACAATGAATTTTGGAATGTTACAGGTATTGTATATATTTTGGAATGTCCATATTTTAGGGGAGACTCTGCCAAAATTTTGTTAGAATTTTGATCTAGTCTGTGTGTTGATTTTAAGAGCAGTGATAGTTTTAGTCTTGCTTTATTTAAATGGGGTTTTTCTGTTGTTTTACCTCTCAATCCATAGGTAAAATATGGATCGAAAGTGGATGTCTGCCAATCGTTTGTCGAAGGAATATAAGGATGGAGTGAAAGATTTTATTGGGTTTGTAGTTGGGCATACAACAGACCATAGTAGAATCATATGTCTTTGTTTAAGTTGTTGTTATACAAACAAAATTAGTGTTCGGGAATTAGAATGACATTTAGTGAGTAATGGGATTGATCAAACTTATACCTGTTGGACAAAGCACGGTGAGTCAAGAGGTGAATCTTCTAATATGGGGAATAGTGGGAGATATGCGTCAGAGGACACCGCTACAAATACATATGATGGTGACCGTTTTGAAGATATGGCAAATGCGGTTGAAGAAGATCTTCGTGATTGTCCTCAAATGTTTGAGAAGTTGATGAGTGATGCGGAGAAGCCGTTATATGAGGGTTGTACTAAATTCACAAGATTGTCGGCAATGTTAAAGTTGTTTAACTTGAAGTCGGGCAATGGATGGGTGATAAGAGTTTCTGGACTTACTCACACTTTGTTGAAAGATATGTTGCCTAATGATAATGTGCTTCCTAGTAGGACATATGAGGCTAAACAAATGTTACGCTCTATTGGCATGAGCTATGAGAAGATACATGCTTGTCGTAACGTTTGCATTTTATTTCGTGAATGAATATGCATCGTTAAAGTCGTGTCCAAAATGTGAAGCCTCACGGTATAAGAAGGAAAATTCGGCTCGAGAGAAGGTATTGTGGTATTTTCCCATAATTCCCAGATTCAGCGTATGTACCGTAGTTGAAGATGCAAAAAACGACATGGCATGAGGATGAAAGGATTCAAGATGGCAAGCTACAAAGACCCTACAGATTCTCCTCAATGGAAAAAATTGATATTGATTATCCTAATTTTGGGAATGAACCAAGAAACTTACGACTTGCATTGTCTCATCGATGGATTTAACCCACATGGTGTTCAAAGTAGCTCTCACGATACATGGCACGTGATTTTGGTGATTTATAACCTACCTCCATGGCTATGCATGAAGCGAAAATATATGATGTTGTCTTTGTTAATTTACGGGCGAAACAACCAGGAAATGATATCGATGTATATTTGGCTCCTTTAATTGAAGATTTGAAGCAAATGTGGGAGACAGTGTGGTGGTGTATGATAGGTATAGAGAAGAAAGTTTCACCTTGAGGGCTATGATTTTCGGCACAATTAATGATTTTCCAAAGATATGGTAATCTGTCGGGATATAGTACCAAAGGTCGGTGTGCATGCCCTATATGTGAAGATAGTCTGATTGGATTCGGTTGGAACATGGTAGGAAGAATGTCTTTCTTGGGCATCGCAGATTTTTGCATCCAAATCATCATTATCGGTCATGGAGAAAGGCATTCAATGGGAATCTGGAAGAGCGGAGAGCTCCTTTGCCTCGACGGGTACACAACTGTTAGAAAAAGTAAAAGATTTGAATATTAAATTCGGTAAACCTTTTGCAGGAGACCTTGCCAAACGAGGGTGGAAGAAAAGGTCGATTTTCTTTGAGTTGCCATATTGGAAATCATTATACGTAAGACATTTCGTTGATGTGATGCATGTTGAAAAAAATATTTTTGATAGTCTCAGTGGTACCTTACTTAATGTGAGGGAAGACTAAAGATGGCATCAATGCAAGGCTGGACTTGGTTAGTATGGGATTGAGACGAGAGTTGGGACCGATAAAGAAAGGGAAACGTCGTACATATCTACCTCCGGCCGCTCATACTCTATCTAAAAAAGAGAAAAGAGATTTTTGTAAGTTTCTTGATGGAGTTAAGGTTCCAAAGGGGTACTCTTCAAACATTAAGAACCTCGTATCGATGAAAGATCTCAAGTTAAAGGGTCTAAAGTCTCATGATTGTCATGTTCTCATGGAGAATTTGCTACCCATAGCTATACGATCTATTTTGCCTGACAAAGTGCGGAATACCTTAAGTAAACTTTGTTTCTTCTTTAAGGCAATTTGTAGTAAAGTGATTGACCCTGGAAAGTTGACAGCCTTGCAAAAAGAAATTATTCTGACTTTGTGTGAGCTTGAGATGTATTTCCGCTTTCATTCTTTGACATAATGATTCATCTGACAGTTCATCTGGTTAGGGAGACACAATTGTGTGGGCCAGCTTATATGAGATGGATGTACCCGTTTGAGCGTTACATGAAGATATTAAAAGGGTATGTGAAAAACCGATCACGACCAGAGGGTTGTATTGTTGAACGGTATATAGTCGAAGAAGGTGGTGAATCTGCAGAGTATGTATCGATATTGAACATTCTATAGGGCTGCCGCGGTCTCGTCACAGGAAGAAGTGCGAGGGGAGGATTACTTGGACTTGAAATATTGACTATATCAAGGAAAGAATGGGAACAAGCACACTTATATGTTTTACGCAACGCCGATGAAGTTGAGTCATATGTTGTAAAACACAAGGACATACTCAAGAGCTTGTACCCAAATAAGAGTCAAAATTGGTTAACAACAGAACACAATCGGTGTTTTATAAAATGGTTGAAAGAATACATTTCTGCAGAGAGTTCATCGCAAATCCTAGCTCGGTTTCGTAAAGATTGAGATGGTTAGCTAAAGGTCGGATATACATGTTAGTTCTTACAGGTTATCGATTAATGGGTACACTTTTTATACAAAAGAACATGATGATCGGAGGAGAATACAAAATAGTGGAGTGACTCTTGTAGCTGAAGCTATGCATATATCAAGTGCTAAAGATAGAAATCCCATATATGCGAATATGTCATACTTCGGGGTCATTGAACGCATATGGGAGTTGGATTACAAGATGATTCGAGTGCCTGTGTTCCAATGCAAGTGGGTTGATAATAACAACGGTGTACAAATGGATGAGTTGGGGTTCATGCGGGTGAATTTTAATAAGTTGGGATATAAGGATGAGCCCTTTATTTTAGCATCGCAAGCTCAACAAGTGTTCTATGTCACCGATCCAATTGATATGAATTAGTCCATTGTTCTATTGAATAACAAAAAAATTGTTAATGAGATTGATGATGAAGCACATGAATATGCTGACATTGAGGATGACCCTTTCTTCGGGACATCACAATCATTGTTTGGGACAAGTACACCTATAGAGGATGATGTGTATATTACAAATGATCATAATGAAGGGCTTTGGATCAATCCATTATTTCATAAGGGATGCGCAAATCTGAATAAAACGAGAAAAAGGAAAAAAGTTGCTTAAATGTACATGTATGTAGTGAATGCTATTTAATTTTTATTAATTTATTGATCAATTAAATGTGTATACATTGATTTCTTTATTAATTTTTATTAATAACTTATGTGTATAATTTTTTTCAGGTAAATGGCATCTGAAGGTGATGATAGTGCTCCCAAGGCCCCCTAAAAGGGGACGGCGTCCCGTGGACCGACTTTTAAGAAGAAACTCATCCGTGAGAGGAGTAAAGGAGTTGCAAAACGTGTGGTAAGATACTTGTCGATTAAATTTGTACACTAATACTATTTTTTTTAGTTGAGTATCTAAATTTGTACACTAATACTATTTTTTTATAGGTTATATGGAATGCTAAGGGTCAACCAATTGGTGAAAATGTTAATGACTTTATTCAATTCATTGGGGCCACAGTGCGGAAGACGGTCCCAATTAGCCGCGATAATTGGAAGGATAAGGATCCATATTTGAAGGAGCTAAAAGATGAGATATGGATGAGATACTGGTATATAAAAATGGGATTAATTAACATTGGTTAGTTGTATTGTTTTTAATTTATCTAAACATACTTATAGTCTACCATTTTGTTTATAATGTTCTTGCAGAAGCATTTTGATGTTGATGAGACCCGAAAGGATATTACACTTAGGTTAGCTGGAAGATCACACCGGAATTTCCGAACTGCGTTAGCGAACAAGTGGTTGAGAGACCAACACGGGAACATCAGACATCCGCCTCCAGCAAAATATGCATCGTTCATAGAACAGGATGATTGGAGCGCTTTTGTAAGAAGACGCACAGAAGATGAAGAATATATAGTATGTACAATAATATTTATAACTTTTATATATGAAATTAAACCATATATTAATATATTCTTATGTTTTTATGTAGAGAATAAGCAATGAAAATCGACAAAGAGCGTCAAATCCTCCATACCCTTACAGAGGAGGGGTTAAAGGGTATCCCCGCATTGAGGAAGAAATGGTATGTACAATATCTTTAATTATAACTTGTTTTAACGCATCTCTTGGTATGTACAATTTCTTTCTTACTTTCTCTCAATTTGTTTGTTCACATATGCAATTTGTTGGAGTCAGGAGAAGATGCAACTTCTCAATCCATTGATCGATCTTGTTTGTGGATAGAAGCCCGGCGAAACAAGAAGGGTGACATTGAACATCTACCCACTAGAGAAGTGGCTGATAAAATTGTAAGTATGATAACATTAATTAACGTTTAAATTAATGATATTATTTTATAATATTTAATAATATTTGTGTCTCGCAGAATGAACTGTCAATGTCTATGTCAGATTTGTCTGGTCAAGACATCCTTTCCCAAGCCATACCCATCAAGGAGTATCCTGGTCGGGTAAGAGGCGTGGGATTTGGCGTCTCCCAGGGCGCTATCTTTGGATCACAGAAGCGCGTAAGACGCCATGCTGATGCTAGTGAAACGAGAAGAATTGAGGAGAATGGTAACTCGGCTATATCAAAAGTTCAGGAATTGGAAGATAGCAAGAAGGATAAAGATGAAGTGGAGAGGAACGAGCATCAGTCACCTATCCCTAACCCAAAGAGTGTTAGAGATAGTTGCACTATTGTGAGTCCCGAGGTAATAATCGTTACATTTCTTTTTATACTTTCTCACCTAAGTATTCAAAGATTTAACATATTAATATTTCGTTTATCATTGGTTTAGGGCATTTATGAGTGCAGTCTATATTTGACAAGTCCAACGCAACGAATGGTTGGTAAGGGAATGTTGTCTAATGAACCAGGTGTGTCACTACACAACCTTCCCTTACCTCCTAATCATGTAAAGGTTAGAGTTGACGTTCCACTTGAGGGAGATGCACTATTGCCTTTACCATTGGAGGCGGCAGATGTGATGACAGTGGAACAGGCAATAGGAACCTATGTGGCATGGCCAAACCACCTCGTAGTTACAAGTGATATGGTACGTATATGTTAAAGTATATGCTTCACTATCATATACTGCATATATTTATTAAATTAGGTGATCACTCACTAACTAGTCAATATGTTGGAATGCAAAATATGTAGGTATCTCCAACATCCAAAGCCAAGGACAAAGGCAAGGGCAAGCTGCCTATAGCTAGCAAGAGTGTTGGCAAGCAGCCAACAAATGGGTCATTCACATCTCCAGTGAAGAAGGCCATGGCATCTTAACCTCCTACAGCTCCTGCTACAGATTTTACAATTTATCTTAGAGTCCATGTGGCAACAAAGATGGAGGCAGCAGATACCATTAAAGTACCAATGGATGAATCAATTTTGGGTTATGAGCACGACCTAAGAGCTGGTGTTGATGGTGCACTTCAAGAAATTCTTAATGACAACCTATGGTTAAGTGAAACTGTTATTAGTGTATATCTCAGGTACTGCATTAAATTTTAAAGTATCCAATGATTTTTATTTTTTTACACTAAATATTTATGTTATTGTTAATGCATTAATTTGTATGCATGTTTTAATTTAAGGTACTTGTATCAAGAGATATTGATCCCACAAGAACAAACTCAAAGGTTTGTATTTTTGTGCCCACAACGGACACATATGGGATCATGGAATCTCGACATGTCCGAGTATGTCATTCACCGCTTGACATTAGCTAATCCTGACTTTGAGACTTTGTTTTTGTCACCTTGCAACGTAGTGTAAGTCATTTAATTTAATCAATATTACTAAATTTATTGAAATGTGTTTACTTTCTTATATTTTTTTGTCCAACATTTTTGTAGGGATCATTGGTTATTGTTAGCGATTAACTTGAATCAAAACGTTGTGTACTATCTTGATCCATTGCGTGTACATATCAACATGCGCAAAACAATGAAAGAGAAGTACAATCAGTAAGTGTGTATAAATCATAGATATGTATATATATATATATATATATATATATATATATATATATATATGTATGCAATTTCTTAAACGTTTAAGTTACTTGTAATATTGAAGTGTTTATTTGTTTATGTTTGGCCTACGTGACATCTTGTGCTGGCTGGCTGGTATTTGTTTAAGTTCTGGTGTGTTTTATAAATTTTGGAATGTCCATATTTTAGGGGAGACTTTGCCAAAATTTTGTTAGAAATTTGATATATATAGTCTATGTGTCCATATTGAATGATTTTGTTTGATTTTGCACTTAGGGCAATCCTACTTTATCGAAGAAACAAGTCTCGATTTTCTAAATTTACTCCACCTAAATGATACCGATAAAGGTATTTATATCAAATTTTTTATGCAATTATTCAAATTACCAAAAATAAAAACAATTAATTTCATATTTTTGGTTTTATAGTGTCCTCGCCAACCGAACTCTGATGATTGTGGCTGATATGTTTTAAAGTTTCTCAAGGATATTGTCGTTCATAATCAAACAGAAATTCCAACAGAGGTATGTTTGTAACAATTTCAAAGTTTATATAATTTTTTTTCTTTTACGCATACCATTTGAATGCTTATGTTCAATTCTAACTTCATTTAATTTTTATTTCAAGATCTTATCCTCGATTGTCAATTCGACACATACATCGATCATACCGAACTCAAAGAAGAGTGGTGTCGATATTTTACTACAAATTTTATCATTTATAAGCAGATAGAAGAAGATTAATATTAATGTTTACGTGAGTTTTTGTTAAATTTGGTTTTTTTTTAGTTTAGCATACTTGAATTGGAAAGGTTCACATGAAATTAGGAATAAAATTCCTTTTTATGTTGGCTAATATTTTATATATTTTATGTTGGCTGGCTGGTATGATATGTTATGTTTTACAGGTATTTTTTATATTTTGGAATGTCCATATTTTAAGGAAAACTCTGCCAAAATTTTGTTAGAATTTTGACTTTGTATGCATGTTTAGTTGCAGTGACAGAAGAAAAAGATATTACTATTTAGGTAGGATTTGTAGCATGACATGTGCAATATTTTAGTGATCTATTCTGTATAATTGTAAATTTGACTATGAAATATATTGTACTTTATTTATGTTAATGTAAGGATATGTAGGAATCTATGAAAAAATTACATTATAATGTTAAATTTTGATGTTGGGGAATGTTGATGACAATTTTGATTGCATTTTGTGTTATCATATTATGCAACAGATATAATGTAAATGTGAGAGAACTAAATTTAATAAAAAAAAAGGAGAATAAACAGCGCTTCAATAATGAAGCGCTGCTTATTGTATAAAAAGACAGCGCTTCTAAAAGGAAGCGCTGCTAATTATTCAAAATAAACAGCGCTTCAGTATGGAAGCGCTGTTTATTGTCTATACAATAAACAGCGCTTCATTATTGAAGCGCTGTTTATTGTCCATTTTCAGCAGCGCTTCATAAACGCTGTTTTTTTGAAATACAATCAGCAGCGGCTTAATTTTCAGCGCTTTTAAGCGCTGTTTTAGGCTAAAAATAAGCGCTGTTTATTGCCAAAACTTGTTGTAATGTACCAAGTTCATAACTACTTCAAAAATTTCAACCTAAAATGACTTACAAGATTGGTTGCATCCCAAATTTGATGAGTATGTTTCAGATGCATGAGTTTAGTGCATAACCATTTTTGTGACAAATTAAAAGGTCACAACTTTATCCATGTTAAGATTTAAGTAATGCAAGAGAAGAGAAGAGAGCGGCGATGACACGCTTCACTTCTCAGTTCTTTTAAAATCAAAAGATTTGCCTATTTTCAAATCTTGCCCTTTCTTCCCCCCCCCCTTGTGTGGTAGTAAAATTCTTCCTTGGATTTGGTGACTCTAAATTGATGGCAGCAATTTATTGAAAAGCAAAGTAAATTGTTGAATTTTTAATTATCATTTTTTCAATTAATAATGCTTCAAAAAAAGAATTTCAATCAATAATTACAATTTCACATGAAATCCACCTTCAGCGACAATGTAGCTTTTATTTAATTAATTAATTAATTTAATTATATTTGTAATTTTTTAAATTAACTTTTGAATTTGATTTTTTTAATAATTTTTAAATGAATATAATTTCTTAACTATTTTGTAATATTCTGTCAAAAACTATTTTATTATTATTATCCCTACCAGCCTCGATAATGTTAGAGAAGATGCCAAAATGTTTAACGAAGAGGTTTTTGGTAACATGTTCAGTCGTAAAAGAACTATTGAGAATCGAATCCGGGACATTCAAAAGAAACTAGAGACAACTGACTCAGTGAGGCTTAACCTTCTGGAAGCGGAACTTCAAAGAGAGTACAATGATATCCTTAAGCAGGAGGAAATTCTCTGGTACCAGAAGTCGCGTGAGAAATGGGTTAAGCTGGGGGATCGCAACACAAAATTCTTCCACACCTAGACAATTGTTAGGAGGAGAAGAAACAAGATCCAGTGCCTTTTCTTAGAGACGGGAGATTGGTGTACGGATGAGACAAGATTGCAAGAGGAGGCCATCAACTATTTCTAGGGGTTGTTTGAGGTAGATCCTGAGACCAATCCTTCTACTTGTCATGTTTCTTTATTGCCTTATTTGAGTGATGCTTGCAGAGAAACACTATTAGCACCAGTGCTTAAGGAAGAAGTCCGATCTGCAGTATTCTCAATGAAATCCTACAAAGCCCCTGGTCCTGATGGGTTCCTGCCCTTGTTCTTCAAGCACTTCTGGGGTACAGTTAGAGAGGATGTTTGGCACCTTGTGAAGACTGCTTTCCATAAAGGCTCCATTGACGAATCTATTGCTGAAACTCTCTTGGTTCTCATCCCTAAGGAAGCTCGCTCCACAAGATTAAAGAGCTTCAGGCCCATTAGCCTCTGCAATGTTATTTTCAAAGTTATTACTAAGGTTATGGTTAACAGGTTGCGACCTTATTTAGATGAGTTGATCAGTCCTCTACAAAGCAGTTTCATTCCTGGTCGAGGCACGTCAGATAATGCTATTCTAGCACAAGAGGTGGTCCATTTCATGCACCATTCTCGTTCAAAGAAAGGGACTGTAGCCTTTAAAGTTGATCTTGAGAAGGCATACGATAGACTGAACTGGGATTTCCTTGATGGAACACTCAAAGACTTTGGAGTGCCACCTATAACTGTTTCTTTAATTATGAGTTACGTGCGGTCTAGCAATCTTGCGGTGCTTTGGAATGGGGTGAAGGCAGGTTCCTTTAAACCATCTAGAGGCCTCGGCAAGGGGACCATCTCTCACCATACCTCTTTGTTCTTTGTATAGAAAAACTGGCTCTAAGTATCCAACAAAAGGTTGACGATGGCTCTTGGAAGCTAATTCGTGTTTCCCAGGGAGGTCTAGGCCTCTCCCACCTCCTTTTTGCATATGATGTCCTTCGTTTTTATGAGGCTAATAATCATTAGGTGCAAGTAGTGATGGATACCTTGCATGAGTTCTGCCAGGCCTCGGGGTTAAAGGTTAATATTCTGAAATCTAAAGCTATGTGCTCAAGAATGGTGTCGGGAGAGAGGCGACAAACTTTCAAAAATATCTCCTCCATTCGCTTTGTGGAGGATTTGGGGCACTACTTGGGCTTTCCTCTGGTCAAAGGAAGGATTAGAAAGGAAGTCTATGATGGTCTCCTTGATAAATTACATCGTAGATTGGCATCATGGAAAGCCCACCTTCTTAATAAGGCGGGGCACGCTTGCTTAGTCAAACATATGACCACTGCTATACCAGTGTACACTATGCAACTTCATCATCTTCCTCAAAGTGTTTGCCATCGTATGGATAAGATTTTGATAAGCTTCCTTTGGGGTGGAGATGGCAACAATCGCAGTTGGAGCTTGGTGAATTGGAACACCATCACTTCATCTAGACGCTATGGAGGCTTAGGGATCCGTGAAGCTAGATTAATTAACCTTTCCCTCCTTAGGAAACTTGTTTGGAATTTGCTGCACAACAAGGATAAACTTTGGGTCACGGTGTTAAGTCACAAATACATGCGAAACCAATCTCTTTGGACTGCTTCCAAAAAGCCCAAATGTTCTTTGATCTGGAACAGTGTTATGAAAGCTATTGAGACCTTCCGCGATGGGTATACTTTCCATGTTGGGGCGGGCTCAAGCTCTATTTGGTTTGATGATTGGACCAAGTTGGGCCTTCTTTGTACTTTGGTGGATTTTGTTAATATATCCAACTCGGCCCTCAAGCTCAAGGATGTCTGGGAGGATGGTAGTTGGCATTGGCAACATCTGTCGACCGTCCTCTCCCCTAATCTGGTGAATGCTTTAAACCAGATCCCTCTGCCGTCAGCCGTTATCGACTCTACTATCCCAGACAAGTGGATTTGGAGTGGGTCTAAAAATGGGGTTTACACCTGTGCTTCTGGTTATGCCTGGATCTTGTCTCGCAACTGAAGTTGGAACCCCAATGTCAATTGGGACTGGATTTGGCACTTGAATGCTCCCACAAAAGTACAATTCCTAATTTGGTTATGTAATCATCATGCTCTCCCCACTACAAGAAAATTCGTCATTACCGACGGCCATTTTCCGTCAGTAACACAATAAAGCCGTCGGTAAATAATGATTACCGACGGATTACCGACGGCCTCGGGTCCCTGGGAAAATGGCTCGTTGGAAATCTATTATCGACGACCAATTGAATCCGTCGATATTACCGAAGGCTAAGCCGTCGGTAATATAAAAAAAGCCGTCGGTAAATTTGGTGGGATTTTTAAATAATCCGTGAGATTTACTGTAACACCTGATGACGAGATCGACCTCGTGTCGAGACCTCGTACCAAGATCTCGTGTCGAGATCCCGTGCCAAGATCGCGTGCCGAGGTCATATGTCAAGCTGATGAGGATGCGTACCAAGCTGAGGAGGTCGCATGTCGAACTGAGGAGGCCGCGTGCACGAACTCGTGTTAGAGCCTTGTGCGCTTGCACAAGCACCCTGATCGACCTCGTGTCGAGACTGTAACACTCGTATTTTACGAACGTTATTTAGCGTTAATGATTATATTGTTTGTAATATTTATAAATTTATATTATCGGTTTGCAGTTCTCGTCGCTGTGTTTTTAGATCTTTAACCTATAGATTAGAGGGTAATCATGAGAGAGGAGAGATTAGATGGGTAGAATGATTAATGGGATTAACATCTCATAACAGTAGTTACACGTCACTTATTTGTGTTTTTTTTAAAAGAAAAAATTCATTTAAATGGTTTCTTTATCACCAGTATATCACGATCACCCTCACAACCCTCACTTTCTCTTTTCTTCTTTCTTCTTCTAAGTTTCCTCTTCCTCTCCAAACTTCCATCGAAGAACCTTGGATTTTATTGAGTCTTTGCACAAACCTTCTTCATCAATCTTGTTCCTCATCATCTCCTCTACATATATCATCATCTTGATCATCATTTGAGGAAGTCGATTCAGAGATCGTGTGATTTCAGAATCGAGGTGTGCGGGAGAGCGAACCCGAGGGCGTGGGAGCGATGGGATCCAGTTGAGGGCGGTGCGATGTCGAGGTCATTGTGGAGCTCGATTGAGGACAGCGTAGACGCGTAGCTTGGAGTTCGGTAAGGGCACTTCTAGACATTCTAGGATTTTTATTGTTATATTCCTATGTATGGATTCCTTGATTTGTGTCGAGCTTGAAGTGTTGTGATATGATTGAATATAAGCCACGAATTGTGTATTCTTTGTTGAATTGCGTTTCTTCATGTTGAGCCCGCTCTTTTTATTTGACATGCGGTTGAATATCTTGCGTATAACTCTTTGAATATCGTATTCGGCTAATTGTTCATTGAGTGAGAGAACTTAGCGAGTCGTTGGCGTTTTAAGTTGCGACCGGATAAGCGGAGAGGGTGCTAGGTCCCCTTTTCCGTTTATGGGGACTTCTAAGCGTTGCCACGCTATGGGACTGAGTTAGTATCTAGGGAGAGCGAAGATCCCAAGGCTGGCTGGACTTTCCAAAGATACTGACGGCGTGTGCATTAGGAAAAAGTGTCAAGTCGAGAGGAAATGGATAGCGAGTTGAGTCAAGTCTAGAGTGAGATGGTTGAGTCACGTTTGGTAAATGTTATACTTTGTTGTTTACTTATTTCTTTATGCCTGGATTATCTTGATTTGTTGAGAAGTTGACCCTTTCCCGTGGTACCTTCAATCCATGATGGTTACCCAGGCGATGTCGAGTGCGAGGAACTTCGACCAGATGATGGCGAGGAGGAGCTCGACGAGGATCGAGCGGCGACCTATATTTGTCGTGATTGATTATGTTTGTTGGATGTTTTGGGATGATTGTACTTTGTTTTTTTGTGTTCAGAGGTTGTGACCAGTTTGGGCTAGATGTCATTTTGAGCACAGGATAGATGGTGGTTTTACTTTTGGAGCAGCCCCTGCATGGGTGTCTGCTTAAGTACCCAGTGGTATGATTGCTCTCTTGAAGTCGTCATACCTTAGGTGTATTTTCTTTGTACATTATTACTCTGTCTTTTTGTATGCACTTTTTATATCTTGTATATATAAGTATGTACTTGTTATACCTGCGTGTTGTCATTTAGGACTTAAGTCTTGTGTCTTAGTTGCACCATGTTTCGAAAAGCTGTAATTACTCTGATGTGCACGAGCTGGTCTTATAAAAAAAGAAAAGAAAAAAAAATATAATAATAATAGACCGTACTTTTCTAAAGGGCACAAGAGTATCGTTTTAAAACACATCGCATACAGGGTAACTTGAGCTCGATGTGTTGAGCTCGGTAACTCGAGCTCGGTATGTTGAGCTCGGTAGCGGTCCGGAAACGGGTCGTTACAATGTTGGTATCAGAGGCTTGATTCGGTTCGACCGAGTGTGCATAGGAAATTTGGGTAGTCAACGTGTCCGGGATATATATATGTGTTGGATACCTAATTGTACTATGTTGATTCTTTGTTTGATTAAGTGAAGCACTTATTGCTTGAAAAATTGGTTGAACTTGTTTCTTGATTGAAGCGGTGTGTTTTAACACATCCTTGTTGTGAGATTCGACAGTTTTGAATCTTGTGGAATCTAATGCCACCTCGTAGGGATACGACGGCTGTACCTGGGAACGTCGACATGGAACGAGCGATTCAAGCTATGACCGAGATGGCTGCGGCCATGGCTCAGCAATCAGCTGCTGTAACTCAACAGTCTAACGCGATGGCTCAACAGACGGCAGCGTTGACACAGCAGAATTTGCAGCAACAGCAACGAGCAGAGCAAAATGCTGAAGCGAGAGGATTGGCAGATTTTAGGAAGCATGACCCACCGAAGTTTCACGGTGAGCCAAATCCAGATAAAGTTGATCTTTGGATGCAAGAGATCGAGAAGATCTTCGAGGCACTCCATTGCCCGAACAACGTAAAGGTAGACTACGCCACCTATCTGCTACTGGGAGATGCAGAATTTTGGTGGAAAGGAGTGAAGCAAACATTTATAGCAAAACGTCGCGAGATGACCTGGGAGCTTTTTCGTGAAAGGTTCTTGGACAAGTACTTCCCAGATACTGCACGAGCTGAGAAGGAGAAAGAGTTTCTTCAATTGCAGCAAGGCAGCTCGACAGTGTCCGAGTATGCAGCCAAATTCGAGTCACTGGCAAGGTACTTCAGTCCATTTAGTGACCGAGCTGACCAAAGATGGTTAAGTGAGAGGTTCCAACGAGGTCTGAGATTTGATATCCAGAAGTCAGTGGTATCATTGAGGATTCGAAACCTCCAAGAGCCGATAGATCGCGTGTCGAGGTAGAAGGAGTAAGAAGTCACAAGAAGAAGGCGGCCCAGGTGTGGACCAATGAGACCTCGGGGCATGGGACAGTAGATTTGCACGTAAAGGAAAGCAACTTAAGAAGCCTTACAACCAACCTCGGGGAACAACAATAATAGAGGACGATGTCGTCCAGATGACCCGAGGAGCGAAGTGGAGGTCGGGCCGGTGTCGAGGTGATTTGCTATCGTTGTGGAAGGCCAGGACATTATGCGAGTGATCGCACTCGGAAGGAGAATATATGTTTCAACCGCAAGAAGCCGTGACATTTTGCCAAGGATTGTCCCACACCTAAAGCGTAACCGCAATGCATGCGGCGAAGGCAAAGGGAAGCGTCAGGTAGCTAAAGGCGAGTCTTACGCATGAGTGGCGAGGAAGCGAACAAGGCGATGACCTTATTCAAGGTGAATGTGAGATAGAGGGTAAATCCTTATCCGTCCTCTTTGATTCGGTGCAACCCATTCCTTTATTTCTTACGATTGTGTGAACCATTTGAATCTGAATGTGATCGCTTTACTGTTCAATTGGTAGTTACGACCCCACCGCTAAAACCTTAGTCACAAACACCGCATGTCTTAATTGTGTAGTGGTTATTGAGTAGAAAGTTTGTGGTCAATTTGGTTTGTTTGCCTCTTAAGGGCTTAGATGTCATCCTCGGGATGGATTGGTTGTCATACCACCATGTCCTCTTGGACTGCGTCAGAAAGCGTAATTTTTCCGGACCTTAGAGTCTCCAATTATCTTTCGCTGAACGTATTGGAGTTTCTTTGAAAGAAGGAACTAGGGAATACATGTATCTGGCTAGTTGAAGTTTCCCGGCCAGATCGAAGTGAAGAATGTACGGTGGTGTGTGACTTTGTGGGCGTTTTCGAAGGCGTGCCAGGGTTACCACCAGTCGCGAGAGGTCGAAGTTCTCCATCGACTGATTCCAGGACAGACCTATTTCAATAGCGCCTACAGGATGTCTCTGCCGAGATGAAGGAACTAAAGTCCCAGATTGAGCATTTGGAGTCAAAGCAATTCATACGACCGAGCGTGTCACCGTGGGGAGCTCCAGTGTTGTTGGTCAAGAAGAAGGATGGACGATCCAGACTGTGCATGGACTATCGTCAACTCAACAAGGCTACTGTGAAGAACCGGTATCCGTTACCACGTATTGACGACTTGATGGATCAACTTCGTGGAGCGGCGATGTTTTCAAAGATAGACTTGAAGTCGGGCTGACATCAGATTCGCGTGAAGGAGGAAGATGTCTCCAAAACAGCGTTCAGGACTAGGTATGGGCATTATGAGTACTTAGTGATGCCGTTTGGAGTGACAAATGCACCCGCTGTGTTTATGGACTATATGAATAGGATTTTCCATTCGTTTTTGGATCAGTTCGTTGTAGTGTTCATCGACGACATATTGATCTATTCGAAGAACCGAGAAGAGTACAAAGAACACTTACGTCGAGTACTACAGATATTGCGTGAGAAGCAACTTTATGCGAACTCATCCAAGTGTGAATTTTGGCTTGAAGAGGTGAATTTTCTTGGACACGTGATTTCCAAAGAAGGGATAGCTGTGGATCCAACTAAGATTGAGGCTGTGTTAGCGTGGGAACAGCCGAAGGCGGTTACCGAGATCAGAAGTTTTGTTGGCTTAGCAGGCTATTATCGAAGATTCATTGAAGATTTTTCGAAGATTGTCGCGCCTCTTACACGACTTACGAGGAAGGATCAACCTTTTGCCTGGACTGAGGAGTGCGAATCCAGTTTTCAAAGACTGAAGGAGCTCTTGGCGGCGGCGCTGTGTTGATTTTGCCTCAACCGTAAGAGCCTTACGAGGTTTATTGCGATCGTCACACCAGGGTTTGGGATGCGTCTTTGATGCAACATCGGAAAGTGGTAGCGACGCTTCAAGGCGACTTAAAATTCACGAGAGAAACTACCCTACTCACGATTTGGAGTTAGCGTGGTGGTTTCTTGGCGAAGATATGGAGACACTACCTTTATGGGAGCACTCTTACTGTTTTCAGCGATCACAAGAGCTTGAAGTACCTGTTCGATCAGAAAGAGCTCAACATGCGTCAGCGAAGATGGACAGAATTTCTCAAGGACTACGACTTTACGTTGGAATACCATCCCGGTAAGGCTAACGTAGTAGCAGATGCATTGAGCAGAAAGAGCGTTTTAGCCTCAGCAATGATGATCAAGGAGTTGGAGATGCTTGAGAAGTTCCGAGACTTGAAGTTGAGTGTGGAAGTTTCACCAGGGAAGCTGAGATTTGGTATGCTTACCATTTCTAACAGATTGTTGGACGAGATCCGAGACCAGCAGGTTCATGACGAACTTCTGCAAGAGAAGATATGATTGATAAGCGCCAAGGAAGCGGCGAATTCAAAGTGGGAGCGGACAACATTTTAAGGTGCAATGGGCGAGTGTGTGTACCTACCGTAGCGGGTGAGAAAGTTAATACTTGACGAAGCGCGCAAGAGCAACTTTAGTATTCATCCAGGAGTTACGAAGATGTATCAAGACTTGAAGAAGCATTTTTGGTGGTCGGAATGAAAAAGCAAGTGGTGAGCACGTAACCGTGTTTAACGTGTCGTAAAGCGAAGGTGGAGCACCAACGACCAGCGGGAATGCTACAATCGCTGACGTATCAAAGATGGAAATGGGACAGTATCTCCATGGATTTCGTTGTAGGTTTGCCGAAGACGCAGAAGAAGAATGATTCGATTTGGGTGATCGTCGACCGATTGACCAAATCTGCTCATTTCTTGTCAGTGAGGTCGATGTACCACGTGGAAAAGCTGACCGAGATCTACATCGCGGAGATAGTGCGACTTCATGGTATACCCTCTTCAATCGTGTCGGACCGAGATCCGAAGTTCACGTCTCATTTTTGGAGGAATTGCAAGAAGCGATGGGAACCGAGCTCGAGGCTTAGCTCGTCATATCATCCCCAAACCGACGGTCGGCCGAGAGAACGATCCAATCGCTTGAAGATTTGTTGCGGCGTGTACCTTAGATCACCGAGGAAGTTGGGACGACGTCTTACCATTGGTGGAGTTCACCTACAATAACGGTTTCCATGCGAGTATTGGAATGGCACCTTTTGAAGCCTTGTATGGGCGTAAATGTCGACGCCTCTTTGTTGGTACCAGGATGGCGGCGTTACGTTGTGGGACCAGATATGATCCAAATAGACTACGGAGAAGATCCGTTTGATCGAGAGATAGGATGCGAACATCGCAGAGCCGATGAAGAGTTATGCCGACCAAGGACGTCGACCGCTAGAGTTCGAAGAAGGAGAACATGTATTTCTTAGAGTCACCCCCACTACTGGAGTTGGTCGAGCGATCAAGTCCAAGAAACTTACCCTAAATTTATTGGACCTTACGGATTCTGCGTCGTATCGGTCCACCGGCATATCAGTTGCCTGCCACCCTTCTTGTCAAACATTCATAGCGTCTTCCACGTCTTACAATTGCGGAGATATATTTCCGACCCTCTCATGTCATCGAACCGGATGTGATTCAAGCGAGGGACGACTTATCCTTCAAGCATCACCAGCGAGGATCGTTGACCAGGAAAGCCAAGCGATTGCGAACAAAGAGATTCAACTTGTCAAAGTTGTGTGAGATCAGAAGACTGGAGATGCGACTTGGGAGCTGGATGAGAAGATGAAGACTCAGTACCCTGAACTTTTTCGCGGTAAGAATCTTATTTGCAATTTCTAGGACGAAATTTTTTTTAGAGGGAGAGATTGTAACACCTGATGACGAGATCGACCTGCGTGTCGAGACCTCGTACCAAGACCTCTTGTCGAGACCCCGTGCCAAGATCGCGTGGCAAGGTCATATGTCGATCTGATGAGGTCGCGTACCGAGCTGAGGAGGTCGCATGTCGAACTGAGGAGGCCGCGTGCACGAACTCGTGTTAGAGCCTTGTGCGCTTGCACAAGCACCCTGATCGACCTCGTGTCGAGACTGTAACACTCGTATTTTACGAACGTTATTTAGCGTTAATGATTATATTGTTTGTAATATTGATAAATTTATATTATCGGTTTGCAGTTCTCGTCGCTGTGTGTTTAGATCTTTAACCTATAGATTAGAGGGTAATCATGAGAGAGGAGAGATTAGATGGGTAGAATGATTAATGGGATTAGCATCTCATAACAGTAGTTACACGTCACTTATTTGTGTTTTTTTTTAAAGAAAAAATTCATTTAAATGGTTTCTTTACCAGCTGTATATCACGATCAGCCCCCTCACAACCCTCACTTTCTCTTTTCTTCTTTCTTCTTCTCTAAGTTTCCTCTTCCTCTCCAAACTTCCATCGAAGAACCTTGGATTTTATTGAGTCTTTGCACAAACCTTCTTCATCAATCTTGTTCCTCATCATCTCCTCTACATATATCATCATCTTGATCATCATTTGAGGAAGTCTGATTCCCGAGATCGTGTGATTTCCGAATCGAGGTGTACGGGAGAGCGAACCCGAGGACGTGGGAGCAGTGGGATCCAGATTGAGGACGGTACGTGTCGAGGTCGTTGTCGAGCTCGATTGAGGACAGCGTAGACGCGTAGCTTGGAGTTCGGTAAGGGCACTTCTAGACATTCTAAGATTTTTATTGTTATATTCCTATGTATGGATTCCTTGATTTGTGTCGAGCTTGAAGTGTTGTGATATGATTGAATATATGCCACGAATTGTGTATTGCTGTTGAATTGCGTTTCTTCATGTTGAGCCTGCTCTTTTTATTTGACATGCGGTTGAATATCTTGCGTATAACTCTTTGAATATCGTATGCGGCGAATTGTTCATTGAGTGAGAGAGCTTAGCGAGTCGTTGGCGTTTGAAGTTGCGACCGAATAAGCGGAGAGGGTGCTAGGTCCCCTTTTCCGTTTATGGGGACTTCTAGCGTTGCCACGCTATGGGACTGAGTTGATTGTCCTAGGGAGAGCGAAGATCCCAAAGCTTGACTGGACTTTCCAGCATCTGATGCGGCGTGTGCATTAGGAAAAAGTGTCGAGTCGAGAGGAAATGGATAGCGAGTTGAGTCAAGTCTAGAGTGAGATGGTTGAGTCACGTTTGGTAAATGTTATACTTTGTTGTTTACTTATTTCTTTATGCCTGGATTATCTTGATTTGTTGAGAAGTTGACCCTTTCCCGTGGTACCTTCAATCCATGATGGTTACCCATGCGATGTCGAGTGCGAGGAACTTCGGCAGATGATGGCGAGGAGGAGCTCGATGAGGATCGAGCGACGACCTATATTTGTCGTGATTGATTATGTTTGTTGGATGTTTTTGGGATGATCAGCACTTTGTTTTTTTTTTGTGTTCAGAGGTTGTGACCAGTTTGGGCTAGATGTCATTTTGAGCACAGGATAGACTGGTGGTTTTACTTTTGGAGCAGCCCCCTGCGTGGGTGTCTGCCGGAAGTACCCCCAGGGTATGATTGCTCTCTTGAAGTCGTCATACCTTAGGTGTATTTTCTTTGTACATTATTACTCTGTCTTTTTTGTATGCACTTTTTATATCTTGTATATATAAGTATGTACTTGTTATACCTGCGTGTTGTCATTTAGGACTTAAGTCTTGTGTCTTAGTTGCACCATGTTTCGAAAAGCTGTAATTACTCTGATGTGCACGAGCTGGTCTTATAAAAAAAGAAAAGAAAAAAAAAATAATAATAATAGACCGTACTTTTCTAAAGGGCACAAGAGTATCGTTTTAAAACACATCGCATACATGGTAACTTGAGCTCGATGTGTTGAGCTCGGTAACTCGAGCTCGGTATGTTGAGCTCGGTAGCGGTCCGGAAACGGGTCGTTACATTTACCGACGGAAAAGCCGTCGGTAATACGCCACCGTGCATGGTGGCGTATTATCGACGGCTTTTCCGTCGGTAAAACTCACGGTTCAAACTAATAAATTCGTAGCATTAGCGACGGCCAAGCCGTCAGTAAATATAGAATTTTCGTCGGTAAAAATTAAGGACCAAATTCTCTGCAGTTTAGGGTTCATCAACTTTCCCTTTCAATTTGGTTTCCCTCTTCTCTGCAGTTTAGGGTTCATCAACTTTCCCCATTTCTTAATCTACATCTTCCATCTTCATTCTTGTGTCCAAGAGCTCGAGCTACCCATTGAAGAAACCAGAGCTCCTTCCTCTTCCTCTTCATTTTCGGTTTCCTCTTCTTCTTCTCTTAGGGTTCACCCAAAACTTCAATCAAAGGCTTGTTGTTCAGCTCCTTTCTTCTATTTAGTGCACCTATGGAACAAACCCCAATCTTCTTCCTCTTTTTCCCTCAATTTCGTGAACCCTAGAGGGTCTTTCTCCCCCATTATTTTCGGCAGTAGCAACAAAGGGAAAGGAAGAGTGAGAGAGAACTTCGTGAGAGAATAGAAGGGAAGGAAGGATAAAAGGCTTACCTAAGGTTGTCTTCTTATCTTCTTCTTCTTTCCTCCTTCTTCTTCTTACTCTCGGCCAGAAACGCACAAGAGGGAGAGAGAAAGATTTGAGAGAAAGAATGGGAGAGGAGCTGAGGTGGTTCTGTTTTTTTATTTCCCTTTTTTGACTTTACCGACGGCTTAGCCGTCGGTAAGCCGTCGGTATGAAAAATTAAATTTCGTAGTTTTCTAGCGCATTACCGACGGCTTAGTCGTCGGTAAATTTAAAATTAGCCGTCGGTAAATTTAAAAACTAAATTAGAAATGAAATAATTCTTTACCGACGGCTAAGCCGTAGATCGGCTTCACGTCGATAATTCAAACGGCTAAGCCGTCGGTAAAAGTAGTAAAAATTTAACTTTCGTGTGGTTTTTTTCCGGCGGATTACCGACGGCTTAGCCGTCGGTAACTAAAATATTACCGACGGACTCAGGGCCGTCGGTAATTTTCCGTCGGTAATAGAGTGTTTTCTTGTAGTGCCCTACTAATGAGCATAGGCACCAATGTCGCCTCTCGATTACACCGTCCTGTGGGAGATGCTCCTCTCCTATTGAGACCCTAATGCATTGCTTGCGAGACTGCCCCCATTCCCGGGAGGTGTGGTCGAAGTTGGGGCTGCTATCCCAACCGAATTTTACCAGTTTTAGTGACACCCCCACTTGGATCAAGAGCATGGTAGAGGGTAGGGCTGCGAACTTGTTCCTGGCAGGCCTCTGGCGGGTTTGGAATTGGAGAAATGATATGATATTCAATGACACACCTTGGCAGATTGAGGAGGTGTTGCGTCAAATTTACTATAGCCGCGATGATCTTCTTACTGGCCCTAACATGCATGCAAATAAGAACCAGAATTGCTTGCTGGCTCACTGGACTCCACCCCCATCTGGAACGGTCAAAGTCAACACAAATGGTAGTTTTAAGGTGGCCTCAGGTTTTATTGGGTCTGGAGGCCTTGTGAGATCGCATAATGGAGATTGGATCCACGGTTTCTATAGTTTTGATGGTGCAAGGGATGTTCTTTTGGCTGAACTAATGGGCATATATCATGGCTTGGTCCTTGTGGATCATTTGGGTTTTGGAAATGTAATCTGTGAGTCGGACTGCTTAGAGGTGGTAGAGCTCCTCAATAACCACTAGAACAATGTTTTTCACCCCCACGCGTCCTTGTTGGGCCACATTATGAGACTTCTTGATGGTAGCTGGAATGTTTCCATTGTTCATTGTTTGCGGGAGCAGAATTCTAGTGCAGACTTCTTAGCCAAAGTTGGAGTTAACTCATCTGGTTTTAACTTGTGCTCGGACCCACCCACAGGGTTAGGTTCTTTGCTGCTTCAAGATGCTGTGGCCTGCTCGCCTTAGATAGCTCCTTTTCCTTTTTTTTCCTTTGTTACTCTTGTAACTTACCCAAAAAAAAAAATCCTTATAATTTTACCAACAATACATGTTGGTTAACTGGGCTCGAACCCTTAAGGTCTCGGGTTGGGAGGGGAGACTCCATTAAAGGTGGCCGACCAGGTTCCTCGATAGTGATTAGTCATCGATAAAGTCAATGGATACTTTGCATCTATAATATGGTTAAAAAAAATCGTTTGTATTTTTTCTGGTCAACGGCAGTGATTGAAAACTGGTTTCCTGTTTGATGGTTTTGTGTACATTTAACACTTCTTTGTAGAAAAAGGTTCACGTCATGATTAAAAAAATTACGATGTTAAAATGTTGAGTTTTTCAATATATATGAAATTAAATAAGGGTGATGTGTAAGTCAACAAACAATATTCAGTATTGACGTGTGTTTCGGGAGATAGTAAAAGGATGTTCCTGTCCATTCACAATGTTTACGATTTTTTTGGATGTTTTTTGAAAATGGAATTTTTCTTTGAAGGGGTTTACGAAAATGGACTGGGTTTATGGAAATGTATTGGGTCACAGTATTTTGTAAACAATGTTAAGGTGACAGATTGTTTATTAATTGATTAAATCTTTTTTAAATATTGTATAACCCTTATCATTTATTGTAAACATTGTGAGCACAAAAATATATAAAGATGAATATTGAGCCACTAATATATGAAGATTACAAATACCAAAAAAAAAAAATGAAGATTACTGTTGGATTTTTAGACTTCTGGTGGAGTGTGCCTATGAATGCTCAATTTTAGGTTGTCTGTCCTTCAGAGAAAGAGTGTGTGTGTCAAGAAGAAGATTGACATGAAGCCGTTCTCTATTTTTTATTAGTTTTTTAGTCAAGTGAAGCATTGCTTTGTTTTTTTTTTTTTTTAACAATAGTGAAGCATTCCTTTCAATTCAGGGGAATATTTGGGTCTTTTGTGGGATAATTTCTGCCAATGATGTTGATAGTTGGCTCATTTATGTGTTACTTGATTTTGTTTTTTTTTTATCAGAAGTTACTTGATTTTGTTATCTGCCATGTTGAAATTAGCAAAAAGAAAGTTTAACTTTATCCTTTAGTTATAAAAAAACAGTTTAACTTTTTTTTTTTACGTCAGAAATTCAGTTTAACTTATTATTTACTTTTAAGGTTAAATTGAATAAACTGTGAATGATTTTATCAAGATAAACTATTTTCAACACTAGTATGGCCTTGGGTGCATTTTGATCGTTTTTTATTAACCCAGAAACGACATTACGATAATTAAAATGACGTTAACGAAGTACTAATTTGATTTTTTTGTGAAAAAAGTACTAATTTGTTTAGTATGTGCTTATCATACTTGTTTAGATAGTTTTTAAGTACATAAAAAAAAGTTTGTCCAAGACTCCTTGTAACCCATAATTGTTTTTGGCTAAGTTACATTTATTTTTATTTTTTTTGATCGGCTAATTTACAATTGTAAATTTTTTATTGCACTTGACTTCTCCATTATAATAATATTATTACTACACACTATCTTTATATGATAAAATAAAACAAATAAATGTAATTGCGTAAATAAAAAGCAATAAGTACTAACCCCATAGGAGATTTTTATTTTTATTTTTTATTGATGGAACCCCGGAAGAGATGAGCATATAATTATCTTGGAAAACAAAACAACAATCACCCATAAAAAGGAAACAACAAAAAAATAAGCATTATTAAAAGAAAAAAAAACATCAACTAATTTAAAGAATAGTCTGAAAATTAAAAGAAACCGTGAGATGTGATGATTAATCTAATATTATACAGCAACTGAAGAATAATACGATGTTATAGGATTTCCAACAATGAATAAGATGATTTAATCTACATAAATGTTCGATTGCATTAATATTTGTAGTGCTCTTAAAAAATTGTTATAACTAAATCCAGTTGATTACATGGTATCATTATCTGGAAATGATGCTCTTCGAGAGCTCTCCCTTAGTAAAATTGGAAGCTTTTTCTTTTTGATCCACCGATGAATACCAATTCATGATAAAGACTATGAAGAAAGTAGAAGTAAAAGTGAGTTCCCTTTTAGTTTGCTAGATATAATATAAGCCTTAAGGTTTTGGATATAAAAAGTTAATTTATAGAGATACTTTAAAAATATTTTCTAAGTGCATATTTTGGATATAAAAAGTTAATTTCACGCATATCGCTAGAGTATGTTGGAGGATTGAGCAAGGCACCAAGAAAAATATTTGTGAATTTTGAAAAATTTAAGAATACGAAGTCTATCTAATGACTTTATCAGAGAATGAGTTGGAATTGGAAGATAAGAGTGAATATATCATTAATCAGTATCTAACCCGATTTCGTTCAGATGTCAGATGTTATTGTTAACAAACATACAACTCATATAGAAAGAAGGAAGAAGAGAAAGAGAAGGAGAAAAGGGGGAGAGCTGCCTTAGGGTTCCAATATAACAAACATAACAAAAGTCTTAACAATACAAAGCCAAAAAGAGAATATATATTGGCATACTAAAAGACTAAACTATCCTTATTAACTAATATTATCTAATATCTCTCCTCAAACTCACGATGCATTAATAGAAAGCATTGAGAGTTTGTCAATCAAAAAACGAAAACTCTTAATAGAATGAGATTTGATGAACAAGTCGGCAATCTGCATGGAGAAAGAGACAAAAGGCAAAGAAATGGTGTCATGTTGAAGATGATGGCGAGTGATGTGACAATCAATCTCAATGTGCTTGGTGCGTTGATGAAAAATCGAGTTGTGGACAATTTGAATAGCACTCCTGTTATCAGAGTACACAGGAGTTGGTCCAGAAAGAGATACACCCATATCAAAAATCAACCAACATAATCAAACTATTTTTGAAGTGGGGTCTGCCATAGCACGATACTCAGCTTCTGTAGAAGAGCGAGAAACAACTTCTTACTTCTTACTCCTCCAAGAAATAAGAGAATCTCCTAGAAAAATGTAAAACCCAGTGGTAAACTTACGATCAGTGGGGTCACCAGTCCAATCAGCATCAGAGTAAGCACGCAACTCCAAAGAGGAAGATGAGGGAAACAGATTAAGCTAAGCTAAACAAAATTTGGAAGTTTTCTTTGGAAACAATAGACATGGCCATTGATCACGCATAGCTATCTTTCAATCATCATGTCTACTTGTGCACATCTTTTTAGTTTCATTTGGGATGTCTCTCTTGTGCCATGCCTGCAAAATTAACTACCAATACACACAATTTGATGTGGTTAGTTGCTACCATGTTGTTCAAACCGACTTTCTGCAAATAAAACTTTTTAGGCTTGGCTTGTGAAGCTTCCTTTTCTAAAATCCAATAGTTGTTGCCCCTTTTGTATAGCAGTAGCAAGTTTAGAGCTTTCCCATTTCAGCTTTCTCACCACTCTTTAGTTTCTGTATAATTTGGAGGTACATCGGATTCTCCGGCAGGTCGGACCAATTTGTTAGGAACCAGAAAATTGATATATGAAAGTAGAAGGAAAAAGAAGAAGAATGAGAAAGAAAAAGAGAAAGAATGTATTCACACTAAGAGAATAATCTTCCCAAGGGTTTTCCTTCACACCATTGAGCCACTACTCAAGGTTTAATACTGAATTACAAAACATAATAATCTCTCTCCAAGCCTACACCTTCCTATTTATACAAAAGACCCCCTAACTACCCCACTAACTAATAACTGTTATTAACTACCTTTTCCTTTACCTATATCCTAACAGTCTCCAAACCCAAATACTCAAAAAGCATCCTGTATTTAGACAAAATTGCCAATTTTAAAAAAATAATAATAAACAACTTATTTTTGCATTACTTGAATAGAAAGAAATAAACTCGAAAAAAAATGGAGTGTGCTAGACAAATTTAAAGATTTGCTTCAGCACTAATGTGTTTGGAAACTTCAGAAATTATGTAACTGGAATGGTTCGCATGATGTATTTTAGTGATTGTATTATTAAAATAACTTTCAGATTGACATTCCAAAATCTGAAAAATTAAATGAGACCATAAGTGATATTGCCTGCTGCAAGATTGAAGCCAAATGAACAAAAGGTTGTAAAGATTTGAAGGGAAAAAATGATATTGACCTGCTCAGATCATCACTCTTAACCCGGCCAAGGGCTGCTACAACACCCACAGCATCCTTTGAAAATGCCAAATTTGATGTCTGAGCATTAGCTTTTATCCAACAAAATATACCGGCAGCAGAGTTCTATTTCGTCAATATCTGTTTCACTGTTTCCTCTTCACTATGAAAGGCTCCATTTCCATTCTCTGATGTAATCACATTAGCTAAATGGTACCTTCCAAGACTCACTAAAAACTTCATCAGCCAAAACATGTTGGAGATATGAAAAGCTTAATTTGAAGTGGCATCTCGACTATTAAGTAATGATGTGATATTGCATTAAGTTGCTAGTTACTCTCAAATTTTAATCACATTCTCATAATCACCATTTACCACCCCCACCCTCCCAGGGTTTCTTACAGTGTAAAAGAAAGTTGATTTCTAAACATACCTTGTAAGTCAAAGTCAAGTACTGATTCAGCTAGGCGATTTGACTGAGAATTAAGGACTTAATATTGTCTTCATGCTGTTTGATATGATTTTTAAAGCTCTATCTATTATCATCATTTGGATTCATATGAAAAATGATAAATAACACAAGGTGTAGCTCAAGTGCTTGAGCTGGGACATTTGAAGGAGTAGGAGGAAGGAAGTCCAGGGTTCAAATCCCGGTGTTTATTGGGAAATTTGGTTTCTTAGTGTATTTCTACCAAATTCAGCAAAGTAACGAATAATTAGTTCAAACGATTACGAGATCGACGAGTTATGTGGTAATCTCGTTTTGCAAACAACGGTTTTATAAAATAATGGTCAATTTCTCAACGTGTTATTAGTTTTGTAACATTATTGGCTCTGAAGCCATTAACTATTATGTCTTATGCCAATTTTGGTTATAATAATTTCAACTAACAAATCAGTTGTTGTCGAAATGGCATTAACTCTTAAAGTAAACAAGATTGGCCGTTGGCAGCCAATGACTTGATTGACAAGTAACTAAAAAAAATAAAAATTAAATGGATGCATACGAAGCAATATCATAAAAAAGCATTTGCAGGATTAAACATACATTTGAAACCAGTACAGAAAATGCAAATAAAAAGCATTTAAATGACTGAATTTAAAGAATGCTTTTAAAAGACAAGAATTTAAACGAAAGCTTGCGAATGATTTTGAAAGTAAAAATACAGGAGAATGTAAAGAACATGAAAGAAAATACTGAAATTGAAAATGATGCAAGATGTAAACTGACTTTCAATGGAAATAGAAATGCGGAGAATAAGAACAGATAAGTTTAAAGTGCTGTAAAAAGGTAAAGTTTGAATGCGATAAAATTTAAAGTAAAATGCATAAACAGAATGTAAAATTGCAGATAAGATAAATGAATAGACAAATGCAAATAATTGAAAATGAACTTGAATTGATTAAATTGCAGAAAGATAGAGTTTGGAAGGCACACAGTGATCGTTTTCCCTTAATCTGCTTTAGCCGTCGAGATGTTAGGAATTTAGATCATGTATCCAACCTGATTTACATCGTAGAAACTACTATTTATAGGCAAAAATATAAAAAACTACCTATCATCCGACCTAACACGTGTACGGACACAAGATCGATAGTTGTTTCTGCTAAAACTACTTAATCCCGACAGTAACACTTCCTGTCGAGCTGTACATGTGTTTCATAACGCCTAAGTCTAATTCGACCATGCCCATATTGACATCTTTGACGTTTCACACACTCCGTCGAATAACCGCCAAGTCACTTGGTCTTTCAAACTTAGCAAATTTTTGATTACTTATTCCTGGCCCCTTGCATCTTCACTCGTCGAAGTCTTGAAGTTCCGTCGAGAAACCCAAATCTGAAATTTGGCACCTAACAGATGCCCCCCAAATTCTGAGTTTTCGACGCCAATATGTGAAGAGAACCAGAATTTTATCTACTCCACGCACGACGGTTACCTTTCCGCATTGTCCCATCACAGGTCTGCGCTTCCCACTTCCCTAAAAAATAGGACCATCATTATTTCAAAAGTAGGCGGTTACAAGCCTGTTCACACGTTTACTTCATCAGCTTTCACTACAAATAGATTTCAAAACCCCACTTAAAAAATTTTCCCTCTTCTGAATTTTTTGGAAAGCTTCAACGAGTTTGCAATGGCGTCTTCATCAAACCCAACTCAAGGTACTACGATGACCCTTCGGAAAACATGGTGCAATCCGGATTTCGACGCGTCAATCCCTTGGCAAAAATCTAAGGTAATGATACCTTACACGAATGATCCTTCTTAATCCCCTGCTGCTTATTTAGGACCCGTCATGACCCTTTCTAATTTTTTCGAAGATTTTAGGGATTCTTTCCCGAATAAAGAAGGTCAAACTGACATTCTTTCTACTTCCTCTACCTTGCATATTCACTATTTCTTAAAAAGCTCTAGGCTTTTTAGAACTCCTCCACTTAGTGTAAGTGGTTATTCTGTTTGGCTCGCTAGGGTTGAAGCTAAGAAAGGTAACACTTGGAAAAAATTAGGTATTTATCACCTTATTCAACTTTCCAAGCATGCCTTTAGGTTAGACTCAACAATGTTAGGAGCTGTTGTGTTTTTTTGGAACAAAACTACCAACAACTTCCACTTCCTTTGTGGGATGATAGGTCCAATGCTTTTTGATGTTGTTGTGCTTACTGGCCTCCCACCGGATGGCCAAATGATTCACCCTCTTGTCACGCCAAACAACGTCATTGACGTTTTCAGCAATGAATCACTTTCATTTTCAAAATACGTTTCTAGTCAAATGAAAAGTGATCCTAAAATTTCTGACCATGAACATGTAGCCTTCCTGTTCCATTGGCTATCTGCTTTTGTTATGTGTAACAAAAACATTCAAATGTCAAAAACATTGCTCGACTTGGTGAACCTTCTCCATGAGGGTAAAAGGTGGGCCCTTGGCTCATTCCTTCTGTCTAATCTTTATTCAAGCATGTCGAACCTATACACCATGGTGAAAGAAGGTGGAAAAAAAAGTGGAATTGGAGGCCCAATGTGGCTCATGCAATTATGGCTAAACGCTACATTTCCAGGCCACACTATCGATAAAGCACCACCTAAACTCGACATTGAAACTTATGGCACATCAGCCATGTATCGCGTTCCCAAGCTATTCGACAATGAGATTGAAAGTTTCAAGTACTACTTCGGCCTCTTCCATTCTCTTTCCGCCAATACTCCAGGTGTCTGTTTTCAACCCTTTGTTGGCAGAAAGTATGGACCTGCATGGTTCAAATCCCCTTTCGATCCAACTTCTAAAAGTTGTACAATCGCTTGGACTTACCTTCTTCCTCGTCAAGCATTTCCTGCGGGTCTACCGGTTCGACGGACGACTCAGTCTTCACCTGCTTGCCCAACGCCTCTGCTAACAACATTGGTTTCATGCAATCCATTCCAGGCCCATTCGCTCTCAAGAAAGATGACATTCTCTTAGATTGCATCAACTTAAAGCAAGAAACCTTTGAGGGCATAAAGAGAAGGAATAAAGTGCGCATGTCCGCTGTCAACTTTGCTCCTTTCACTCCCACTTTGGGCGTATCCCAAGATTTTGTTGCTTAGTGGGGTGAATACTACAAGAAATTCCATCCATCTATTGAAGACTATATGAACAGACTTGTTGATCCCTTTGTGCAAGAATAGGATCCCTCGACCAAGACCAAAGGTGAGCACTTAAAAGACATACGCAACTTTGAAAAATTTTACAAAATAAAATGGGATCCTAGATACCCCTTTCACATTGTTCGACAAATAAAGGAAATGACTGCCCAATCAAAAGAAAAGCACGAGAATAATTAGGGCATTAAAGCTCTAAAACATCGACAAGAAATAGGTCAATCACTTGTGAAACCCCCTTGTCCTGAACCAGTGCCTTTACCCTGTGCAAATTTTGGTTTGGCTGATCCATTTCCAGGGAAACCGACAAGAGCTGGTAACTTCCTTTTCCCAGAAAGATTTCATTTCCATACTAATGTCAACACTTATGAAAACAAGAAGTTACCTACGCTGGTCGGTTTGCCTTTCCTTTTGAACAATATGATGGGGCTATCAAGGTTTTCACCCAGTTTCCTCAAGGTATTTAGTTTCCTTTGCCTTTTGTTTGAAAACCCACTCATTTTACGCTTACGCTCTTTACTTTGTTTTAGCTTTGACTCTGAAAGAGCCTTTGAAATGCAAGCAAACAAGTGGCAAGGCTACAGAGATGGAAGTACAAGAGGATGATGAAGATGATGAACCCCCTTTTCAATCCAGATCAACAAAGAAGAAATCTTCCAAATCTGTGGTCACTAATCCTAACACTGGCAAAAAACCAACTGTGTCGAAGAAGAAATCAACAGGGTCTAAGCGTTTGACTAGCTCTTCCCAGCAAGAATCCACCAAAAGGAAGGTGCAAACAACTGGCCCTGAGGTTAAACCATCAAAACGCAAAATGATTCTGCTTGACTCTCCCTCCCATTCGACACCTCAAATGGTTCTTTTCTTTCTTTGCTTGTATAAATTTTTATTTTATTTTTTATGACCCATCTATTAGCCATTCTCCGAACCTTCATTTTTTTTTCCAGGAATCTCATGCAGAGAAATCCGTTTCTAAAAGCTCTGAAGATACTCCAACAACGAAGTGTACCATAGTACATTTTAATTTCACCATTGCCTAATACGATGGCCACCTTACATTATACAAGCCCTACACTCATTTGTTTCAACATTTGCAGGCACCAAGAGTCAAATCTTTGAAGAAAGGCGTGTCAGAAGAATGTATTTCAAAAGACCCTATCTCTGTTGAAGAAGTTAACTCGTCGAGCACTGACAAGGTACGTTGTTTGAACCACCCTCGTTTTTTATTACTCTTTTGAACATTACCTTATCATACCCATTTGTCAGGACTCCCCTGAGCGAGCAAATGTGGATACTTCACTACACTTGCAAACAATTTTCCTAACCTTTGTTCCTTCTGCCACTGAGGTATGACAATTCTTGTCATTTCATTGGCATCAGCACAATGGCTTACAACTTGCACTGATATATATATATTTTTTACAGAAAGTCCCAGAGATTCAATTTGAACATGGGGTTGAAGAACCTTCTGCCATGGATGTCGATGTGGCTCAGCCTACCCTTTCGACAGAAAATCTAAATCCCACTTCTACTCATCAAGATGATCCCACACTACACGTGAAAACAACTCCCGTGGAAACAACTTCTACCCCCCAAGCTACTGAGAAGGTATCTCTTATGGTAATTAGGGCAGACAGTGTTGACATGGATCAATTGTTTGATGATCCTACCATTCCATCTACTCAAACTACTGCATCAACCAACCCCATGCCACAAGATGCCAATACTAGACAGGGCCACGTTGGAATAGATGAATGGATCAGCTTACTATCAGGATCTAGCAGCAAGACTTCACCCATGTCAACGCGTTCTTCCACTCTCCCCGGGGACAATTTTGCTGAGAAACTTGATGGCCTGATGGAAGAACTGAAAGGCTTTTTTCAAATACTCATTTGATGAGCTTTACCTCAGTCCAGAACTCAGAGGCAATTTGATGCGTGTAACCAAAGAACTTCACGCTCTTCGCAAGAAGCTTCCTCCAATTCGACGAGGTTACTTCAATGCCATCTATGAGTTCGTTGAAGACTTGACTCCCAAGCTGCCTGAACTTGACAACAGCATCATGCCATACCAACAAGCCCTCAAAGCAAAACAAGAACTTCGTGACAAACTGGTGGCCCTTCGACAGGACAAGGCTGCATTGGTCGAACAAGGCGCTCCCCATCAAGCGAAAATACCTGAATTGGAAAGAACTGTTGCTCGTTTGGAATCAGAATTGGCCACCACGAAAGTCCAACTTCTTGAAGCCACTACAGCGTCCTTTTCAGAAGAAATCAAGGCACTTGACCAATAAATGTCCGACAGCTCTGTCGAAGCAAAGGCTATCTTGTCGAAGGTTGAAAATCTTGAAGTCAACTACACAAATGCCGAAGCCACGAAGTTCGAATTTGCTGTAGACTGGGAAGACCTCAAGAAAGCACCTCTTTAACTTTTTAGTCCTTTTTAAAAAAAATTGTTTAATTTTTTCTGTCGAACACATTTGATCGACCATTTCTTGTACTTTACTGCAACACTGAACTTCGATTTGACTGTTTTTGATCAATTGTTTCACCGTCCAGCTAGCACGTTTCTTTTATCACTTTAATTTTCAGTTTCAGGCCATAAATTACATTCAAAGCATTTGACCAGTCAACTTGACTGTTAAAACTTAAAAATTAATGTCAGTTTGCGCTATAAATAGGGGTATGGCACCCCAGTTGCCATCACCACAAACAAAAACTCTTAAAACTCTCTTGGTTTCCTCTCCAAAACTTCTAAGAGCCATTTACTTCTTTGACACATTTCAAACCCGAATGCAGCTCCTTTTTGCCTTTGAACAACCCAACTGAGAGTAACGAATTGCCATGGAAGTCCTTTTCACCTACTTCCAACCTTTCCCACCTGGTTCTTACCATTTCGTTTGGGAACCAGGAGACTCCACTCCTTGGAGTTACCTAAAAGGTCTCTGTTTTAACGGTGAGGCCGACATTGGGTTTTGGTAATTTGCCTAATACCAACAATGAGTTCTGGTAAGTTGCCTAATGTGGCTTACCAAACTCATTGAACTGTGTGAGAAGGATGAAGGCCTGGTCCATTCTTTCTTTCAATTGTTTTACGCTCTTTCACACCTCACGTTGAAAATCTTATCGTGAAAGATCTGTAAAACTATTGGAAAGATTTCGCAGGGCCAAGGCCTACTGTCAAGCGCATTATGGCACCAACGACTGCCTCTCTTTGGATCCTAGCTTTCACTTTGCTCACACAAAGTTAGACATTCCTCCTCGACGCGTCAAAAGAACACGAAATCCCCGTCGAGTTGGATGTCACTCCTTTGAAGCGGCTCTCGCAGACTTAATTGTCTGCCCAGGTGACATGCCATGGAGACCGCTTCTGCTTCCCATGTTCCTCTCTCTTCCTAAATTCTTCCTCGGCATGAGCTGAATTTTGAACATGGCAAAGCTTCTTCAACTAGACTTATTTTGTAATAGCCTAGATTTAAGAACTTTCCAGTACTTGTATCACCAGGCTATAAGCCTATTCGACAATGTATATTGTATACTGCCAAATGGCTTATGAATAAAGTAATCCAGTTCATACTTCAAAGTTGTATTTTCACTTCGCACATTGTTGGTCTATATGACTTTAAATATTTGCCATTAATAGACTTAATTCTAAAACCAGAGTTAACTTCAACAAGTGCATAAGCATTTCCTGAGAATACTTGGACAATCTCAAATGGTCCTTCACACCTTAGGGACCACTTTCCAAATTCTCGACACTTCTTATCCATTGGCAAAATGACTTCCCAAACTAAGTCACCAACCTTGAACCGTTTATACTTAACTCAATTGTCATAAAATTTAGCTATTCTCTCTTTCTGTCAAATTAAATGCTCTAAAGCCACAATTCTCTCATCATGGATTTCATTTAATTCATCAAACATCAAATCCCAGTATTGGTCTACTGGTACATCATCTTGCTTTTGAATTCTTAATGAACCAAGATTTATCTCAACGGGCAAAACAACATCATGGCCATAAACTAACTTATAAGGAGTAGTACCTGTCGATTCTTTTGGAGAATTTCTGCATGCCCAAAGGACTTGTTCCAAAGTTGAGTGCCAGCTTTTTGGATATCTGCCAACGTGCTTCTTTATCAACCTAATGATGATTTTATTCATGGCTTCGACTTGACCATTTGCTTGTGCATAGTATGGCGTCGAAGCCACTATCTTGATCTGCCTCGACTCAGTATACTCGACAACCCTCTTCCCAATAAACACAGATCCTTGGTCTGTTGTGATTGTTTGTGGTATACCAAATCTACAAACAATGTGATTTTCAATGAAATCCACAATGTCTTGTTGCGTTACCTCTTTCAAGGCTACTGCCTCTACCCATTTGGTAAAGTAGTCCACCCCTACTAAGATATATTTGTGCCCTTTTGAAGAAGTAGGAAAGACTTGGCCTATGAGATCCATAGCCCATCCTCTAAAAGGCCAAGGTTTAACGATGGAATGCAACTCACTAGTAGGCACATTTTGTATGTGGCCATGTTTTTGGCATTCTTCACAAGACTTTGCAAACATAATGCAATCTTTAACCAAAGTGGGCCAATATACTCTTTGTCTTCTTAGTACCCATTTCATCTTCTCGCCTGCCTGATGAGCTCCACAAATTCCTTCATGAACCTCTGCCAATGCCAAGTAGGCATCCTCTTTACTAAGGTATGTTTTCAAATTACCATCGACAGACTTCCTATACAAAGCTCCTGCAAGTACAACAAACTTAGTTGCTTTGTACTTAATTTTCCTATCGACGTCAACACTTGGATTTTCCAAATACTCAATTATTGGATGCCAATCAGGCAAATTTGACGCATTGGAAACAAGAATATCCCTTTCATCCAAAGGGTACAGTAACTCACGGACTTTTATGAATTCTGTCAATACTTTTGAAGATAACTTATATCCTAAGGCCAACTGGGCTAATTTGTTAGCCTCTTGATTCAGCTCTCTCGGGATATGCTCCAATTCGACACTATCGAACTGATTCATTAACTTGCTGGCTACTTGATAGTGTTTGACAAGATTATGGCTAACATATTTGTATTCTTGACTTAACTGTCTTATAAATAATTGTGAATCCCTAAAAACTTTGACAGTGCGTGCTCGTATTTCTTTCAAAATTTCCAAACCCACAATTAAGGCTTCATATTCAGCCTCATTGTTGGAGCAAGCATATTTTAACTTGAACATTTGTTTAGTTTGCACACCTAAAGGTGAAATTATGAGAACGCCAACACCAACCCCATTTCTGTGTCTTGAGCCATCAAAATACAAATGCCAAGGCTTTAAATCAACTAGCCCTGTCAATTCTTTTATTTCTAAACATGGATAGTCCGTCAAAAAGTCAGCAATTGCTTGACCTTTAACAGCCTTTAGAGGTACATATTGCAAAAAAAATTCCGACAATGCAAGTGTCCCTTTTCCAATTCGACCATTCAGAATTGGCTGGGACAAAATGTACTTAATTACATTCGTCTTTGACATCACTAAGATATTACAAGGCATTAAGTAATACTTAAGTTTTGTACATGAAAAATATAATGCTAGACACAACTTCTCTATAGCACTATATCTTGTTTCTGCATCATTCAGCACTCGACTGAGGTAGTAAATGGCTCTTTCGACGTTATTCTTATCCTCCTGAGCCAGTAGACAACCTATAGTTTCTTCTGATGCAGATATGTACAACTTCACTGGTCGATGTGGCTTTGTAGGCATCATGACCAGTGGACTTGTCAAGTATTGCTTGATTTGGTCAAAAGCCTCTTGATGTTGTTGAGTCCATACAAAGGCTTCCTATGCTTTGAGCTTTACCAAAGGAGCAAACATCCTTGCAAACACCCTTGTCCTTCCTGAAAGATTTGATATGAACCTTATGAGAAAGTTCACCTTCCCCAAGAAAGATTGGAGTTCCTTTTTGTTGGTAGGTGGTTTCGCTTCCAATATAGCCTTAGCTTCGTTCTTGTCTACTTCTATGCCTTTCTTATGCACCAAAAAGCCTAAGAACTTAGCAGCTGAAACACCAAAACCACACTTTTCAGGATTCATCTTTAAACTGTGCTTTCTCATTTCTTGAAAAGCTTGCCGAAGATGGCTCAAATGCTCCTCTTGGCTCTTTGACTTAACAATCACGTCATCAATGTAGACTTCCACAAATTTGCCTATCATTTTATGAAAAATAGTGTTCATTGCCCTTTGGTAACTTGCACCAGCATTCTTTAAACCAAAAGGCATCACTATCCACTCATAAGTTCCAATAGACCCTGGGCACCTGAAAGCAGTTTTACGTACATCCTCTTCTGCAATGAATATCTGGTTGTAACCAGCATGTCCATCCATGAAACTTAGAAATTCATGACCAGATGTTGTATCCACTAGCATATTTGCTATGGGCATAGGGTACTCGTCTTTAGGAGTTGTAGTGTTAAGATTCCTGAAATCAACACACACCCTCATCTTGCCATTCTTCTTTATGACAGGCACTACATTTGACAACCATTCAACATATCTAGTTGTGCGAATGAACTTAGTCTTCAACAAGTGCTCAACTTCCTCCTTGATTTTTAGCACAACTTCAGGAGCAAACCTCCTATTGGCTTGTTTGAAAGGCTTACAATTAGGTTTGAGAGGCAACCTATGTTCCACAAGATCTTTACTCAGACCCGACATTTCATGATAATCCCAAGCAAAACAATCCTTATACTCAGAGATTAATTCCACAATCTGCCTTTTAAACTGGTCTGGTAATAAAACACTAACATATATTGGCCTCTTTCTATCTTCATCCCCTAGATCAATCTCCTCCAAAGGATCTTCCAACTCAAAACCATCTTTATCCTCAAGCTCCTTTTCAAATCCTAAAGGGCCATCATCGAATATGCAACCAGCCAACACCCCTTCTTCTGAGTTTGGCTGTCGGTCGGCTTCGCAAGCCGACGTTTGTGGTCGAAGCTTCTCAAGGCTCATTGTTATCGATTGGCCGACTTTCATCGTCCTCATCTAGCAGCCTAACTCCAAACTGCTCCTCCAGGCAAGCATTCAGAGCATCTTTATCAACAACACCGCCCTGCACAGATATGGGTTTCACTTTTGGGTCATACACTTTGCAATCCACATGCATTTGCTGCAGATAGCATGGGCTGTCATCAGCTTCAATAATCTCAATGTCATCATGAGCATTCCAAAAGATAAGTTTCTGATGCACCGTCGAAGGAACTGCTCCGACAGCATGGATCCAATCCCTACCCAACAGGACATTGTAACTTGACCTTGAAGGGATCACCACAAACAAAGTGGATCTTACTACTGATCCCACTTGCACATTTAGCATTGCTACACCATTTGTCGGTGCGGATCTACCTCCAAAGTCAGTAACCACCATGTTGGTTGGTAGCAAATCTGTTTCATCCTTCCCTAACTTCTTGTACATAGCTCTTAGGATCAAGTTCACAGATGCTCCTCCATCGACTAACACCCTGTTGACAGGCTTGCCTTCAATCATTGCCTTAATGTGCAATGGCCAAAGATGACTTCTTTCCTCATTAGTTGGCTTGTCTAAACGAGCAAAATTGTCGAAGATGGTAACCATATCCTGCTCGACAAAGTGCCAACCAATTGGAAAATCATCAAACTCCCCTTCATCAGGAACTTCTACAATAAACTCATACTGAGCCTGATACTCAGCTGGCAAAATCGAAACCAAGTTCACATCAAGATTGGTGAACTCATCTTCAGTAGTTGTTTCCTCATTTTCCAAATAATTTCCTAACCTCATGTCTTCTTTGTCAAGAAAACATTCTTCAGACCCCAAATCTGACAAGGTTATTCCCATTGCCATCACCAATTCATCCAGGTCTTTGTCTAAATTAGTGTCAAGATCAAACTCCTCCTTGTCATAAAAACCAATTGGGTCATCTGGATCATTTAAGGCTTCAATGACCTCTTTCATGGACAAGTCTGTTATGACAAGACTTTGTTCCACTGGTATCATGGGTTCATCTAGAAAATCAGAATCATTGACTATGATCCTTAATTCCTCCATAGACACATCACTGTTTGTGTCTTCGACTAGAGCCGCTTGAACACCAAACTTTCCTCGCTTGGAGGCCAACTTTTCAGCTTCAATCAAACCTATTAGCCAAAGCTCCCTCTTTGAACTATCGACGGAGCCTTAGCAAGGTTGGCATTCCGTTTGGAATCTGGTGAGAATGCTTGCCCCCTGGCCTGGGACGTTTGACCCCGTTCAAAATTAGCCCCTTTGACATCAACTACCACACTCTTTAATCTCGACCCAACCTCCTTGGGAAATGGCATCTTCTGGATCCCAACCATGAAGCAGTCCTCATCTTGAGTCTTGGCCATCTCAGCAGCTTTTAGTTTTTGTTTCTGAGCTTTCCTCTTCCTATATCGATGACTTTCTGACTCTTCGACAGTGGGGCTTTCTTCACTTGATGACCACCAGGATAAGGTATTTTGCCAAATTGGTAATCTTCATTCCAAAATGACGCTTGTCGGGGATTACTCTTCCTAGCCCTCACCCTATTTCTCAGCTCAGGGAAACGAGCCTTGGAAGAATTCTCGACCCACTTGTTCATCACCATATTGGCATCAGGCTTCCTAGTCTTATTTATCACTCGACCAAGAGATGACCCATGGTTGCTTCCAATTGATTCCCTTGAGGGCTCAACCAACCAACCGCCAACTGCTCTGTGAGGCTTATGTGCCATAGGCCTCTGCACTTAGTTCACTGAAACAGGCATCTGGTTTAATGGAACGACATTATAGTTTCTCTTCGCATAGCCAGTTCGCATGTGCTGGTGAGATATAACCTTTTGATCGTTCTTCGATTTCTGAGCAGCTTTCACGTCAAAATATATGTCACAATGTGGGCATAAACACAACTGCCCCCTATTGTTCTTCTTTCTCAGAAAGTCTTCAACAGACTCGTGAGGCCTTGGGTAAATGTCGAATGGGTCTTCCACATTCACCACATACTTCTGTTTAGCACTGATATTCATCATGTTGCAGCTTCTTGCATTATGACCTTCGACATTGGATATGCCTTGTGGTGGGCAAAATCGCAAGTGTACGATTTCGTCGTTAAGTAATAAAAGATCGTATCCACAAGGATTGTGACCAATTCTTAACTATACCAATGATGTACTATTTGAACTATCAGACGAACGAGTAGTGTTTTAATTGTGTAACTCGTGTTCAACAATAAGATTATAACTAACAAAACAACTGATTTAAATATTAAGGAGAATAGAGTGACTAGGGTTCGAATCCCTTTGTCTCACCCTTTACGCTCTTGAATCCTATTCCAATGCAAGTAATGATCACGTATTTGAAGTTCGAATCCTCTAAATTAGATTAACGAAAATTCCTTTCCTCTTAATCCCTTTAATTCAACTAATAAGCCCTAATCCCTTAGGTTCCAATTAATTAAATCAAGCAATAAGGATAAGGATTCATACAAACTCATACCAAAGAGAATTATATCCCTATAACCCTATAGATATGTCAAAATATCCCAAAGCAAGTTTAAAACTTCAACTTTCCAATTGATGTCAAACCCTAGTTCAACCCCATGGTGATCAAGCATAGAATTGCATTAAGAAAAGAGATAATTGATCAAATGACATACATCAAACTTGCATTGAAAATTCTGAATTCAATTACATAAAAGGATCCACAAAGTTCATCTTACCCTAGTACAAAGGAATTAGTTCCTCATGGAAGAGAAAGAACCAAGCATTTGAGATGTAGAAACAGCAATAGACTCCATTGATTCCTCAACTTTGCCTAGAATCCTTGTTCTTGATTCAAACTCACAAGAGGCCAACAACCAGTAGTAAGTCCCTAGGTCAATGTTTCCTCTATCTCTATATAGTTCTGGACCAAAAGGGTTGAAAAACCTCCCCAAATTAAGTCAAAACGCGCAAAAATAAAAGTCTGGCCGAGACGTAGCACGGCCGTGGAGCCTGGCCCGACCTGGCCGTGCTGCTTTGAAAGCACAAAAACGCAGATGAGCAGCCCGACACGGGCGTGAGGACGGACACGGCCAGGCCGTGTTGCTCTCTGGAAGCAGAAGCACGGCTGTGGTGAAAAACACGGCCTGGCCGTGTTATTCACTGTTTGCTCAGTCTTGGATTTTCTTCCTGTCTTCCAAGGCACGACCGTGGCATCAACACGGGTAGGCCGTGTTTTCCTCTGGTCTTGCCATATTTTGTTATTTTGGCCTCCGAGTTGGTTGCAACATCCGTCTAAGTGATCTAGCTCCGCTTTCCTAGGCCAATAACCTTCTTTTCTGCACAATTGAACTCAAACCAAGTGCATTATCTAAATCAAGCAAAATGCATGAAAACTATGGGTAAAAACCACTAAAATGACTACTATGCAATGCAAAACTAACAATGAACCATATGCTATAATGAACGCATCAAATTACCCCAAGCTTAGAATCTTGCTTGTCCTCAAGCAATTGCAGTGGCCAAAGATAAGCAAAGAAACAAGAGACGCAACAAATAAGGAACCCGAGATAATAGCACATTCAAGCAATAGGCTAAAGGCTAGAACTGACAATAGGGACAACCAAAATCAAGTTCAATTAGAGAATCAGCGCCTGAATCATGTCTCTCACTGATAGGGCACTCTCCTCCCAACTCTCCAAGTGTTTAAAGGTTATGACAAATCGCTCAAATCCATCCATGAAAGTGTTTTACCATAAGCTTGACTATTAACCAAATCTCAGCATACAATTCATGAAAACACACAAGAATCAAAAGGTCTTTGTAAGGTTGTAACGTGGCCATGGGATTTTTCTTGCACGGTGGGATAAAAACAAGAAAGGGGGAACACAAGGGCTAAAATAATAGACAAAGCAATTGCAGTGGCCATAAGCGGAACAATTTATTCTCCCTTTCGTTTTCAACACCTTTTTACTTTGCTCCTCTTCTGTTATTTTATTTTATATATTTATATTTTTTTTTTATTTTGTTTCCTCCCCCATTTGAGTTACTGGGAAGGAATTGAATAACAGAAGAGGTCCCAAATGTCAAGCACTGCATAATTTACACAAGATTCACAACTAATTGCTCCCTTACACATACTTTAAAAGGTACTCAAACATTTAGCAATCACCTGGGTACCAAGAAAATTAATTTCAGTTCAGGCTCAAAAGGGGCAACTAGAGGAAGTTTTCATTCAACAAACAGAGGCTTGAAACATGCCTAAATTGCCTAAATCATATTCAAGTGTGTTGACAAAAATTTTCAAGTTTTGAAACGGTTTCAAGTCAAGTTCTAGAGGGCACAATCAGGGATGGACACACTCATACAAGGAGAAGGGGGCATATAAACATGATGAAGTACAAGCCCCCAAAGATAAGCTCAAGTCTCACATTTAGAAGTTAAATTTAGTGAAAAACATCAAATCAGTGCCACATGCTAATTCTCAACTTATCCAAAGATTATCCCTATGTACATTAAGAATACTGCCTTGAAACCCATCACAAGAACAAAATAATTGGGTTCCAAATCATGCAATCTCAAATTTCAAAAAGATTGTAGCACACATGCCAAAACACAAGAGGATAGCGTACAATTGGGGGGGTAAAATGATGCGGTAAAATGATGCGAACAACACAACAATTAAAACAAATATGCAAACATTAAACTAAAAATGCAAAACTAAATGCAAAACTAAATGCAAAAATTTAAATGCCCTACCCCAAGCTTAAGAATTTACATTGTCCCCAATGTAAAAATTTAAGTTGAAGTAGGGATGAGGAAGAAAGAACTCACCGAAAAACTTGGGTTGCCTCCCAAGAAGCGCTTCTTTAACGTCATTAGCTTGACGCTTGAAGGAGTCGATCAAGGCTCCTTAAAGGAGGAAAAGAAGATTGAGGCACCACCTTCCTTGGGAAGATGCACACCCATAGTCCTGAGTGCTTGCATGGAAATCATTTCCCTTTTTCGCATTGGTCTCCCTTTTCTCCTCTTGAATTTATGTGAGTGGACATTGTCATCCCTCGCCTGTTTGGTGTGCTTTTCATAAGAATGAGTAGGTTCTACATGTGCCTTCTTTGGAATTTTGCAATTTGGGAATTGTTTCCCATGGCCCATATGCAAACTACTCTTTCCTTTTCTTCCTTTTTTCTGCACTAAAAATTTGTCCATCCCATCATCCAGCTCTTCAGACATCTCCTCAATAGAATTCAGTGTCACCTTCTCTAAGGGTTTGGAAGGTCGGTCTTGATCAAGATTCTCTCCAACCTACGCCCAACCACATCAATTCTAGAGCACTTTTCGGTGTCATCGGGATGCCTCATAGCCTCAAACACATTGAAAGTTCTCTTTCTCATCTTGGAACCTCAAAATTAATTTACCTTGTTGGACATCAATCAAGGCTCTTCCTGTAGCTAGGAAAGGTCTTCCAAGAAGAAGAGGGACCTCCTTGTCTTCCTCCATGTCAAGGATCACAAAGTCTGCCGGAAAAAGGAATTTGCCAACCCTTACCAATACATCCTCCAGTATTCCATAGGGGTATTTCACCGACCTATCTGCCAGTTGCAAAGACATCTTGGTAGGCTTGCCTTCACCTCCTCCCAATCGTTTCAACATAGAGAGGGGCATCAGATTAATGCTAGCTCCTAAATCACAGAGAGCCTTTCCAATGTGAAAATTCCCAATAGTGCAAGGAATTGTAAAGCTTCCCGGATCCTTCATCTTTGGAGGAAGCTTCCTTTGGATAATGGCACTACACTCTTCAGTCAAGGCTACCGTCTCATCCTCCTTGAACCTTCTCTTTTTGGTCAACAAGTCCTTCATAAATTTTGCATATGTGGGCATTTGCTCAAGAGCTTCTGCAAAAGGAATGTTGATTTGGAGACGCTTGAAAACATCCATGAACTTAGAGAATTGTTCATCCTTCTCCTTTTTCTTGCTCACAGGAGGATATGGCAGCTTCTTATATGGAGGAACAACTCTGGGCTTCTCTTGTACTTGCAGTTTGTCAGTAATAACTCGGTCTTCCTCACCTTCTCTTTTTTTTTCTTGTTCAATATTTACTCTACTCTTATTTTCAACTCCACCTTTTTCTTTTTCAACTTCATTTTCTACTTCCACTCTCTCTTTTTCAACTCCATCCACTTCACTTTTTTCGCTCTTTTTCTTTCTCTCTACGTCAGACAACAACTTTCCACTTCTCAAAAAAACAGCACTACAATTTTCATTCTTAGGGTTGTCAACTATGCTAGCAGAAAACTTACCTTTCGATTGCTCCGCTAGTTGCTTTGAGAGTTGCCCAATTTGGTTCTCCAGATTTTTGATAGAAGCCTCCTGGTTTTTGAAATAGGACTCATGATTCTGGAAGTTGGATTGTGTCATCTTCATAAACTGAATAAGAGCTTCTTCTACTTGATTTGGCCTTTCTTGCTTTTGCGGTTGTGGAGGGTTCTTTGGATGATGGGTTATCTTGCTGCTTCCAAGAGAAGTTGGGATGATTCTTCCACCTTGGATTATAGGTTTTAGAATACGGATTCCCTCCTTGCCTTTGAAAATCACCCATGTAATTAGCTTGCTCCTTGGAGTTTTCTAATGTATCACACCCTCCATTCTCATGAGGCCCTTGACAAAAGTCACATCTCAAGTTTTGATTCACCTGATTCACTTGAGCAGAGGAAGAGGCTCCCACTTTCAGTGCCTTCAACTCCTTTGTGATAGCCTCCAATTGTTGAGAGACTAACTTATTTTGAGCCAAGAGTGCATCTTACGTTTCTAGCTCAAGGACTCCTCTTTTTGCCAATGTTCCTCTATCATTCTGACACAACTGCTCGTTGGAAGCCATTTGCTCCACTAAGGTTCTTGCTTCTGCAGCTGTCTTGTTGTTGATTGTACCTCCAGCTGAGGCATCCAACATCATCCTGGTGTTTGGTCTCAAACCATTACAGAACATTTGCATTTGGTTGAAATCGTCATATCCATGTCCTGGACACCTCTTTAGAAGGAGCTTGAATCTCTCCCATGCCTCATACAAGTTCTCACTTTGGTTCTGTTGGAACCCATGAATCTCACCTCTTCTTTTGATGAATTTGGAGGGTGGAAAAATTTTGTCATGAATTTCTCCTCCAAATCGTCCCAAGTTGCAATGCTTCCTGTAGGCAAGGTGTCAAGCCAATCTCTTGCTCGTTCCCGCAGGGTCCAAGGGAAAAGCCTCAATTTCTTGCTTCCTTCAGTCACTCCAGCCAGCCCAAAGGTGTCACAGATTTCATAGAAGCTCACCAGGTGTTGATTTGGGTCATCAATTTCATTCCGTAATTGGCTTTGCTTGAGAGTGTTTAACAAAGGCGGCTTGATTTCAAAATTGGCATTTGCCTCAACCTGTTGGTAGGCATTGACAGCCCTTGTATGGTTGTTTCGTCTCCCAAAATCACCCAAAGTATGTGGTTGGTCCCCCATGACTTCTTGAGTGGTGACTTGAGAAGTAGATGCGGAGGATTGTTTTTGTTGCTGTTTTGCCTCTTTTGTCTTTTTCCTTAATGCCCTTCTTTGTCTTTTCAATTTACGGGTCAAACAATAGTTCACTGTTTGTTTACCTCGCATGCACAAAACTTCGTGCAACAGGTAAGTAGCAAAGCTTGATTAATGTAATTTTTTTTTTCAGAAAATAAATAAAAGAAATAGTTCAAAAAGGTACTCGTTTGCCTTGTTAAAAATTAATTCAACAATCCCCGGCAACGGCGCCAAAAACTTGGTGGGCAAAATCGCAAGTGTACGATTTCGTCGTTAAGTAATAAAAGTTCGTATCCACAGGGATTGTGACCAATTCTTAACTATACCAACGATGTACTTTTTGAACTATCGCATTTAACGAGTAGTAGTGTTTTAATTGTGTAACTCGTGTTCAACAATAAGATTATAACTAACAAAACAACTGATTTAAATATTAAGGAGAATAGAGTGACTAGGGTTCGAATCCCTTAGTCTCACCCTTTACGCTCTTGAATCCTATTCCAATGCAAGTAATGATCACGTATTTGAAGTTCGAATCCTCTAAATTAGATTAAAGAAAATTCCTTTCCTCTTAATCCCTTTATTTCAACTAATAAGCCCTAATCCCTTAGGTTCCAATTAATTAAATCAAGCAATAAGGATAAGGATTCATACAAACTCATACCAAAGAGAATTATATCCCTATAACCCTATAGATATGTCAAAATATCCCAAAGCAAGTTTAAAACTTCAACTTTCCAATTGATGTCAAACCCTAGTTCAACCCCATGGTGATCAAGCATAGAATTGCATTAAGAAAAGAGATAATTGATCAAATGACATACATCAAACTTGCATTGAAAATTATGAATTCAATTACATAAAAGGATCCACAAAGTTCATCTTACCCTAGTACAAAGGAATTAGTTCCTCATGGAAGAGAAAGAACCAAGCATTTGAGATGTAGAAACAGCAATAGACTCCATTGATTCCTCAACTTTGCCTAGAATCCTTGTTCTTGATTCAAACTCACAAGAGGCCAACAACCAGTAGTAAGTCCCTAGGTCAATGTTTCCTCTATCTCTATATAGTTCTGGACCAAAAGGGTTGAAAAACCTCCCCAAATTAAGTCAAAACGCGCAAAAATAAAAGTCTGGCCGAGACGCAGCACGGTCGTGGAGCCTGGCACGGCCTGGCCGTGCTGCTTTTAAAGCACAAAAACGCAGATGAGCAGCCCGACACGGGCGTGGGGACGGACACGGCCAGGCCGTGTTGCTCTCTGGAAGCAGAAGCACGGCCGTGGTGAAAAACACGGCCTGGCCGTGTTATTCACTGTTTGCTCAGTCTTGGATTTTCTTCCTGTCTTCCAAGGCACGGCCGTGGCATCAACACGGGTAGGCCGTGTTTTCCTCTGGTCTTGCCATATTTTGTTATTTTGGCCTCCGAGTTGGTTACAACATCCGTCTAAGTGATCTTGCTCCGCTTTCCTAGGCCAATAACCTTCTTTTCTGCACAATTGAACTCAAACCAAGTGCATTATCTAAATCAAGCAAAATGCATGCAAACTATGGGTAAAAACCACTAAAATGACTACTATGCAATGCAAAACTAACAATGAACCATATGCTATAATGAACGCATCACCTTGGCCGAGTGGATCAGTGTCCACCTTCATGCTAGGCTTCTGCTTGTCAGCAAACTTGAGTCTACCTTCTTTCAGAGCTTTTTGTATCAAATCCCTGAAACGAAAACACTCATTAGTAGGATGGCCTGAAGCCCCATGGTACTTACAATAATTTTGACCATTGGAGTCCTCAGGCCTTTTTACTTTATGATCATCTAACAACTTAAGCTGTTTGTCTTTCAACAGGATATCAAATATTTTATCAGCTTTAGTTATGTCAAATGTATATGTTTTCGTGTTTGCATAACTCATCTTTTCCTTCCCCTTGGAAGGTATTAAAGCTTGACAGGCATAGGGTGGCCCTTCTTTCAACTCAGCAAGGTTTATTTCTTACTTAGTCACAACCTCGTTCTCACTGTCTGTTTGGTCTTGCTTGGCACAATTGATTTTCTCACGTCTAACAAATTTCTTATTGTTTTTCTGATTCTTTTTAGACCTGAGTTGTTCAATCTGTCGAACCCTTTCCCCTAATTGGGCAAGATCGGCAATGTGTTGGTTCACCAATTTCTTTCTAATATGGTATTCCAAACCACTAGAGGCCATTTTAACAATTTCCGCTTCAAGGACAGGTGTAAAACACCTGCTCTTCATGTGTTTGAACCTAGAGATGTAATCATCTATAGATTCATTATACATGCACTTGACATTGAATAAATCAGTCAAATTAACCCTTAGGTTGCCCCTAAAGAATTGATCATGGAACAATCCCTCTAGTTGGGCCCAAGAGTGGACTGAATTGGCCCTTAAAGTTGAGAACCAAGAAAACACATTCTTTGTTAACGAACTTGGAAAGAACCTCATTTTCAAACCTTCCATAGTGGCCAATTCTCCCATCTCTATCGAGTATCTGGCAACATGCTCGACAGTCGATTCTCCACTGTCACCAGAAAACTTGGACAGTTTAGGAATCTTTATCCCCCTTGGCATTTTAGCTTGCTGTACCCATTCAGGAAACGCAGATATGAAATATGGTCAATTAGCTTGACCAATATTGAAACTAAGTCTGTTAAGCATCTACTCGATAGCTTGATTCACATTTTGCTCTATCTGGTTCCCCATGATATTATGCCTAAGGTTGGCCAAACCTTGATGCATTGGTGGCCCTTAATCTTGATTCCTTTGCAAAACTTGAACATGGCCATAAGCCAAGTTATTCACATTCTGACCAAGATTTTGATTTGGTTGAATGACTTCATTCTGCACTACATTGGGGTTATCACATCCTGTAGGATGCCCCCCAAGTGCTGACCTTGAGGCCTGATTCCTAGGCCTTGCTGAACATTGTCATTCACTGGTGTTGCCAAACCCAACGCTTGATTCAACCTTTCCATTTGTACAGCTAATGCATTACATGCTTGGTTAGTAGTTTGCATAAGAGGCGTAATAACTGCACTCATTTGTTGAGTGAACATATTCACCATCTCATAGTTACTGTCATCCACCTGCTGCCAAATGCTCGCCAATGAATTTTGGGTCAGACCCCCATTATTCTGAGGCATTTGCCTCGACATCTCCCCTACACCAGACCCTTGTCGATTGGTTGTGGTAGTAGTCATGCCTACCATTCCCTAAGTATTGGAAGAATTCTCAAAGGGAAAGAAAGGCTGGTTAACATATTGGTTGAATATGGTCGAACCAATAGCAGAAACTGTCGAGTTATTCAAATAACCATATGGCATTCCAAACAGAGGTTGTGTTGCCTGCAGTATTGGCCTAACACTTGAATTCCTTACGCTTGCAGGCGATGCCTGAACTTCAGGAGCACTTTGAACCACCGGGTGTTCATGTACTACAGCGCTTGGAATAGCCTCACCTTGCGTGTTGGCCATTGTCATCCCAGTACCCATCCCAATGATACTATTATTTATCTGTGGGATGTTAACTACCTCTGCGTTCGTACTAGTGGTCGAAGCATTAGTATTGCTTGACGACGCATTCGCATTAGCAACATTTGGTATCATGGCACTGTTATTCATGTTGCCACTCATGTTTCTTTGTTGCGTTACGTCAGAAGCTGTAATTTTTCCACTTCTTAAACGCATAAAACCATCGTCTAAAAACGAGTTACTCTAAACTCGTCCCACTAGGCGTGCCAATTTTTTTACTGGGAAATTTGGTTTCTTAGTGTATTTCTACCAAATTCAGCAAAGTAACAAATAATTAGTTCAAACGATTACGAGATCGACGAGTTATGTGGTAATCTCGTTTTACAAACAACAGTTTTATAAAATAACGGTCAATCTCTCGACGTTTTATTACTTTTATAACATGGCTCTGAAGCCATTAACTGTTATGTCTTATGCTAATTTTGGATATAATAATTTCAACTAACAAATCAGTTGTTGTCGAAATGGCATTAACTCTTAAAGTAAATAGGATTGGCCGTTGGCAGCCAATGACTTGATTGACAAGTAACTAAAAAAAATTTTAAATGGATGCATACAAAGCAATATCATAAAAATGGAATTGCAGGATTAACCATTTGAAACCAGTACAAAAAATGCAAATAAAAAGCATTTAAATGACTGAATTTAAAGAATGCTTTTAAAAGACATGAATTTAAACGAAAGCTTGCAAATGATTTTGAAAGTAAAAATACTGGAAAATGTAAAGAACATGAAAGAAAATACTGAAATTGAAAACGATGCAAGATGTAAACTGACTTTTAATGGAAATAGAAATGCGGAGAATAAGAACAAATAAGTTTAAAGTGCTGTAAAAAGGTAAAGTTTGAATGCGATAAAATTTAAAATAAAATGCATAAACAGAATGTAAAATTGCAGATAAGATAAATGAATAGACAAATGCAAATAATTGAAAATGGACTTGAATTGATTAAATTGCAAAAAGATAGAGTTTGGTAGGCATACAGTGATCGTTTTCCCTTAATCTGTTTTAGCCGTCGAGATGTTAGGAATTTAGATCATGTATCCAACCTGATTTACATCGTAGAAACTACTATTTATAGGCAAAAATGTAAAAAACTACCTATCATCCGACCTAACACGTATACGGACACAAGATCGGTAGTTGTTTCTACTAAAACTACTTAATCCCGACAGTAACACTTCCTGTCGAGCTGTACATGTGTTTCATAACGCCTAAGTCTAATTCGACCATGCCTATATTGACATCTTCGAAGTTTCACACACTCCATCGAACAACCGCCAAGTCACTTGGTCTTTCAAACTTAGCAAATTTTTGATTACTTATTCCTGGCTCCTTGCATCTTCACTCGTCGAAGTCTTGAAGTTCCGTCGAGAAACCCAAATCTGAAATTTGGCACCTAACACCTGGCTACTGACGTAACTCACTAACAACTAACATTTGCCTATAAATAAATAAATAAATAACACAAGTTTTAGAAGGACAAAAATAATGATGTGGAAGAAATAACTGGAACAATAAGTATTGCCATATTACAATAATTTAGTTCCATATTAACTTGAAGCCATGAACAACATGTAATTCGACCACTCCTAGTAGGTTTTGAAAAGAGCACATCCAGTTATAGGGCTAAAAGTACCAACCCTTGAATAAAATGTAAGTGCCAAAACACACTTTACACTCACAAACTTGGTCTCCTACAACCCCTTATTCTTAAAGCTACTCCAAAATTCTTAACCAAGATTCAAGATTGAACCAAAGAATGTTATGTTGTCTCTTGTTCATAACTACCATTCTTTCATGCACAAATTCAGTCTCATACAATCTCTTATCAATACCAAGTTCATAACTACTTCAAAAATTTCAACCTAAAATGACTTACAAGATTGGTTGCATCCCAAATTTGATGAGTATCTTTCAGATGCATGAGTTTAGTGCATAACCCTTTTTCTGGCAAATTAAAAGGTCACAACTTTATCCTTGTTAAGATTTAAGTAATGCAAGAGAAGAGAAGAGAGCGGCGATGACACGCTTCACTTTTCAGTTCTTTCAAAATCAAAAGATTTGCCAATTTTCAAATCTTGCCCTTTTTTCCCCTTCCCCCTTGTGTAGTAGTAAAATTCTTCCTTGGATTTGGTGACTCTAAATTGATGGCAGCAATTTATTGAAAAGCAAAGTGAATTGTTGAATTTTTAATTATCATTTTTTCAATTAATAATGCTTCAAAAAAAGAATTTCAATCAATAATTACAATTTCACATGAAATCCACCTTCAGCGACAATGTAGCATTTATTTAATTAATTAATTAATTTAATTATATTTGCAATTTTTTAAATTAACTTTTTTAATAATTTTTAAATGAATATAATTTCTTAACTATTTTGTTAATATTTTGTCAAAAACTATTTTATTATTATTGTCCCTACCAGCCTCGATAATGTTAGAGAAGATGCCAAAATGTTTAACAAAGAGGTTTTTGGTAACATGTTCAGCCGTAAAAGAACTATTGAGAATCGAATCCGGGATATTCAAAAGAAACTAGAGACAACTGACTCGGTGAGGCTTAACCTTCTGGAAGCTGAACTCCAAAAAGAGTACAATGATATCCTTAAGCAGGAGGAAATCCTCTGGTACCAGAAGTTGTGTGAGAAATGGGTTAAGCTGGGGGATCACAACACAAAATTCTTCCACACCGAGACAATTGTCAGGAGGAGAAGAAACAAGATCCAGTGCCTCTTCCTAGAGACGGGAGATTGGTGTACGGATGAGACAAGATTGTAAGAGGAGGCCATCAAGTATTTCTAGAGGTTGTTTGAGGTAGATCCTGAGACCAATCCTTCTACTTGTCATGTTTCTTTATTGCCTTATTTGAGTGATGCTTGCAGAGAAACACTAGTAGCACCAGTGCTTAAGGAAGAAGTCCGAACTGCAGTATTCTCAATGAAATCCTACAAAGCCCCTGGTCCTGATGGGTTCCAGCCGTCGTTCTTCAAGCGCTTCTGGGGTACAGTTGGAGAGGATGTTTGGCACCTTGTGAAGACTGCTTTCCATAGAGGCTCTATTGACGAATCTATTGCTGAAACTGTCTTGGTTCTCATCCCTAAGGAAGCTCGCTACATAAGATTAAAGAGCTTCAGGCCCATTAGTCTCAGCAATGTTATTTTCAAAGTTATTACTAAGGTTCTGGTTAACAGGTTGCGGCCTTATTTAGATGAGTTGATCAGTCCTCTACAAAGCAGTTTCATTCCTAGCCGAGGCACGTCAGACAATGCTATTCTAGCACAAGAGGTGGTCCATTTCATGCACCATTCTCGTTCAAAGAAAGGGACTGTAGCCTTTAAAGTTGATCTTGAGAAGGCATATGTAACACGCGTATTTTTACGATACGTTAATTAGCGGTAATATTGTATTTTTGTCGTAATTATGCTTTAATAAAGCAGTTGCTTGTTCCCTGAGTAAGTGACTTAATTAAATCAAGAGCTAATATAATTAAGAATTAATATTTTTATATTAATTCCCGGTTCGAAGATCGTCGAAAAATTCTAACGAAGTTTCGACGCGTTTTAAATCGTCGGGCAGTTTCTGCCGCAGATAAAAAATTCTAAATGAACTCCGATTTCGATGAAAATCGAATCATAACTTGTGAGACTATTTTTGAATATTTGACATGATTTTTATTATTTATAATTAAATATTATCACGCGATGAATTAATTTCTCGTTAAATTAATTTTCGCGAGTTTATCGGTAACGCGGGTATTTTGTCGCCGTGTTTCTATATCTTAAGACTTTAGATTAGAGGATAATTATGAAAGATGTGAGATTAGACGGGTTGGTCTAGTTGATGGGATTAGCATCTCACTTTTAGTCTAGGTGTCACCAAAGTGGTGGTCTACTTTTAAGCTTACTTTTGATTGATTGTTAACCACATGTTTCACACTTATTAATTTTTTTAATAATCCCTTCTTCTAGCTTGAGCTGTAGCGTGACCCCTTTTCCTTTTGCTCAATCATTTACTTTCTTTTAATAATTGGTCACCCAAATGTTTATTAAGCTATGTATCAATATTTAGCTAGTATTATGTGTAAGTGTAAAAAAAAAAAAATTAAACAACCCCTCCCCTTATCAGCCCAAACCCGTAACACCCCCACCCTCTTCACTTCTCTAAATGTTATTTCTTCTTGCTTTTAGAAAGAGAAGCTCCATGGCTTCCTCCTTCCCTTCCTTGGCGTGAGCAACCTCCCCATGTCCAATCTTCAACCAATTTGCTTCCTTTGTCTTTCCTTCTCTTCCTTGGTCAGCCGAATACCCCCATCTTCTAACCCCTCATCTTATTTCTTCTTCTCCTATCCAAGTTCTTGAGAGAGAGAGAGAGCTTGGGAGCTAATCCATGGCTTCCCTCCTTCTTGTTTCTTGAGATAGTTCCACTTTCATTGCAACTTGTTTCTTTTTCTCTTCACCACCATTTACTTCTCCATTCAAGTAAGTTGGGAGCAACATTCTTCCTCCCCATCATCAGCCCTAGGCCGCGAGCAAGAGGAGAGAGAGGTAGTGATGGTTTCCTTTGTTTCCATTCTTGTTTTATGTCATTTAAATGCTTGTTTGTTGCTTGATTATGATCAAAAGAAGAAATGAACACATAAAACCCCAATCTTGAAACCCTAAGTGAAAACTAAAAGGGGAAAAGAGGGGTAGTGGGATATTGTGGTTCAATCTTGCTATTAGTTGTTTGGTTGAGTTGCATTTGTGTTGTTGTTGTTATTTTGAGCAATAGTTTTGGAACTAGCATGTCTAATTAATTGTTTAGGGTTTGAACTCAATCTTAAAGTGGTGAAAATGTTGGTTTTGGTGGTCAAGACATGTAATCAATCGTTGTTTTTAATTTGCTAAGTGATGTTCCTTATGTTGTAGTTAATAGTTTAGTGATTGAAGCATGATTAAGTAATTTTATGAAGAACACCTATTCTTGAAGTGATAAAAATGTGAGTTTTAATTTTTGGATCATGTTCCTAGTTGTTGGATAACGTGTTTGTGTTAATTTAATTGCTATTGGAAGTTGTATGATGCCTACTAGAGTTATAGTTTTAATGAGCATGTGTAACTTGTGATTTTTGGAATTTTTCCTATTCTTGAACTATAAGAAACATGAGGTTTTGATGTTATATTATGTGTTTAAGTATTAGATAATATGTTTAGATTAATTTCAAAGTTGTTAAATAGATATGTATGAAGTAGCATAGGCATAGTTTATGTTTATGCAAAAATTTGATTCTTGGAGGATAGAATGGTGTGTAGGAATGGATCAATTGGTTCTTTAAATTCTTGGCATGATGATGGCAATGTTGTAAGTGTCTTAGGATTCTTGAAAATTGGGATTGGTTGGATTGAAATAAATTTTGGGGAAAAACTTACTCTTGAAAGGTTTAGAATTTTGGGTGATTAGATAGATATCTTCCATGAAAACAACCTGTTACTCTTTGAATTACTGGGGATTAATGAATTATGATTTTGAGATGGGACCACTTGGAGATGATTCGTATGTGTGTTGGGATCTCCCATATTAAATTTTGTAATTTTTGGATAAGTTTTGAGACCTCTAGGACATTATGAACCCAAAACAGTTTTATTGAAGAATTTGTGTCCTAAGTCCGAAAATCAAATGATGTTTCTGCACTTATTGGTAATGATTTTTACCCAAATACAAATATGTTGATAAGTATATGTATGTCAAGGACTTGCATAAAAAGTTTCATAAGAAACGGAGTTCGTTTGATGTAGTAGAAAAATTGCTATTTTAAATAGCGTAAAAAATTGCCAAATTCTGCACCTTTTGAGTAAGTTGAATGGGAAATAGTTTAATGCTTGATTTAAGTATATGCATGGCAATTGGAGTTTGGGATTTGTTTTAGAATGTGTCTTGAAATGTGTTTGATAATTTGATGTCTTGGAGTAAGTAAATGACTAGAAATGGTTATTGACTTTGGTAAAATGATTTTTAATTTGATGAAATTAATTAGTGGTGATTCTTTTAAATTTTGGAAAAGAATGTTGGCAAAGATTTTTAGAAACCTTTGTTTTGATTGGCTTTTATTTTATGACTTAATTATGTAAGATTTTGTGTGATTGCCTAGTTGTCTTGAAGATGCTTTGAAAACTAATTATGAAAACTTAGTTAATTTTCAAGAAAGACTTTTAGTTCAAAAACTTTATTTCTTTCAAGTAAGTTAAGGTTTATAAGTGGTTATGTGATAAGTTATCTTTCAAGAAGTATTTTGATTTTAAAAACCATATTTATTTTCAAGTAGCTAATTATTTAAAATCCTTGAATGAATTTGGTTAGAATAAGGGCTAAGTTGAGAGCTTAAGTTTAGTTAGAATTATAGATTTTGCTAAGTTCGTTGTGATGTTAGGCTCGAGTGACCCGAGATCGTGCGGTGCGGAAACCGAGGAATATAAGCGACGCAGACTTAAGGACGTTGGAGCGACGTTAGTGACGACAAGTGGTAAGGGCGCTTCACATTTATATTTATTGTTGTATGTCCTGGTGTAAGGGCAATCTTAGATATTGTTAGAATTTAATTTTTAGCGTTATGCGAAGAAGTCTGAGAACCTAAGGGTTCGAAGTGAGAGTCTTGTACCCCTTCGCTTTATTTTTTTATATATATACTGATTATTTAGTGGGCTTGTCTGCAAGTGGTTGGTAGCTGTCCCCAACCCCCCACACTTGTTTGTACCTCTCTGGCAACTCCATCGAGTTGCAGAGGGATGGATTCCTTGATTTGCGTGTCGAGCTTGAGATATCTGTTGTTATGTTTGAGTTATGCAATTATTTAATATGCGGTTGAATAATGCTGTGAATTGCTTATGCTGCTTGTATTGTTGAATTGCGTTACGATATGCGAATTGCTGATGTTGCTTATAATGTTGAATTGCGTTTCACTATTTTAAACTTACTCTAAATTATTTGATATGCGGTCGAATAATATTGCGTACCGCTCTTTGAATATCGAATGCGGCGAATTGTTCATCGAGTATGAGAGCTGGTCGTGTCGTTTTTGAACTTCGACTTGAATATCCTAGAGTAGTGGAAGAGCTCAAGGCTTCGGCCGGATGTTCAAGGGCGTCGTTCCTTGTCGAGTAGTGGGTGACTTCGACCCGAATATCCTAGAGTAGTGGAAGAGCTCAAAGCTTCGGCTGGATGTTCAGGGGCGTGGTCCATTGTCGTGGCGTTGGGTAACTTCGACTTGAATCTCCTAGAGTAGTGGAAGAGCTCAAGGCTAAGGCCGGAATTCAAGGGCGTTGTTCGTTGTTCCGGAAGTTGTCGAAGTGTCGAGAGAGAATAAGTCGTGAGATGAGTCGTGAGATGAGTCGTGAGGTGAGTCATGACAGAGTCTGGAGTTGTGCCTTGATAAATGTGTATACTGTTGTTTGTTTATTCGCTTTGTGATTGCTATACCTTGTTGAGATGAGAAGTTGACCCTTGCCAGTGGTTCCTTCAATTAATGATGGTAACCCAGGCGATGACGGACGTGGTGGAGATCCCGGCGACGACGACATCACCGAAGATGGCTTCTGACTACCCGGGCATGGAGAGTCCCTCGGCTTGGAGTTAAACCCCCACTCTCAGCCGATATGTTTGTATAGGAAGCTTGTTGGAGACCTTCGCGTGGAGGAACTGACGAGGATGCGAATGACCAGACGGAGAAGGACTACCAGGATATTGGTGTAGTTGTGTAGTTAAGAATGTTTAACTATTTTATTTATGGTTTTGGGTTGGTGACCAGACTGTCATTTTGTTGACTTTGTGACAGTTGTTGTTTAGGTGTCAAGGTTTTACTTTTGGAGCAGCCCCCTGCGTGGGTAACTGCCGAGAGTACCTCATGTAGTAATATTGTAGGGTTTTCATACTCAGGGTATATTTTTGCTTATGCATATTCATTTAATGCTTTCGGTGTGAAAAACTCTTCAACTGATTATCTTTTGGTGGCATGTGTGTATGTCTTTGTTTAGCTGTAGTAGTCAATTGCATTTATAATTCCATCATGTTTCGAAAACGTTGCTCGTACTCTGAATGTGTGTTACAAAAGACACTTGTTTATAAAAAAAAAAAAATTACCGCATTTTCCAAAAGACACAAAGAGTACTATTTCGAAAACCTACTTGCATTCAGGATTGTTCTAGCTTAGTAGCGGTCCGGAAACGGGTCGTTACAATAGTGGTATTAGAGCAGTTCGGTTCTAACCGGACTGTGAGTTGGGTATTTTAGCTGGTCACCGTGTCGGGTTTTGTTTTGTCGGGTAGCTAGTTGTGTTTGTGTTATTTTTGTTTGATGAGTGAAGCAGCTTTGCTTAAATTTGTTGAATTGTTTCTTGGTGGAAGCAATGTGTGTTAACACATCTTTTGCGTGTGAGGTTCTGATAGGTGTTTGGACCTTGTAGGAATCTAATGCCACCTCGTAGAGACCGTACGTTTGGACCTGATAACTCCACCATGGAGAGAGCAATTCAAGCAATGACTAAGATGGCAATTGCTGTTGTCCAACAGACTGCTGCCAAGACTCAACGGGATCTACAGAAGCAAGAGAGAAAGACACGAACTGCCGAATCAAGGGGATTGGTTGATTTTCGTCGACATGATCCTCCGAAGTTCCGTGGAGAGGTTGACCCGGAGAAGGCAGACCTATGGCTGCAGGAAGTAGAGGAGATTTTCGAGGTACTACGTTGCCCAGTTGAGGTTAAGGTGAACTACGCAACTTACCTGCTCTTAGGAGATGCGGAGTACTGGTGGAGGAGTGCTAGGCTGATGATGGAGGCAAACCATCAGGAGATCACTTGGGCATCTTTTCGGGAGAAGTTTCTGGATAAGTACTTTCCCCTTAGTGCAAGGACCAAGCTGGGAGATGACTTTCTGAAGGTACGACAGGGCAACATGTCGATCGGCGAGTATGCTGCGAAGTTTGAGTCATTATCTCGGTACTTTCTTTACTTCCGACAGACGGTGGATGAAGGATATATGTGTTATCGGTTCATGGAGGGACTTCGTTATGACATTCAGGATTCAGTGCTGCCACTGGGAATTGGACAATTTCAACAACTGGTTGAGAAGTGTAGGGAAGTGGAGACCATGAAGAATCGAAGACTCAATTTGGGAGGCAACAACTCTAGAGGGCCAATCAGGCAGAGTGATCGGAACCAGAAAGGGAAACAGCAGCAGAAGAAGCCCTATAGTCGACCCCAGGGGAACAACAGAGGACAGTATCGCCCTATGGCCCAGAATTCAAGTGGTGGAAAACAGATTAGAGATGGACAAGTTTGTTACCGCTGCGGCAAACCGGGGCATTTTGCGGACAAATGCGCGGAGAAGAGCGATCTGTGCTACAACTGTGAGAAACCGGGACACGTTGCCAAGGACTGCAAGGCTCCAAAGGTGGTATCGAGTATGGGCGCAACAAAAGCAAGGGGAAAGCGTCAGATGGTCAAGGGTAGAATCCTCTGTATGGGCGGCAAAGAAGCAGAGCGATCAGGAGATCTAACTCAGAAGGATTACGAAATTGAGGGTAACTCTCTATCCATAATCTTCGATTCTAATGCCGCACATTATATTAATTTCTTGGATTGTGTGAGCTGGCTTAAAAATCTCTTTTGGCTGTATTATTTTTCGACTTAGTAGTGGTTACTTTAACTGCTAAGACCCTAGTTCTAACACTGCATGACTCCGTTGTGTAGTAATTGTTGAGTATAAAAAGTCCTTGTCAATTCGAGTCACGTATCTTTAAAAGTCTTACCATTATTCTAGGGTCGGATTGGTTTTCAAATTACCATATCCTTCGGGACTGTGCCCAAAAATCGTAGTTTTTCCTAATTTTGGAGTCTTCATATATCTTTCTGTTAATTCTATCGAAGATTCTTGTAAGAGAGAGCTCAAGATTTCATATTCCCTCGCTAGTATAGAAGTTACCAAGCGACCGAGTTAAAGAATGTACCAGTTCGCGACGATATCTACGAACAACATCCTGATATATTCGAGGAGCAGAGGAGAGCACAAAGGGCTTTTACACCAAGTACTGCAGATACTACGAGAGAAGCAACCTTATGCTCACCGGTCTAAGTGTGGATTCTAGCTTGAAGAGGTGAATTCTCTCGGACATGTGATCACCGGAGACGGTATGGCTGTGGATCCAGCCAAGATTGAAGCGGTGTTAAGATGAGGACATCCGAAGACTGAGACAGATATCAGAAGTTTTGTTGGATTAGCAGGCGACACGGAGATTTATTGAAGTATTTCCTGCAAAGGTTGTCGATAGAGAGATCAAACAATTGAGGAACAGGAGATACAACTTGTCAAAATTGTATGGGATCAGAAGACCAGAGATGCAACATGGGAGTTGGAAGAGAAGGTGAAGACTCAGTATCCAGAACTTTCACGGTACGTAACTCACCTGTTGTTTCGAGGACGAAACTATTTTTAGAGGGGGAGTATTGTAACACGCGTATTTTTACGATACATTAATTAGCGGTAATATTGTATTTTTGTCGTAATTATGCTTTAATAAAGCAGTTGCTTGTTCCCTGAGTAAGTGACTTAATTAAATAAAGAGCTAATATAATTAAGAATTAATATTTTTATATTAATTCACGGTTCGAAGATCGTCGAAAAATTCTAACGAAGTTTCGACGCGTTTTAAATCGTCGGGCAGTTTCTGCCGCAGATAAAAAATTCTAAATGAACTCCGATTTCGATGAAAATCGAATCATAACTTGTTGAGACTATTTTTGAATATTTGACATGATTTTTATTATTTATAATTAAATATTATCACGCGATGAATTAATTTCTCGTTAAATTAATTTTCGCGAGTTTATCGGTAACGCGGGTATTTCGTCGCCGTGTTTCTATATCTTAAGACTTTAGATTAGAGGGTAATTATGAAAGATGTGATATTAGACGGGTTGGTCTAGTTGATGGGATTAGCATCTCACTTTTAGTCTAGATGTCACCAAAGTGGTGGTCTACTTTTATGCTTACTTTTGATTGATTGTTAACCACATGTTTCACACTTAATAAATTTTTTAATAATCCCTTCTTCTAGCTTGAGCTGCAGCGTGACCCCTTTTCCTTTTGTTCAATCATTTACTTTCTTTTAATAATTGGTCACCCAAATGTTTATTAAGCTATGTATCAATATTTAGCTAGTATCATGTGTAAGTGTAAAAAAAAAAAATTAAACAACCCCTCCCCTTATCAGCCCAAACCCGTAACACCCCCACCCTCTTCACTTCTCTAATTGTTATTTCTTCTTGCTTTTAGAAAGAGAAGCTTCATGGCTTCCTCCTTCCCTTCCTTGGCGTGAGCAACCTCCCCATGTCCAATCTTCAACCAATTTGCTTCCTTTGTCTTTCCTTCTCTTCCTTGGTCAGCCGAATACCCCATCTTCTAACCCCTCATCTTATTTCTTCTTCTCCTATCCAAGTTCTTGAGAGAGAGAGAGAGCTTGGGAGCTAATCCATGGCTTCCCTCCTTCTTGTTTCTTGAGATAGTTCCACTTTCATTGCAACTTGTTTCTTTTTCTCTTCACCACCATTTACTTCTCCATTCAAGTAAGTTGGGAGCAACATTCTTCCTCCCCATCATCAGCCCTAGGCCGCGAGCAAGAGGAGAGAGAGGTAGTGATGGTTTCCTTTGTTTCCATTCTTGTTTTATGTCATTTAAATGCTTGTTTGTTGCTTGATTATGACCAAAAGAAGAAATGAACACATAAAACCCCAATCTTGAAACCCTAAGTGAAATAAAAGGGGAAAAGAGGGGTAGTGGGATCTTGTGGTTCAATCTTGCTATTAGTTGTTTGGTTGAGTTGCATTTGTGTTGTTGTTGTTATTTTGAGCAATATTTTGGAACTAGCATGTCTAATTAATTGTTTAGGGTTTGAACTCATTCTTAAAGTGGTGAAAATGTTGGTTTTTGTGGTCAAGACAAGTAATCAATTGTTGTTTTTAATTTGCTAAGTGATGTTCCTTATGTTGTAGTTAATAGTTTAGTGATTGAAGCATGATTAAGTAATTTTATGAAGAACACCTATTCTTGAAGTGATAAAAATGTGAGTTTTAGTTTTTGGATCATGTTCCTAGTTGTTGGATAACTTGTTTGTGTTAATTTAATTGCTATTGGAAGTTGTATGATGCCTACTAGAGTTATAGTTTTAATGAGCATGTGTAACTTGTGATTTTTGGAATTTTTCCTATTCTTGAACTATAAGAAACATGAGGTTTTGATGTTATATTATGTGTTTAAGTATTAGATAATATGTTTAGATTAATTTCAAAGTTGTTAAATAGATATGTATGAAGTAGCATAGGCATAGTTTATGTTTATGCAAAAATTTGATTCTTGGAGGATAGAATGGTGTGTAGGAATGGATCAATTGGTTCTTTAAATTCTTGGCATGATGATGGCAATGTTGTAAGTGTCTTAGGATTCTTGAAAATTGGGATTGGTTGGATTGAAATAAATTTTGGGGAAAAACTTACTCTTGAAAGGTTTAGAATTTTGGGTGATTAGATAGATATCTTCCATGAAAACAACCTGTTACTCTTTGAATTACTGGGGATTAATGAATTATGATTTTGACATGGGACCACTTGGAGATGATTCATATGTGTGTTGGGATCTCCCATATTAAATTTTGTAATTTTTGGATAAGTTTTGAGACCTCTAGGACATTATGAACCCAAAACAGTTTTATTGAAGAATTTGTGTCCTAAGTCCGAAAATCAAATGATTTTTCTGCACTTATTGGTAATGATTTTTACCCAAATACAAATATGTTGATAAGTATATGTATGTCAAGGACTTGCATAAAAAGTTTCATAAGAAACGGAGTTCGTTTGATGTAGTAGAAAAATTGCTATTTTAAATAGCGTAAAAAATTGCCAAATTCTGCACCTTTTGAGTAAGTTGAATGGGAAATAGTTTAATGCTTGATTTAAGTATATGCATGGCAATTGGAGTTTGGGATTTGTTTTAGAATGTGTCTTGAAATGTGTTTGATAATTTGATGTCTTGGAGTAAGTAAATGAATAGAAATGGTTATTAACTTTGGTAAAATGATTTTTAATTTGATGAAATTAATTAGTGGTGATTCTTTTAAATTTTGGAAAAGAATGTTGGCAAAGATTTTTAGAAACCTTTGTTTTGATTGGCCTTTATTTTATGACTTAATTATGTAAGATTTTGTGGGATGGCCTAGTTGTCTTGAAGATGCATTGAAAACTAATTATGAAAACTTAGTTAATTTTCAAGAAAGACTTTTAGTTCAAAAACTTTATTTCTTTCAAGTAAGTTAAGGTTTATAAGTGGTTATGTGATAAGTTATCTTTCAAGAAGTATTTTGATTTTAAAAACCATATTTATTTTCAAGTAGCTAATTATTTAAAATCCTTGAATGAATTTGGTTAGAATAAGGGCTAAGTTGAGAGCTTAAGTTTAGTTAGAATTATAGATTTTGCTAAGTTCGTTGTGATGTTAGGCTCGAGTGACCCGAGATCGTGCGGTGCGGAAACCGAAGAGTATAAACGACGCAGACTTAAGGACGTTGGAGCGACGTTAATGACGACAAGTGGTAAGGGCGCTTCACATTTATATTTATTGTTGTATGTCCTGGTGTAAGGGCAATCTTAGATATTGTTAGAATTTAATTTTTAGCGTTATGCGAAGAAGTCTGAGAACTTAAGGGTTCGAAGTGAGGGTCTTGTACCCCTTCGCTTTATTTTTTTATATATATGCTGATTATTTAGTGGGCTTGTCTGCAAGTGGTTGGTAGCTGTCCCCAACCCCTCACACTTGTTTGTACCTCTCTGGCAACTCCATCGAGTTGCAGAGGGATGGATTCCTTGATTTGCGTGTCGAGCTTGAGATATCTGTTGTTATGTTTGACTTATGCAATTATTTAATATGCGGTTGAATAATGCTGTGAATTGCTTATGCTGCTTGTATTGTTGAATTGCGTTACGATATGCGAATTACTGATGTTGCTTATAATGTTGAATTGCGTTTCACTATTTTAAACTTACTCTAAATTATTTGATATGCGGTCGAATAATATTGCGTACCGTTCTTTGAATATCGTATGCGGCGAATTGTTCATCGAGTATGAGAGCTGGTCGTGTCATTTTTGAACTTCGACTTAAATATCCTAGAGTAGTGGAAGAGCTCAAGGCTTCGGCCGGATGTTCAAGGGCGTCGTTCCTTGTCGAGTAGTGGGTGACTTCGACCGGAATATCCTAGAGTAGTGGAAGAGCTCAAAGCATCGGCTGGATGTTCAGGGGCGTGGTCCATTGTCGTGGCGTTGGGTAACTTCGACTTGAATCTCCTAGAGTAGTGGAAGAGCTCAAGGCTAAGGCCGGAATTCAAGGGCGTTGTTCGTTGTTCCGGAAGTTGTCGAAGTGTCGAGAGAGAATAAGTCGTGAGATGAGTCGTGAGATGAGTCGTGAGGTGAGTCATGAGAGAGTCTGGAGTTGTGCCTTGATAAATGTGTATGCTGTTGTTTGTTTATTCGCTTTGTGATTGCTATACCTTGTTGCGATGAGAAGTTGACCCTTGCCAGTGGTTCCTTCAATTAATGATGGTAACCCAGGCGATGACGGACGTGGTGGAGATTCCGGCGACGACGACATCACCGAAGATGGCTTCTGACTACCCGGGCATGGAGAGTCCCTCGGCTTGGAGTTAAACCCCCACTCTCAGCCGATATGTTTGTATAGGAAGCGTGTTGGAGACCTTCGCGTGGAGGAACTGACGAGGATGCGAATGACCAGACGGAGAAGGACTACCAGGATATTGGTGTAGTTGTGTAGTTAAGAATGTTTAACTATTTTATTTATGGTTTTGGGTTGGTGACCAGACTGTCATTTTGTTGACTTTGTGACAGTTGTTGTTTAGGTGTCAAGGTTTTACTTTTGGAGCAGCCCCCTGCGTGGGTAACTGCCGAGAGTACCTCATGTAGTAATATTGTAGGGTTTTCATACTCAGGGTATATTTTTGCTTATGCATATTCATTTATTGCTTCCGGTGTGAAAAACTCTTCAACTGATTATCTTTTGGTGGCATGTGTGTATGTCTTTGTTTAGCTGTAGTAGTCAATTGCATTTATAATTCCATCATGTTTCGAAAACGTTGCTCGTACTCTGAATGTGTGTTACAAAAGACACTTGTTTATAAAAAAAAAAAAAATTACCGCATTTTCCAAAAGACACAAAGAGTACTATTTCGAAAACCTACTTGCATTCAGGATTGTTCTAGCTTAGTAGCGGTCCGGAAACGGGTCATTACAATAGTGGTATCAGAGCAGTTCGGTTCTAACCGGACTGTGAGTTGGGTATTTTAGCTGGTCACCGTGTCGTGTTTTGTTTCGTCGGGTAGCTAGTTGTGTTTGTGTTATTTTTGTTTGATGAGTGAAGCAGTTTTGCTTAAACTTGTTGAATTATTTCTTGGTGGAAGCAATGTGTGTTAACACATCATTTGCGTGTGAGGTTCTAATAGATGTTTGGACCTTGTAGGAATCTAATGCCACCTCGTAGAGACCGTACGTTTGGACCTAATAACTCCACCATGGAGAGAGCAATTCAAGCAATGACTGAGATGGCGACTGCTGTTGTCCAACAGACTGCTGCCAAGACTCAACGGGATCTACAGAAGCAAGAGAGAGAGACACGAGCTGCCGAATCAAAGGGATTGGTTGATTTTCGTCGACATGATCCTCCGAAGTTCCGTGGAGAGGTTGACCCGGAGAAGGCAGACCTATGGCTGCAGGAAGTAGAGAAGATTTTCGAGGTACTACGTTGCCCAGTTGAGGTTAAGGTGAACTACGCAACTTACCTGCTCTTAGGAGATGCGGAGTACTAGTGGAGGAGTGCTAGGCTGATGATGGAGGCAAACCATCAGGAGGTCACTTGGGCATCTTTTCGGGAGAAGTTTCTGGATAAGTACTTTCCCCTTAGTGCAAGGACCAAGCTGGGAGATGACTTTCTGAAGGTACGACAGGGCAACATGTCGATCGGCGAGTATGCTGCGAAGTTTGTGTCACTATCTCGGTACTTTCTTTTCTTCCGACAGATGGTGGATGAAGGATATATGTGTCATCGGTTCATGGAGGGACTCCGTTATGACATTCAGGATTCAGTGCTGCCACTGGGAATTGGACAATTTCAACAACTGGTTGAGAAGTGTAGGGAAGTGGAGACCATGAAGAATCGAAGACTCAATTTGGGAGGCAACAACTCTAGAGGGCCAATCAGGCAGAGTGATCGGAACTAGAAAGGGAAACAGTAGCAGAAGAAGCCCTATAGTCGACCCCAGGGGAACAACAACAGAGGACAGTATCGCCCTATGGCCCAGAATTCAAGTGGTGGAAAACAGATTAGAGATGGACAAGTTTGTTACCGCTGTGGCAAACCGGGGCATTTTGCGGACAAATGCGCGGAGAAGAGCGATCTGTGCTACAACTGTGAGAAACCGGGACACGTTGCCAAGGACTGCAAGACTCCAAAGGTGGTATCGAGTATGGGCGCAACAAAAGCAAGGGGAAAGCGTCAGATGGTCAAGGGTAGAATCCTCTGCATGGGCGGCAAAGAAGCAGAGCAATCAGGAGATCTAACTCAGAAGGATTACGAAATTGAGGGTAACTCTCTATCCATAATCTTCGATTCTAATGCCGCACATTATATTAATTTCTTGGATTGTGTGAGCTGGCTTAAAAATCTCTTTTGGCTGTATTATTTTTCGACTTAGTAGTGGTTACTTTAACTGCTAAGACCCTAGTTCTAACACTGCATGACTCCGTTGTGTAGTAATTGTTGAGTATAAAAAGTCCTTGTCAATTCGAGTCACGTATCTTTAAAAGTCTTACCATTATTCTAGGGTCGGATTGGTTTTCAAATTACCATATCCTTCGGGACTGTGCCCAAAAATCGTAGTTTTTCCTAATTTTGGAGTCTTCATATATCTTTCTGTTAATTCTATCGAAGATTCTTGTAAGAGAGAGCTCAAGATTTCATATTCCCTCGCTAGTATAGAAGTTACCAAGCGACCGAGTTGAAGAATGTACCAGTTCGCGACGATATCTACGAACAACATCCTGATATATTCGAGGAGCAGAGGAGAGCACAAAGGCTTTTACACCAAGTACTGCAGATACTACGAGAGAAGCAACCTTATGCTCACCGGTCTAAGTGTGGATTCTAGCTTGAAGAGGTGAATTCTCTCGGACATGTGATCACCGGAGACGGTATGGCTGTGGATCCAGCCAAGATTGAAGCGGTGTTAAGATGAGGACATCCGAAGACTGAGACAGATATCAGAAGTTTTGTTGGATTAGCAGGCGATTACCGGAGATTTATTGAAGTATTTCCTGCAAAGGTTGTCGATAGAGAGATCAAACAATTGAGGAACAGGAGATACAACTTGTCAAAATTGTATGGGATCAGAAGACCAGAGATGCAACATGGGAGTTGGAAGAGAAGGTGAAGACTCAGTATCCAGAACTTTCACGGTACGTAACTCACCTGTAGTTTCGAGGACGAAACTATTTTTAGAGGGGGAGTATTGTAACACGCGTATATTTACGATACATTAATTAGCGGTAATATTGTATTTTTGTCGTAATTATGCTTTAATAAAGCAGTTGCTTGTTCCCTGAGTAAGTGACTTAATTAAATCAAGAGCTAATATAATTAAGAATTAATATTTTTATATTAATTCACGGTTCGAAGATCGTCGAAAAATTCTAACGAAGTTTCGACGCGTTTTAAATCGTCGGACAGTTTCTGCCGCAGATAAAAAATTCTAAATGAACTCCGATTTCGATGAAAATCGAATCATAACTTGTTGAGACTATTTTTGAATATTTGACATGATTTTTATTATTTAAAATTAAATATTATCAAGCGATGAATTAATTTCTCGTTAAATTAATTTTCGCGAGTTTATCGGTAACGCGGGTATTTCGTCGCCGTGTTTCTATATCTTACGACTTTAGATTAGAGGGTAATTATGAAAGATGTGAGATTAGACGGGTTGGTCTAGTTAATGGGATTAGCATCTCACTTTTAGTCTAGGTGTCACCAAAGTGGTGGTCTACTTTTATGCTTACTTTTGATTGATTGTTAACCACATGTTTCACACTTAATAAATTTTTTAATAACCCCTTCTTCTAGCTTGAGCTGCAGCGTGACCCCTTTTCCTTTTGTTCAATCATTTACTTTCTTTTAATAATTGGTCACCCAAATGTTTATTAAGCTATGTATCAATATTTAGCTAGTATTATGTGTAAGTGTAAAAAAAAAAAAAAAATTAAACAACCCCTCCCCTTATCAGCCCAAACCCGTAACACCCCCACCCTCTTCACTTCTCTAATTGTTATTTCTTCTTGCTTTTAGAAAGAGAAGCTCCATGGCTTCCTCCTTCCCTTCCTTGGCGTGACCAACCTCCCCATGTCCAATCTTCAACCAATTTGCTTCCTTTGTCTTTCCTTCTCTTCCTTGGTCAGCCGAATACCCCATCTTCTAACCCCTCATCTTATTTCTTCTTCTCCTATCCAAGTTCTTGAGAGAGAGAGAGAGCTTGGGAGCTAATCCATGGTTTCCCTCCTTCTTGTTTCTTGAGATAGTTCCACTTTCATTGCAACTTGTTTCTTTTTCTCTTCACCACCATTTACTTCTCCATTCAAGTAAGTTGGGAGCAATATTCTTCCTCCCCATCATCAGCCCTAGGCCGCGAGCAAGAGGAGAGAGAGGTAGTGATGGTTTCCTTTGTTTGCATTCTTGTTTTATGTCATTTAAATTCTTGTTTGTTGCTTGATTATGATCAAAAGAAGAAATGAACACATAAAACCCCAATCTTGAAACCCTAAGTGAAAACTAAAAGGGGAAAAGAGGGGTAGTGGGATCTTGTGGTTCAATCTTGCTATTAGTTGTTTGGTTGAGTTGCATTTGTGTTGTTGTTGTTAGTTTGAGCAATAGTTTTGGAACTAGCATGTCTAATTAATTGTTTAGGGTTTGAACTCATTCTTAAAGTGGTGAAAATGTTGGTTTTGGTGGTCAAGACATGTAATCAATTGCTGTTTTTTATTTGCTAAGTGATGTTCCTTATGTTGTAGTTAATAGTTTAGTGATTGAAGCATGATTAAGTAATTTTATGAAGAACACCTATTCTTGAAGTGATAAAAATGTGAGTTTTAATTTTTGGATCATGTTCCTAGTTGTTGGATAACGTGTTTGGGTTAATTTAATTGCTATTGGAAGTTGTATGATGCCTACTAGAGTTATAGTTTTAATGAGCATGTGTAACTTGTGATTTTTGGAATTTTTCCTATTCTGGAACTATAAGAAACATGAGGTTTTGATGTTATATTATGTGTTTAAGTATTAGATAATATGTTTAGATTAATTTCAAAGTTGTTAAATAGATATGTATGAAGTAGCATAGGCATAGTTTATGTTTATGTAAAAATTTGATTCTTGGAGGATAGAATGGTGTGTAGGAATGGATCAATTGATTCTTTAAATTCTTGGCATGATGATGGCAATGTTGTAAGTGTCTTAGGATTCTTGAAAATTGGGATTGGTTGGATTGAAATAAATTTTGGGGAAAAACTTACTCTTGAAAGGTTTAGAATTTTGGGTGATTAGATAGATATCTTCCATGAAAACAACCTGTTACTCTTTGAATTACTAGGAATTAATGAATTATGATTTTGACATGGGACCACTTGGAGATGATTCATATGTGTGTTGGGATCTGTCATATTAAATTTTGTAATTTTTGGATAAGTTTTGAGACCTCTAGGACATTATGAACCCAAAACAGTTTTATTGAAGAATTTGTGTCCTAAGTCCGAAAATCAAATGATTTTTCTGCACTTATTGGTAATGATTTTTACCCAAATAAAAATATGTTGATAAGTATATGTATGTCAAGGACTTGCATAAAAAGTTTCATAAGAAACGGAGTTCGTTTGATGTAGTAGAAAAATTGCTATTTTAAATAGCGTAAAATATTTCCAAATTCTGCACCTTTTGAGTAAGTTGAATAGGAAATAGTTTATTACTTGATTTAAGTATATGCATGGCAATTGGAGTTTGGGATTTGTTTTAGAATGTGTCTTGAAATGTGTTTGATAATTTGATGTCTTGGAGTAAGTAAATGACTAGAAATGGTTATTGACTTTGGTGAAATGATTTTTAATTTGATGAAATTAATTAGTGGTGATTCTTTTAAATTTTGGAAAAGAATGTTGGCAAAGATTTTTAGAAACCATTGTTTTGATTGGCTTTTATTTTATGACTTAATTATGTAAGATTTTGGGTGATTGCCTAGTTGTCTTGAAGATGCTTTGAAAACTAATTATGAAAACTTAGTTAATTTTCAAGAAAGACTTTTAGTTCAAAAACTTTATTTCTTTCAAGTAAGTTAAGGTTTATAAGTGGTTATGTGATAAGTTATCTTTCAAGAAGTATTTTGATTTTAAAAACCATATTTATTTTCAAGTAGCTAATTATTTAAAATCCTTGAATGAATTTGGTTAGAATAAGGGCTAAGTTGAGAGCTTAAGTTTAGTTAGAATTATAGATTTTGCTAAGTTCGTTGTGATGTTAGGCTCGAGTGACCCGAGATCGTGCGGTAAGTGAAACCGAAGAATATAAGCAGCCTTGAGACTTAAGGACGTTGGAGCGACGTTAGTGACGATAAGTGGTAAGGGCGCTTCACATTTATATTTATTGTTGTATGTCCTGGTGTAAGGGCAATCTTAGATATTGTTAGAATTTAATTTTTAGCGTTATGCGAAGAAGTCACGAGAACCTAAGGGTTCAAGTGAGGGTCTTGTACCCCTTCGCTTTATTTTTTTATATATATGCTGATTATTTAGTGGGCTTGTCTGCAAGTGGTTGGTAGCTGTCCCCAACCCCTCACACTTGTTTGTACCTCTCTGGCAACTCCATCGAGTTGCAGAGGGATGGATTCCTTGATTTGCGTGTCGAGCTTGAGATATCTGTTGTTATGTTTGAGTTATGCAATTATTTAATATGCGGTTGAATAATGCTGTGAATTGCTTATGCTGCTTGTATTGTTGAATTGCGTTACGATATGCGAATTGCTGATGTTGCTTATAATGTTGAATTGCGTTTCACTATTTTAAACTTACTCTAAATTATTTGATATGCGGTCGAATAATGTTGCGTACCGCTCTTTGAATATCGTATGCGGCGAATTGTTCATCGAGTATGAGAGCTGGTCGTGTCGTTTTTGAACTTCGACTTGAATATCCTAGAGTAGTGGAAGAGCTCAAGGCTTCGGCCGGATGTTCAAGGGCGTCGTTCCTTGTCGAGTAGTGGGTGACTTCGACCCGAATATCCTAGAGTAGTGGAAGAGCTCAAAGCTTCGGCTGGATGTTCAGGGGCGTGGTCCATTGTCGTGGCGTTGGGTAACTTCGACTTGAATCTCCTAGAGTAGTGGAAGAGCTCAAGGCTAAGGCCGGAATTCAAGGGCGTTGTTCGTTGTTCCGGAAGTTGTCGAAGTGTCGAGAGAGAATAAGTCGTGAGATGAGTCGTGAGGTGAGTCATGAGAGAGTCTGGAGTTGTGCCTTGATAAATGTGTATGCTGTTGTTTGTTTATTCGCTTTGTGATTGCTATACCTTGTTGCGATGAGAAGTTGACCCTTGCCAGTGGTTCCTTCAATTAATGATGGTAACCCAGGCGATGACGGACGTGGTGGAGATCCCGGCGACGACGACATCACCGAAGATGGCTTCTGACTACCCGGGCATGGAGAGTCCCTCGGCTGAGTTAAACCCCACTCTCAGCCGATATGTTTGTATAGGAAGCGTGTTGGAGACCTTCGCGTGGAGGAACTGACGAGGATGCGAATGACCAGACGGAGAAGGACTACCAGGATATTGGTGTAGTTGTGTAGTTAAGAATGTTTAACTATTTTATTTATGGTTTTGGGTTGGTGACCAGACTGTCATTTTGTTGACTTTATGACAGTTGTTGTTTAGGTGTCAAGGTTTTACTTTTGTAGCAGCCCCCTGCGTGGGTAACTTCCGAGAGTACCTCATGTAGTAATATTGTAGGGTTTTCATACTCAGGGTATATTTTTGCTTATGCATATTCATTTATTGCTTCCGGTGTGAAAAACTCTTCAACTGATTATCTTTTGGTGGCATGTGTGTATGTCTTTGTTTAGCTGTAGTAGTCAATTGCATTTATAATTCCATCATGTTTCGAAAACGTTGCTCGTACTCTGAATGTGTGTTAAAAAAGACACTTGTTTATAAAAAAAAAAAAAATTTACCGCATTTTCCAAAAGACACAAAGAGTACTATTTCGAAAACCTACTTGCATTCAGGATTGTTCTAGCTTAGTAGCGGTTCGGAAACGGGTCGTTACAATAGTGGTATCATGCATTTTGAATTTTCAGAAGTATGCTTCAGGCATCTTAAATCCTTTAAGTATATGCTTCATGCATTTTGAATTTTTCAGGGGTATGCTTCAGGCATCTTAAATCCTTCAGGAATTTTCATATATCCGTCATTATCCAATGACCCATATAAGCAAGCTGTCACTACACCCATTTGATGTATGTCAAGTCCTTCAAAGACTGCCAAACTAATACAAAATCTATAAGCAATTGCACGCATAACAAAGGTTGACAACTTCAGGTGTCTGGACTACTGGTCCAAATGCTTTATGTTTGGCAAATAAGTCTTGCTCGGCTTGCATTATTTTAATTCACTTAGGCCAATTAATTTAATGTCAACATTTCTATATGATTCAAGCTTCATGCTCATCGTGATTAATAATTTTATAACCAATTGCTATTGCATAAGCAAAAACATATCAACAACTTCACATCTTTTCCCCATATTTCCAGGGTTTAATGAGATCTCATAATTTGCCGGTATCGGAACCACTTTTGGGGTTACTTAACTGGAAATATGGAGTTGTTGATTCATATTGCTTTTGACCTCTTTTAGAGTGTCAATGATCTTTTGGATCATCACTTTGAATTTTCCCTTTTAGGAATAATATCCTTTGCTTTTGACCTCTTCTAGAGTGTCAATGATCTTCTGGATCATCACTTTGAATTCCCCCTTTTAGGAATAATATCCTTTGTACCAATAAGTCTACAACGCTTCTAGCGTACTTTAGATTCATGGATTGCCATACTCGCTAGTTGTCCTGCAGGGACAATTAATTATGCGATAATATTTGCAACTAACACACGTGATTTAGAGACTTTTTAGATGTTTGTAAAGATATCTAGTAATTGGTTTGCAACATTTTGCAATTGACTTATTCTTTGAACTTCAAGTTCACATTGATTTGTGCGTATATCAAACATGGATAATGTTTGTGTCTTACAACAAACTTCTTGTGCTTTTATTCTTTTATCTTTTTCTTCCCCTGATGAGGAAAACCGATTCATCAAATATATAATAATAAAATATATATCAAGATATCACAATATCTAAATATACATGAAACAATGCACAATTCAAAATTACCGAGCCATATAACCATCCAATAAATTATGAATTGTATAATATATAATTGTAAATTTATTAATCAATGCATGTTATCATCATATGTATCCAATTATATAACATATAATTGACATTTAAAAATATCAGAATAAATAAACTAATATTTTGCACTCACACCATTCTTTCAAACACAATATATTCAAATGTTTCAGCTCTTGTATATATTTAAATAATATATATTATTATAACTACTAGTTAAAAAATAATCAAATAATTTAATTAACAATAGTAAGTGACACTAAATTTTCAAATGATAATTAAAATTAGCTTCAAAAGATTTGTTTTGCAATACCTTAAAATTTTTACTCGTATATATCTCATATGATAGTGTAGCAAAATAGCGACGCCTTTTGTTTCTCAATTAATTATTTTTACATAATAATTAAAATATTTCCTTTCAAAGAATTAACACATAGGAAATATATGTCACCCAAAAAAATAATAATAACATGCAACTCAATCATATCCGAGCTTTAAAAGAAAAGAGTAATTATCTTGAGCATGAGAATGACAAAAATAATCATCAGGTAAAAGGATTCTATAATCCTTTAATAGGTATCCATATGTATTTTCAATAATATATCGCATCATAGTTGAACTGAGATGACTAAGACGGTCATGTCAAAGCATAAAAAGTTGTAAGATCTGAGCACTTCTGGTGCATATAATTTGACTCGGTCATCCTTACTTAAGTAAGATATAATCCAATTAACGAGAAATCTTAAAATTTCTCTAATATGAACTTTCAAAACAATAGAAATACTCAAAATCTCCCTCATTTTTTTGGTTTCAACATGATACTTATTGCAATGTGTATCTTTGAAATTTAGTAGATTTCTTCGGGATCTACTAAAATATAACGCATCATCAATGGATAATTTTGTCCTATTTGAGAATATATCACATGCTCTTCTGGAGCCTTTGATCATATTTGCAATACCAGATACAATATCAACATTAATTTCAGCTAATGTTAATTGCATAAAATATTTTCTTAATACAAATAATTGTGCAGGTTTTGCCACTGTCTACTAAATATTGGTACTTCAAGACCAAAAAGAGACTCTAGTTTGTGCATTGATCGTTTTTAATAGTTATACGTGGATCCAATATTGGTCCTTCGAGACCAATTTCACAATTACTTGAAATTTTGTATCGGTACTTCAAGACCAATTTCACATTTACTTGGAATCTTATATTGGTACTTCGAGACCAATTTCACAATCACTTAAAATTTTGTATTGGTGCTTCAGGACCAATTTACGATCAATCTATATTTTAATTTACTTGAAATCATGTATTGGTACTTCAGGACCAATAAAAGACAAGAATGTTTGGCTATTCATTTGCTTTAGTACTTCAGGACCGATCGTGAGACAAATCTTGCAAACATTGAAGAATAGCGCATTTTTAGTTTTAGCGTAAAAAAATATGTATACATAAATTCTTACCTTAAAAAGAAGCATACATAAAGGTTGTTACACCGTTGAAGACTTGATCGTGCTTGGTAGCAATTGGCATGAATACTATTTACTTGATGCTACACCTGAATGTACTCTTCAGCTTTCATTTAGTGTTGAGAAAGGTTATCTTATTATTTCTTCCAGGGACATAAGATTTTTTTTTTGCATTTATATGCGTATCTTTATGAATTTCAAGCAAACAATTCAACTTTTCATTTCATAAATCAACTAATAAAAAAATTTCTCATTTTTTTTAATCAAAAATAGATATAACCAAATACATAGTATTTGTATGACAATGATCAAATGCATAACTTTCATAATCAAAATTTGAACACCAACATGAATTTAAAAATCCACATTTCAAATTTAAAATACATAATTGCCATATTAAAGGTCATATCTTTATAGCAATAAATTTTGAACGATTAATTAAAGATTATATCTTTATTCAATTAGAAAAATATAATATTTATATAACAACAAAATTTTCAAAATATAATTAAAGATCACATCTTTATATAAAATAAGGATAAAAATTCCAAAAATATATGAATCACAATAACAAGAATTGCAATATATCACATACACAAAGATTCAAATTTATATGAAAACATGTAAACAAATTAATGATAATATCTTTTGCAAAGAACACATGTTTTTGCAAATGGTTAGATTAGTTCTTCAAGAACTAGAATTTAACGACTAGTTCTTCAGGAACTAGGATTCAAAGGTTAATTCTTCAGGAATTAACATGTAAATATCTCATCTTTAATATGAAAATAGGCAACGAGATTCAAATATTAGTTCTTCAGGAACTATCTTGGAAAGATACAATTAATAAAGATTTTTTTTTCACTTTTCTTTTGCTTCAAACTGTATTAAAATCAAATCTCGTTCTTCTGGAACTTACGTAGCGCTAAAATAATCGTGATGTTCTTCGGGAACTATATGCAGCACTAAAAAAATTATAAGGTTCTTCAGGAACTATACGTAGTGCTAAAAAAAAATTGTAAAGTTCTTCAGGAACTTTTCGTAGCGCTAAAAAATTATGAAGTTTTTCATGAACAAATCTCGTGCTATAAAGTTCTTCAGGAACTTTTCTATCCAATACACAATTTCATTCATGGTCTAAAAGTCTAGTTCTTCAAGAACTATTCCACAAATTTTTATATAATGATGACCAAGAAGACATACAGTTTTGTGCAATCCTACTAGGATGCTTGAATACGAAATTCTTCCATAATTCTATCAACATTCTTATACACAATATGATAATCATATAATTAGACAATATGAGAATAATATTTCCATGAAAAAACTCAAATAACATGAAAAACAAAAATATTAGAAAAACATGATCTTCCAAAGAGTGTGAGAAAGAAAACAAGTTCTTTCAATAAAACCTCTTTAAGCAATCACTCGTATAGTAGAGTCTCGTGCTGATAACGTGTTGTAAATAGAAAAGAAAGTAGAGAGATAAGACAATAGAAATATAGACTCAAAGACCGGTTCTTCAGGAACCAGGATTTAAAGATTAGTTCTTCAAGAACTAGCTATAATCTTTGTATTGATAATTTGATCAAGTGTGTACAAGGACAAACCTAATAGCCCTATTTATAGAGAATGGGCTACTAGTTATGGACCAAATTAAGGGACATGATAAAGATATAATGAGATAACAAATTGATATAGTCATCCATCAAACCAACATATTTATAACAAAGATGAATATTGAGCCACTAATATATGAAGATTACAAATACCAAAAAAAAAAATGAAGATTACTGTTGGATTTTTAGAATTCTGGTGGAGTGTGCCTATGAATGCTCATTTTTAGGTTGTCTGTCCTTTAGAGAAAGAGTGTGTGTGTCAAGAAGAAGATTGACATGAAGCCGTTCTCTATTTTTTATTAGTTTTTTAGTCAAGTGAAGCATTGCTTTTTTATTTTTTATTTTTTTTTATTTTTAACAATAGTGAAGCATTCCTTTCAATTCAGGGGAATATTTGGGTCTTTTGTGGGATTATTTCTGCCAATGATGTTGATAGTTGGCTCATTTATGTGTTACTTGATTTTGTTTTTTTATCAGAAATTACTTGATTTTATTATCCGCCATGTTGAAATTAGCAAAAAGAAAGTTTAACTTTATCCTCTAGTTATAAAAAAAACAGTTTAACTTTTTTTTTACGTCAAAATTTCAGTTTAACTTATTATTTACTTTTAAGATTAAATTGAATAAACTGTGAATGATTTTACCAAGATAAACTATTTCCAACACTAGTATGGCCTTGGGTGCATTTTGATCGTTTTTTATTAGCCCAGAAACGACATTAGGATAATTAAAATGACGTTAACGAAGTACTAATTTGATTTTTTTGTGAAAAAAGTACTAATTTGTTTAGTATGTGCTTATCATACTTGTTTAGATAGTTTTTAAGTATATAAAAAAAAGTTTGTCCAAAACTCCTTGTAACCCATAATTGTTTTTGGCTAAGTTACATTTATTTTTATTTTTTTGAATGGCTAAGTTACAATTGTAAATTTTTTCTTGCACTTGACTTCTCCATTATAATAATACTATTACTACACACTATCTTTATATGATAAAATAAAACAAATAAATGTAGTTGCGTAAATAAAAAGCAATAAGTACTAACCCCCCATAGGAGATTTTTATTTTTATTTTTTATTGATGGAACCCCCGGAAGAGATGAGCATATAATTATCTTGGAAAACAAAACAACAATCACCCATAAAAAGGAAACAACAAAAAAAAAAGCATTATTAAAAAGAAAAAAACATCAATTAATTTAAAGAATAGTCTGAAAATTAAAAGAAACTGTGAGATGTGATGATTAATCTAATATTATACAGCAACTGAAGAATAATACGATGTTATAGGATTTCCAACAATGAATAAGATGATTTAATCTACATAAATGTTTGATTGCATTAATATTTGTAATGCTCTTAAAAAATTGTTATAACTAAATCCAGTTGATTACATGGTATCATTATCTGGAAATGATGCTCTTCTAGAGCTCTCCCTTAGTAAAATTGGAAGCTTTTTCTTTTTGATCCACCGATGAATACCAATTCATGATAAAGACTATGAAGAAAGTAGAAGTAAAAGTGAGTTCCCTTTTAGTTTGCTAGATATAATATAAGCCTTAAGGTTTTGGATATAAAAAGTTAATTTATAGAGATACTTTAAAAATATTTTCTAAGCGTATATTTTGGATATAAAAAGTTAATTTCACGCATATCGCTAGAGTATGATGGAGGATTGAGCAAGGCACCAAGAAAAATATTTGTGAATTTTGAAAAATTTAAGAATACGAAGTCTATCTAATGACTTTATCAGAGAATGAGTTGGAATTGGAAGATAAGAGTGAAGATATCATTAATCAGTATCTAACCCGATTTCGTTCAAATGTCAGATGTTATTGTTAACAAACATACAACTCATATAGAGAGAAGAAAGAAGAGGAAGTGGAGGAGAAAAGGGGGAGAGCTCCCTTAGGGTTCCAATATAACAAACATAACAAAAGTCTTAACAATACAAAGTCAAAAAGAGAATATATATTGACATACTAAAAGACTAAACTACCCTTATTAACTAATATTATCTAATATCCCTCCTCAAACTCACGATGCATTAACAGAAAGAATTGAGAGTTTGACAATCTAAAAACGAAAACGCTTAATAGAATGAGATTTGGTAAACAAGTCGGCAATCTGCATGGAGAAAGAGACAAAAGGCAAAGAAATGGTGTCATGTTGAAGATGATGGCGAGTGATGTGATAATCAATATCAATGTGCTTGGTGCGTTGATGAAAAACCGAGTTGTGGACAATTTGAATAGTACTCCTGTTATCACAGTACACAGAAGTTGGTCCAGAAAGAGATACACCCATATCAGAAATCAACCAACGTAACCAAACTATTTCTGAAGTGGGGTCTGCCATAGCACGATACTCAGCTTCTGTAGAAGAGCGGGAAACGACTTCTTACTTCTTACTCCTCCAAGAAATAAGAGAATCTCCTAGAAAAATGCAAAATCCAATGGTAGACTTACGATCAGTGGGGTCACCAGCCCAATCAGCATTAGAGTAAGCACGCAACTCCAAAGAAGAAGATGAGGGAAATAAATTAAGCTAAGCTAAACAAAATTTGGAAGTTTTCTTTGGAAACAATAGACGTAGCCATTGATCACGCATAGCTATCTTTCGATCATCATGTCTACTTGTGCACATCTTTTTAGTTTCATTTGGGCATGTCTCTCTTGTACCATGCCTGCAAAATTAACTACCAATACACACAATTTGATGTGGTTAGTTGCTACTATGTTGTTCAAACCGACTTTCTGCAAATAAAACTTTTCAGGCTTGGCTTGTGAAGCTTCCCTTTCTAAAATCCAATATTGTTGCCCCTTTTGTATAGCAGTATCAAGTTTAGAGCTTTCCCATTTCAGCTTTCTCACCACTCTTTAGCTTCTATATAATTTGGAGGTACATCGGATTCTCCGGCAGGTCGGTCCAATTTATTAGGAACCAGAAAGTTGATATATGAAAGTAGAAGGAAAAAGAAGAAGAATGAGAAAGAAAAAGAGAAAGAATGTATTCACACTAGGAGAATAATCTCCCCAATGATTTTCCTTTCACACCATTGAGCCACTACTCAAGGTTTAATACTGAATTACAAAACATAATAATCTCTCTCCAAGCCTACACCCTCCTATTTATACAAAAGACCCCCCTAACTAACCCACTAACTAATAATTGTTATTAACTAGCTTTTCCTTTACCTATATCGTAACAGTCTCCAAACCCAAATACTCAAAAAGCATCCTGTATTCAGACAAAATTACCAATTTTAAAAAATAATAATAATAAACAACTTATTTTTGCATTACTTGACTAGAAAGAAATAAACTAGAAAAAAAATGGAGTGTGCTAGACAAATTTAAAGATTTGCTTCAGCACTTATGTGTTTGGAAACTTCAAAAATTATGTAATTAGAATGGTTCGCATGATGTATTTTAGTGATTGTATTATTAAAATAACTTTCAGATTGACATTCCAAAATCTGAAAAATTGAATGAGACCGTAAGTGATATTGCCTGCTGCAAGATTGAAGCCAAATGAACAAAAGGTTGTAAAGATTTGAAGGGAAAAAATGATATTGACCTGCTCAGATCATCACTCTTAACCCGGCCAAGCTTGACAAGAAAATTCGTCATTACCGACGGCCATTTTTCGTCGGTAACACAATAAAACCGTCTGTAAATAATGATTACCGACGGCCTCGGGTCCCTGGGAAAATGGCTCGTTGGAAATCTATTATCGACGGCCAATTGAATCCGTCGATATTACCGAAGGCTAAGCCGTCGGTAAATTTGGTGGGATTTTTAAATAATCCGTGAGATTTACCGACGGAAAAGCCGTCGGTAATACGCCACCGTGCACAGTGGCGTATTACGGCGGCACCGTCGGTAAATCTCACGCAGTTCTTGATAAATTCGTAGCATTACCGACGGCCAAGCCGTCAGTAAATATAGAATTTTCGTCGGTAAAAATTAAGGACCAAATTCTCTGCAGTTTAGGGTTCATCAACTTTCCCTTTCAATTTGGTTTCCTCTTCTCTGCAGTTTAGGGTTCATCAACTTTCCCCATTTCTTAATCTACATCTTCCATCTTCATTCTTGTGTCCAAGAGCTCGAGCTACCCATTGAAGAAACCAGAGCTCCTTCCTCTTCCTCTTCATTTTCGGTTTCCTCTTCTTCTTCTCTTAGGGTTCACCCAAAACATCAATCAAAGGCTTGTTGTTCAGCTCCTTTCTTCTATTTAGTGCACCTATGGAACAAACCCCAATCTTCTTCCTCTTTTTCCCTCAATTTCGTGAACCCTAGAGGGTCTTTCTCCCCCATTATTTTCGATAAAGAAAGAAAGAACAAAGGGAAAGGAAAAGTGAGAGAGAGAACTCGTGAGAGAATAGAAGGGAAGGAAGGATGAAAGGCTTACCTAAGGTTGTCTTCTTCTCTTCTTCTTCTATCCTCCTTCTTCTTCTTACTCTCAGCCAGAAACGCACAAGAGGGAGAGAGAAAGATTTGAGAGAAAGAATGGGAGAGGAGCTGAGGTGGTTCTGTTTTTTTATTTCCCTTTTTTGACTTTACCGACGGCTTAGCCGTCGGTATGAAAAATTAAATTTCCCGCTGCGTAGTTTTCTAGCGCATTACCGACTTTACCGACGGCTTAGCCGTCGGTAATCCGTCGGTATTACCGACGGCTTAGCCGTCGATAAGGAATGAAAAATTAAATTTCCCGCTGCGTAGTTTTCTAGCGCATTACCGACGGCTTAGCCGTCGGTAAATTTAAAATTAGCCGTCGGTAAATTTAAAAACTAAATTAGAAATGAAATAATTCTTTACCGACGGCTTAGCCGTCGGTAATTACTGACGGCTTCACAGCCGTCGGTAAAAGCAGTAAAAATTTAACTTTCGTATGGTTTTTTTCCGGCGGGAAATTTTCCGACGGACTCGGGGCTGTCGGTAATAGAGTGTTTTCTTTTAAGGGCTGCTACAACACCCACCGCATCCTTTGAAAATGCCAAATTTGATGTCTGAGCATTAGCTTTTATCCAACAAAATATGCCGGCAGCAGAGTTCTATTTCGTCAATATCTGTTTCACTGTTTCCTCTTCACTATGAAAGGCTCCATTTCCATTCTCTAATGTAGTCACATTAGCTAAATGGTACCTTCCAAGACTCACTGAAAACTTCATCAGCCAAAACATGTTGGAGATATGAAAAGCTTAATTTGAAGTGGCATCTCAACTATTAAGTAATGATGTGATATTGCATGCATCAAGTTGTCTAGTTACTCTCAAATTCTAATCACACTCTCATAATCACCATTTACCACCCCCCACCCTCCCAGGGCTCCCTACAGTGTAAAAGAAAGTTGATTTCTGAACATACCTTGTAAGTCAAGTACTGATTCAGCTAGTCGATTTCATTGAGAATTAAGGGACTTAATATTGTCTTCATGCTGTTTGATCTGATTTTTAAAGCTCTCTCTATTATCATCATTTGGATTCATCTGAAAAATGACAAACAAGACAAGTTTTAGAAGGACAAAAATAATGATGTCGAAGAAATAACTGGAACAAAAAGTATTGCCATATTACAATAATTTAGTTCCACATTAACTTGAAGCCATGAACAACATGTAATTCAACCACTCCTAGTAGGTTCTGAAAAGAATACATCTAGTTATAGGGCTAAAAGTACCAACCCATGAACAAAATGCAAGTGCCAAAATACACTTTACACACACAAACTTGGTCTCCTACAACCCCTTATTCTTAAAGTTACTTCAAAAATCTTAACCAAGAATCAAGATTGAACCAAAGAATGTTATATAGTCTCCTGTTCATAACTACCATTCTTTCATGCACAAATTCAGTCTCATACAATCTCTTATTAATATACAAGTTCATAACTACTTCAAAAATTTCAACCTAAAATGACTTACATTTTTTTTTTAAAGGGGATAGGGGAAAGGGATATATTATTATTTCACTACAACAAGTTTTGGCAATAAAGCTATTATTTTTAGCTTTAAAGCAGCTTAAAAGCTATTGAAAATTAAGCTGGCGATTGTATTTCAAAGCAGCGTTTATGAAGCATTGAAAATGGACAAATAAGCTTCAATTAGGAAGCGTTGTTTATTGTTCGACAACAAGCGGTAGCTTCAATAATGAAGTTGTGTATAGACAATAAGCGCTAACTTTATTAGGCAATCATTTATTATAGACAATAATGACGCTTCCATCGAAGCGTTTATTTTGTATAATTAGTCGCTTCCTTTTAAGCGCTGTCTTTTTATACAATAGCGGCTTCATTGAAAGTATTTGATCTCCTTTTTATTAAATTTAGTTCTCTCACATTTACATTATATACATTGCATAATAGTGATAACACAAAATGCAATCAAAATTGTCATCAACATTCCCCAACATCAAAATTTAACATTATAATGTAATTTTTCATAAATTCCTACATATCCTTACATTAACATAAATAAAGTACAATATATTTCATAGTCAAATTTACAATTATCTGAGAATAGATCACTAAAATATTGCACATGTCATGCTACAAATCCTACCTAAATAGTAATATCTTTTTCTTCCTCCACATCTTGCAACTAAACATGCATACAAAGTCAAAATTCTAACAAAATTTTGTGAGTTTTCCTTAAAATATGGACATTCCAAAATATAAAAATACACCTTAAAACATAACATATCATACCCGCAATTAACATAAAATATATAAAATATTAGCCAACATAAAAAGGAATTTTATTCTAATTTCATGAACCTTTCAATTCAAGTATGCTAAACTAAAAAAAAACCAAATTTAACAAAAACTCACGTAAACATTAATATTAATCTTCTTATATGCCTTATAAATGATAAAATTTGTAGTAAAATATAAACACCACTCTTCTTTGAGTTGGTGCATGATCGATGGTATGTGTCGAATTGACAATCAGGATAGTCGCGAAATAAAAATTAAATGAAGTTAGAATTGAACATAAGCATTCAAATGGTATGCGTAAAAGAAAAAAATTATATAAACTTTGAAATTGTTACAAACATACCTCTTGGAATTTACTGTTTGATTATGAGCGACAATATCCTTGAGAAACTTTAAAACATATCGGCCACAATGATCATCGAGTTCGGTTTGTGAGGACACTATAAAACCAAAATATGAAATTAATTGTTTTATTTTTGGTAATTTGAATAATTGCATAAAAAATTTGATATAAATACCTTTATCGGTATCCATTTAGGTGGAGTAAATTTAGAAAATCGAGACTTGTTTCTTCGATAAAGTAGGATTGCCCTAAGTGCAAAATCAAACAAAATCATTCAATATGGACACATAGGCTATATATATCAAATTTCTAACAAAATTTTGGCAGAGTCTCCCCTAAAATATGGACATCCCAAAATTTATAAAACACCTGTAACTTAAACAAATACCAGCCAGCCAGCACAAGATGTCACGTAGGCCTACATATCTATGATTTATACACACTTACTGATTGTACTTCTCTTTCATTGCTTTGCGCATGTTGATATGTACACGCAATGGATCAAGATAGACACTTTAGCGTTTTGATTCAAAGTTAATATTAACAATAACCAATGATCCCTACAAAAATGTTGGACAAAAAATATAAGAAAGTAAACACATTTCAATAAATTTAGTAATATTGATTAAATTAAATGACTTACACTCGTTGCAAAAGGTGACAAAACAAAGTCTCAAAGTCGGGATTTGCTAATGTCAGCGGTGAATGACATACTCGAGACATGTCGGCATTCCATGATCCCATCTGTGTCCGTTGTGGGCACAAAAATACAAATCTTTGAGTTTGTTCTTGTGAGATCAATATCTCTTGATACAAGTACCTTAAATTAAAACATGCATACAAATTAATGCATTAACAATAACATAAATATTTAGTGTAAAAAATAAAAATCATTGGATACTTTAAAATTTAATGCGACCTGAGATATACACTAATACTTGATTTCACTTAACCATAGGTTGTCATTAAGAATTTCTTGAAGTGCACCATCAACACCGCTCTTGGAGTCGTGCTCATAACCTAAATTGATTCATCCATTGGTACTTTAATGGTATCTGCTGCCTCCATCTTTGTTGCCGTATGGACTCTAAGATAAATTGTAAAATCTATAGCGAGGAGGTGAGGCTGAGATACCATGACCTTCTTCACTGGAGATGTGAATGACCCATTTGTTGGTGCCTTGCCAACACTCTTGCTACTAACTATAGGCAGGCTTGCCCTTGCCTTTGTCCTTGGCTTTGGATGTTGGAGATACTACATATTTTGCATTCCAACATATTGACTAGTTAGTGAGTGATCACCTAATTTAATAAATATATGCAGTATATGATAGTGAAGCATATACTTTAACATATCGTACATTCATATCACTTGTAACTGAGGTGGTTTGGCCATGCCACATAGGTTCCTATTGCTGTTCCTTTGTCATCACATCTCGCCTCAATGTACAGGCAATAGTGCATCTCCCTCAGTGCAACGCGTCAACTCTAACTTTTACATGATTAGGAGGTAAGGAAGGTTGTGTGGTGACACACCTGGTTCATTATACAACATTCCTTACCAACCATTAGATTGCGTTGACTTGTCAAATATAGGCGCACTCATAAATGCCCTAAACCAATGATAAGCGAAATATTAATATGTTAAATCTTTGAATACTTGGTGAGAAGTATAAAAAGAAATGTAACGATTATTACCTCGGGACTCACAATGGTGCAACTATCTCTAACACTCTTTGGGTTGGGATAGGTGGACCGATGCTCGTTCCTCTCCCACTTCATCTTTATCCTTTGCTATCTTCCCGATTCTGAACTTTTGGTATGGTGAGTTACCATTCTCCTCAATTCTTACGTTTCACTAGCATCGGCATGGCGTCTACAGCGTCACGTGATCCAAAGATGGCATACTGCAGGAGACGCCAAATCCCACGCCTCTTACCCGACCAGGATACTCCTTGATGGGTATGGCTTGGATTGAGAGGTAAAACAACAGAAAAACCCCATTTAAATAAAGCAAGACTAAAACTATCACTGCTCTTAAAATCAACACACAGACTAGATCAAAATTCTAACAAAATTTTGGCAGAGTCTCCCCTAAAATATGGACATTCCAAAATATATACAATAATAACATTCCAAAATTCATTGTTCAAACCAAAAAAACCAAAATCAGGTTCACAACAAAATTCATTGGTCATTTTCCATTGATTCCCATCGATATGCATATATATTACTAGCCAGACATTTTAACAAACTGATTCCAAGCATCTTTAACACTTCTAATTTATCTACGGACAACGATGAACAAAATCAAACAAAAATCAAACCCTTCGATTCCAAAGTGGTCAGCAGTGAACAAAATCAAACAAAATCGAACAGAGACAAAAAACTAGCGAACCAACAACGAAACCAGCGTGGAATCGAGATACAAAATGGAGATGATGGCACAATACCGAAAATGGACGCAAAGCAGGAGTTTGGGGGAGATGGAGGCGGGAGAGGGCGAGGCGCGGCATGCGGCTGCTCGAGATGGAGGAGCCACGACGAGTTTTGGGCGAGCTGGATTTCAGGTTTTGAGGCGACAGGACGAGCTTCGGATGGAGGGCGGCGGACCAGTTTTGGAGCCAGGCTTCGGATTTCCAGAGTTTGAGGCGTCGGACGAGCTTCGGTTTCCGGCTTTTGGGCGACCCAGGATTTGGCTTTGGAGGGCGGCGGGCCGAGCTTCGGTTCCGGCTTTGGGCGGGCTTCGGTTTGAGCTTTTGGGCGAGCTCACGATCTCCGGCTTTGAACCTACGATCTCGCTGAGGGACGGCAGCGGTAGAGATGGAAGCGCGGCGGTGGGATTTCGCGAAGAGTTGTGACAGAGAAAGCAAAGCTTACGGATCTGAAATGAGAAGGAGAAATACATATATTTAATAAACGACCAAAACAGGCGCTTAGTAAGAAAGCGCTATTAGTAAGAAAAAGCAGCGCTTAAGTCTAAAAGCGCTGTTTATTCTAACACAACGCGCTTCCTACTATGAAGCGCTATTTGTATTCTGTGATAAAGCAGCGCTTCATGTTTTGAAGCGTTGTTTTAATATCAATGCCATTCGTTTTTATTATTTAAAGATAAAACATCGCTTAAAGGACTAAGCGCTGTTTATTATATGTACTAAACAGTAGCGCTTAGTTAGTAAGCGCTGTTTATTGTTTACGTATGACATAAAATAGCGTTTTTTATTTTAAGCGCTGCTTAAAGGAGCGCCATCTTTTTTAGAATTTGTTGTAGTGTTTCAGTGGCACTAATGACCATGTTACAACTGTCCCCAAGAGGATTTGAACCATGTCCCTTCGGGTTACAAGGCCAAGCTCCTACCACTAAGGTAGCACCCCATGGACACCTAAAATGACTTACAAGATTGGTTGTGTTACAGGATATTTTACCTATGTAGTTACTATTGTCATTTACTATTATTTACCATTGTAAGAAATGTTTTATAGCATATGTAAGTCACTTTTTGTTTGTTAGTAGTAGAATTGGGGGTGGCAATAGCAGTGCCATTTTATTATATAGTGACAGATGAGAAATGAATGAAATCAATCAATATTTACACAAAATATCTTCTCTCTACTCTCATTTCTAAATATAAACTTTACTATTATTTGCTCATTTTGCACCAGAATTCATTCAATCCATTGAATTATCTGCTTGTGAGTGTTGGATCTTTCGGTTTTCTCCCTAAGATTCAATTTCCGTCACAATTGGTATCAAAGCATCGACCTGGTGCTTACCGATGGAGTCCAAACTCGTTCCTCATTCTGCGAACAGTAACAAGAACACTAGATTTTGAATGCTTGGGAAGTTGATTCTAAGATGGAAATTGGTCTATGTATCCTATGTGATGAACCTTCACTTTGGAACACCAACTGATGCATAAAAATATTCTGATATTAGTGATGGATATGGATGAGGAAGAGGCCGAACAAGAAATTGAAGATCTCAGCTTCTCCACTGCAACAACAACAACCATATTCCCGAGCGATTCAACTCCTTCTTTCTCTGATGAGCCCGATGGTGAAGATGTAGGAGTTTCGGGAGTATGTTTCACCCAAACACCAACACACAGTGTTTCAAAACCCCTAAATAAGGTGCTCCAGGAACAGATCGAGGCACCTAAGGATAATCCGTCGGAAGCAGCTGCAGATGTCGTCGAGGAAGAACTGTTTAGTGAGATTGATCACGGCCAAACCCACAAGGACGACCCCATTGTTGATCCAGTCCGTGAGGTCATTGATGAACAAACGAAAATGATTTCACCAACGTTTCCGTTACCGACTCATGCTGCAATTTCCCCTTCCTATTTTGAAATTCATAGCGGCACCATATTTTCACTTCTATTTTTGGAGGTCGCTTTCCCCATTAGCTTTCTCCCACAATCACCACCCAAAATTGCAGAAATTTTTAGACGCCATGTTGGAAATTTTCCTCCAATCTTGGTGGAAGATGCTCATGGCGCCTCATCCCACAGTTCAGATCATGGTTGGTGACCCAAGTTATTCCTCTATCTTCTTGTTGATGCTGCCAGCTCCTCCGCTACGGGTGCACCGCTTCCCAAAACCGGTCTATACAACCCAGGTCCATCTCGATTCTCTGTGGATTTAACTGAGGATACTCGCAAAGAAGCATCCCGGTTATTTCAACAACTTTGCCTGCAAGATTTTTCACACCTTGACGGATGGTCTTTACTGGATTCAGGCTTCCTATTTCAGCAAGCTTCTAAGGTTGATTTTCATCATACAAGCACCCTTAGGATCATTGTTCGTCATGATTGCTTGCGGTTTCCAATTCTTACATCAGTTAGTGATACAGCAGTAGCAACATCTAGTATCAATATGGGAACAAGAGTTGATGAGATGAGAAATAGAACAGTGAGTCATAACTATGCAGATTTCTTTTTAATGCTTTTGTGTTTCCCTCAAAACTGTGACCATTATCTCCTTTTTCATGCCTATGATTATGAAATTGTTGGAAAATATTTAGTATCTAAATAGGTTTCAATGGAGTTGTTCATTTGTTTATCTAACTGCTGGGAAAAAACTTTTTCATTATGTTGTGTTGGTTATATTCCAATAGAAGAAGCTTGGCAAATGTTAATTATTTGGGAAACTCATAATGTGTGGAAAATGTTGGCTTGTAAATGGGAAAGTGTTCGCTCAATTGTCATGACATTAGGAAGGGCATTGACTGGAGGAATTATACCAGTTATTATAGTACTTGCAGTCAAAGATGTGATGTCTATGGTCTTAGTCAATTTTGAAGAAGATTATGAGGGTGGATACACGGCTGAGAATGAGCTTCAAGGACAGTTTGGGCATTTGTGCATTTCAACATTGGTTGTTGGGATAGGCTTATGCATCACTTCTTATTTCTTTTTTATCTTTGTAGTTCAGGTTGTTACAATTTGTAAAAGAGCAACATTTGTGATTGAAAAATTGGTCCCTTGGTGCTATGGATTGGGTTTAGCAACAACAAAGGAGTTAGCTCAGCTAATTGACAAGACTGGAAATGGTATTATTGTGATCACCCTTGTGGTTGCTGCACTCCCTTGAGAAATTGGTGCAGCTGTGGGTCAAATTGAACATTCTCCCAATTTAGTAATTTCAAAAAGGGTCCTTGTGCTCCAACTGATGCCATGCACGATACTTGTTTTTGTTATTTCCTACCCTTTGCAAATGCAATTTTTGCTAAATATGAAATGGGAATATTCAATGGCTATTTTGCATAGGAAAATGATCAAGCAGGGACATGTTGTTGCTACTAAATTTATACTCAAATGGAGGGAATTACCTCCTAAGCATGGCACGTGGAAGTTGGTTGCTGTTATTGTTGTTTTTATGATAGTTTATGCCATAGTTCTTGTCCAACAATCATTGAGGCATCAAATTACTCCTGAAAATGATTTGGGTCATTTGTATGAGTGAATTAAACTCTTTAAGCTCTAAGGGGCTTCATTCATCACATCTATTGCTTACCATCCCAAATTAGAGATTATAAAAGTGTTTCATGAGCCTATGCTGCAGTTATGCACAACAATTGTTTATGCTTCTGCCCAGAGATTTCAGCTAGCACGTGAAGGAGAAAAATGTGGCTATTTTGCATAGGAAAATGACTCCTGGGGGAAGTGTTCAAGCTACTAAAATTCTACTCAAATGAGAGGCTTTACCTCTTAAACATGGTACTTGGAAGTGCTCATCCTTGAGGACAAGGATATCTGAAGGGAAGGGTATTATTACATGATATTTTACCTATATAGTTACTACTGTCATTTACTATTATTTACCATTGTAAGAAATGCTTTATAGCATATGTAAGTCACGTTTTGTTTGTTAGTAGTAGAATTGGGGGTGGCAATAGCAGTGCCATTTTATTATACAGTGACAGATGAGAAATGAATGAAATTAATCAACATTTATACAAAATATCTTCTTCTCTCTACTCTCATTTCTAAATAAGAGCTTTACTATTATTTGCTCATTTTGCACCAGAATTCATTCAATCCATTGAATTCTTTGCTTGTGAATGTTGGATCTTTCAATTTTTTTTTCCTAAGATTCAATTTCTGTCACAGGTTGCATCCCAAATTTGATGAACCTAAAAAACTTAATGTTGAGTATGTTTCAGATGCAGGAGTTTAGTGCATAACCCTTTTTGTGGCAAATTAAAAGGTCACAACTTTTTCCATTTTAAGGTTTAATTAAGTAATGCAAGAGAAGAGAAGAGAGTTCACCTGGCGGTTAGGTTGAGACATGAATGTGAAGCAGAGCGGCGATGACACACTTCACTTCCAAGTTCTTTCAAAATCAAAAGATTTGCAAATTTTCAAATCTTGTTTTTTTTTCCTTGTGTAGTAGTAAAATTCTTCCTTGGATTTGGTGACTCTAAATTGATGGCAGCAATTTATTGAAAAGCAAAGTGAATTGTTGAATTTTTAATTATGAATTTTTCAGTCAATAATGCTTAGAAAAAAAAATCAATCAATAATTATAATTTCACATGAAATCCACCTTCAGCAACAATGTAGCTTTTGTTTAATTTAATTAATTAATTTAATTATATTTGTAATTTTTTAAAATTAACTTTTGAATTTGATTTTAATAATTTTTTAAATGAATATAAATTCTTAACTATTTTGTTATTATTCTGTCAAAAGCTAGTTTATTATTATAATCAAATTCCTTATAATTTTACCAACAATACACGTTGGTTAATTGGGCTCGAACCCCTGAAGGTCTCGGGTTGGGAGGAGAGACCCCACTAAAGGTGGCCGACCATATTCCTCAACAGAGATTACTCAGCGACAAAGCCGGTGGATACTTTGTATCTATAATATGGTTAAAAAAAATCGTTTGTATTTTTTCTGGTCAACAGTAGTGATTGAAAACTGACAACTTGTTTGATGGTTTTGTGTACATTTAACACTTCTTTGTAGAAAAAGGTTCACGACATGATTAAAAAAATTATAATGTTAAAATGTTGAGTTTTTCAATACATTATAGTATAGAACCCGTGCTATGCATGAGAAATATTATTACTTTTTTGTTATAAAAATTATGTCAATCCAATAATATCATATAAGAAAGATTATATTAGTAATTATTAATTTTTAATGATGTTATAATACTATACTTACTATTGTGTGTAATTATTAGGTGTCTAATGTCGATAGGTAATAAAACTAATATCAATCATAGTGATACCGTCTCGATCAATCAGATGGTGCATACTACCTAAATAATTTAGGAGTTAATATATAAATTAGATCTTCTACAAATTATAGTGTTCTTCATGTGTCTATGTGTGTGATGCACGTTTATCATAAAAATATTATATATAAAAGTATTTCATTATCGACTCTCAATTATAAAATTACATAAGCATTATACATACATTTACAAATACAAAATAGTATATAATATGTCGTTTTTTGATGTTAAAATAATAAATAGCTTATTTAATTACTGAAAACAAAGTTTATTCACAATTTACATTTTGAATTAATGCTACATTATACTAATAATATATTAATGTATTATTTCTAGTAAATCGTTCATTCATAGTAAATAAAATAATAATTTACCTGTGCCATGCACAGGTATATATATATTTATGCTATTGAAAATTGTTATACAAAATAATCTATATTTTGTACGTTAATAGTAGCATGATGCATGTAGTGTACTACATATATTGAATTATAAGTAAATAATGGACAGTATTTGCATAATTTGAATAATAAATTTAAACTGTTGAAACTTTATACCAATTTGTTAGCTTTCTGTATAAATCATATCATATTTTTGTGGTTTGGGTTTTCATCGCATACTCGATCGTTGAATGATGACGACACTAATGAGTATACCGCAGTGAAGTCAGGCTATATATATGTTATATCTTTGGTCAAGACAACGTGTAACATCCCGTTTTTCATAAAATAATATTTAAAGTACAGTTAGACGATAAATAAGCATTAGAAGTCCTAATTTGAAAGGAAATAGACTTAGATGTGTTATAGAAATGCTCAAAAGGACCAAAATACATCTAAGAAGGATCTAGAAACTCCTAGAAATATCTAGAACGAAAGAAATTATGAATATCTCCTTAGTCACGGTCGCGACGCGACCAAGATTGCACTAGAGGCCATCGCGACGCGATGGCAGAAGATTCTGGAACCTTGTGGAGTTTTCAAAGTCGGTGGCTCAGGAGCGTTGGATCTCTGACACGTGTCCACGGTCGCGACGCGATGGTCCTTGAGTCTTCACACCATCGCGACGCGATGGACCTAATATGCTTATAAATAGCCCTTCACCCTCCACTTCCAACTCGCCCAAAATCCTCTTCTCTCTCTAGGGACTTCTAAGGAATGAGTATGCTCTGCGCTTGCCTCTAATGAGGATCTGACACATCAGAAAACCCTTAATAAGTAATCCCTGAGATTGAGAAAGGGAGTGAGACTTAGAGGACCACGAAGGAGCAAGTATGCTCTGCACTTGCTGTTGCGGCTCAGGCAAGTGCACCTGATCGTAACTCGTAATAAAAGTGTAGTATAATTAGAACTCTGAATGTTGAACCCACAGAGAATGAGCGAGTACCAGTGAATTATAATTCTATCCTATTAGGCGAGCAAATGTTGTAATTAAGTGATGTGCACAATTGAAAGTAAAGCAACAACGGATTAAGTGCAAGAACGATTTAACAAGTTCTTGGAAACCTAGGGGGAACCGGGTTCACCTATACTATACCTTTGAGTTCATAAATCAATTAATAAGAGTCATCTATCATGCAAGAGCACTAACCGCCCACTCTAAATTACTAATGGCTATCCTCGCGTACAGTAACCTTCCTCTCAACTAATTACTTCGTGGTCCAGGAAATAACTAAGGGAAAGAGCATTAAGTTCAGGTGGGTTTGCTAACTTAATAACTGATTAGAAATAAGCCTTAACCTATCCGGCGTATAGTGCGAGTTCTTTTATCCTATGAAGCACAATAGAGATAAAATACTCATGCAATCAATAGATACTCATATAATTAAAGAAGAAAATATCAAAAGCATTGTAAAAGATCCCCCATCACCCCTAGTGATGGGTTTAGCTACTCATTCCTAATGATAATAACATAAACAATAATATAATTTTAGGACAATCCATAACAAGAGAATAAATTCTAAACCAAGACACCCTTTCGGTATGACGGCAGTCCTTAAACACGTTATTCGCATCCTCACAATCTTCGATAGTGAATCAAGATGGTAACAAGCTTCAAGGAGACAAGAAATCTTCGGAATGGGGCAAGGTTTGCTATCAGCTCTCAATTGGGGCTCTTGACTCTGAATTTCGTCAAAAGGTCTTTGTAACATGTTCAACGCCCTATTTATAGAGTATGCTGGGAATTAGGTTTTCAGGCTTCAAATCTGCACTAATCAGGGATGGGATACGGTCGTACCGTTTATATACACGGTCGTACCGAGCTTAGAAGATGACGTTGACCCGTACCCGTGCGTACTGTTGCCCTGACATCATTTGTATACGGCCGTACTGACTTGGACACGTCCGTACTGGACTATTTTATTGGTGCCGGGTGGTACAGACTGAGAGGGTATGCCCTTACATAGTTTTTACTCGAGGTACGGCCGTACCGTTAGTAGGTCAGGCAGTACTGCTTGTCCAGTAGTGCTAAAACTCTCCAAAACTAGCCAGTTTTCGATCCTTTTTCGCATCTTTTGCTCCAAGTGGTGTATTCATGATAATTATGCATAATAAGACATAAATCAGTACTTTGTGCATTTTTTAGCGCAAAATAGTGTAATTAGATACTAAAAATGCCCTATAAATATAGACAAATTGGTGTGTTAACACATCCCCACACTTGAACTTTGCTTGCCCTCAAGCAAACTACTTAGGTAATTATAGTAAGAAAAACTAATTCTACTGAATAGGGGCAGAAAAATAAGTGAGACAACAATATGATATCACCAAAACATGCAATAAATAGAATGTCCAATTAGAGGTGTAAATTCAAGTAAGATGACAATCTGTGATTTTAAGTCACACTCTCACTAACCTCAAAGTGTTTGTAGGTATGGTCATTAACACTCAGATTTTTCAAATGAAACGGCATTACCATAGACTTATACATTGACCAAAAACTCTATTATTAGAATCTATAAGACATGCAAAAGAGGAAATAGGGTCTTTCATTAGTTGTAATGGGGCCAAGGTAATATTGTTTGGTGGGATAAAAGAAAGAAAATGTCATGCAAAGGGTTAGAAACAAATCAACCAAAATAAGAAACTTAATTTTTTTCACTTTCAAGAGCAGGCAATAATCTCAATTTTTCAAACAGAATATTTTTTTCTTTTTAGCATATTGTGGCGGCATGAGCATTATCACAAATTTTTTCTTTTCCCTTTCTTTTTTTTTTACTCTTTTTATTTTTCCTTTCCTCCTTTCATGTATTTATGCAGCAATCAATCATTTTTAATAACTAGGAGGGGAACAAATTGATATAAGCCCTCTTTTCTTTATAACTAAATAAAAGGGATTTTTGCAACATTATTCAATAAGTTTTTACCACTAATTGCTCTCAAGTGAAATTTTTCCAAGGTTGACTTCACAGAAGATAATCAAAAATAGCAAGAAAGGTACCAAAGAAATTAAACATAAAACTTTTAGGCTCAAAAGTGGGCAACTAGTGGGATAATAAAATCAAATGGTAGTGGCCTCAAGAATTCTTAAAATTTGCCCCTTTTCAAATTCACATGAAAATAAATTCATATTCGCTTCGTAATGGTCTCAGCACAAGTTCTATAATGCACAAATCATGAAAAATATCACTCAAACAAATAAGAGAGACAAAAGTATGATGTTGCCTTTTATTTCAGGCTCAAAACTCTCATTTAATAGCTACATAGAAAGTCAAACTTACAGAACTTCAATGCTAATTTTCAGCAAATTCTAAAACTAGCAACGAATTGATTCAATCAAAAGTTGTCATAAAAAAATTGTATAGCCCCTAAATCAGCAAAAAATTAAAGTTATTCTATAATTATAAGCAGTTATAAGCACAACCAAGTAATGAGCATTATGTAAAACTCCCTCTCCACACTTATTTCTAGCAGTGTCCCTACTGTGACTATTTCAAAGCAAGCACAACAATATAAGATAAAATTTAAAAATATGTGCTGTAAAAGAATGTGGAAAGAGACTCCCCTCTATAAAATATCACGAGCAAATTGGATGGGGATATTGGCAAATATTTTGTTTCCTTGTCGCAATACCGATGGAGCTGGTAAGCGATGGAAGAATTGTGCAACATAAAACTAAAAAGATTTAGAAGCATAATAATAAAATATATAAAAATAAACTAAAAATAAAAGCAATAAAATAAAATGTATCTCCTGGGAGTGTGCCAAAATATATACATCTCTTTTTAATACGAAAGCAAAGCCTAAGTACTAAAAGAGAAAGCAAGGAAAGGTCTCGCATCACTCGGCTGTGTCAAGACGCATCATGACATCCTCATAGGAGTGGCCCTGTGCTGTTGGCTGAGGTTGTGGCTGTGGTGGTGGTGGATGCTCCTCTGCTAGGGGGACATAATCTGCAGCCTCGTCCTACTGCTACTGCTGCTGCTCCGGTCTAATGATCGCATACTCATCATGCCCCAGTCTCCGCAAAACACCAGTATTGAGAAGGGTCTGAAGGCCAATGGGCTCCATCTCAATCATCGTAGCTCTAGCTCCGGCACGAACTCCGAGGTGATGGGCTAGATGGGAGATGAAAGAACCCAAGACGATGTGCCCTATGTTCTGGATCTGAAGATGAATGCCCAACTGGATGCATGTCCGCAAGAAAAACATCTCGGCGTCGCAGCGGTGTCCTGTCGTCATGGCCCAAAGCAGAAATAAGTTCGGCCTCGTCACTGTGTCGTCGCTCAAGGCTCTCCCATTAATGGAACAGGCAATCCATCTGTGTACTATGCGCATAGCTGGATCTCTGATCCTACTGGCCTTGGCACGGCTGGGAATGTAGTGGCCATCCCCAGTGAGAGCTCTCCAACTCTCAGAATCCTGCCATCCCTCTGGGATCTCCAGAATGGGCCTCAATGTACTCCGGCGCCTAAACTGACTGCGCGTCTCAAATTTGAGCCCAATGTTAAACTCGGCCAATGTGATCATGTGGTGAGTCCCACGGATCCAGAATGTAACCACGATCTCCTGCTCCAGATCCTCCCCTCCGTCTGTACGTTGTGGCTCTCTGTCTCTCATGTGATAGCCACAAGTGGCTAAAAAGTCAATCACTGCCTCCACATAGAAGGGCTGTCTGACAGAGGCAGCCTGAGGCCATCCTATCCCTCGCAGCAGGGTCTCCACCTCCTCTCATAGGCCAACCTGCTGAAGGGCATCAAAATTGAGGTATCTCTGAGCATGTGTGTGGAAATCCCTTAGCTGTCTGCATTGATCTCTAAACTGAGCTGGGATAAACTGAGGCACTAGCCTCGATCCACGTGCTACTGCAGCAGAAGAAGAAGAAGCGTCAGTCTTTTGGCGCATAGGAATTTTCTTGGACGATCTTGAGAGTGGAAATACGAAGAGAATGAGAGAAGAGGGTGCTTGAATGGAGAGGGTTTTGGGTTTACGATGTGGAGGTACGCCCTTACCTCTCTCTGTTTACCTTATATTTAGCCTCTAGATATGGGGTACAGCTGTGCCTGGTTTATGTGCGGCCATACCTGTCTGTTTCTCCGTGTTTTTGAAGATGAAGTCTCGTGGTACGGTCATACATGGTGCTAGGTGCGCCTGTACTGGTTTTCTGGAAAAAAAAATTTGATTTTTATATTTTATAATTTTTTTATTTTTAAATATTCCTAAAATAAATAAAAATAGAGTAAAATAAGAATAACAATAAAACAAACAGATAGGAAATAAAATGTTAGTAACTAAGGTTGCCTCCTGGTAGCGCTTGTTTAACGTCCCGAACCTAACGGGTCAGAGGACTTAAGAATTAGTCCTCAGCGGGCAATGGCCCGTTTTTGACATTACCTTTGGTGTTCTCACCATTGGGGAACACAGCAAAATAGTCACCTATTTCTGAGTGGTCCATCCATGCATTGGGGAACACAACATTGTATACCCACAGTCTTCACAGATGTAAATTGGCTTCTCTAAGTTGGGTGTGAAAGTCTTAATGAATTTCTTCACCAAATTATTCCATGTGTTCACTTCCTCAACTGGTAAGAGATAAAGCCAAATCTTGACTTCCTCATCTAATGAGAATGGGAAAATCATTAGCCTTGCTCCACCTGGAGATAAGCCTCCAAAATTTGCGTTCCTCATCTTTCTGCAAAACTGTCTCATGTGCTCAATAGGGTCCTGTCTTGTGGTTCCTTTGAATTGCAAACTCGACACTTCTAAGATTATAGATGGATCTAATTTGAAATCTGTAAATTCCTCTTGAGTGTCTTTCTTGGATTCTCGAAAGAATTGGAATAGATCCCTTCTTTCTACTGGCGTGGACTTGAAGACTCTTAAAAATTCTTCTTTTAATTCTTCCCAACTTGAAAAGTGGTGCTTGGGGTAGATTGAGAACCATTCTTTTGCTATTCCTCCTAGAGAAAGAGGAAACAATTTGAGCTTTATTCTTTCAACTTTGGCTCCTGCTAGATTGTTAGATTTTTCCAAGCCATAAAAATTCAGTAAATAACAAGAAGGTTCATCACTATCAAGTCCCTTAAACTTGGGAATGCATAATGCATTTAAAATCAAAGAGGGGGTTATATCTTTATCTTGTGCTATAGAATCACTATCTTGTTCTTCAACTTGCACTTCTTCACCTTTTTCAGCTTTTATGTCCTGCAAGAAACAATAAGAAGCACTAGAGGGAGAAATTCTGTTAGAATTATATATATTAAATATTTCTTCCTCATCTTCAATTCTTAGAGTCATGGTTCCCTTCCTCACTTGGATGGTAGCATCTCCTGTTGCAAAAAATGGTTTTCCTAAAATAATAGGGACATCCTTGTCTTCTTTCATATCCAAAACTACAAAATTCACAGGAAAAATAAATTTTCCTACCTTTACTAACATGTCCTCTATTATCCCTCTTGGGTAAACAAGAGTTCTGTTAGCTAACTGCAGAGACATGTAAGTAGGTTATGGTTCCTGCAAATTCAGTTTCTTCCAAACAGACAAAGGCATTAAATTTATACTTGAGCCTAAATCATGTAGTGCCTTAAATGTATAATTACCAATTGAACAAGAAACAGCAAAAGTTCTTGGATCTTTAAGCTTAGGCGGTAACTTTTTTAAAAGAATAGCAGAGCAATCTTTATTCAACTTAACAATCTCATCTTCTATTCTATTTTTATTAGAAATTATTTCTTTCACAAATTTAATATATTTAGGGACTTCAGAGACAATTTTAGTCAAAGGAATATTAACAGGCAATTTTCTAAGTTTTTCCAATAATCTCTTATCTTGCCTACTTTTACAAGAACTTTTAGAATCCTGGGAAGAGTTACTTACCTGCTGAGACTCGATTTGAGTCTTCTCTTCTTTTGGCTCCTCTTCTTCCATGAAGATTGCATTGCACTTTGCATTTGGGTTTGGCTCCACTTGACTTGGGAGTGCTCCTTTTTCTCTTTGAGTCACTGCTTTCAGCATAAGTGCCATTTGTTCACTCAATGTCTTTTGGACTGCTGCTTGCTCAGTGACTATTTTCTCCAAGTTGCTACACCTTTCATTTATTTGTCCCATAACGGTACTAATATCATTTTCTCCGGGACTTTTATCATGCTGACCACGATTTTGCATATGTGGGGCTTATAAACATTTTGATTTTGGCCCTGGGGTTTTTGTTGATCTTTTCGTGAGAAGTTTGGGTGATTCCTCCAACCGGGGTTATAGGTACTTGAATATGGGTCATTCTGCTTATGCCCAATATAATTCACCTCCTCAGTGCAATCCTTTGTTTCATGAGTTGTGACTCCACGAAAATTGCAAGATACCTTCACTGTCTTATTCTCTATAGCCTTTAGTCTTTCTTCAGTTTTCTCCATAAAACCAGCTAAAACTCCCATACATGGGTGTCCGTGTCTTTGCATATATTTTAGCATAGTCTCTTGCATCCCCGATTTTGGGTCAAAGTCTTTCTAGCGTATAGCATTGACTTCTTCGAATTGGTCTTCAATTGTCATACAACTCCAATCGTTCTTAGAACTAGACTGGCTCTGTGCTACCATCAAAGTCTTTAACTTCTTAGTCATTGCCTCCAATTTTTCTTCTAGAGCTATGTTAGTTTCCAAATTGTAGATACCTGCTTATTGGTTCTTCTTTCCAGGATGTCTTTCATTTGTTGACCACTGAGCATTGTTCTGAGCTATTTCAGTTATAATATCAAAAGCCTCAGTGGGTGTCTTCTTTCCGAAAGATCCTCCACAAGCAGCGTCAATAGCTCCTCTAGTTTGAATATTGAACCCATTGTACAAAATCTGAAGCTGCTGCCATTTAATGAAACCATGATGAGGACAGCTTCTCATTAAATCTTGAAATCTTTCCTATGCCTCATGTATTGATTCTCCTTCATTCTGGGTGAATCCAGACATATCAGCTCTCAGCTTCACAGATTTTGCGAGAGGGAAGTACTTGTTTAGAAACTTCGTTTTCAGGTCCTCCTAAGTAGTAATAGAATTAGGTGAGAATAAATCCAACCATAGCCGTACTTTCCCTTGCAGTGAGAAAGAAAACAGTCTTAATTTGATTGCCTCTGGTGATACTCCTTCACACTTTACAATATTATCAACCTTCTAAAATCTCTTAAGATGGGCATTCGGGTCTTCAGAAGATAAGCCAGAGAATTGCACTGTAGATACCATAGAGATCAGTGCTGGCTTCAGTTCAAAATTGTTGGCCTCAACTGCCGGATAGTTAACACTTTCTGCCACATTCGTGTGAAGTACTCGTTCAACATTAGTTCTTCTGCCATTGCTAACTGCCATCTTCTCAACAATCTGAGTGTTCTTTCAATTTCGGGAACAAAATCAGTTCGGGATGTTGAGACCTTGTCTGCATTCACCAAAGAAAACCAAATTAGAATGTTTCAGGAAAATAAAAATAACAAAAAATTAAATAACTAAATAAAATTATGCCTAATGCAAATAAAATCTATAATTTTACTAATATCGCAATCATTCCCCCGCAACGGCGCCAAAAACTTGTTGCGGCTCAGGCAAGTGCACCTGATCGTAACTCGTAATAAAAATGAAGTATAATTAGGACTCTGAATGTCAAACCCACAGAGAATGAGCGAGTACTAGTGAATTATAATTTTATCTTATTAGGCGAGCAATTGTTGTAATTAAGTGATGTGCACAATTGAAAGTAAAGCAATAGCGGATTAAGTGCAAGAACAATTTAACAAGTTATGGGAAACCTAGGGGGAACCGGGTTCACCTATACTCTACCTTTGAGTTCATAAATCAATTAATAAGAGTTATCTATCATGCAAGAGCACTAACCGCCCACTCTAAATTACTAATGGCTATCCTCGTGTACAGTAGCCTTCCTCCCAACTAATTACTCCGTGGTATAGGAAATAACCAAGGGAAAGAGCATTAAGTTCAAGTGGGTTTGCTAACTTAATAACTGATTAGAAACAAGCCCTAACCTATTCGGCGTATAGCGCGAGTTCTTTTGTCCTATGGTTCTGTTAACTAAATCACGATCTTGTTACCACAATTAAGTCAACTAAGTAAATGGTGATCAGACTTTATAGGATGAAGCACAATAGAGATAAAATACTCATGCAATCAATAGATACTCATATAATTAAAGAACAAAACATCAAAGGCATTGTAAAGGATCCCCCATCACCCCTAGTAATGGGTTTAGCTACTCATTCCTAATGATAATAACATAAACAATAATATAATTTCAGGACAATCCATAACAAGAGAATAAATTCTAAACCGGGACACCCTTTTGGTATGATGGCAGTCCTCAAACATGTTCTTCGCGTCCTCACAAGCTTCGGTAGTGAATCAAGATGGTACCAAGCTTCAAGGAGACAAGAAATCTTCGGAATGGGGCAAGGTTTGCTATCAGCTCTCAATTTGGGCTCTTGACTCTGAATTTTCGTCAAAAGGTCTCTGTAACATGTTTAGCGCCCTATTTATAGAGTAGGCTACGAATTAGGTTTTCAGGCTTCAAATCTGAACTAATCCGGGACGGGGTACGGCCGTATCATTTATATACACGGCCGTACCGAGCTTAGAAGATGACATTGACCCGTACCCGTGCGTGATGTTGCCCTGACATCATTCTTTGCTCGAGGTACGACCGTACCGTTGGTAGGTCAGGTCGTACCGCTTGTCTAGTAGTGCTAAAACTCTCCAAAACTAGCCAATTTTCGGTCCTTTTTCGTATTTTTTGCTCCAAGTGGTGTCTTCGTGATAATTCTGCATAATAAGATATAAATCAATACCTTTGTGCATTATTTAGCGCAAAACAGTGTAATTAGATACTAAAAATGCCCTATAATTACAGACAAATTGGTGTATTAACACATGCCTCAAGAGAGGATCTTGTGCATCAGAAAGCCCTCAGTAGGTAATCCTCCAAGAGGGAAGGATGAGAGTAGCCTAGTAAGCTAAGTAGGAGTGTCCAGAGGTAGGAGTGCAAGTAGTAGGAGCTGCAAGGAAGCAAAAAGTGGCAGAAACTGTAGCGGTCTTCTAAGCCAGGCATGGGAGATTTGAACCCTATCCACTAAGGGATTGTAGGATTAGAATAAGTGTATAACTAGGCATAGGGTTACCCAAGCCCTGCTAGAGGTTGATAGTAGCAGCACCTTAGGAGAGGGGTTGTGATCTGTGATAGCTGAGGACAATTCTCAGAGGTCTATTAACCATAGGGATGATTTATTGATATCTATGGATGGATGTTGATTGTTGTGATGTTGATTTATATGATTGCTCTACTATTGTATGATTGTTAGTATACTATTGATGATATGTCAATAGTTGGTCGCTGGGCGACATTAGGGTTGACTCATGTGTGAATCGAGGATGGTTGATGCTTGATGTTATGTTATATATATAGTTGTGTTGTATAGGATGGTTGTTCTACTTATGTTGATTGGATGATTAAGTTATTATAGTGTTGTGTGTGGCAATATGGCTAAGCTAATTAATTATAAAGAGTTGATAAGTGCGGGAATAAGATATTAAAGTTGGTTGAGCTGATAGCCGATGTGCTGAGCTGAAGAATAATGATGATAAACTGTAAAGGTGTTGAATAATAATTGGTCATAAGCATGTGTTGTAATCCTCCGCCGTACGCATAGGCTGTGTACGAGGCCAGGTGCCAGAGTGCGGGCATGATACAGTCAGTACAGAGGACACGTCGGTCACATCGGTCCTTGAGGATAAATTGGGTTCGGCTCTATTCCACAGGTGATAGATGGCTCGCGACCATCCTGTCGGGTCATCGGGTAGCCTGTTTATCCTGACGGAGTATTGTTGTATCACTGTCCATAGTGCCGATCCCGAGTACCGTCCCGATACCTGTTTCTATCGTCGAAGTTAGGGAGCAGGGATGCACTCTTAGGGGTACGATGAATGGGATAGGGGAATGGACAACTGGCTTGACCTACCCACACGTCGGTGGGAGGTCGTTGTACTATTATCTACAAAGACTAAGTTGGCTGAGGTGGGGCCGCTTATGCCATATTAATCTGTGTGGCCACGTAGGCATATAGTTGTAGCTTGCATGGACAAGGGTAGCTAGGTAATGATCAAAATCATTATCGGGAGATGTGTGGTTTAATCTTTCACATGTTCTATTGTTCTGCTTTACTTGTTTGTGTTTGCCTTTTTATACATGAATTCTAAGTCCTGCTTTCCCACTGAATGGTGCGTATAGTGTGTTCTTATCTCCCGTTTATTTTTTGTGTCCTGTATATTTCTGTCTATAGATCTTAGCAGGTATCAGACAATTCCAGAAAGGAAATGGTTCAATTGATACACATCCAGTGAGTCAAAGTTAGTATTTTAAGGAGTCTCAGTTATTTGGCATTCTGTGCAGTTAAGGGCCCTAAAGTTGAGAATTTTTAAGTACATTTGTACACTTCCGCCTGCCATAATAAAATAAAATTACTTCCACTATTATTGTATAGACTAATATATTGGAAAAATTGACTAGGACGTCACATTTTGGTATTAGAGCAGTTCGATGCTAACCAGACTGTGGTGTCATTAAGATGATGTTACTAGATGTGTCTGGTTCGATTCCCACTGGATTCCGACTATATTTGGATGTGGGTAGAGTGTCCTCTCAGCAATTATCTAGATCATAAAGTGTTAAGATAGGAGAGTGCTCTAGTCCACTCATGAGATAATCAATCTCATAAATCTTAGGCTAAGAAAATATTGCAAGAATTCGTAACTCATAAATGTATTAAGACTGTTTCTTTTGAGAAGAGATGAGGTTATCATGGGGAAGATAGTGAAGTTTAAAGATGATAGTATTAGGATTGGAAAGGTTGTGTAGAAACCAATCTGCTAGGATTAAGGAGGAAATCAGTGATGACCATTCTGTAATAGGTCCAACAGAATGCAAAGCCTACACAGACATTTAATGAAATAAAGGTAACAGAAAAGATTTCGTGATGATACAATATTAAGGGAATGAGATGGAGACTTACACTATTGAGATTTGGTGGATAGGTGAATGGAAAATTTTGGAGGTTGAGTTAAGTTATTAAGAGGAGTATCGGATGAACACCCTTAGGCTTTAGCTGGAAAAATAAACCTTGATTAAAGGAAATTAAAATAAGTCGATTAAGCATGATAAAAGATATGGAAATGCTGTTAGAGTCAATAGTATAGCTAAGGATAGAATAATTTGGAGTAGGATATGAAGATAAGGTTATAAGGTGTGAGAAGGTAGTAGATGAGACCAGGCTCAAGATAATGTGGCTCCTAAGGTCTCATTAGGAAAAAAAAGTTATTTGGAAGGAATTTCTATGGACTGATAAAGTATTAGAACAAGTAAGTTAGGTGGTTTGACCCAAGAGAGCTTGACAGTTGAGGAACTAGAGTGGATTTATCAGCTAAACCTTAATAAGAAATGGATATATGGTATTGGAGGATTTAGGACTAAGGGATGACCAACCTGATAATGGTATATTTAATAAAGATTAGACTAAGGAATATAAAGTGAGATGGTCTATATGCTAGAAGTGGGGGAACCCATTAGTCAGTGATCTGAGAGTTGTTAGACTAAATCATCAGAGGTGCTTTACAAATTGACGATTAAGCAGAAGAGTTATAGAAAAGAAATTAGTATAGGTTTTGATTTAAAAGATTAAGTATAGAGGCGGAATAGAGATCGTTAAAGTAAGATAGTTTCACCAACCGATGAGACTATAAAGTTTTCTGGAGGGAATGAGTTACCACTATGTGATCAGTGGATCTAGTAGAAAGTGTGGTTAGGATAAAACCATGTGTAGTAAGGGTGAACAGATTGGAACCAAAGAAAATAAGAAAGAAAGGTACAAAGTATCAAGAGAGTAAAATCCCGGATAAGAGCTAATCAAGGTTAGCAATCCGGGCAACCATTATTAGAAGTGAGAGAAGTTGGGATTTGGATAAGTATAGTAAGTATAGTAAAAGCATTGATGTGACATATGAAAGGAAAAAAGTATTTAGAAATGAAAAGTCTTTGACAAAGTTGTAAATGCAGAAAGAGTTAGCATAGATCTAGGAGTTAGGAATAAGGGTAGAATGAGATTTCCTAGAATAAGATCTCTAAGTAGCAAACTGGATTGAAACCCTTGAGAATTTTTCTAGGAACAAAGAAGTGGGTTCCTACTATGTGGCGGAAGAACAGGTAAGGAGTATGATTTGGGAGAACAGTAAAGATGAATAATATCATTATCAGAAAGAAATATAGATTGAGACTAAAAGACAGTAAGAGAATGGACTTTTAGATAATAAGATGAGGTTGACAGTGATTAGGATGACCATTATGGGAAAATGAAGATTTTGATCTATCAGTATGAGACAAGGTGTTATACATGAAAAGATGAAGGATTTGGTCTAAATGGCAACAGTGTAAGATGAAAATATGAGGAGTGTTGGACTAAAAGATAAGTCTTGAGACAAACCATAATAACCTTTAGAATTAGAAGCAATAAATAAATACGAAAAAGGTTTATTATCTGGAGATATCGTATTTAGAGAAAATAGGAAAGACCAAGGACAATAAGGGATATGGATCGACCTAGTCATCATTGCCAGAAGTCAATTAGGAAAACGATTATCTGTAGGATAATTATCGGAGGTTAGGAAGAAATAATTTTTTCCCGGATGGACATAGGAGCAATTTAGTATGGTGATCGAATTAGATAAAGTCTAACTATAACGATTTTGGGTCCATTAGAAGGTTATGATCTAGGAGACAAAATCATCATGCTAATGATTGGTCCCACTTTTCTGGGAGACCCTTAAAAGTAATAAGCAAAAAAAAAATTCATTTCTCTCATTTCACACCCTTGTAGGTAAACTTCAACATTCTCTTTGAAGTTATTTTCTCTTAGCATGAGTAGTAATAGACTTGAGAGGATAAACCTCTGAATTCTAAAAACAATTAAGACACTAAGCATATGGGGTTAAGTTTTAAAGTTAAGATAGTATGAGTGTTTAAATCATATATTGAGTGAACATAGAGGAATATGTGAAGCATGATTTGGGCTTGACTAAGGATTAAGTAAGGAAATGCATAAAGTCCAGTTAGGAAGTAGTTAAATGTTAAGGTACGTGTTAGGTTAAGATTTCAGGAATTGAGTATAACCATATGTAAAGTCTGGGATGAGTAATACAGGAACTTGGAAGGATTAATTGAAAGGATTAGGAGGTTTAATTAAGTGTTAGAATATGGAATGGTTTAATAAATCTAGGTATTACAATGGAACTAGCATTCTTAATAGTTTCTATAGAATAAGCAAAAATGATTCTTTCTAGGGATTGGATTAGAAATTGTGTAATCAATAGATTAGTGAGAAGCAAAAAGAAAGATTTAGAAAAAGGATTGAAAAAAACCCGTTTATAGGAGGATGATATCAAGGACAGATATAGCACAGAATTGATGAACATAGGAAGTAAGATCTTTGAAGAAAAGTAAGAAAGGAAGATGGAGAATTAACTTTTTGAATATAGCCAAGCCTATATATACATACGATATAGAGTCTGGGATTAGAAATAGCAAAGTGTGGTTGAAGATGAAAGCATTTGAGAATATGACAAGACCGAAATGATATACAGCAGCCTTAGTGTAACCCTGATAAAAACTGGAAAGAGGAATTTAGACAAGTTATAAGTAAACCCCCTTAGTGTAGGTTGGTAAGCTATTAGGAAGACCAAACCGATTAGGATGAATCGATATTCAAAGAAGGTCAGGTGAAAAGCTAGTTAAGAGTATTAGGATAGTAGTCCTAGAGATATACCACCATTGAATTTTCGAGGACGAAAACTATTTAAGGGGGTAGTAATGTACATCCGTTTTTCAGAAAATAATATTTAAAGTACAGTTAGACGATGAATAAGCATTAGAAGTCCTAATTTGAAAGGAAATAGACTTAGATGTGTAATAGAAATGCTCAAAAGGACTAAAATACCTCTAAGAAGGATCTAGAAACCCCTAGAAATGTCTAGAACGAAAGAAATTATGAATATCTCCTTAGTCACGGTCGCGACGCGACTAAGAGTCGCGATCGCAGAAGATTCTGGAACCTTGTGGAGTCTTCAAAGTCGGTGGATCAGGAGCGTTGAGTCTCTGACATGTGTCCACGATCGCGACTCGATGGTCATTGAGTCTTGACACTATCGCGACGCAATGGACCTAATATGCTTATAAATAGCCTTTCACCCTCCACTTCCAACTCGCCCCAAATCCTTTTCTCTCTCTAGATTTCTCTCTGTAGGGACATATAATGAGTGAGTATGCTCTGTGCTTGCCTCTAATGAGGATCTGGCACATCAGAAAACCCTTAGTAAGTAATCCTTGAGATTAAGAAAGGGAGTGAGACTTAGAGGACCACTAAGGAGCAAGTATGCTCTGCACTTGCCTCGAGAGAGGATCTTGTGCATCAGAAATCCCTCAGTAAGTAATCCTCTGAGAGGGGATAAAGAGAGTGGCCTAGTAAGCTAGGTAGGAGTGCAAGTAGTAGGAGCGGCGAGGGAGCGAAGAGTGGCATGAACTGTAGCGGTCTTTTAAGCCAGGTATGGGAGATCTGAACCCTATCCACTAAGGGATTGTAGGATTAGAATAAGTGTATAAATAGGTGTAAGGTTACCCAAGCTCTACTAGAGGTTGATAGTAGCAGCACCTTAGGAGAAGGGTTGTGACTTGTGATAGCTGAGGACAGTTGTTAGAGGTCTATCAACTATAGGGATGATCTATTTATATCTATGGATGGATGTTGATTATTTTGATGTTTATTTATATGATTGCTCTACTATTGTGTGATTGTTAGTATACTATTGATGATATGTCAGTAGTTGGTCACTGAGCGACATTAGAGTTGACTCATGTGTGGATCGAGGATGGTTGATGCTTGATGTTATGTTAAATACAGATAGCTGTGTTGTATAGGATGGTTGTTCTGCTTATACTGATTGGATAATTAAGTTATTATAGTGTTGTGTGTGGGAATATGGCTAAGCTAATCAATTATAAAGAGTTGATAAGTGCAGGAATAAGACATTAAAGCTGGTTGAGATGATAGCCTGATAAGTGTTAAGATAATAAGCCGATGTGCTGAGCTGAAGAATAACGATGATAAACTGTAAAGGTGTTGAATAATAATTGGTCATAAGCATGTGCTGTAATCCACCGTCGTACGCATAGGCTGTATACGAGGCCAGGAGCCAGAGTGCGGGCATGATACAATCAGTACGGAGGACACGTCGGTCACGTCGGTCCTTGAGGATAAATTGGGTCTGGCTCTATTCCATAGGTGACGGATGTGTTGAATCAAGTGGATTCAGAAACATTAACCCTTAATTGTTTTGATGATAACAAATGATTAAGAGAACAATTTATTCTCTAATGTGTTTTGTTAGTGTGCAAAAGTTATTTTTACTCGGAGAAAGATATCTGAAAAGACTCAATGAAATCTTAAATTTCACTCATCTAAGTCTAGCATTGAGTCTTTGTTTGCAAGCTCTGCTCTGAAGTTAGTAAACTCTGTGAGTAGTCAACGTTCTGGTATGACCAGACTTGACTTGGTCAACTCTGTTTGGTCAGTCAACATTCTGGTGTATCAAGCTCTATCAAGACTAGCTCTGATCTTGGTCAACGCTTTGTTAGTAATCAACGCTCTGGTCGACCACATTCTATTTGGTCAACGCTCTGGTCTTCAGTCAACACAAAACAGACTTTGGTTAATCTGCTCTATGGAAGCCTTCATGTAATACTTCAAGACTCTCTGTTATGTGAAAGCCCACTGATTTCTACGCTAAAGAATTCAACTCTGTTTCAAGCTCACTCTGATGAAAAGTACTTAACTCTGGTGAATAGTATAGCTCTGTTACGAAACAGACTGAAGAGTATTTAAGGTCACTTCAAGTATTTAAGAGACCTCTTTTATGAAGTATTTTAATGTACGAGGTATCAATAGTTAAAAGGAATGTCAACGAATATATTCATTAAGGAAACTTGCTCTCGAAGTGTCCAATTTTCCAAAAGCTCACAAGAGACAAAGATTCTGATTTTTGTGTGCAGTGCCCAGTATGCTTTATACAGTCTGAAAAGCGACGTGACCTGCTAAAGCCACAAAAACGGGATCTGAGGTTTTGACCTAGGATGAAAAGAGATGTTATGTCACAACGACACTTTTCTCAACCCTAGCTATATATACCTTACTTCATCCACTGAAGTAGGTTAACGTTGAGGAACAAAACGACTGAAACGATGACTAAGTGATCATATGGTGGGTGCCTACAATCTTATCAAACTTCAAATCACTACTTTTCTGAGATAGTGAGCAGCCAAGAAATCTTCCAAGACTCTGAGATCACATTGAACAAAGCACTTAACTGTTTTATCCTTTCTATTTGAAAGTTATCTTTTGTGCTAAAGCTCTTCATTGTAAATTCTCTCTGTGAGAGTTATCTTTGTATTGTTCCAAAACTTTTTTTGAACATTGAATTTAGCCCAGTAGTGGCTGTATACCTTAGAGGCTTGACTGTACTAAGTCGTTCTAAGAAGTTGTGAGTATAGCCAATTTGGCAGTATTATACTCTCAAGTGTAATCATGTTGATTATAGTGGAGAAATCCTTCAAGTGTGTGAAAGGACTAGACGTAGCTATCAGGTGATAGTGAACTAGTATAAATCACTGTGTCACTCTCTTCTCTCTTCTCTTTACTTACTGCGTTGTTTTATTCCAAAGCTGTTTTGAAAAGGTTTTTCATAAACATTTATATTCAAAGAAAAGTTTTTTAAAACCCAATTCAAACCCCCTCCTTTCTTGTGTTTTTGCCACATTCAATTGGTACCAGAGCTCGGCCTCTTGGTTGAGCACTTAACAGTGTAAGAGGAAAAGATCTTATTCTTTATTCAAGGCAAGCAATGAAGCCGGTGGTCATGTTAATCGTCCTCTTTTGTTCACTGGAACAAACTTTGACTACTGGAAAGATAAACTTAAATCCTTCTTCGAGTCTCAACAACTCGAACTCTGGGATATGGTTCAACAACAATACACCAAACCAGTTGATTCCAAAGAAAATCCCATTCCTAGGGATAAATGGACAGAGGAGCATAAGAAAGCTTATCAACTACACCAGAAAGCAAGATATATCCTTATCTGTGCTATCTCAGAGAAAGAATATGAAAAACGCAGAAAGAATGATACTGCCAAGGAGATTTGGGACTAATTGGCTTTACCTTATAAGGGTACTTCCCAAGTGCAAGAAACCAAAGCTAATATCTTAGTTAGACAATATGAACTCTTCAAAATGGAAGAGAGTGAAAGCATTGAAACTATGTTTGGAAGATTCCAAACACTAGTTCATGGTCTAAAGGTTCTTAAGAAAAGCTATACCACTGCTGATCACGTTAAGAAAATCTTAAGAAGCCTGCCAAAGAAGTGGAGACCTAAGATCACTGCTATTCAGGAAGCAAAAGACTTGAATACTGTGGCAACCACACCAACAATTTAAATGGACGGAGCCGCCACCTAAGGTTTATTAAGGAAAACAATAGGAAAAACCATTTTAAAAAATAATTGTAGAAAATTGGTCTTGGAACCAAATTCGGGTTTAGGAGTTGATTACGCGCAGAGAAGGTATTATTAGCACCCCTACGACGCCCATTAAAAATGGTACCCTAAATTGTTTGAAAAAGATTTTTTTTGCCTAAAAAATTAATTCCCTTAATAAAATTTATTCATATTTATTTATTATAAAAATGTATTTCTAGAATAAATTACTATTCATTAACCACGAACAAAATTAGGACTTCAAAAAAAATGTTGTGGCCGAGACTTCTACTTTTATTTTATGAAATGATCCATTTTTGAAATAGGCAGTTATTGCCATTATTATTAATAAATAAATTATTAACATTATTGGACAAATCAAATCTTCTTAGAAAATAACCCTAGATTTAAAATTATGCATCTCTACTTTTATAGTGAAAACAAATAAACAGAATATATTCACTTTTAAACAAACAAACAACGTTTCGAATTTTTTTATTTTTTTTTAAATAAAATAAATTTGTCATCTTTCCCATCTTTAAGAAAAACAAAACAGTAACCCTGAAACCCTAATCCTAATTTGGGACATCACGGCTGCGCAGGGAGCAAGAAAGGCAAGATTAACAACAACAACAGAATAATAACAAATAAGCAAGGAGATGAAGAACAATTAATATTATGGGTTACAATTCTCAGTTTTACAACCCAAATAGGAATCTTAAACAAAAGAGGGAAAGGGAGAGATTGAACCTTGATATCCAATTCTTCAAATCCTTCGTTTAGAAAAAAAGGAAAGAAATTACATAAGTAAATGAAAGAACCCTAAAATTCTACATTTCTGAATTTTGTGCTCTCCCTCTCGTTTTTTACTCTTGGTGCCTTCTTTCTCTTTCTCTTCTGCTCGAATCCTCTTAGTCCAGAACCTACTCTCTCCTTTCATTCCTTCTCAGTCAGAACGCTCCCTCTTGATCGCTTTGTATGCTTCCCTTTTATAGGCCCAAAGCTGTGAAACAAACACAACAAATCAGTTCAAAATCAAAAAATAAAGATAGGAAAATAAGAGGAAAAATAGGGAACGAAAAACTCCCTTTTTGCGTCTAGGTTCGTGATTCCTCCGAATCTTTGCCTGATGCAATTCAAATAACAGAAGCATAAAAGAAGATTTGTTCGGTTTGAATGTGATTCTCAAGATTAGATCCGAAAGAAAGGGAAAGAAAATAGCGAATGTGAAGCTGAGAGAAGGGGAAGGAGGCCAATGATTTCGGGTTAGGTTTGAGATGGAGGGAGGTGGTGCGGCTGGACCTTCTAGGTTAGGTTTGAGAAGGAAGAGGGATGAAGATGAAAAAGATGGAAGAGAAGAGAAAGAAGTAAGGGTGTATAAAGAGGGACGCGAATCAGGGAGAGAATGGGGGTGGATGAGAGAAGGTACAGAGATTGCGATGTGGCGGCAGAATGAGGGAAAGATGAAGGGAAATTAGGGTTTAGGTTAAATTACGTTTGGGTCAAATTCTGGTGTGGAGTGTACTTGGGCCGCGGATTTAAGTGAACAGAGGGAGTGTGCACGGAGAAAAAAGGAGGGGTGCATGCAGTAAATGAAGAGAGGGGGCGCTGGAGGGCTACAAACAGAAAAGGTGGGGGGTGCACGAAGTAGATCTGCGCATGTAGAGGAGTTGAGGCACTGGGTTGGGCTGACAGGTTGTTTATTAACAAACTGCTAATTGCACCTTTAGTATTGCTACTTGCATCCTCCTTTCTTCAAAAAATATATTTATTTCTTTTCTTTTTTCTCTCTTTTATTCTTTCTTCTTTTTATTTATTGAGACTAAGATATCATTATTATTACTAATTTAATAAGCAAGGAAAACTAATTAAATAAAAATAAATAATAAAGCCCGGACAAAATTAGGGTACTACAAATACCTTGCGTCTTGAAGATCTCCTAAGTTCCTTGAGGGCTCATGAACTTGAGCTAGATGAAGAAGAACCTCCCAAGAAATCTAAGTCCATCACTTTGTAGTCTTCAAACAAAGCTTCTACCTCCAAGGCTCTCCAAGCTGAACTTGAAACTGACAAAGTTTCATCTGATGAGAGTAATGAAGACACAGACGATGAAATCTCCTTAATATCAAGGAAAATTCAACGTGTGATGAAAAGCAAAGAAAGGTTCAGAAAGAAGTTTCATAAGAAAGATTCAAAGGAGAAGGACTTTGAGGACAAAAGCCAAGTCACTTGCTACGAGTGCAAGAAGCCAGGACATTTCAAGTCAGAATATCCAAAACTTGAGAAACTATGGAAAAATGGTTTCAAAGGCATGAAGAAGAAGGGTCTCATGGCAACATGGGATGATTCTAATTCATCATCTGATGATGATGATGATGAGGAATAAGCTAACATGGCTCTCACGGCTACCATAGGGTCAGATAGTGAAGAAGAAGATGAAGAGGTAGATTCTAACACATCTTCTAATATTCAATTAGCTTTTGATGAATGTTAGATGAGTCTTCTAAACTCAACAATGAGTATAAATCTTTGAAAAAGAAGTTCTTAAATCTTTCAAAAGAATTTCAAATACTCACTGAGGAGAATGAGAAGCTCAGAACTGAAAACCACCGTTTGGTGAGTGACAGTTCCAACTGTAAGGAAAAGGTTGAATGTAACTCTTCAAAATATGAAGAGAGATTCCAAAGATTTCTTGCTGAATGTGTTACGCGAAGTAAACAAGCAAAACTAATTAAATAAAATTAAATTAATAAAGCCCGGACAAAATTAAGGTACTACAGCTGCCCCTCCTTAATTACATTTTTCTCGAAGGTCTTCGTGCATTCGTTATAAAAGGTAATTAAGGATAAAGGTCTCTAATTTTGTCCGAAACAAGTAGTTTGAGATTGCGAGATTGGTTCTCGACTTTGGTGGGAGATTCTAGGGTTGGTATCCTAGTGAATTCCCAATAAGGCATAGGTATGACTATGATTCCTTACAAAATTGGTGGGAGATTCCAGGTTCGATTTTCTGGCGAATTCCCAGTAAGGGATAGTTATGACTATGCCTCCTTACAAAATTGGTGAGGATTCTAGGTTCAGTTTCCTAGCGAATTTCCCGTAAGGCATATGTATGACTAGCCCTTACAAAAATGGGTGGGAGATTCCAGGTTCGATTTCCTGGCAAATTCCCGGTAAGGCATAGGTCTGGTTCCTAGATCTTACGAAATTGGTGAGAGATTCTAGGTTTGATTCCTAGTGAATTCTCAATAAGGCATAGGCTCGTTTCCTAGCTCTTGAGAAAATGGTGAGAGATTCTAGGTTTGATTCCTAGTGAATTCTTGGTAAGGCATAAGTTTTGGTTCCTAGCTCTTACAAAATGGATTAACTTCCCTGTTTGGGGAAAGTTTGGGGCGCGAGTTTCTTCGTCACTCGACACAAGTTCGGGTCAGATTCCCGGCAAAGGGTTAGTCAGGTTCCTAACTCTTGCTAAAAGGTACGGATTGGCTACCCTATTTTTGGCAAGATCCGCGATATGAGTTTCTCTGTCACTCAATATAGGTTTGGGTCAGATTCTCGGCAAGGCTTAGGTCAGAATCCTTACTCTTGCCAAGGCATGGACTGGTTTCCCTATTGCAGGTGAACATCTAGTGTACGAGCTTCTACGTCACTCGACACAGTTTGGGTTAGATTCCCGACAAGGTATAGGTCAGATTCCTAAATCTTGATAAAAGGTACGGATCGATTTCCATAATTGAGGAAGGCCCGAGATGTGGATCAGGTTCCCAACAAAAGGCTTAGGTCAGATTCCCAAGGTGATGGGTCAGATTCCCAGCAAGGTGTAGGACAGGTTCCTAACTCATGCTAATAGATTGAATAGGCTGAGTACTAGTTCTTACTGAGTAACAACAGACCAACTGTATGTAATATTTGAGAGGGTGGGTCAATGGACCCAAAAACTTTGATGGTCATACAGGATGCAATGAATGGTATGCCATGCATGAAATGAAATTTTTTTGTTTTTAGAGAAATGTTTTCTTTAAGATGGGTCGTGGACCCAAAAGTATTGATGATCATACAGGATGCAATGAATGGTATACCATACATGAATATTGTTTTGTTTCTTAGAGAAATGATTTTAAAGGTGGGTCGGGGACCCAAAAGTATTGATTGTTATGCAAGATGCAATGAATGGTATGATATGCATGAGAATTATTTTGCTTTGGAAGACCTTTTTTTTTTTTGAATCCCCTGAATCCCTTTGAAAACGCTACCTCTAGACTCGTGTGTGTTGGCTCGCCTATCCAAATGGTTGACTTTGCAATGCACCAGGTTGTCGTATTTGCCCCTTGATAGATCATCTTAAGGATCCTCAAATTCTCCTTTTCATGCTTTGAATGCTCCTAAGAGGATCAGACCGACTCCTTTTGATCCTCAGGTTCTTCAGTGTCCTTTTGGCCTTTGCCCAACCATGTGAGGAAGGATCATGTTAAGAGACAAACCACTTTGTGTAGCTCTACAACTGGAATGAAATCTTGAATGTGAAGCTTGTAGATGATGGGCACAACTTTTGCCCCTAGCCTCTTAGTTTCTGTTTAGATCTGTGAGATACAATCTGGGCTAACATGTTTGTGAATTTGACTCTTTTTGTCTAGGCCGCTCTTTGCGAGTTTTCAACCTAGCGGGTCGCTCTAACTTTTGCCTAGACCGCCCTTTCGGGTTTTCAGCCTAGCGAGCATTTTATTTATACTCTTTTTATTTTTGGTAAAGCAACTACATCGAGGAGTTTATATGGATTTTCTCTTTCAAAATCAAGTTTTGAGAAAATATGAGCAGTTTGACTTTGATCAAAATGGACTTTATTAGGGTTGTAACGTGTCCAAGGGTTAAGGGCTATGAAAGAAAGGATATTTCAGGCTCAAAAAGTATTTAAGGGTTTATGAAAACAAGGATCTTTAGTGCCAAGATGTACTTTGATGGTTGCTAGCACAATTGTCTTGTTTTGCTTTTGCATTTTTTACTCTTTTTTTTTGCAAGGGTCTTGATACATTGCATTTGATATTTATTTGCTTGCTTGCTTGCTTTTTTTTTAACAGACAAAATTTAATGGACTATTGTGCTAGCCTTCAATGTATGGGTGATCCTTGCTTAGGGTACTGGAAAGAAATTTATTTTTTAGGCTCAAAAGGGGTCGTAAGGGATAAATATTTTTTATATTTCTTAGATAGAGAAAAACGGCCAAACTTCATCTCAAAACCTTATTGCTCAAATTTTCACAAAAATTAATTTTTGATAATTGTGCATTTGCTTTACCATTTTATTTTATACTTTTCTTAACTACTTTTTTTTTATCCCGGATTGACCATGTATCAAGAAGGGAAGTTAAAAAAATTCAAATTGCATTTCCATTGATGTATTGAAAAGATGGGAACAAAGTGATGGGAACAAAGTGGGCCCTTCACAAGATATGCCACAGGGCTTCAGGCAAAGCGTAAAAACAAATGAAGGTTGTTTAAACAGGGCTATTCCTTAAAGTTTTACCACTTGGTGTTGATCAGAGCCCAACAATTCTCAATGGAGTAGCCCACTGCCCCAGTGCATGCCGTGATGAGCATCATTTGTATCTTCTTCCCTTTCTTGACCTATACTGCGCAATGGCTGTTGAGCTGCGAGGTTGCCAATCCTTCTGCTTGTTATCCCGACTTCCACTCTTTCTCCGATAACAACTAGGTCTGAGAAGCTTGAAGAGACATTTCCCATCATCAGATCTTAGAAGGGTTGTTGAAGTGTGTCAACGAACGTGGTAACCATCTCTTTCTCAGATAGCGGAGGTTCCACTTGGGCTGCAATCCCTCTCCATCTTTGGGCATACTCTTTGAAGCTTTCGTTGCCCCCTTTTTATCATGGTTTGCAACTGGTAGCGGTCAGGAGCCATGTCCATATTGTATTTATACTGTTTGATGAAAGCATTAGCCAAATCATTCCATGAGCTGATTTTACTCCGCTCTAACTGCATATACCAGTGTAGGGATGCCCTGGTAAGACTCTCTTGGAAGAAGTGGATTAGGAGCTTATCACTACTGGAGCAGGATGCCATCTTCCGGCAGTACATGATGAGGTGGCTTTTTGGACAAGTTAAACCTTCATACTTAGCGAACTCAGGAACTTTGAATTTTGGAGGAATTATCACGTCCAGGACCAAACATACTTCTGAAGCTTCGAACCCAATATAATTTGCCCCTTCAATTGCTTTTAGCCTATCTTCCACAATTTGGAGTCTCTCCTGATCTAGGGAGTCTCCTGATGGGCCATTGGAAGCCTCTCGATAATCATTAGTGTTGATGAAATGGTTCTTATCAAGGGACAATTTTGCATCTAAGTTCTGCAAGAGGTCTAATATCTTGTCCATCTTACCCTTGATTTGGTCGAGTTCTTCTCTCATCGCTTGCTGATTCTGTTCCAACAAGTCCATGAGTCTAGATTGGGCTCGAGTCCGGTAGGGATGCAGGGAAAGCTTATTTGTATCTATTTTTCTGTTGAGGGGGAAAAATGAGTTATGTTATGAGGATGCCATAATTATGCATGTCATGAATTTTTTTTTATGTACATTTTATGCAAAATAATATGATGGATAATGGAGAAATATTTTTCTATTACATTTTTTTATCTATTATTTTTATGCAAAAAGAATGCGATGGAAAAGAGAAAATATTCTTTTGTTTTTTTTAAAAGGATTTCTGAAAAATAATGGAATTTAAATGGATGAAGATAAAAAATGGGCCAAGTGCCCCTTGTGAGGTAGACCGGTAATTCCTAAGACTTTAGGTTATACGGCTTTGATCACATGGAAAACGAGACTCCTTCGGTGATATGGGCCGGTAGTTCCTTAGAACGGGTCTATGGCCTACATGAGTGTCTTTCCATTGGGTGGATTGAGGTACTAATCTAAAAAGGTTCCTAGAGCCAAGGGTCCAATTTTCGAATATTACCGCCAATAATAGGCAAACTATTAACGGGAGTTTTTTCTCAAATGGGGCCAACCTCTAGGTGAGGCCTTCGCAAGGACCCAACTGGCCATACGTCCAGCAGATGCTCACTACACAGCCTCTCCTAACTTAAAGTTTTTTCCGTTTTCAAACCCGGGTATAGGGTTCCACTCGTAATATGCAAAAAATGTGTTAAGTGAAGTGTGTGAAGGAGCAATAACCTAAAATACTACCCGCTGCAAAATAAATTAAACAAATACAAATATATACATGGTGACTATCCTAAGATTTATATATACATGTGAAACAAACATAATAAAGCAAAATTAAAACAAATAGATCAAAGATAAGAATAAAAGAAAGAAAAGGGAAATAAATCATATAATAGGTGTAGTACCCTAATTTTGTCTGGCCTTTTTTATTTTATTTTATTTTAACTTTTATTTTATTTTATTTATTTAGTAGTAGTAATAAATATAAATAATATTTTTGGTTTTGTAATAAAGGAGATAAAAAATAATAAAAGAAGAAAAATAAATGAAAGAGGAAATTTTTTTATTTGAAGGGGTATGCAGAAAATAAAACTGGTGGTGCAAATAGCATGCACCCACGCAGCCCACTAGCCCATCACTTTTACTCACACACCCCTCTTTTTTATCTCCCACACCCCTGCGTAGCCTAAACCTCACAGCCTCACACGGCCCATCACCTGCAGCCCAACCCGTTCCACCTAAAAATCTTTAACCCTAAAAACACTTCCCTCATACGCAGCTTCCTCCTCATTCCTTCCCTCATTCTTCCTTTTCTCTAGAAGCCTCTTCACGCGGCGCTCCACCATTCACGCAGCAAGCACACTCTCCCCCATTCACCTAGCCGCGGCCAACCCTAAGTCTCCTCATCCTCTCCATCTATCTCTTCTCTTCCTTCTCTCTAAACCTAAACCTCACGCAGCCAACCCACGCGGCGCTCACCACACCCTTTCTCATCCATCTCCATCCTCTTCATCTTCCCTCTAACCTAACCCTAACGCCGCACCAGCTCCACGCTTCCTCTCCCTAATCTTCCTCCAACATGCACATACTAACCCCATATCTCTTCTCTCCCTCCTTCCATAACCCTAGCCCTAAAATCTCTCAGAATCTACACCCATGATCTCGCCCTAAAATCTCTCAGATTTCCCAAATCCCACAAAAACAGAATCCAATCCACCACATCTCTATCAAACCGTGTCCAGATCTCCACGAGGATCTCAGATTTACGCGTGGAAAAAGGGAAGTTTCTGCTATTTTTTTGTCTTTTGTTATTTTTGTTTTGAAATCACCATTAATCTCTTTCTCTTTCTGATTCGCAGGTCTTGAAGGCTATAAAAGAAGGGAGAGATAGAGAAACGGAAGGAGGACCCCAGAGACGGAGAGCCAGAGAAAAAAGCTCTGGAGACCGAAAGCAAGAGTGACAGAGAGGCCGAGAGCAAGAAGGAGGACGAATAAAGCCAAGAAAAGGAAACTACTAACCTGTGAGGCTACCAAAAATTAAACACATTTAGTCTTAGGTTTTATCCCCTTCTCTGTATCTTTTTGATTTTCTGGGAACAGCATAACACCCAGGTTTTCTTTTCTTCCTTCTATTTTTCTCTGAATATGGCTATGTAAGGACTTGATTAATTGATTCTGCAATCTTTCTTAATTTCGTTCTTTTATTTGTGTAATTGTTGCTGTTGCTGTTATTGTCATTTTACTGCTATTGTCATTGCTGTTGTTAGCGTGACTGTTGTTGTTGTTGGTGGTGGTGTCAGTGCTCACGGTTTGGATCCTAATTAGGTTTAGGGTTTGGCCTTCCAAAGGGGTCAAACCCTAAATAAGGATTAATTTGTAAATATGTTATAGAAAGGGCTAAATTGTAAATATGTTATAAAAAGGACTAAACTGCAAATATGTGATAAATAAGGACTGGATTGTAAATATGTAATTAACAGGGGCATATGTGATTCTGTTTCATATATACGCGTTTTGGGGTTTGGTCTTCCAACGGGGCCAAACCCTAAATAGGGATTTATTTGTAATTTACTTTTTTTATTTTATAAATCATTGTAAATAAATAGGATATTGATAAGGGACTAAAAAATAAAATAGAAGTTTCTGAATTGGGTTTCCTCATTTAAGTATTTTTTTTTAAATAAATAAATAGTAACTTGTGAAATTAATTCTTATTTTCAGTTTGTATTTCAGTCTTATTAAAAAGAGATGAAATAATAATAAATACAATAAAAATGTTTTCTTTTTTTAATAATTTTTATTGGTTCTTTTTCTTACTATTTAAAAAATTTAATAAAGGGAATTAATTATTTAAGGCAAACAAATTTTTTAAAACAATTAAAAGGGTACCGTTTCTCAACGGGCGTTGTAAGGGTGCTAACACCTTCCTTATGCATAACCAACTCCCGAACTCAAACCTGGTACAAAGACCTTTTCTTTTTTTATTCAAAAATATTCAAAAATTAGGTTTTTCAATGTTTCCTATAAAAATAAAATATTGGTGGCGGCTCCATTTAAATTTCAGGGTGGTTGTCACAATAGGCAAACAAATTAATTCAAACAATTTTAAGGTCTAACTCTGTAAAGTCCTCAGTGGAGTCTTCAGTTGTGGCAACCACACCAAAAATTTAAATGGATGGAACCGCCACCTAAGGTTTATTAAGGAAAATAATAGGAAAAACCTTTTTAAAAAATAATTGTAGAAAATTGGTCTTGGAGCCAAATTCGGGTTTAGGAGTTGATTACGCGCAGAGAAGGTATTATTAGCACCCCTACGACGCCCATTAAAAATGCTACCCTAAATTGTTTGAAAAAGATTTTTTTGGCCTAAAAAATTAATTCCCTTAACAAAATTTATTCATATTTATTTATTATAAAAAAGGTATTTCTAGAATAAATTACTATTTATTAACCACGAACAAAATCAGGACTTCAAAAAAAATGTTGTGGCCGAGACTTCTACTTTTATTTTATGAAAAGATCCTTTTTTGAAATAGGCAGCTATTGCCATTATTATTAATAAATAAATTATTAACATTATTGGACAAATCAAATCTTCTTAGAAAATAACCCTAGATTTTAAATTATGCATCTCTACTTTTATAATGAAAACAAATAAACAGAATATATTCACTTTTAAACAAACAAACAGCGTTTCGACTTTTTTTTATTTTTTTAAATAAAATAAATTTGTTATCTTTCCCATCTTTAAGAAAAACAAAACAGTAACCCTGAAACCCTAATCCTAATTTGGGACATCGCGGCTGCGCAGGGAGCAAGAAAGGCAAGATTAACAACAACAACAACAACAGAATAATAACAAATAAGCAAGGAGATGAAGAATAATTAATATTATGGGTTACAATTCTCAGTTTTACAACCCAAATAGGAATCTTAAACAAAAGAGGGAAAGAGAGAGATAGAACCTTGATATCCAATTCTTCAAATCCTTCATTCAGAAAAAAAAGGAAAGAAATTACAGAAGTAAATGAAAGAACCCTAAAATTCTACATTTCTGAATTTTGTGCTCTTCCTCTCGTTTTTTAGTCTTGGTGCCTTCTTTCTCTTTCTCTTCTGCTCGAATCCTCTCAGTCCAGAACCTACTCTCTCCTTTCATTCCTTCTCAATCAGAACGCTCCCTCTTGATCGCTTTGTATGCTTCCCTTTTATAGGCCCAAAGCTACGAAACAAACACAACGAATCAGTTCAAAATCAAAAAATAAAGATAGAAAGATAAGAGGAAAAATAGGGAACGAAAAACTCCCTTTTTGCTCTAGGTTCGTGATTCCTCCGAATCTTTGCCTGATGCAATCCAAATAACAGAAGCATAAAACGAGATTGGTTCGATTTGAATGTGATTCTCAAGATTAGATCCGAAAGAAAGGGAAAGAAAATAGCGAATGTGAAGCCAAGAGAAGGGGAAGGAGTCCAATGATTTTGGGTTAGGTTTGAGATGGAGGGAGGTGGTGTGGCTGGAGCTTCTAGGTTAGGGTTTGAGAAGGAAGAGGGATGAAGATGAAAAAGATGGAAGAGAAGAGAAAGAAGTAAGGGTGTATAGAGAGGGATGAGAATCAGGGAGAGAATGCGGGTGGATGAGGGAGGAAAGAGAGAGGGCGATGTGGCGACAGAATGAGGGAAAGATGAAGGGAAATTAGGGTTTAGGGTAAATTAGGTTTGGGTCAAGTGCAGGGTGGAGTGGACTTGGGCCATGATTTAAGTGGCGAGAGGAGTGTCGGCGGAGAAAAAGGGAGGGGTGCGTGCAGTAAATGAAGAGAGGGGGCGTTGGAGGGCTGCAGACAGAAAAGGTCGGGGTGCGCGAAGTAGATCTGCGCATATAGAAGAGTTGGGGCGCTGGGCTGGGCTGACTGGTTGTTTATTAACAAACTGCTAATTGCACGTTTAGTATTGCTACTTGTATCCTCCTTTCTTCAAAAAATATATTTATTTCTTTTATTTTTTCTCTCTTTTATTCTTTCTTCTTTTTATTTATTGAGACCAAGATATCATTATTATTACTAATTTAATAAGCAAGCAAAACTAACTAAATAAAAATAAATAAATAAAGCCCAGACAAAATTAGGGTACTACAAATACCTTGCGTCTTGAAGATCTCCTAAGTTCCTTGAGGGCTCATGAACTTGAGCTAGATGAAGAAGAACCTCCCAAGAAATCTAAGTCTATTACTTTGAAGTCTACAAACAAAGCTTCTACCTCCAAGGCTCTCCATGCTGAACTTGAAACTGACAAAGTTTCATCTGATGAGAGTGATGAAGACACAGAAGATGAAATCTCCTTAATATCACGGAAAATTCAACGTATGATGAAAAGCAAAGAAAGGTTCAGAAAGAAGTTTCATAAGAAAGATTCAAAGGAGAAGGACTTCGAGGACAAAAGCCAAGTTACTTGCTACGAGTGCAAGAAGGCAGGACATTTCAAGTGAAAATGTCCACAACTTGAGAAACCAAGGAAAAATGGTTTCAAAGGCAAGAAGAAGAAGGGTCTTATGGTAACATGGGATGATTGTGATTCATCATCTGATGATGATGATGAGGAACAAGCTAACATGGCTCTCATAGCTACTATAGGGGCAGACAGTGAAGAAGAAGATGAAGAGGTAGATTCTAACACATCTTCTAATATTCAATTAGCTTTTCATGAACTGTTAGATGAGTCTTCTAAACTCAACAATGAGTATAAATCTTTGAAAAAGAAGTTCTTAAATCTTTCAAAAGAATTTCAAATACTCACTGAGGAGAATGAGAAGCTCAGAACTGAAAACTACCGTTTGGTGAGTGTCAGTTCCAACAGTAAGGAAAAGGTTGAATGTAACTCTTCAAAATATGAAGAGGGACTCCAAAGATTTCTTGCAGAATGTGTTATGCGAAGCAAACAAGCGTCTATGATTTGGGGTGTAAGCCAAAATGGTAAAAGGTCTTGGCTACAAACCAGAGGAGCCCACTTTTCAAAATACACATTTGAAAACCAAAGATACTAATGATGATAGTGATTATTTACTTTGTACTTTCTGCAATAAGAATGGACACATTAGAAGTACATGTTATGACTGAAAAACAAGGAGGACAAGTTTCCTTCTAGAACTAACAAAAGAGGACCCAAAAAGATTTGGGTACCTAAGGATAAAATTATTTATGTTGCAGAATTTCTTAGCAACAGAGTTGAGACACTAGTCTTGGTACTTGGGCAATGGGTGCTCACGTCACAGGATGAGAGAAAAGCGTAGATTCCAAGAACTCTAACTTAAGGAGAGTGGCAATGTTGGTTTCGGAGGAAACCAGAAAGGTAAAATCATTGGAAGTGGAAAAGTTGGTGAGAAATTTCTACCTTCTATTGATAATGTCTTATTGGTTGATGGTCTGAAACATAATCTACTAAATGTAAGTCAATTATGCGATAGTGGTTATGATGTTGGCTTTAGTGATAATGCGTGTATAGTCAAAAGTAAAAAGGATGGATCCATTTTCTTTAAAGCAAAGAAAAAGAACAATATTTATAAAATAAAACTTTCAGAGTTGGCAAATCAAAATGTAAAATGCTTTTTGTCAGTTGATGAAGAGCAATGGACTTGGCACAAAAGATTGGATCATGCCAGCTTGAGGTTAATCTCAAAGCTTAACAAGAAAGAACTTGTTAGAGGACTACCAAATCTTAGGTATCAATCTGATGCTCTTTGTGAAGCTTGTTAAAAAGGGAAACAAACAAAATCTTCTTTTGAATCCAAAAACATTGTTTCCACCTCAAGGCCACTTGAGCTTTTGCATTTAGATTTATTTGGACCAACTAGAATATCATCTCTGTCTGGAAAGAAATATGGTCTTGTTATTGTTGATGACTATACTAGATGGACATGGGTAAAATTCTTAGCTCACAAGGATGAGTCATTTACAGTATTTTCTGTTTTCTGCAAACAAGTGCAAAATGAAAAAGGTTTTTGTATTACAACTATTAGAAGTGATCATGGTGGAGAATTTGAAAATGAATCCTTTCAAAACTTCTGTGAAGAGAATGGCATCTCTCACAATTTTTCATCCCCTAGAACACCACAATGAAATGGTGTTGTAGAAGGAAAAATAAATCTTTGTAAGAAATGGCCAGAACCATGATTCACGAAACTAAGATTGCAAAGCACTTTTGGGCAGAAGCAGTAAATATTGCATGTTACATTCAAAATAGAATCTATATTAAACCTATTTTGAATAAGACTCCCTATAAATTGTAGAAAGGATGAAAACCCAACTTTTCGTATTTTCACCAATTCGGGTGTGACTGCTTTGTTCTCAATACAAAAGACAGTCTTGGAAAATTTGATTCAAAATCACACAAAGCTATCTTTTTGAGATATTCTGTACGGTCCAAAGCTTACAGAATATACAACAAAGAAACATTAATCGTTGATCAGTCTATGCATGTGAGATTTGATGATAAAAAGCCTAACAATGACACGTCAGAGCTAAATGAAGTCTTTGCAGACTTACAGATAAGCAAGGAAATAGAAGTAAAAGTCACAGGTGCTGACTCTGATCCTGTCTCTTGTGTTGACTCCAGTGATAAAAATGAGACAACAACAGATTGGAAGTTCAAACCTCATCACCCAAGGGACCAAATCATTGGTGAACCAAGTGATAGAATTAGAACTAGATCTTCACTCAGAGAACACTCTGATCTGGCTTTACTTTTAGAGATAGAGCCCAAAACAATTGATGAAGTTCTAACTGATGATGGGTGGATCATTGCTATGCAAGAAGAGCTCAATCAATTTCAAAGGAATGATGTGTGGAAGCTTGTGCCTCCTCCAGAGGATAAACAAGCCATAGGAACCAAGTGGGTTTTCAGAAACAAACTTGATGAGGATGGCAAAGTGGCAAGAAACAAGGCTAGACTTGTTGCTCAAGGATACTCGCGAGAGGAAGGTATAGATTATACTGAAACCTTTGCTCCTGTAGCTAGACTTGAAGCTATTAGGATACTATTATCATTTGCTGCACGTCATGGCATTATTTAATATCAAATGGATGTGAAAAGCGCATTTTTAGATGGTTTTATAAGTGAGGAAGTGTTTGTAAAACAACCACTTGGATTTCAAGATATTGCTTATCCAGAGTATGTCTTCAAACATAAAAAGGCTCTTTATGGTCTTAAGCAAGCTCCAAGAGCTTGGTATGACAGATTAAGTTCCTTTTTAATGTCAAATAGTTTTGAAAGAGGACAGGTGGACACTACACTCTTTAGAAAATCATCTAAAAAGCATTTTATCATAGTTCAAATATATGTTGATGATATTATCTTTGGTGCTACTAATGAATCTCTTTGTGAGGAATTCTCTAAGCTTATGCAGAATGAGTTTGAAATGAGTATGATGGGAGAATTAAAGTTCTTCCTTGGTATTTAAATCAAGCAATGTCAAAATGGAACTTATATCCATCAGACTAAATATGTGAAAGAACTCCTAAAGAAATTCAAGCTTGAGGAAACTAAACCTATGAGCACACCAATGCATCCAACATGTGTTCTCGGTAAAGATGAATCAAGTAAAAAGGTAGATCAAAAGGTATATAGAGGTATGATTGGTTCACTCCTTTATCTTACTACCTCAAGGCCTGATATTATGTTTAGTGTGTGCTTATGTGCAAGATCCTAATCTGATCCTAGAGAATCTTACTTAACTGCGGTTAAGAGGATTTTTAGGTATCTCAAAGGAACCACTAACCTTGGTCTACTTTATAAGAATTCAAAAAATTACAAGTTAGTAGGTTTCTGTGATGTTGACTTTGCTGGAGACAGAATTGAAAGAAAAAGCACTAGTGGTGGCTGCCAATTCCTTGGAGCAAACCTTGTCTCTTGGTCCAGTAAAAGGCAAAGCACAATTGCATTATCAACAGCAAAAGCTGAGTATATATCTGTAGCAAGCTGTAGCTCACAACTCTTATGGATGAAGTATCAACTTGAGGACTACCAGATTAAAGAGAGTAAAATTCCTATATACTGTGATAATACCTCTGCAATATGTTTGACTAAAAATCCTATCTTGCATTCATGAGCTAAACATATTGAAATTAAACATCATTTCATTAGAGACTATGTTCAGAAAGGGATACTTGAAATCAAATTTATTGATACTGACCATCAATGGGCAGATATCTTTACAAAACCCCTTGTTGAAGATAGATTCAACTTTATAAGAAAGAATTTGAATTTTCATCTTATAAAGGAATGAGTGGTTAATTTGGATATAGTTGACTCTGTTTGACTATATGCCTCTATTTGACTATATACCTCTCGGTTTGACTCTATGTCTCTGTTTCGATGTTTGACTCTGTTATGTTACATGCGCCTCTGTTGTCCACACGCGCTTTGTTTGTCACATGTGCCTCTGTCTTGGTACATGTGCCTCTGTTTGAGATACATGACTTTGTCTGTATGTTAGCTCTGTTTATTACTGTATTAATTTTATTAATGATTTATTGTTATTTATTATTAACTGTTCATATTCATGGATCTGTTGCATTTATTCACAAAGTTGCCTCTGGGAATCTTTGTATACACGTGTCTCTTTGAGACTGATTGATGCATTAGTGGCTAGTATTTACTCTTATTAACGCTTTTACTGCACAAGGACAGTTTTACTGCGCCTCTTTATTTTTGGGTGTGGCACGTTTCTTTTTGGAAATGACCAATTATTTAATTATTTATTTTTGAAAACTGGTAAAGGTTGTTTGCCTTCTACACACTTAATTCCCACTCACTCACTCACTTCACCCACTACCCACACTATCTCTCAGAGAAGCCAACATGTTTTTGAACCCTACAACCCCTTTGTCTTCTACTTGCTCTCTGCAACTCTCTGTGTCTCTACAATGGCCACTCAACAACAACAACAACAAGCAGTTCAAGGTTTTGAGGAGGAGCCTAGAGTTACCTTGTTGAACTTATAACCACATGAGCTGAAGGTGTTGGTGGAACACCAAGTGAACTTTGAAAATCTGGCTCGTGAAGGGTACACTTTCAGAGATGATTTCGTTGAAATGGGTATCATGGACTTCTTTCTTATGGACAACTAACCAGTGTATGAAAACCTGGTTAAAGAGTTCTGGTTGTTCGCGTGGACTAAGGAAAGGACCGTTCACAGCTATGTACAAGGAAGGCACATAGTCATTACTCAGGACATGATTGCTGATATCACTGGTTGCCCTAATGATGGAGCTATTGTCGTGGATTGTTGGGAACAAGATGTTGGCGGCTGGGGCGTTGTCAATGACACAATTTATGAGAAGTCTGCTGGAACCAAGGCAGTGGATATGAAGAACAGATTCAGGGTGCTGTTCAGAATTATCATGAATTGTTTGGTGCCCAAGTTTGGATCTGTGGACAGTGTAAGCAGCAACCCCAAGTTCATAATGTGGCATTATGAACTCAAGTCAAGGATCAACCTCCCGAGCCTTGTCTTTAATCAATTGTGTAGGGATGTTATGTATTCCAGAAAAGGAAAGAATGCGAACATTCCCTATGGAAGACTGCTCTCTGCCATTATGCATAATCAAGGGTTTATTAAGCATCTTCAAGGGCTTAATACTGAGGAAGTTGGACTTACTTTGAAAACAATGGCGGTACCCACATTCTCCAGTGCGAATCTGAAAAGGATGAGACTTCTTTCAAAAGAAGTAGTTGCTGAGATACAATGGGAAAAAGAAGGTGGAAGGAAAGTAGTAAGAAAATGAAAGAAGAAAGCGGTTGACTCTAGAACTACAGTGCCTACCAGAAGGATCACTAGAAGCACCGGGATTCACATAGCTTCTGAACCCTCTCAGTTTGTGCATCTAGTGAGACCTGCCTTCATGAACTCTGATACTCCAGAAGAAATAGAGGAGAAGAAAGATGAGATTGCTGAAATGATTGCCAAGTGCATGGAGGATAGCTACCAGTATCATCTAAAACTCAAAGAAGACAGACTTAAGGGTAACGCCTCTTCTGCTGCGACAACAACCACTTCTACATTAAAAACTCCATCTGCTGCACCTGCTGAGAAACAGAAACTGAAGAGAATCACCAAGGTTGCTCACCTCCCTGCAGCAAAGAGAACCAAGGTACTAGATAAAGTCTGTGATTTATATGATACTGTGTATCAAACTGGTTCTGCTGCCACTGGTTCTACTGTTTTAGAACCTGTTTCATCAAACCCTGTTCCTCCTCCACAAATTCCTAAACCTACACCTAGACCCATTCCTTCACCAAAATCGTCACAACCCATACCTTCACAACCTAACCCTCTAAAGAAACCCTCAGTTTCTAAATTACCCACACCTCCTTCACTCTTTGATACTTCTGACTCTTCTGATGATGAAGATGATGATGTACCTTTGAGACCTAGACAACGACCACAACCCCAAGTTCAATTTCCTTACATTGAACCACTTGGGGTTGAGCTTCCTAATACCCCCAAACCTGCATCACCACCTAGACCACAATCACCTCCCTCAGTTCAACCTGACCTTAACTTACCCCTTCAACCCGAACCCACACTTGAACCAGAAACAGATCATGAACCCTCTATCCAGAAACCTTTCTTTCCTGAACCTGAGTCTGTTTTGACCATTAAGGCCCAACCCCTCAAAATGTTGAAACCCGTACCTAATCTCACCTTCAGACTCCCAATTTTGGTACCTTTCCTGCCTCATTTCATATCTCTACCTCACTCACCACTCTTGACAGAACTTGGGTTTGTTGAAGAACCCTTTGAGGAAGATGAAATAGATCTTATTGTAGCAATTGCCTCTGAGGTAATTCAGGATCTTCCCTTGGAATATGATAATGATGATGTAACCATCGTTGAGCCTCCAACTGGTCCCCTTGTTCCATTTGGGTCTGAGCCACAGGAATCAAGAAGTGTGCCTGCACATTTTTCACATCTGGTTGCCAGTTTTGAGGTTCTCAAAGCTGAGAGATACTATGAGCATCGGTTCTGGAGTTTCTATGGAGAAGAAAGAATTGATGAAGTTCTTTCTGATCTAGCTCGAGAGGATAGGTATGAGAATTAGATAATTGTGCATAACTGGTTTGAAAGGCACAAATTGGAACAACTTGAAAGGAATAGGAGATGGCATGCTGCTCCTAAATGGAAAGTTCCTCCAAAGCAAATAGTCATTGTTGTTTGGGAACCAGAGCCTGCCCCCATACTCCTCCTACCTCCTCCTCCTCCACGAGAATCGGTCACACCTTCTCCTGCTGCTACTGCAATGGTTGCTCAACAAACTTCCTCAGGGTCTGGATCTGCCTCTGCCTCTACAAGTCTATGATAGGCTTGTTGATGACAGCAAGAAATTTTCAAGGTTTATGGAAGCCACTGAAAGGCATTTTGAAGCATCTGACAGAAGGCATGATATGCTGGCTGATCTGCTGCAAGAGATTCTGGCCAAATTGGACATGCCATAGACAACCTTAGGCTTTTCACTTTTCTGTTTCAGCCTCTTATTTTTTTTCTAACCTTTTGTATTTTAACTTTATCAGTGAATGAAATCAATTTTTGGCACTTACAGTTTTCTTTATCTTTCTTATATTGTCTTGACTATGATATTCTTTATTTTTGTCCTAACCTTTTTGTATGATGACAAAAGGGGGAGAAGAATATAGAGAGTATAGAGTAATTGATGAACCTAATGTATCAACCAAGTGTCATCATGCATTGCATTTAGTAAATTACTTGCTCCGAAAGTTGTATTAATTTTTGCAAGTTCTGATACTATATTAACTGCTCTGATAGTGTGTTGAATATGCTCTGATACAATACATCCTTTTGATGCATATTTTACACTTACAAAATATTTATATGTGCTTAGTTCAGGGGGAGCCTCTGAAATTATATTAAATAAATATTTTTCTAAAGAAAAATTGTTCATCAATATATGTATTTGTCATCATCAAAAAAGGGGAGATTGTTGATCAAGTGGATTCAGAAACAGTGACCCTTAATTGTTTTGATGATAACAAATGATTAAGAGAACAATTTATTCTCTAATGTGTTTTGTTAGTGTGCAGAAGTTATTTTTACTCCTAGAAAGATATCTCAAAAGACTCACTGAAATCTTAAATTTCACTCATCTAAGTCTAGCATTGAGTCTTTGTTTGCAAGCTCTGCTATGAAGTTGGTAAACTCTGTGAGTAGTCAACATTCTGGTAAGACCATACTTGACTTGGTCAACTCTGTTTGGTCAGTCATCATTCTAGTGTATCAAGCTCTATGAAGACTAGCTCTGATCTTGGTCAACGATCTGTTAGCGATCAACGCTCTGGTAGACCACATTCTGTTGTGACCATATTCTGTTTGGTCAATGCTCTGGTCTTCAGTCAACACAAAACAGACTTTGGTTAATCTGCTCTATGGAAGTCTTCATGCAATACTTCAAGACTCTCTGTTATGTGAAAGCCCACTAATTTCTATGCTGAAGAATTCAACTCTATTTCAAGCTCACTTTGATGAACAATACTTAACTCTGGTGAACAGTGTAGCTCTGTTACGAAACAGACTGAAGAGTATTTAAGGTCACTTCAAGTATTTAAGAGACCTCTTTTATGAAGTATTTTAATGTGCGAGGTATCAATAGCTAAAGGGAATGTCAACAAATATATTCATCAAAGAAACTTGCTCTCGAAGGGTTCAATTTTCAAAAAGCTCACAAGAGACAAAGATTTTGAATTTTGTGTGCAGTGCCCAGTATGCTTTATACAGTCTGGAAAGCGATGTGACCTACTAAAGCCACAAAAACGGGATCTGAGGTTTTGACGTAGGATGAAAAAAGACGTTATGTCACAACGACACTTTTCTCAACCCTAGCTATATATACCTTACTTCATCCACTGAAGTAGGTTAACATTGAGGAACAAAATGATTGAAATGAATACTAAGTGATCATACGGTGGACGCCTACAATCTTAACAAACTTCAAATCACTACTTTTATGAGACAGTAAGCAACCAAGAAATCTTCCAAGTCTCTGAGATCACATTGAACAAAGCACTTAACTGTTTTATCCTTTCTATTTGAAAGTTAACTTTTGTGCTAAAGCTCTTCATTGTAAATTCTCTCTGTGAGAGTTATCTTTGTATTGTTCCAAAACTCTTTTTGAACATCGTATTTAGCCCAGTAGTGGCTGTATACCTTAGAGGCTTGACTGTACTAAGTCATTCTAAGAAGTTGTGATTATAGTCAGTTTGGCAGTATTATACTCTCAAGTGTAATCAGGTTGATTATAGTGGAGGAATCCTTCAAATGTGTAAAGGGACTAGACGTAGCTATCAGGTGATAGTGAACTAGTATAAATCACTGTGTCACTCTCTTCTCTCTTCTCTTTACTTACTGCAATGTTTTATTCCAAAGCTGTTTTGGAAAGATTTTTCATAAACATTTATATTCAAATAAAAGTTTTTTAAAACCCAATTCAAACCTCCATTTCTTGTGTTTTTACCACGTTCAGGATGGCTCGCGACCAGCTTTTTAGAGATCGATATCAAGATATCAGAATGCACTACGATTTATATGGCCAGCTTTTTAGAGATCGATACCAAGAATTGAGGGAGTCGTTGCTAGGTGTAACTAGTACCTCCTTTTGTGACAAGTGGATGTCCTTACCAGACATGGGTTATGTAATAGCAACAAAATATAAATTGATTCTAGTCTCTTTGAATGTCTGCACTCAGACGTGTTGAACATTTTCCCTCTTAGGGGCATGTGTCACCCAACTCAGTCAAGTAACCCTGTAATTTGAAGTCTAGGTGTCCGTTGCCTAATGTCGCTCCTAGTTGGCGTCAAAATTGTTATCCTGAGCCTCATTCATGGGCAACACTGTATGCTGCTCGATTGTAGGAATGGTTTACATTATTTCCACCGTTGCGTCAGAATACACCACAGGATCCAGATGATCGCATACACTTGGACGACGATTGATTACATTGTAATGATCTGTAGTAAGCTTTATTATTTTTAAATGTGCGTGCTTTGTTATTTATGGTGTTGTCGTTTGCTAATGTCTGTGGGCCATAAGGAATCAATTCCTTTTTGTCCTTGCAGTTGAAAAATATCAGCGGACGATATGCGACCAACGCTTTTAATGGTCCAGATCGCGTCAGACTTTTATTTATGGTGTTGTCTTTTGTTGTTGAACGAGTCGTTTCATTTAGTTAATAATTCATGTTTTGCTTATAAGGATGAAACAACGAAATAATAACTTAAATAACGATTAAACACAAAAAAAAAACATGTGCAAATATTACAAAAACAAAATGTAAATATAACAACAAAAGATGTCCAAATATAACAAAAAAACATAACAAATATAAAAAATCCTAGCGTCTCCTATGTTGACGCTTCGTCCCAAATGTGGATGTCTCCATCCCACCCTGCGCTATCTGTAGTGCCTGAGCAATATACTTAGCAAGCCTAGCGGGGTCCATCAGGATCTGCTTATCCTCATACATCGTATGGAGAATGTCGGTGACTGAGTTCAGCCTCTCCATCATATCATAATAACTCGCCTGCAAATTACAACAAGACATCAGAGGAAATAAAAAAATACAAAAAATACATAATTTATATCTAAACACTTACACAATCGGCTTCAGGCCCAGTCTTAGGAGCAGCCTCTACGACCGAATTTATCAGAAGTGGATGCGACATCCTGCGATACCACTGGATGTATCTCTCAGTGCACTCCGCTGGATGAGAGGCCACGTCTAGTGGGACAGTTGAAAGAATAGAGTACAGAGGAAAAGATATCCACGCATCTGTAATTTCCTCAGTTGTGGGACGAAGTGGTGGCGGCCAGGGAATGTCCTGGATATAACCGAACTATCTGACTACCCTCTCAGGCAGGTACGACACTATGAACGAAGCACAACGGATGTACCCTGAAAACAGGGATGCGGGATGAGGCTGCATCCTGCGTGTAGTCCATGGGTACCAACAAACATCATCAGGTGTCAACGCATCCAGTGCTCTCCTGATGGGCTCCACCTGTCTATTTCCCCTAATAGGCGACCACCTCATGGCTCTTGCCATGCCCTCGGTTAAGCCAACATCCTTCCGGGGGCAGATAGTAGGGAAATACTCATATATTCATGCCTGTGATAGCAATAACGAATCAACCACCATACCAATATTTTAAATAAATAATTGTTTACAAAAATAGGCTACATACCTAAAAAAGTGTCATATATCCGCCAATCTACTTAGTGTCATACAGACTAGTATCGCCAAGATATCCGTACAACACAGATAGTGCAGCATTAGCCCATGACACCCTACCAACCTCTTGCAAGTCACATACCAAGTCCAGGTACTTGACGTTAATGTATATATGGCTCTTGTCTGCCAAAATGGTACAGGCCAGCAACAACATTATAAAGGCCCTGGCTACATAGTCCCACTCTCTGTCGTTCCTTGTATTCCTTCGCCTATGTACACCCCAACAATGTCTGTAAGTAAGATATGGCAATGTCCACATCCATCACTGGGGCTACAGAGAAAGAGCCGCTGACAGTAAGGCTTAGGACGGTAAGATACATCATCAAGCGTGATGGTCATCTCGCCAAATGACAGATGGAAGGTGCTCGTCTCCCGGTGCCACCTCTCAGCAAAAACAGACAATAAGGCCTTGTCAACCATCCTGAAGTTGTAGTACATCAAGGATGTCAGCCTGGCTCGCCTGACTACCTCTGCTACCTGGCGAGGCGTTGGTATACGGCTCCCCAACCATTTCTATAACTTTAGGCCATGGGCGGCCACCTTAAGCGCATCACGATCCTGCACACAAATAAACTTTGTCAACATCATTTATCGTACAAAAAAATAAACATTTGATCAAAATTCAAACAACAACCAGATATATACCTGCCCCTGCTATATCTGATAGGCAACGTGATGCTCAAAGTCTGGTCTCTAGCTACATCCTCTGGGACCTCGTCTGCAATATGAGGTACCTCATCTTGAGCTTCCACATGCTCGTCGTGAGGCTGTCTGTCATCAACACGCCTCCTACGCTCAAAGGCAGTAGAAGGCAGTCGCACTCTATGAGGTGGTGCACTGGCAGAACTGGAAGCTCCTCCTCTCGTCCTAGGCATATCTGAAACCATAAAAAATATCCAAATAATTAGTAATACAAATTAAAAAAATTAAGATACCTTATTTTAAATATATCAAATAAATATATTTTTTATTTAAACAAATAAATAAATTTATTTATATAAATAAATTATATTAAAATTCATTAAAAAATAATAAAAAAAACACACATCATACCGAAAATTCACAATTTTCGGAACATATATTGTATACCAGAAATTGTGAATTTCCAGTATAAACTAAAAAAATTACATACCAGAAATTCGTAATTTCCTGTAGGAATGTGAAAATCCAATCATACCGGAAATTCCAATTTTCGATATACAAAAATGGCATACCAAAAATTGGAATTTCTGAAACAAAATTCAGAACGCAAAAAAAAAAAAAAAACATACCAGAAATTTGAATTTCCAGTACAACTGCAGTGTCTTAGTTTGTGATTTTGGAATTTCTGGAATGTGTGAGAAGAGTAAATGAAAACTAATATTTTGTTATTTTTGGTAGGGGTATTTTGTGAAATTGGTAAATTTGGGTAGTATACTCAATAGGTGGGGGTGCATTTATTATGGGCCATTTCGGCCAATGATGTTGATAGTTGCACTAGTGCAAAAACTACCTTTAATCGCGGTTTTTTTGGACTTTTAACGCCGGTTTTCAATCCGGCGTCAATGCTTCCGACGTTGTAAGTGTAAACATGTAACGCCGGTTTTTAAACCGCGGTTATAAGTAAGTTTTAATCGCGGTTTTTAACAAAACCGGCGTTAAATCCTGACGTAAAAGGACCAAAAAAATTGAAAAAACGAAAAAAATACTTATAACCGCGGTTGTTTAGGAAAACCGGCGCCGTAGGTCACTTTTAACCGCGGTTTTTTAACAAAACCGGCGCCGTATGTCACTTTGAAAATATGAAATAAAAAAAAGTTATAACTGCGGTTTTTTATTGAAAACCGACGTCGTAGGTCACTTTTGACCGCGGTTTTATAACAAAACCGGCGCCGTATGTCACTTTGAAAATTTGAAAAAACGAAAAAACAGTTTTAACCACGGTTTTTCGGAAAATCGGCGCCGTAGGTCACTTTTAACCACGGTTTTTTAACAAAACCGGCGCCGTATGTCACTTTGAAAATATGAAATAAAAAAAAGTTATAACCGTGGTTTTTAGTGAAAACCGACGCCGTAGGTCACTTTTGACCGCGGTTTTATAACAAAACCGGCGCCGTATGTCACTTTGAAAATTTGAAAAAACGAAAAAACAGTTTTAATCATGCGGTTTTGAAACCGACGTCGTAGGTCGCTTAACCGCGGTTTTTAGGAAAACCGGCCAGTAGGTATAATTTTTTTTTTATACATTTTTAAATTTCAGGTACCAGGATATAAACAATATCCACGGAATTCACAAACATAATCGGTCAAAAGATTTATCCACACGGGATATATACAATATTCACAAACAGAATTCACAAAACATAACTTCCAAAACAAATAAAGGCATTGATCCACAAAGGCATAACACATGATACATTTTTCCACAAAGGCATTGAAGGATGTAAACTATGAAGAGCAATTAAAGGCAAAACAATTATCTAACATAAGCAATAGTACAAAAACAATTCATTCAAATTTTATCGCACCATGTCATTTTTTTGTATTGCTTTTCTTGTTCAAGGCGTCTTGGTGGTTACGGGTTTAGATTTTGCTCCTCAATCTTAGTCACAAAAAAGCGTGCCCAAGTTTTTCGAATCTCAACAATTTCTTCAGGACTGTATGGGTTACAACCATCGAATAACTACAAGTTCAATTCAAAAAAGATCTAATTAACTAACTTAAAATATTGTAAGGTATAAAAAAGATCAATTAACAAGTTAAGAAATGTTTTATTACCAAATCCCATCCAGATGTAATCCTCATTGTGACAATGGACAACATGGTCTTCATGACATAGTAGCCACACGCCCATGAGTTGTCTTGGTGAGGCCCCAACAAATGACAATATAAATTACTACAAATTATGTATACACGTAACTAATACGCCTTTTAATACGTAAATATCATATAAAGACAACCTACTTACCATGAGTATGTTCCAATTAGGCTTCTTTTCTTGTCCCAGACCTTTTTTACTATTATAATCCACCATAGCTCTGATAAAATAATATAAGTTATATATATAAGATAAATACATATATGACATCACAAGTATGACAACTAAATTAAAAGTTTACGCCTCAAGTACACGCTTAATCAGAGGCTTGGCCTTTGATGAAGTGAGCATATCCAGCACAATGAGATTATGTTTAGGACAAATGACAATCAGCGCCAATGATTGCTAGGTAACAACAATAAATGTATATTAGAAACACATAAAGAAAAAGCATTATGCTATGAATAAAAGTGTACTCACTTGTGCACGTGCGGTCCTAAGAAAACATCTTTGTCCTGCTGAATTAGCTTATCCAGTATGTAAGCTTGAACAGAGTCATTAGGCTGTTTTGGGTTGAGCTTGACAACCATCAACGTTGGATCCAAGAATCCATATACATCACGATGTTGTTCTGAATACATATACGATGCAGATACCTAGGAGTTGAAACAAAATAATGTTAATTATATATAATTGATACAAAGGAGTTAAAAATATACAAATATGTTAATTAATACTTACGATGACCATAATTGCAAGTGTTGATTGGCAAGCCAGAATTCATCACCGAGCGACAGGTCCGTTAAGTCCTTCGCGAAAATGTAAAAAATTGGAAGATCATCATGCTCTAAGGTAATCCCAACTTGTCCATTGGGAAGATCAAAAGCCATGTGACCAATGCGTCTTAAAATGTCATCGTTAGGATCCTCCTCATTTTCTGGCGAACAACTATCCTTGGTGCTGACATGCGCAGTGGCTTTAGGAGAAGGCACTATATTCTGAGTTAGTTGGGCTTCCACATCTGACTTGAACTGGGATTTGTAAGCTTCAAACTTAGCTTCAAACATTTGACTAAGGTCCTGCATGATCTGATGTCTCATGGCATCCACGTCCACTTGCTTTGACTGACTGCGTGAAATTCCTCCGAAGTATTTCTTAAAGCCCACACCTCGACCAGCAGTGCGGACACGACCATAGTGCTCGGGTGTTCCAAGGGCAGTAGTCAAGATATCTTGATGTCCAGTTGGAATAAAAGTACCCTGAGATTCATCTTCAACCAATGACTCCTACAACCAAATTCAATCACAGAAGTCGTTGATCAGTCGACCTAAATTGGTTACAAATCACATAATATTAAATAAGGCAGATACACTTACAATTTTAGAAGCAACTGAGGCCACAGGTAACAAGTCTTCCTCCCATTTTTCAGTTGAAAGAAACATGTGCCATCTTCACAAATAGGGCATGCTTTATGCCCCTTAACACTATACCCGGACAAGTTCCCATATGCTGGAAAGTCGTTGATGGTGCAAAACAACATGGCACGCAACTTGAAATCTTCACCTGAAAACCTATCAAAGACATCAATGCCTTCTGCCCACAATATTCTCAAGTCATCAATCAAGGGTTTTAGATAAACATCTATGTCATTTCCCGGTTGTTTTGGACCGGAAATCATCATAGATAGCATAACGTACTTGTGCTTCATGCACAACCAAGGAGACAGGTTGTAAATTACTAAGAGAACAGGCCATGAACTATGGATGCTACTTAAGTTACCATATGGATTCATTCCATCTGTAGCAAGTCCAAGCCTAAGGTTTCTTGGCTCATTACCGAACTCCGGAAACAATGAATCAACTCTCTTCCATTGCAAAGAATCGGCCGAATGGCGAAGCTTTCCATCACATTTCCTATCATTTGCATGCCATCTAAGGTTCTTTGCATCATTTATATTGGCGAACAGTCGCTTAAACCTCGGAATAATTGGAAGATACCATAACACCTTCGCAGGAGGACCTTTTTTTGCTCACATCATCACAACTATCATCACTGTCCTTCTTTTTGTAGCGTGGTGTATTACACTCGGGACACTCTTCTTTGTCTTCATGCTCTTTCCAGTACAATATGCAATCCTTCGAGCATGCGTGTATTTTCTTATACTCCACACCCATCGGACATAATATCTTCTTCGCTTCATAATTACTTTTCGGCAATGTGTTCTCTATCGGAAGCATGTCATTCAACAGTTTAAGCAATTCAGTAAAGCTCTTGTCAGTTCACCCATTTATCGCCTTCAGATTGAACAATTTCAGCACAGCTGACAACCGTGTGAAATTTTTGCAGTCCGGATATAGAGGTTCTTCCTTGTCGCTACATAGAGTTTCATACACATGTGCCTGCTGAAAAGACTCTGGTCCAATATCACGAATCATGTTCTCTAGTCGATCGTCCATATCTACATCAACTTCCTCTCTTGTGGACACACTTGGCTTGTTTAACACTTCTACGTGCCAGGTCCATGTCGTATATCTTTGCCAAATCCCAAAAGTACGAAGATGATTCCGTATCTCCTCAACATTTAGTTTTGGTCCATTCAAACACTTAACACAAGGACAATAGAAAGTTGTTTGATTAGGAAAATTTGCTTGGGAAAATTGTAAGAACTCTTCGACCCTGCTCTTATACTCATCACCTAAACGATGTTTTTGCATCCAACTACGATCCATAACTGTGTCCTGAAATAATATACACACACTTTTAAATGCTTAGATATTTAACTAATATTGACATGTTTGTATGCATGAGTTAGAACAATTAATAGAAAGTTGTATGCACACCTCAAAATCAGGCAATTAAAAAGGGATCAAATTGAGATCTTATTTGGCAACACTATGTACATAGAAGCGGGAAGCACCAGATATATAAACGAGCAAAGAGTTACAAGAAGCATTTACCTGATTAAAATGAAAAAGGTCAGCAACAAAATTATTGGGAAAACCAGAATCAGAAACAGAAGCACACGTCACCACAGGATTAGCAACCGGCCAAGCAGCACTCTCATTGTTCGATACATTAGACTGCACACAATCAAAAGCATCACTTACAAAGAACAAAAACCAATCCATCCCACAAACCCAACCCACATCACAAAAACAAAATTCTCAATTGAAATAATTTCTCATTGACCAGTTCATCAAAGCAAAAGCAACACTTCCCACGTCATAATTCACAAACACAACAATGGTATTAAAAAACAGTCCAAAACACACTCACTACCACCAACTAAGGTTAGAATAATAAAGAAGAACCTCTTTAATATCTATCACATAGTCCACCTTGCTCATATCTACCATTCCCAATTCCCTCATCTTCTCTTCCACCGTTCATCATTCATTATTATTCCCAAATCATAATTTATAAAACAGACCAAAACACACTCATTCACTACCACTAAATCTTGGAACCGAAAAAAAAATGGTTTGCCAGTGAATCATACTTCCTGATACAGGGAGACACTCACAGGGAGACACACATCATATTTCCAGCGAGACACACACATTTATTCATATTTCCTGGTTTTTTTTCCAACAAATATCAACAAATAAAACCAAACGTTTCAACAGAATAGCTAGCAATGTAACCCAAAGAGAGAGAGAGAAGAAGAAGAAACTTACAGAAGAGAGAAGAAACGTTTAGAGAGAAGAAGAAGAAGAGATGGCGTCACAGAGGAGAGTGGAAGGCGAGGAGAGTTGTTTGCTTGCCGCGAGGAGAGTGACGGCGCAGAGGAGAGTGGACGGTGCAGAGGAAAGGGACGGCGCAGAGGGAGACGAACGACGCGAGGGAGACGGTGCAGAGGAGAGACTAGAGGAGATGAGCAGCGAGGAGACGAGCAGGGAGACGAGCAGCGCGAGGGAGATGATGGTGCAGAGAGAGGGACGGCGCAGAGGGAGACGAGCAGCGCGAGGAGAGGACGACGAGAATGGCGACGGTTCGCGAGAGAGAGTTCGCAGTGACGGCGATCAACGAACAGAGGGACTGAAAGATTAATAGATATGGAGGGAAATTAATTTTTTAAGAAAGGATACGACCGCGGTTTTTAGCTAAAAACCGGCGCCATATGTAGAGATACAACCGTGGTTTTTACTTAAAACCGGCGCCATAGGTCTCACAATTTTTAACACTGGGTTAAACATATGGCGCCAGTTTTAGGGTAAAACCGGCGCCATATGTCTCGCGTTACATACGACCGCGGTTTTAACTTAAAACCGGCGCAATAGGTGTTGGAGATACGACCGCGGTTTTTAGCGAAAAATCGGCGCCATAACATACGACCGCGGTTTTTACTTAAAACCGGCGCCATAGGTCTCACAATTTTTTAACACTGGGTTAAACATATGGCGCCGGTTTTAGGGTAAAACCGGCGTCATATGTCTCGCGTTACATACGACCGTGGTTTTAACTTAAAACCAGCGCAATAGGTGTTGGAGATACGACCGCGGTTTTACCCTAAAACCGGCGCCATAGGTATCGCGTTACATACGACCGCGGTTTTACCCTAAAACCGGCGCCATAGATCTCACAATTTCATCATTTAATTTCAAAAATGCCACCACATTATATGTTACGCCGGTTATCCCCAAAACCAGCGTTATAAATATGTTTTTTAGGTGTATTTCGCACTAGTGTTGGCCTATTTATGTGTTACTTGATTTTGTTGTTTTATCAGAAATTACTCGATTTTGTTATCTGCTATGTTGAAATTAGCAAAAAGAATGTTTAACTTTATCCTCTAGTTATAAAAAAGCAGTTTAACTTTTTTTTTTAATGTCAAAAATTCAGATTAACTTATTATTTACTTTCAAGATTAAATTGAATAAATTGTTGTTATCACCAGAAAATATCAGCCATAGCCGATGAAGGGAATAGCCGATGCGTGAGATAAGCCGATCAGATTTGTAGCCGAAAACTGGTCCCATTGAACCGAGGCTAGAAAGGAAAATGTTGGAAGTTCAGGGAGCATCGTTAGGCCAGCCGATTATTAAAGAGTTTAGCTGGTGTGGATAAAGAAAATATCCGATTATTATGGCCTCATCGGCTGAGCTATTGTTGATTAACATGGAGCTTTGAAGCTCGACCAAGGGTTAAATATGTGAAAGTCATGGACTTTGGTGCCAAAATGACTAAAGCTAGCTCTTGAAGGCCTTCAACGCATTTAACACGTGATAAATCGTTTGCCCAGCCGATGGAAGAGCGATTAACCCACGATACGCATGAGGCGGTTGAGGACACCCACGCATCGCTTGTTGTCGACCATGAGCGCACGGAACGCATAATGGCCAATAGGGCGGTTACATTTTTGTTTTTCTTTTGTATATATATACCTTTCGCCGAGAAATGTAAAGGACACATCCAATCAATCAAACAAATTTTCTTTTGCAATTTATCGACTTTACAAAGATTTATCTTAGCCGATTCCATGTATCTTAGCCTTAGCCTTAGCATAGCGTAGATTCACCACACTCAGCGCTTTACGGAGCGGTTGGGAACCCATAATCGAGAATCGAGTTAGTTCTCGGTGTAATCGCTAAATAGGAATCAATTTGTTTACCGGACGTTAATTGAATCCTCGGCTGATTTTTCCACGCAAACAAGTTTGGCACGCCCAGTGGGACCATAGGTGAATTGAAGGACAGGTTTGATTCTCCAGGGCAGGATCACGCTTGGCGTATGAACCTGAGGTCCGGAAAGAAACTCAACAACAACATGGAGTCGAGTTCAAATCCCAAAAGAACCCCCACCACGCAAAAACAACGAGTCAGCATACACCTTGGGTATGCCCATAGTGGTTGAAGACATTCCAGTCTCCGCACCAGCCTCTGCAGAAATGAATAACCTAGAGAATACCGAAGCTCCAGTGGTCATGACCACTTCTTTCATCAGGCAGCAGATTGATATGGGGATTCATGGCATTATGTACTAAGTGTCAAGGCAGTTGGCAGATATTGTCAGGCCCATGGTGCATAACGAGGTTTAGCAGGCGAGAGACATGGAGAACAAATGAGAGCAAGGTGAACACTGGCTAGTTCAAGGCGAGGGGAACGGAAAACCCAAAGATGCACAAGGCGCCAGTCCGGCAAATTTCACCAATGTGGTTCGGGGACCGGGCCTTTTCAGGCACAACCAAGCCCACTACCGGTAGGGCCACCAACCCAGACGTGCGGTGATCAACAGAATACATGGGTACCACCCCATGCTGGGGGGAAAGTGATGCCACCTGATCAAGCGAATCTGCAGTATGGGCAGATCAACATGGCCCGGAGGCCAATTAACACGGTTGGACATATCGGTCTGCCGCCAATAATGTCGTATGCTCCAACGCATGGCGCTACTGTGTAGGCAAACACATATGGACAGCCGAATTGGCAGCCGATGGCCCCTGGTTATGGTTCAGGGAAGCTATCTAGTGATTGGAATGCGAACAATCCACCATTCTGCCAACCGCAACCAGTCCCCACGCCATACCCTCCAGTAAGTTCAAATATACTATGAACGACTGGCAACTATGGGGGACAGCAGACATGGAACACTGTTCCACCTTTACCCCAGAATGCATCGACTGTTCCAGGGACTCAAGTCGAAGGTTTTGGGGAATATGGTCCAGAGCAGCAATGGAATACTAATCCACCTCTAGGCAATGTTCCACCAAATACCTTCAACCTTCAGAATTCGTTCCAACAGGCTTCACCCTGGAGACCAGTGGGTCAGAGTGCGCCCCAGCTGAATCCACAAGATAATCGGCAGGGAGCCTCCCATTTGATAGACCCAGAAATGATTGCAAATACCATCAAGAAGTACTTCGGGATACAATTAAAGTCGTTGGACCGTCCTGTTTACAGGAAACCGTACCCTGAATGGGTGGATCGGATGGTTCCTCTCCCTAGGGGATTCAAAACTCCAGATTTCACCATATTCTCAGGGGAAGATGGCAAGTCTACCATGGAGCACATAGGGCGTTTCACAGCCCAGTGTGGTGAAAGCAGCCAGAATGAGTATCACAAGCTTCAACTTTTCCCATTATCACTCATCGACGGCGTTCACCTGGTATTCCTCCACGCCTCCAGCTTCGATTGAGGTGGGCTTACATGGAGAGGTGCTTCCATGATAGATTTTACTGGCCTCAACCTCAAGTTACGGTAACCGATCTAACTAGTCTCAGGCACCAAGTTGATGAGTCGGTTGCTAATTATATTGAAAGATTCAGAAAGAAAGCAGTGGAAATGTTACGTGCAATTCCAAAGCGAATACACCTCCATGGTGATTAACAACATGCACCCGTGATTGAAGGAGAAGTTAGTAGGACAAGCCTGGCATGATTTGAATCAAGCGGCGAAAAGGGCTATCCGAGTTGAGCAATATATCCAGGAAAAGGAAAAGCGAAGGGCTAGCCGAGGAAAGGGCCCCCATTTAGTCTCTATCATAGAGCGAGATGAATCGACTCGGCGGTGACCTCGCCGATATGATGGTAGCCGAAATAGTCAAAGGGAAGAGCTATTCTCGCCAGATTGAAGGCCGCTAAGGCCAAAGAACTGAGTCAACAGAGGATAGAGGCGGTACTCCTTTGACATAACCAAGGCGGACCATTTTCGATTACTTGCTCAAGGACAAGCAAATTCTATTGCTAGAGGGGCATCGGATTCCACCTCCTGAAGAATTGATGAACAAGAAATACTGTAAGTGGCACAACTCTTATAACCATTCTACAGCTAACTGTGTAGTTTTCAGGAAGGCCATACAAAAGGCTATCAATGAGGGTAGGTTCAAGCTAGTCGATAAGAGCATAGCCGAGATGTCAGTAGACACCAATCCATTCCCAGCTGTAACCATGGCCATGGTGTCTTTCTCAAGGCCTGATCGGCCCAGGCTAATAAGAGGGGAACAATCCATCAGGAGTGTTTGGATGCCCAAAGAAGAATCCAAAAGAGACCAAGAGGTCACCAGGGGATCTGTGTTTGACAGATTGGGAAACCCACCAGTGTCACCAAAAAACGCTGTGGGCCAACCATCTTCGAGCCGATTCCATGGTAAACCTCCCAGACCCGGACGTTTGACTAACGAGTTGATCAGCCAGTACCGCAACATGCACTCAAAGACTAAGAGAACGCAGCATGCTTTCGAGGAGGCGGGGGCAAAATTAGCGGGAACCTCGGTGAAGCCCGGTAGATTATGCCCAGGATCACTGAGGACCCTCTCCCAAAGTCTAAGAGAAGGGTGGCGGAGTTCAATGTCAAAGGGGGAATGTCCTCTCTTCACATAACTGTAAGGAATGATGATGAACTCAAACCACAGAGGATGATCAAGCCAGCTGCAAATGTAAAAGAAGGGAAGTAGGTGGTTAATCAACCTCCAAAGAAGAAAGAGTTCAAGCCAGTCACACTGACTAGAACGCAGAAGAGAAGGCTGCAGAGGGCTAGATCCTTGCAAAGAATGAAACAAACCCTACAGATGATAACCGATGCCAAGGCAGCCGATAAGAAGGAGATCCCAGAAGCTAAAGTGGCAGAAGCCATTGACAGGGCTTTTGGACCTTGTGGTTTGGAGCCTGACAAAGTTGAAACTGATCAAGCCAAGGAGGCACAATCCCGGTTGCCGAGGTAGACATAGGGCAGCCTGAAGAAGGAAAAGGGGAACCTGATAAAGAGGAAGGGCATATTAACACATACACAAACTGCTTGAATGGTAATGACGAGCCGATCTTAGAGTCTGGTTACCGAGAAGATTCAATTCTGGATTATCTCTCAGATGAGAGTGAACTCGGATTGATGGCCACCATTGAGGTCGTTAGCCTGATCCCAAGCGATTTACGGCTGGTTATCCCGGATCGAACACTTAGAAGGAGACGTATGTGTGGAAGAAGCGAGAATGGGCAACTTTAGCCGATGACACGGCAAAGATGCTTTGAGTCTTGTATTTGGTAGGCCAGCGAAGACATGATGAAGCACTTGAAGCCCTTGTATGTGAGCCTACATCAATGGCAAGGCCTTGGTCAGTGTTCGTTGATAATGGGGCGGTATTGAACGTGATGCCGGTGGCCACCTTGAGGAGTCTGAACAAGTCTGAAGAAGACCTGATCCCAACTAACATGAAAACGGCTAGCTTCATGGGAGAGGCTTCGTCTGCCTTGGGAATCCTGATAGCCGAGATTACGGTTGGCCCCAAGAGCATCAAGTCAACTTTCTTCGTGATTGATGGCAAACCATCTTATGCAGTCCTGCTAGGGAGAGATTGGATTCACACCAGCCAGTGCTTACCTTCCACCATGCATCAGAAGCTCATTTTTTGGGAAGGGGATAAAATTGAAATAGTCTCAGCCGATGACAATCCATTCCCAGCTGAGGTACAAAATCTAGAAGCTTTGTTCTACTCTCCCTCTGTGGCTCCCATAGCTGTTACTGAGGAATACGAGGAAGGATCTTGGGAATCTTGTAACTTGACACCCCAGGGATTCAAGATCGAGCAATTAGCCGAACCACGGCTAGCCACGGAAGTTTGTTATGTTTAAAGACACCCAAGTGGTGCAGGACTTATGGAACCGGCTAGAAGCTTTCAGGATTGAATCTTACGTAGCTGAGTCCTTGCTGATAGACAAACAACAAGGCGATAGCCTCACATCGACAGACGAGATCACGGAGTTGCCGATGGAGTTGGAATCACCCATTCGGAGGACTTTGCCAACCTTTGAATCTCAAGACCCCTTGGAGGACCTCAATTTGGGAACTCCAGAAGAGCCTTGGCTAACGCAAATCAGCGGATTGCTGGGGGAAGAGGATAAGAAAGAGGTGGTAGCCCTGCTGAAAAAATATAAAGACTGCTTTGCTTGGGATTATCATGAGATGCCTGGGCTAGCACGAGAATTGGTGGAACATAGGCTACCGATCAAAGAGGGATTCAGGCCACATAAGCAGCCACCTAGAAGATACCATCCTCAGTTGATACCACAAATCAAAGCAGAAATCGAGCGTTTGCTCAATGCTGGGTTCATCAGAACAGCCAGGTACGTAGAGTGGTTAGCTAACATAGTACCTGTCAAGAAGAAGAATGACAAGATTCGAGTTTGCATTGATTATAGAGACTTGAATTTAGCCACTCCAAAGGACGAATATGTGATGCCTGTGGAAGACATGTTAGTCGATGCAGCTGCCACACATGGTATTTTAACCTTCATGGACGGGTACTCGGGCTATAATCAAATACTTGTAGCTGAGGAGGACACTCACAAGACTGCATTCAGGTGCCCAAGGGCACTGGGAATTTATGAATGGTTGGTGATGCCATTCGGCTTGAAGAATGCTGGTGCCACCTACCAGAGAGCAATGAATGCTATCTTCCATGATCTAATCGGCAAGACTATGGAAGTATACATAGACGATGTGGTGGTAAAATCCAAAGACTTCAAAGCCCACTTGGCCGATTTGGAACAGGCTTTGCAGAGGATGAGGGTCCATAACTTGAAGATGAATCCTGCAAAGTGCATGTTTGGGGTATCGGCTGGTAACTTCCTTGGTTTCTTGGTGCATCAAAAGGGCATTGAAATAGACCAAAACAAAGCCAAGGCAGTGATGGAGGCTAGACCACCCAGGAACAAAAAGGAGTTGCTGAGCTTCTTTGGGCAAGATCAACTTCTTGAGAAGGTTCATAGTTAATTAATTTGGTAAGATGAAGGCCTTTTCCCCTTTCTCAAGCTCAAGAACGCCGAGGAGATGGTGTGGGGTCTGAGCGACAAGAGGCCTTTGGACAAATAAAGAAGGCTTTAGCTAGTCCACAGTTTTGGTGCCCCCATGCAGGGAAGCCTTTGAAACTTTACATTGCATTCTTTGAAGAGTCTATCATTGCTGTTAGCCTGAGGATCTTTGAAGATGGAACTGAAAGAGCGGTGTACTACCTTAGCCGAAGCCTCAATGATGCTGAGACCAAATATACTCCCTTGGAGAAGTTGTGCCTGTCTTTGTTCTACACTTGTACAAAACTTGAGTATTATTTAATGCCACATGAAATATTAGTTTTATGCAAAATTGACATTGTTAGGTACTTGCTTAATAGGCTGTCTTACAAGGTCGCTTGATGAAGTGGGCCATTAAGCTCACTTTGCCTTCAGCGTTGAAATCGTCCCATTAAGAATTTGTCGAGGTCGAGGCCCTAGTCGATTTCTTGGCAGAACATCCCTGCGTGGAAGTGGATGACCCTTGGGTATCTCCAATTACTTGCATAAACCTATTGCCTTGGGTCCTAACTTTTGATGGGTCCAAAACCCAGAAAGGAGTTGAGCCGAGTGACAATTACCAACCCGGATGGGAAAATGTGGAGGTTTGCGTATCGGCTAAACCCAGTTTAACTAATAACCAAGCCGAGTATGATGCCATGATCATAGGGTTAAAGTCATTAGCCATGATGGGCGCTGATTACATTCATGTAAAGCGGCGACTGGGTTGGTGGTCGAAATAACCAAAGAATATGGGTGCAACAACCCAAATCTGTTGGCACGTTATGCAGCGGCTGACAGATTGATTCACCAATTTATTGATGTAAAGGTGTCATACATCCCCAGAGGAGCTAATATGGAGGCCAACGATCTGGCCCAAGAGTGTAACACCCTCACTTTTATGCTAGAACCTTATAATTCCTTGTATGTTTGATTAAGCCTTTCATATATGTGAATGTGTTAATTATGCTATTGACTGGTTAGAAGTCCAATAAGATTGGCACGGTGCTCGTATAGGCGAGTCGGGACACAAACACTAGAAATAGATCTGATCCCTGTGGCGGGCGCCAGACTAGACGCAGGCGCCTGAGCCTCACCGAGAGCAGCGCAGGCGCCCAGGGCGCCAGATCGAGCTTCAGGCGCCAGTGCCTCACAGAGTCGGCGCAGGCGCCAGGGATGTTGGCACGGCGCCCACTGGCGATAAGTGACTATCTGGCTGTTCGGCGTTTTAACTCGTTTTGGGCCGGTTCTGTGACCCAGTGTGACCCATTCTCGACCTGAAAGAGCAACCACGACCCCTAGACTTAACCTAGCCACTAAGCATCAGTTCTAAGACCCTAAACATGATTAGGAGCTGCTCATAGGATCAACCAAATAGAGAAAAGCTCTTCCTCCCCTTCTTCCAATTTTGTGTTGTCAAGGGCCCTAACTCAAGACTACGCTACGGGACTTGACCGGGGAGCATCGTTATTGTAACTCGTACAGCCTCATTGGGAGGAATAGGAGGTGGTAAGTCTTCTAATGATAAGCTTTGTCTTTAAGATCAATGTTAGGGTTCTAAACCATGGTTTTTCCATTCCTAAACCCTTGCTCTTGTGTTTTTGCTGAAGAAAGCTTCACTAGGAAAGGAAAGGCTTGGTGTTACCTCATCCCATCCTAGGAGCACGAGATTCACTTGAGGTAAGGGGTAGTTGTTCTCTTCTAGTGAGTGTATGGAACTTGCATGAACAATAGGGGTGTCCCAAGACCCCTATGCCTCGCGCGGTAACGAAAAACGGACACTATCACCACCGTGATAGGGAGACTTTCGAATTCCCCAATTATTATTCTTGACTGATGATATTTTCTGTAACGGGTTATGATAATTTTATTGGTTGATGAATTTGGTGTGATGATTGAGCTTTGTTTGTATACATGCTTGCTGTGCAGAAATTGTTCACTACCAAACGATAATGCAAGGAATTTAAATAGTTAAATGGTAAGCTTTAGACCCGATGAATGTGTAGCCACTAAGTATGAATCAAAGAACTCTAGACCATGTCCGACTAAGTTCTGAGGGATGTAATAGTGAGGCATTAGATCCCCGAACGGGTATAAACCCTCTGTTTTCGAGTTGGGTGACAGTGGCAGGGCGCCAGGCGCCCACGCTGTCAGGCGCCAGGCGCCCAGTGACAATTGGTACTCTTGTCGTTTCGTCGTGTTCCCTCGGGTTCCCGCATTCAGGTTGATATTGTAAAGCCTAGTTAGAATGTCTGAAGTTCAATTATGATGTCTAAGGGAGATATTAGTGTGATAACTTGAGAGAACTAATATTCCTATCCTAAAGCTTCACTTGGATGTTGGGTGCCTAATCGAAGTTGCTAAGAACATTGAATGGTTATGTTATGGGTTGAATACACTGACTAACTTATGAAATTGTGTTCTGCTGTTGTTGTTGTTGTTGTTGCCCTATCGAAGATATTGCGATAGAGGACATTATGTTAGACACCGCATTTGGTCTGTTCATGCATCATGGTGTCGGTAATGTTGTTGTTGTTGTTAGTAGGGCGTATCGGGCAAGGTATCCCATGACGGGTGGGGTTTCCTGGTCCTACAGTTTAAAAAGGGCGAATCAGGCAAGGTATCCCGTGACGGGCGAGGTTCCCGGTCCTACTGTTAATGGGGCGAATCGGGCAAGGTATCCCGTGACGGGCGTGGTATCCCGGTCCTATTGTTATTGGGGCATTACGGACATGGTATTCCGAAACGGGCAAGGTATCTCGGCCTCGTTAGAAGTGGATCCACATGCATACAATTATGTTCTTAGAATCACATCATTTTACATGATAACATGCCTAGTTGTTCAGTTTTTGGTGGTGTATCATAATGTTGTGATTGATGCGGTGGTATGTGACATTTGAATGTTGTGGTAATGTACTTTAATGTTGTGTCTGATGCTGTGGCATATGGTATTTGACCGTTGTAGTGATATTTTATGCCTTATCACTAGTGAGTATACGTTTTCATTGGAATTATTGTATTTTGCGCATTGTTCATTAATTTCCTACACTGTTTGCACTATTTGAGGTTATGATGACTAACCCCTTTTGTGGCTATGCATATCCCACCGGGTATGCGTAGATGTTGAGACTGCAGGTGTTGAGGATGTGAATGCCAATGAGTAATCTCGGTAGTTCGTTGGGATGAATAGAAGATTTGCATGTGTTTACTTATTTAATTTCTTGTATGCTTCCGATGTAATAATTAGGGAAAGGGCTCTGAATTATTGTGACATCGGGAACCTGGGTTTTAATTCCTTTTGATGTTGTTTTCCGCAAATGAGCGTGACGACTCTATTCCACGATGACTGAATTTATGATTTGAAATAAATAAAAAAATATTTTGTTTCTCCGTGTTTTATCTTACATTATTGCGTTGTTATAATGACTTGCTGGGGTAGAGGGTGTCACAAAGAGGCCTCCAGATATAGGAACTCTTTGTTGACTTTGGAGTACGACGAATTACCAGCCGAGGTAATGGTCGCAGACCAAATCGATTCATGGAGGAACGAGCTGATCGAGTACTTACAGGATCCTTCTAAGTGCACTGACCCCAAAGTTAAGAGACGAGCTCTAAGGTATGTGCTTCTTGATGATGAATTGTATAAGAGAAGCATGAATGGGGTATTGCTAAAGTGCATAGATAAAAATGAAGCCCTAAGGGTTATGGGTGAAGTTCACGAAGGCATATGCGGCTCGCATAGGGCTGGGCCTGTTATGAAATTGTTGATTTATTGCCATGGCTATTATTGGCCTACCATCACAGCCGATTGCTTTCAGTACGCCAAAGGATGCGAAGAATGCCAGCTGCATGGTCCCATTCAAAGGGTACCAGCGAAATTGATGCATCCAGTGGTGAAACCTTGGACATTTAGAGGCTGGGCCATGGATTTGATCGGCAAAATCCATCCACCATCTTCCAAAGGACACAATTTCATTATTGTGGCAACCGATTACTTTACTAAGTGGGTGGAGGCTCAGCCGATGGTCAAGGTACAGCAAGATGACGTTATCCAATTCATTCAACACCAGATCATATACAGGTTTAGGATTCCAGAGACCATTACCATGGACCAGGGAACTATGTTCACTGGAGATAAGGTGGTTGCCTTTGCTCAGCAGTTTGGGATTAAATTGATACATTCATCCCCATATTATGCACAGGCTAATGGGCAAGCCGAGGCAACCAACAAGATTACTGTGGACTTGATCAAAAAGAATTTGGAAAACAAGTCCAGGAAATGGCATTTAACTCTGGATGAGGCTTTATGGGCCATAAGGAATTCCAAGTCAACGGCCACTGGCACAACTCCATATCGGCTGACTTACGGCCAAGATGCGGTTTTGCCTTTGGAAATCAATGTCACTTCTCTAAGGGTGGCGAGACAGAATTCCTTAAGCCTAGAAGAGTATCAGCAAGCCATGCTTATGGAGATGGATCAGTTGGATGAAGATCGGTTAATGGCCTTAGAAAGAATTGAGGCAAGCAAACACAAAATGGCTAGTGCCTACAACAAACATGTTAAGTTGAAGAAGTTTGTTGAGGGTGACCTAGTTTGGAAAACTATTTTACCAATAGGAGTCAAGGACCCTAAATTCGGTAAGTGGTCACCAAATTCGGAAGGTCCATTCACGGTTAGTCAAGTGTTCGCAGGAAACACGTATCGGCTAGTTAACATGACAGGCGGAGAAATGAACAGAAGCATAAATGGCAAATATCTGAAGAAATACTACCCCACGGTTTGGCAAAGCATACTAGAACAATAAAAGAGCTATTTAAAGAGGAGTCATGCGCACGGTCAACGATAAAAGTTGTTGAGATATTATCGGATAGCAGCGCAGTCATCGGGTGTGGGAAAAGTAGCCGTTCAGGTCATAATGGGTGACATTAAATGCATATAAAGTGACTAGCGATTGACGTTTTCAGATACTCGAATCTTATCCGATACATCAATCCAGCATTTACAGCTGAAATGATGTAGGGGGCAATTGTTATCACCAGAAAATATCAGCCATAGCCGATGAAGGGAATAGCCGATGCGTGAGATAAGCCGATCAGATTTGTAGCCGAAAACTGGTCCCATTGAACCGAGGCTAGAAAGGAAAATGTTGGAAGTTCAGGGAGCATCGTTAGGCCAGCCGATTATTAAAGAGTTTAGCTGGTGTGGATAAAGAAAATATCCGATTATTATGGCCTCATCGGCTGAGCTATTGTTGATTAACATGGAGCTTTGAAGCTCGACCAAGGGTTAAATATGTGAAAGTCATGGACTTTGGCGCCAAAATGACTAAAGCTAGCTCTTGAAGGCCTTCAACGCATTTAACACGTGATAAATCGTTTGCCCAGCCGATGGGAGAGCGGTTAACCCACGATACGCATGAGGAAGCAGTTGAGGGACACCCACGACCGCTTGTTGTCAGCCGTGAGCGTACGGAACGCATAACGGCCAATAGGGGGCGGTTACATTTTTGTTTTTCTTTTGTATATATATACCTTCGCTGAGAAATGTAAAGGACACATCCAATCAATCAAACAACTATTTCTTTTGCAATTTATCAGCTTTTTACAGCATTTATCTTAGCCGATTCCATGTATCTTAGCCTTAGCCTTAGCATAGCGTAGATTCACCACACTCAACGCTTTCTGGAGCAGTTGGGGAACCCATAATCGAGAATCAGAGTTCCGTTCTCGGTGTAATCGCTTAAACAGGAATCAATTTGTCGGCTGGACGTTAGCCGAATCCCTCGGCTGATTTTTCCACGCAAACAATTGTGAATGATTTTACAAAGATAAACTATTGCCAACACTACTATGGCCTTGGGTGAATTTTCATCGTTTTTTATTAAACCAGAAATGACATTACAATAATCAAAACGACGTTAACGAAGTACTAATTTGATTTTTTTGTGAATTTGTTTTGTATGTGCTTATCATACTTGTTTATATAGTTCTGTCAAAAAAAAAAATACTTGTTTATATATAGTTTTTAAGTATATAAAAAAAGTTTGTCCAAAACTCCTTGTAACCCATAAATTGTTTTTGACTAAGTTACATTTTTTTTTTTGAACGGCTAAGTTACATTTGTAAATTTTTTCTTGCACTTGACTTTTCCAGTATAATTGTTATCACCAGAAAATATCAGCCACAGCCGATGAAGGGAATAGTCGATGCGTGGGATAAGCCGATCGAATTGGTAGCCGAGAATTGGTCCCATTGAGCCGAGGTTAGAAGGGAAACTGTTAGAAGTTCAGGGAGCATCGTGAGGTTAGCCGATTATTAAGTTTAGCCGATGCGGATTAAGGAAATATCCGATTATTATGGTCTCATCGGCTGAGCTACTTTTTAATTAATATAGAGCTTTGAAGCTCGACCAAGGGCTAAATATGTGAAAGTCATGGACTTTGGCGCTAAAATAACTAAAGCTATCTTTTGAAAGTCTCCAACACATTTAACACGTGATAAATCGTTTGCCCAGCCGATGGGAGAACGGTTAACCCACGATACGCATGAAGAAGCAGTTAAGGGACACCCACTACCGCTCGTTGTCAGCCATGAACGTATGGAACGCATAATGGCCGATAGGGGGTGGTTGCAGTTTTGTTTTTCTTTTGTGTATATATACCTCCGCTGAGAAATGTAAAGGACACGCGAAATCAATCAAACAACTATTTCTTTTGCAATTTATCAGCTTTTTACAGCATTTATCTTAGCCGATTCCATGTATCTTAGTCTTAGCCTTAGCATAGCGTAGATTCATCACACTCAACGCTTTCTGGAGCAGTTGGGGAACCCATAATCGAGAATCAGAGTTCCGTTCTCGGTGTAATCGCTTAAACAGGAATCAATTTGTCGGCTGGATGTTAGCCGAATCCCTCGGCTGATTTTTCCACGCAAACAAGTTTGGCATGCCCGGTGGGACCATAGGTGAATCGAAGGACAGGTTTGATTCTCCAGGGCAGGATCACGCTTGGCGTATGAACCTGAGGTCCGAAAAGAAACTCAACAACAACATGGAGTCGAGTTCGAATCCCAAAAGAACCCCATCACGCAAGAACAACGAGTCAGCAAACACCTTGGGTATGCCCATAGCGGTTGAAGACATCCCGATCTCGCACCACCTGCAGAAATGAATAACCCGTAGAATGTCGAAGCTCCGGTGGTCATGACCACTTCTTTCATCAGCGGCCAGATTGATATGGGAATTCATGACATTATGTACTAAGTGTCAAGGTAGTTGGCGGACATTGTCGACTCCATGGTGCATAACGAGGTTCAAAGAGGCGAGACATGGAAAGCGGCGAGACAAAGAAGGTGAACACTCGGCTAGTTCTGCGTTGGTAAGGGGGAACGGGCAAACCCAGCATGCACAAGGCAGTCAGGTTTGGCAGCCTCAGCCGAATGTGGTTCAAACTGGGCCCCTTCAGACACAACCCATACCACTACCGGTAGGGCCACCAACCCAGACGTGCGGTGATCAGCAGAATACATGGGTACCACTCCATGCTGGTGGGCAAATGGTGCCACCTGATCAAGCGAATCTACAGTATGGGCAGATCAACATGGCCCGGAGGCCAATTAACACGGTTGGACATATCGGTTTGCCGCCAGTAATGTCGTATGCTCCAACACATGGCCCTACTGTGCAGGCAAATTCATATGGACAGCCGAATTGGCAGCCGATGGCCCCTGGTTATGGTTCAGGGAAGCTATCTGGGGATTGGAATGCTAACAATCCACCATTCTGCCAACCGCAACCAGTCCCCACGCCATACCCTCCAGTAAGTTCAAATACACTACGAACGGCTGGCAACTATGGGGGAGAGCAGACATGGAATACTGTTCCACCTTTACCCCAGAATGCATCGGCTGTTCCAGGGACTCAGGTCGGAGGTTTTGGGGAATATGGTCCAGAGCAGCAATGGACTACTAATCCACCTCTAGGCAATGTTCCACCAAATACCTTTAACCTTCAGAATTCGTTCCAACAGGCTTCCCCCTGGAGACCAGTGGGTCAGAGTGCGCCCCAGCTGAATCCACAAGATAATCGGCAGGGAGCCTCTCATTTGATAGACCCAGAAATGATCGCAAATACCATCAAGAAGTACTTCGGGATACAGTTAAAGCCGTTGGACCGTCCTGTTTACAGGAAACCGTACCCTGAATGGGTGGATCGGATGGTTCCTCTCCCTATGAGATTCAAAACTCCAGATTTCACCATATTCTCAGGGGAGGATGGCAAGTCTACCATGGAACACATAAGGCGTTTCACAGCCCAGTGTGGTGAAAGCAGCCAGAATGAGTATCACAAGCTTCAGCTCTTCCCATTATCACTCACTGGGACAGCGTTCACCTGGTACTCCTCCTTGCCTCCAAACTCAAGATGCATCAGCCGACATGGAAAGGTGTTTCCATGATAGATTTTATTGGCCGTAACCCTGTAATGGTAACCGATCTAACTAGTCTCAGGCAAAGAAGTTGATGAGTCGGTCTTGATTATATTGAAAGATTCAGAAAGAAAGCAGGGAAATGTTCTGTGCAATTCCCTGAAACAGAATACACTTCTATGGTAATTAACAACATGCACCCGCAGTTGAAGGAGAAGTTGGTAGGACAAGCCTGCACAAATTTGAATCAGCTGGCAGAAAGGGCTATCCGAGTTGAGCAATATATCCAGGAAAAGGAAAAACGAAGGGCTAACCGAGGAAAGGGTCCCCATCTAGTCTCTATTATAGAGGCAGAAGAATCTGACTCCGAAACGGCTGACCTTACTACTGATATGATGGTAGCCAAAATAGTCAAAGGGAAGAGCTATTCCTGCCCAGCATTGAAGGCCGCTAAAGCCAAAGAAACTGAGTCAACAGAGGATAAGGCAGGATACTCCTTTGACATAACCAAGGCAGACCAGATCTTCGATTACTTGCTCAAGGACAAGCAAATTCGGCTGCTAGATGGGCATCGGATTCCACCTCCTGAAGAATTGATAAACAAGAAATACTATAAGTGGCACAACTCATACAACCATTCTGCAGGTAACTGTGTAGTGTTCAGGAAGGCCATACAGAAGGCTATCAAGGAGGGTAGGTTCAAGCTAGCCGATAAGAGCATAGCCGAGATGTCAGTAGACACCAATCCATTCCCAGCTGTAACCATGGCCATGATGTCTTTCTCAAGGCTTGATCAGCCCAGGCCAATAAGAGGGGAACAATCTATCAGGAGTGTTTGGATGCCCAAAGAAGAATCCAAAAGAAACCAAGAGGTCACCAGGGGATCTGTGTTTGACAGATTGGGAAACCCACCAGTGTCACCAAAAAACGCTGGGGGCCAGCCATCTTCGAGCCGATTCCATGGTAAACCTCCCAAACCCGGACGTTTGACTAACGAGTTGATCAGCCAGTACCGCAACATGCACGCAAAGGCCGAGAGAGCGCCGCATGCTCAGGAGACTGGGGGGCAAACTCAACTGGGAACCTCAGCTGAAGCCCAGCCGAGTATGCCCAGGATCACTGAGGAGCCTCTCCCAAAGTCTAAGAGAAGAGTGGCGGAGTTCAATGTCGAAGGGGGAATGTCCTCTCTTCGCATAACCGTAAGGAATGATGATGAACTCAAACCACAGAGGATGATCAAGCCAGCTGCAAATGTCAAAGAAGGGAAGTGGGTGGTTAATCAACCTCCGAAGAAGAAAGAGTTCAAACCAGTCACACTGACTAGAACGCAGAAGAGAAGGCTGCAGAGGGCTAGATCCTTGCAAAGAATGAAACAAACCCTGCAGATGATAGCCGATGCCAAGGCAGCCGATAAGAAGGAGATCCCAGAAGCTAAAGTGGCAGAAGCCATTGACAGGGCTTTTGGACCTTGCGGTTTGGAGCCTGACAAAGTTGAAACTGATCAAACCAAGGAGGTCCCAGTGACAATCCCGGTCGCCGAGGCAGACATAGGCCAGCCTGATGAAGAGGAAGGGCATATTCACATATACACAAACTGCTTAAATGGTAATGACGAGCCGATCTTAGAGTCTGGTTACCGAGGAGATTCAATTTTGGATTATCTCTCAGATGAGAGTGAAGCCGGATTGATGGCCGCCATCGAGGTGGTTAGCCTGATCCCAAGTGAGTTCTGGGCTGGTTACCCCCAGATCGAACACTTAGAAGGAGACGTATTTGTGAAAGAAGCAGAATGGGTAACTTTAGCCGATGACACGACAAAAGATGCTTTGGGTACTATATTTGGTAGGCCAACCGAAGACATGATAAAGCACTTGAAGCCCCTGTATGTGAGAGCCCACATCAATGGCAAGGCCTTCAGTCGAGTGTTCGTTGATAATGGGGCGGTATTGAACGTGATGCCTGTGGCCACCTTGAGGAGTCTGAACAAGTCTGAAGAAGACCTGATCCCAACTAACATGAAAATGGCTAGCTTTATGGGAGAGGCTTCGTCTGCCTTAGGAATCCTGATAGCCGAGATTACAGTTGGCCCCAAGAGCATCAAGTCAGCTTTCTTTGTGATTGATGGCAAACCATCTTATGCAGTCTTGCTAGGGAGAGATTGGATTCACACCAGCCAGTGCTTACCTTCCACCATGCATCAGAAGCTCATTTTTTGGGAAGGGGATAAAATTGAAATAGTCCCAGCTGATGACAATCCATTCCCAGCTGAGGTACAAAGTCTAGAAGCCTTGTTCTACTCTCCCTCTGTGGCTCCCATAGCTTACTGAGGATTACGAGGAAGGATCCTGGGAATCCTGTAACTTGACACCCCAGGGGTTCAAGATTGAGCAATTAGCCGAACCACGGCTAGCCACGGAGGTTTGATATGTTTAAAGACACCCAGGTGGTGCAGGACTTATGGGACCGGCTAGAGGCTTTTAGGATTGAATCTCATGTAGCTGAGTCCTGGCTGATAGACAAACAACAAGGCGATGGCCTCACATCGGCAGACGAGATCACGGAGTTGCCGATGGAGTTTGAATCACCTATTCGGAGGACTTTGCCAACCTTTGAATCACAAGACCCCTTGGAGAACCTCAATTTAGGAACTCCAGAAGAGCCTCGGCTAACGCAAATCAGCGGATTGCTGGGGGAAGAGGATAAGGAAGAGATAGTAGCCTGTTTGAAAAAATATAAAGATCGCTTTGCATGGGATTATCATGAGATGACTGGTCTAGCACGAGAATTGGTGGAGCATAGGCTACCGATCAAGGAGGGATTCAAACCGCATAAGCAGCCACCTAGAAGATACCATCCTCAGTTGATACCACAAATCAAAGCGGAAATCGAGCGTTTGCTCAATGCTGGGTTCATCAGAACAGCCAGGTACGTGGAGTGGTTAGCCAACATAGTACCTGTCAAGAAGAAGAATGGCAAGATTCGAGTCTGTATTGATTATAGAGACTTGAATTTAGCCACTCCAAAGGACGAATATGTGATGCCTGTGGCAGACATGTTAGTCGATGCAGCTGCCACACATGGTATTTTAACCTTCATGGACGGGTACTCAGGCTATAATCAGATACTTGTAGCTGAGGAGGACACTCACAAAACTGCATTCAGGTGCCCAGGGGCACTGGGAATTTATGAATGGTTAGTGATGCCATTCGGCTTGAAGAATGCTGGGGCCACCTACCAGAGAGCAATGAACGCTATCTTCCATGATCTAATCGGCAAGACTATGGAAGTATACATAGATGATGTGGTGGTAAAATCCAAAGACTTCAAAGCCCACTTAGCCGATTTGGAACAGGCTTTACAGAGGATGAGGATCCATAATCTGAAGATGAATCCTGCAAAGTGCATGTTTGGTGTATCGACCGACAACTTCCTCGGTTTCTTGGTACATCAAAAGGGCATTGAAATAGACCAAAACAAAGCCAAGGCAGTGATGGAGGCTAGACCACCCAGGAATAAAAAGGAGTTACAGAGCCTGCTGGGTAAAATCAACTTTTTGAGAAGATTTATAGCTAATTCGGCTGGTAAGATGAAGGCTTTTTTCCCTTTGCTAAAGCTCAAAGAATCTTTGAAGAGATGGTGTGGGGCCTGAACAAAGAAGAGGCCTTTGAACAAATAAAGAAGGCTTTAGCTAGTCCACCAGTTTTGGTGCCCCCCATGCCAGGGAAGCCTTTGAAACTTTACATTGCAGCCGCTGAAGAGTCTATCGGCTGCCTGTTAGCACAGGATGCTGAAGATGGAACTGAAAGAGCGGTATACTACCTTAGCCGAAGTCTCAATGATGCTGAGACCAGATATACGCCATTGGAGAAGTTGTGCCTATCTTTGTTTTACGCTTGTACAAAACTTGAGTATTATTTAATGCCACATGAAATATTAGTTTTATGCAAAATTGACATTGTTAGGTACTTGCTTAATAGGCCTGTCTTACAAGGTCGCTTGATGAAGTGGGCCATTAAGCTCACTGCCTTTGCGTTGAAATACGTCCCATTAAGGATTGTCAAGGGTCAGGCACTAGCCAATTTCCTGGCAGAACATCCCTGCGTGGAAGTTGATGACCCTTGGATACCCCCAATTACTTGCATAAACCTATTGCCTTGGGTCCTAACTTTTGATGGGTCCAAAACCCGTGAGCGAGCTCGGGCCGAGTGACAATTACCAACCCGGATGGGAAGATGTGGAGGTTTGCGTATCGGCTAAACCCGCATTTAACTAATAACCAAGTCGAGCACGATGCCATGATCATAGGGTTAAAGTTGTTAGCCATGATGGGCGCCGAGTACATTCATGTAAAGGCGACTCGATTAGTGGTTAGACAACTAACCAAAGAATATGGGTGCAACAACCCAAATCTGTTGGCATTATGCAACTACCGATGATTGATTCACCAGTTTATTGATGCAAAGGTGTCATACATCCCTAGAGGAGCTAATAGGGAGGCGAACGATCTGGCCCAAGAGGCCTCCGGGTATAGGAATTCTTTGCTGACTTTAGAGTATGACGAATTATTAGCCGAGGTAATGGTCGCAGACCAAATCGAGTCATGGAGGAACGAGTTGATCGAGTGCTTACAAGATCCTTCTAAGTTCACTAACCCCAAAGTTAGGAGACGAGCTCTAAGGTATGTGCTTCTTGATGATGAATTGTATAAAAGAAGCATGAATGGGGTACTGTTGAAATGCATAGATAAAAATGAAGCCCTAAGGGTTATGGACAAAGTTCACGAAGGCATATGCGGCTCGCATAGGGCTGGGCCTGTTATGAAATGGTTAATTTATCGCCATGGCTATTATTGGCCTACCATCACAGCCGATTGCTTTCAATACGCCAAAGGATGCGAAGAATGCCAGTTACATGGTCCCATTCAAAGGGTACCAGCTGAATTGATGCATCCAGTGGTGAAACCTTGGCCATTTAGAGGCTGGGCCATGGATTTGATCGGCAAAATCCATCCACCATCTTCCAAAGGACACAATTTCATTATTGTGGCAACCGATTACTTCACTAAGTGGGTTGAGGCTCAGCCGATGGTCAAGGTACAGCAAGATGACGTTATCCGATTCATTCAACACCAGATCCTATACAGGTTTGGTATTCCAGAGACCATTACCACCGATCAGGGAACTATGTTCACTGGAGATAAGGTGGTTGCCTTTGCTCAGCAGTTTGGGATTAAGTTGATACATTCATCCCCATATTATGCATAGGCCAATGGACAAGCCAAGGCAACCAACAAGATTATCGTGGATCTGATCAAAAAGAATTTGGAAAACAAGTCCAGAAAATGGCATTTAACTCTGGATGAGGCTTTATGGGCCATAAGGAATTCCAAGTCAACGGCCACGGGTACAACTCCATATCGGCTGACTTACGGCCAAGATGCGGTTTTGCCTTTGGAAATCAATGTCACTTCTCTAAGGGTGGCGAAACAGAATTCCTTAAGCCTAGAAGAGTATCAGCAAGCCATGCTTATGGAGCTGGATCAGTTGGATGAAGATCGGTTAATGGCTTTAGAAAGAATTGAGGCAAGCAAACGCAAAATGGCCAGTACCTACAAGAAACATGTTAAGTTGAAGAAGTTTGTTGAGGGTGACCTAGTTTGGAAAACTATTTTACCAATAGGAGTCAATGACCCTAAATTCGGTAAGTGGTCACCAAATTGGGAAGGTCCATTCACGGTTAGTCAAGTATTCGCAGGAAGCGCGTATCGGCTAGTTAACATGCAAGGCGAAGAAATGAATAGAAGCGTAAATGGCAAGTATCTGAAGAAATACTACCCCACGGTTTGGCAAAGCATACTAGAACAATAAAGGAAGCTAGGGTTTAAAGATTCAAAAGAGTTCAAAATGCCTGAATAGTAAGAAGACCGAATGGGGCTAGCTATTTAAAGAGGAATCATGCGCACGGCCAACGATGAGAGTTGTTAAGATATTATCGGATAGCCGATCAAAAGTGTGAGAAAAGTAGTCGTTCAGGTCATAATGGGTAACATTAAATGCATATAAAGTGACTAACGATTGACGTTTTCAAAAAATCAAATCTTATCCGATACATCAATCCAGCATTTACAGCTGAAATGATGTAGGGGGCAATTGTTATCACCAGAAAATATCAGCCACAACCGATGAAGGGAATAGCCGATGCGTGGGATAAGCCGATCGAATTGGTAGCCGAGAATTGGTCCCATTGAGCCGAGGTTAGAAGGGAAAATATTAGAAGTTCAGGGAGCATCGTGAGGTCAGCCGATTATTAAGTTTAGCCGATGCGGATTAAGGAAATATCCGATTATTATGGTCTCATCGGCTGAGCTACTTTTTAATTAATATAGAGCTTTGAAGCTCGACCAAGGGCTAAATATGTGAAAGTCATGGACTTTGGCGCTAAAATAACTAAAGCTAGCTTTTGAAAGTCTCCAACACATTTAACACGTGATAAATCGTTTGCCCAGCCGATGGGAGAACGGTTAACCCACGATACGCATGAAGAAGCAGTTAAGGGACACCCACTACCGCTCGTTGTCAGCCATGAACGTGTGGAACGCATAATGGCCGATAGGGGGTGGTTGCAGTTTTGTTTTTCTTTTGTGTATATATACCTCCGCTGAGAAATGTAAAGGACACGCGAAATCAATCAAACAACTATTTCTTTTGCAATTTATCAGCTTTTTACAGCATTTATCTTAGCCGATTCCATGTATCTTAGTCTTAGCCTTAGCATAGCGTAGATTCATCACACTCAACGCTTTCTGGAGCAGTTGGGGAACCCATAATCGAGAATCAGAGTTTCGTTCTCAGTGTAATCGCTTAAACAGAATCAATTTGTCGGCTGGATGTTAGCCGAATCCCTCGGCTGATTTTTCCACGCAAACAATAATAATACTATTACTATGCAGTATCTTCATATGATAAAATAAAACAAATAAATGTAATTGCGTAAATAAAAAGCAATAAGCACTAACCCACATAGGAGGTTTTTATTTTTATTTTTTATTGATGGAACCCCAGAGGAGGTGAGCATATAATTATCTTGGAAAACAAAACAACAGCCACCCATAAAAAAGAAACAACAAAAATATAATTATTATTAAAAGAAAAAACATCAATTAAATTAAAGAATAGTCTAAAAATTAAAAGAAATCGTTAGATGTGATGATTAATCTAATTTTATATAACAACTGAAGAATAATACGATGTTACGGGATTTCCAACAATGAATAAGATGATTTAATCTACATAAACGTTCGATTGCAATAATATTTGTAGTGCTCTTAAAAAAATGTTCTAAGTAAATCCAGTTGATTACATGGTATCATTATGTGGAAATGATGCCCTTCGAGAGCTCTCCCTTAGAAAAATTGGAAACTTTTTCTTTTTGATCCACCGATGAATACCAATTCATGATAAAGACTATGAAGAAAGTAGAAGTAAAAGTGAGTTCCCTATTAGTTTGCTAGATATAATATAAACCTTGAGGTTTTGGACATAAAAAAATAATTTATAGAGATACTTTAAAAATATTTTTTTAAGTGTATTTTTTCGATATAAAAAGTTAATTTCGTGCATATCGCTAGATTAGGATGGAGGATTGAGCAAGGCATCAAGAAAATATTTGTGAATTTTGAAAAATTTAGGAATACGAAGTTTATGTAATGACTTTATCAGAGAATGAGTTGGAATTGGAAGATAAGAGTGAAGATATCATTAATCAGTATCAAATTGGATTTATTCAGATGTCAGATGTTACAGCATTCAAACGGATTAAGCTAAGCTAATCAAAATTTGGAAGTTTTATTTGGACACAATAGACATAGCCATTTGTCACGCATAACTATCTTTCGGCCATCATGTCTACTTTTGCACATCTTTTTAGTTTCATTTGGACATGTCTCTTTTGAGCCATGCTTGCAAAATTTACTGCCAGTACACACAATTTGATGTGGTTAGTTGCTACCATGTTGTTCAAACCAACTTTCTACAAATAAAACTTTTCCGGCTTGGCTTGTAAAGCTTCCTTTTCTAAAATCCAATAGTTGTTGCTCTCTTTGTATATCAGTAGCAAGTTTAGAGCTTTCCCATTTCAGCTTTCTAACCACATCTTCAGTTTCAGTATAATTTGGAGGTACATTGGATTCTCCACGTCTTCCAACTGGGTGCTTCTTATTCTCATGTCCTACTATAACAACAAAATTTGTTTTGTGCGCATATCTATCCAAATTATGATCACATAGGCTTATTGTTGCTCACAAGGACTCATTGAATAAATACTGAGCTATATCTATCTTTCCTTTTTGCTCAGGGAAAAAACTATATATGTGATCAATTATGAATTATAAATATAAACAATTTTGGTCACTAATTATTTCTATTTTACCATAGACTAGACCATACCCAGTTGTTTTGTGAACCACACTAAGACTCATGGTATATTTGTTCGATGTTTTCTTCTCTATTACTTTCTAAATAACATATCACTTGATAAACAATTTGATCTATTACTCATATTCTTTCCAAATCAGATGTGAAGGAAAAAGGACACCAAATATGACCACATGGCAGAGTTAGGCTTTGCTTTGTTTCAATCATGATGCTGGCTACGGCTACTGGCTTCATCACTGACTTGCTTCAAAACTACCTTTCAAAACATAACTAATGTACCCTATAAATGTTGGTGAAGATCCAAATCCAATTTTGACACTTTTTTCCCTCTTGAGAGATCATCCATAAAAGCCAGAACAAAAACATTAAGTACTTGAAGCATGAGCCAAAACAAACTTATCATATTAGTAACTTCCATTCAAGTAAGAATAAACAGACAAACCACTGGCTCCCTTCACCACAAAATTTTGCCTTTCATTGCAATCAATCAGTAACAACATTAGCAACTTCAGTGATCTCAGAAAAGTAAGTGATCTCACATTTTGACAACCAAAGTTAACCAACTATAATCTTAGTGGAACACACCCCTCAAAGAAATGTTTAATTTGCTGAGCCTTGTTGCAAATATATATATATGATTGCATCTTTAAACATAAGGTAGGCTGCTTTCAAAAAGTAAAGAGGTGACCAATACTTTAATCAAAAAGGATATAATACTGTTATGATAATTGAAGTTTCAATTATAAACTCAAATGTAAAACCATATCAGCCTACTCGACAAGTATCATGTGTCAAACCAATTAGTAAGTAATACCCGATTACTTAAAGGGTCCATCGGTATCAATTACACACACAGGTTATGACTATTATATAATATAAGAGAAGTTGGCTTTGAGTGTTCCATTCATACTAGTCATCCTCTTCTTCGTCATTCTTTTTTTCATCATCCTCTTCTTCGTCATCTTCGTCATCCTCTTCTTTTTCATCATCCTCTTCTTCGGGATCTCTGTCGAGGTAAACCACCTGGAATTCAACATATTGCAAAGTCCCTGATGGCATTCTCAATCTTAGGTGGCACATCATCAGGGAAGTAGATGCAAAGGATAGATGTCCCTGGAGGTTCCTTTCTGAATGTGTCTCTAACATTCTTCCAATCAGTGTAATTCCTTATTGTCACATTAATATAAGTCATTCCATTAGCCATTGTGAAAACTCAAAAGTAGAGAGAGAACAGAGTTGAACTCACTATGACAGTAAAAATGAAGGCATCTCCTTATATATATAGAGAGAGTGAGAGGGTAATTATTTCAGTAAAAAAAAAAGAAAAAAGAAAACAGGGTAATTATTTCAAAATATGACAAGAATAGGGCGGTTTGTGTTTGGCGGTCACACTCAGTGTTATTATTATTCACACTCAGTGTGTATGTTAAGGGGCCATTTCTCAGATCCTTTATTTTTCTTTCTATTTGATGCATTCACCGACTATTTTGTTGTTATGAAAACAATAAATATGTGATCACATCCATTAATAGACGCAACATTGAGTGTGAATTGAGGCCGGAGGGAGTATGTTTTTTCTCTTTCTTTTTACAATTTTTCTTCCCTTTCTTTGAATTTGTTCATTCTCGATTAGGGGTATAAATGAGCAGAGCTATTCATGAACTATTCGGGCTTGACTCGTTAAATGTTCGACGTTTCTTTAATTAAATGAGTCAAGCTCAAGCCTTTCAGGCTCGACATTAAATGACTTGTGAAAATGTTGTTATCTTTAAGTTGTTGCAATGGTTTTTGGTTGGTGCTCTGCTAGTATTGGACTAGATATCTCAATAAATAGATGGTAATCATTTTTTTTGGGACTCATGCTTTTGTAATGGTCAAGCTTAAACTGTATTTGGCAATGACGTGTGTTTTTGATGTTTTGGTCAAGCATTTTTTTTTTGACAAATGGTCAAGTTTTGAGGTTTTTTTTTTTTGTAGTAGTAGTCAATTTCACATACCATATGTTAAGTACATATCTTTAGTTTTATAAATTATCATATGACATTATAATCTTTATTAAATACTAAATTGATAATATTAAAAAGTAATTAAAAAAAGTTCATAAATGCAAAAATAATTTAATTATAAATGAGCTAAATAAGCCAAACTCAAACTTTATTATTTTTGAACAAATCAAGCTCAAATTTTTAGTTAAACACATTTAAATAAATAAGCCAAGCTCAAGCTTTACTATTTTTTTACAATTCAAGCTCAAACTTCAAGTGCTCGTTTCGGCTCAGATCGTTTACACTCCTATTCTAGATACTTAAAGAAAACATACTACCTCTGTCTCATATTATTTGTCATGTTTGAAATATTTACTTGTCTCAAATTATTTTCACTTTATAATATCGAGAGAGTATTAATTATATTTTTCCATTAATACCCTTATTTCTTTAAAAAAAATACATTTATTATTTATATCCCAACTACCTTATATCAATTTAATCTTTCATCTAACTCTCACTACAATAAGAGTATTTTAGTCAAAATAAATTATTTCACCTTGAAAATAATGTAATCAATAATTTTTTAACATGTGTATATAATCGTAAATGACAAATAATATGTGACGGGTCCGTGGAGTATATCTTATAGTTAACGAAACTAATAAGAATAGCACTAAAAGAAACAAACAATTTTTAATACAGAAAAGATCACATCACAATACATAAACGAATCATTTTTCTTATTCTAGAGTCTTTTTTTCCTCTCGTTTGCGTTCTCAACTGAATTAAGAATTTGTGGGCTGAGAATTGTTTTCGAGTAGTGTTGAGAGTTTTTCATTCAGCATTGTGCTTGTTTCTTCTCCGGGAACGGCTAAAATGCACGAGTGAAATAGCCGCACCTGTTTTTTGACCGTTAGATTTTATTAATTCTAAATGGACGATGTAGATTGAACACTGGAAAACGGATAAAGTGTTGTTTCGATGTCTGGATCAAATATCAATTCAGGATGTTGAGACATTGTCTGCATACACCAAAGAAAACCAAATTAGAGTGTCCTTAGAAAAATAAAATACACAGAAAATTAAATAAATAAAATAAAATGCCTAAAGTAACTAGAATCTCGTTCGATCGATATCGCTAAAACATTCCTCGACAACGGCGCCAAAACTTGTTGCGGCTTAGACAAGTACACTTGATCGTAACCCGTAATAAAAGTGGAGTATATTTAATACTCCGAATGTCGAACCCACAGGAAATACGCGAGTACAAATGTAGTAAAGATTCTATATTATCTAGGCAAATTGTTGATTGTAAAAGGAGAATTGCAAGAATTGTTGCTTAAATAAAATAGTAATTTAAATGATGCGCAAGAACGAGTTAAGACTATTGTGGAAGGCTTAGGGGAACCGGGTTCACCAATACTTAGCTCATAAATTTACTAATTAATAATTATGAGATCTATTTTCCGATTGAAAGCTAATCGCTCACTCTAAAATTACTAACATCGTTTGATCATGCAATGTTAATAGTCTTCTTCCTAAATAACTACCCCAGTTTGATCATGAAAGACAATTAAATGATAGAGCTTTAAGCAAAGGTGAGTTCGTTAATCTAATAACCGATTAGAAACAAACAATTACCTTTGACCAGGCATAAAACGCGAGTTCTTTTATTCCTAAAGATCCGTTAACTAACTGTGGTATGATCGCCGCCAATTAAGTCAACTAGTTAAAAGTTGATCATGCCTTATAGGATTAAGCATGCTAGGGATAAAACAATCAATCAAAATAATAGAAATTCATAAAACTAATTAATGTGATCATGGACTCATTGAGTATGTGAAAAGAATTCTACAAGGATATGCTCTCAGATAATTTACTTGCGGATCCTACATTTTCTCAGTGATTTATTTGGAGCTCAAATTAATTATTTGTGTGCATCAATTGAAAACAAGTTACGTTCTAAAAGAGCTGGACTAATACCAAATTACTTGGTGCTATTAGAAGCTGGTTCGGTCCATCCAAATATTCCAATCCTTCCATTTATTGAAGTTAATGCCTAAAAGCCTAACAGCACATAGTGGTCTTAATTGCTATTTAAATGGTACCAGCTATTTCCCATTTCACAGGTTTACTTGCGTTCAAGATTCATGGCTCATAAGCCTATCAATTCCAATGATCAGTTACATGACTTTTGGCATGGAACTAAGTAAAGCTCATCAACGCAAGTGGCAGCAAACAATTAACCATGAGTGCATCATTTGATTTCTTAATGCTTCAATGTAACGTGGGCCCCTCCAGTGCATGTGCATTCCAAAAGGAATATTTTCCTTGTGTCCGGGCATAATCATGCATTTTCATTTAATTGGGCTTTTAATACTTACGTGAAGAAATTCCAAGCACATTTAGTCAATTCAAGGCTGAACTAATATCATGGTCCACTATCAGATTCATTCAAAAGAGGATTCCTTGCATTCAACCCATACGTTGCACACAAAGAAGGATGGTTGCCATTTGAAGATCAGTTACTTGTTACGTGATTTTAATGCTTTATTTACGAATAAGTTATGTGGCTTGCATGTCATTACTAGCTACCTTAATTAGGAGGCTGAGCTATCTCTATAAATTATAATCCATTATTCAGAAATAAAATTAGTTTTGGATTGAGTTAAAAATTTGAGAGGATTCTCTATGGTTCTTTGTGAGCTGTGTTTAGAGCTTATCAGCTTACCGTGGTGTTTGACCCCAACTTATCAATCAGAACGTTCATAACCGGTTGTGGCGTCTTCACTTCCACCTTACGACTCTTGATTTAGATCTGACGGCTCCGAGAATCATATCACTAATTAAATAATATCAAAAGTATTGTAAAGGATTCTCCATCACCCGTAGTGATGGATTTAACTACTAATGTCAAATGATAATAACATAAACTCAAACATAAAGCCATAAAAATCCATAATAAAGAGTATAAGTTTAAACTGGGACACCTATCGGTATGACGACAGTCCTTAAGCGTGTTTGTCACGTCCTCACAAGATCCATCAACAAAAAGGGATTGGCAAGAAGCTCCAAGGAATCAGGGATCAATGGAAAAGCAAAGGAATTGTGAGAAACTCTAAAAAAGGGACTGGGAAATCAGAAATTCATTAAAAAAGGTTTTTAGTCTAGGATAAGATTGCCTATTTATAGGTTGGGAAGCGAGTTAGGTCATCTAGCTTCAAATCTGCACATTCTGGGACGGGGTACGACCGTATCTAATATATACACGATCGTACCGGACTTTAATTGCGATGCTGGCCCGTACTTGTGCACTATGCACTCCCTGACTGTGTACAGCCGTACTTCCTTTGGTACGGCCGTACTGAATTTTCTTATCGGCACCAGGCTGTACTGACCAAGGGGGCACGCCCCTACTTTTTCTCTTGGATAGTATGCGGCTGTCTTGGTATTGTCGGTAGTCTGGCTAGATCCAAAAGTGCTAAAAATCTCCAAAACTTGCTAGTTTTCAGATTATTCTCTCATCGTTTGCTCTGAGTGGTGTCTTTATGATATTTCTACAAAATAGGACATAAGTGAGTACTTTTATACTTCAAATAGTGCAAAATTAAGTACTAAAAAAGCCCTATAAAAATAGAAAATTTTGTGTGTTAACAGTTATACACCTTGATAGCCTCAATGGATTGAGCTAAGACATCTTTGAGGTTGGAGATGATTTCATGGGATCCTTCGGATTGAGCTTGAGGATAAGACTTTTGCTCCCAAATGAAATTTCTCATGCCACAATCAACATTTGGTACTATTAGGGACATGAGATTTGTCTCATAACAGCCCCTTTCATATTCACCTCCATAAAAATCATGGTTCAAAAATTGTGGTTGAGCATTCCTTGCTTGCATAGAGTCAAAATAATATTGTTCCATGGCTTGGAGTTGATTTCTTTTTTCACAAACAACAAACACGGTGAGCAATGCTAAGAACAACAAAGACAACACCACAAACACAGAACACAACACAAAACAAAAAATTTTACTGGTAAAAGCAAACACACTAGAGTCTAAAAATCTCAACTAAACTAAACTAACTCAATTGAAAACTTATAGAAATCAACACTTTCAATCCCGGACAATAGCGCCAAAAACTTGTTTGCGATAAAGTGCAATGTGTAAGTATACACAATCATAACAAGTAATAAAGAGTAAGTAAAGATCATTCCCACGGGAATTGATTACGGTTAATTCCACAAATATTCAATTTGGCTAATCTAGTTAGTGAGAAAATAAAAGAAACAAATAAGAACTATCAACAATTGTGGATTCATGCTGTGAATTTTAAGATTAAAAGTTAAAAGTAACTAAAAGGCAAAACAGTTGCGGATTGGTGGTAAAAAATTGAGAAAATCAGCTAGAATTTCAGATCCATTGTAACTTGACCAGGTTAGTTAGGTGCTGTGAATGAGTGCTCTGGCACTTGAATGCAGATTGCTGATGTGTGTGCTTTTCAGTCACTTGCTACGAAGTTAAGTAAAGGGTACCATATGTCTAAGCCCCCGTTATTTTCACCCCTGACTATTTAGTGTGACTCAAACCATTCTATGGATTTGATTGCCTATGTCTAGTTTAATCAAGATTAGATGAAGTATCCTTTACTAATGCTGTCCATATCAACTCATGAATTCTGCACATTAAACCCTTTCAGTATTTAACATACATGTGCCTAACCCAAGGTGTACAGGCTCAGATTAAGCATATAACTGTTAGTATGCATGAGTTAAAAGTACTAAGCAACATCACATAACTTCACCAACAAGGTTTGATTACAACTTCAATTCATCCTAGCATAAAGTATTTAGCTCATATTGAGCAAAAACACAAAATAGCAGAAACAGGTACTGTAAAACAGATCCTTGGCACCTAAACTTTGCAGTTAAGAATGTTTACAGACAAAAGCAGAAAACAGCACGTGGAAGGCCTTCAGATCTGTCAAAATGAGAGAACACTTCACTCCAATAATGTCTTGTTGCTACATTTCCTTGCTACGCTTGAGTTTGGTTCAGCAACATGTTTTTCAGCTTGTTTTTCTCATAAAAATGGTGTATGGAATGGGTATGGAAATGGAGAATGATGGATAAAGGCGAGGTGAGGATGGCGACTGTTTTCCAGAGGAATGGAGACAAATTCTGATTTGGGGATCAACCAATGTACCAGGCTGCTCCCCTTTAGGGTTATTCCCCTTTAAATTATCTCTCCTTATGGGCCCAAAAAGTGAAGTACTATGAGAGAGAGTGACCTTGGCCCATACCCAATAAAGACAAGTTGTCCTAGCTAAAAATATCTGCACAAACAAGGTGGGACCACACCATGGTACAGCAGATTATCTCTTTTTCATGTAACTTATTTTGAACTTATCTTGTAGTAATTTAGATAAATAATTTAATTGTGTGCTTTATATGTTTCATGTTGAAACTCATAATTGAAACACCATATCTAATCATAAAAAAAAAATAGAACCGATATTTTCTATTTTATTTGTTATATTTCAAAAAAAAATTGAAGTATATGTATAAATACATATATTCTCTACTTCATAATGAATTATCTATATAATAGTTTCTGAAAAATTTAAATCTGCTAATAATTTTTTTTAAATAAACTTTAAATTTATTCTTGCACGTTGGATACACTTACAACCCATGCAGTTAATCCATGCGAGCATGGGTAGATACACTAGTTCATATTTAAAAAATAAGACTCGGATAATTTTGTCTTTTTTCTTATAATAGATAAATTGTTACATTTTTTCTATTATTTTAATAATTAAATTATATCAAAAGAGGAAACTGTAAAAAGAAATATTAATTTAGGAGTAGAATGTTTAATTTGATAATTTAATGTGAAAAGTGCAACTTTTTTTTTGAAGATAAGGCATTGCATTCAGCTAGAAACAACCAAACGGTTACACAAAGTTCCAAACAGCTGAGTTGGGATATGACCCACCCTTGTTTTACAACCAACAGTCTTAGACAAACAAGCCAAATTATATTTATGAGCTACAAAATTCAACTCTCTCCTAACATGGATAACAGAAATAGAAACAAATTGAGTCATTAACATTTTACAATCTTGGATAATTAGGTCAATACTAGCAATAAATACTTGGGAATTTATGGCTTGCACAACTGCTGCAGCATCAGTGACCATGGTTTCTCTTGAAATCCTCAAGTCTAGGGCGAGTTGTAGGCACCATCTTAGCCCAATTGCTTCAGTAGAGGCAGGGTCTAAAGCACAGTCCTCTTTCCTGCAAGCTGTGAGAGTGACAACGTGTGTGTTGTTATAAATGACACTTTCCCAATCTGTCATACGATTTGAGAAGCAGCCAGCATCCACAAAGATCTAGTTTTCTTCCCAAGCCTGACTAGTTGGAGCATTATGGCTCGACTACAGCTCTTCTGCTCTTCTTTTTTCATCGGATCAGTCATTTCCTGCATAAAAGACATTGCATTTTGGCCAATTTCAATAGGATTCAGTTGTTTGTTATTAAAAACAACTTGATTTTGTGCCCCAGATTTTCCAAAGAAGAACACAAAACAGTTGGGCACCACTTGGTTCCTCACAGGTGAGGTCGTGGAGTAGCCACTGGTTTATATGCATGGTTTGAGGCACATGGATTCCCAGCTGAGAACCAAACCAGATAAGTTGTGGCAATTGGCATTGCAAAAAGAGATGGTCCACTGTTTCATCCTCAAGACGGTATAGTGGACATAATTTTTCAATTTGGACTCCCTTCTTTTCCAGATTAGCTTTTCTGGGTAGGATATTTTTTGCAAGCCTCCAAATGAAGTTTTTGACCCGGTTTGGAATTTGAACCCTCCACATTTCTCTCCATAATTGACTTTATGGGTCAGTTGAAGGCCCATATAAGTCTTTATTCCTATGTTCTTGCTAGAGGTGATGCCCTGATCTTACAGAATACTGGACATTCCTTTCCCAATGCCAAATAATTTTGTCCTTAGGGAGTCTTTGGGAAATTGGGATGCTTAGGACCTGTTTAGCTTCATGAGGACTAAAGTAGGAAAAGAGGACATTTCTTCGTCATTGTTTCCTCTAAGGATCAATCAGCTCACTCACAGTGGTTGAATCATCAACATTAATGTTCCTGCAATTAACTGTTCCTCCTGCTCTATTCGAGATCTAGCAATCCTTTGTAATTCTCACTGTTTGACCATTTACGATTCTCCACCTAGCACCTTTCTGAATTATTTCCTTAGCACTGAGCATGCTCCTCCAAGCATAACTTGGTTGGTACCCTATTTTTGCCTCAACAAAGGTTGTTCTGGGTAGTATTTAAAACTCTCCCAAAAAGTGAGTTCTCATCAGTTAGGAGCCTCCAACATTGTTTCCCTAGGAAGGCCAGGTTGAAATCACTGATTCCTCTTAATCCCATTCCACCTATCTTCGTGGCTTTTGATCATTTCTTCCAGCTCATCCAATGAATTTTCCCCTTGCTATCTTCAGTTCCCCACCAGAACTTTTCCATCAGAGACTCAATTTCTTTACGGTACCCTTCAGGAAGCTTGTAGCAGTCATTGTATAGTTTGGAATGGCTTGTGCTACTGCTTTAATAAGCACCTCCTTTCCTGCTCTTGATAGGAATTTTTCTTTCTAACCTTTTAGCTTCTTCCAATCGCGGTCAATGACAAGAGAGAAGACAGCCTTCTTAGACCTTCCAAACACAACTGGGAGGCCCAGGTATTTAGATTAGGAATCCATAGTCTTTAAACCCATCCTGTTATAGATCATATTTTTCTCTTCATCAAGCACATTTCGACTATAGGGTACCTCTGACTTGTCCATATTAACCATTTGTCTTGAAGCTTTTTGATAGGTGGATAGGATGTCCAGTATAGAGTCCGCCTCATTTGAATTAGCCCTTGCAAAGAGGGGACTGTCATCTGCAAAGAGCAGATGGGAGACTTGGGGGGCTCTCCTTGCAATTGTTTATGCAATGTATGACATATAATTTGATAATAAATTTGCAACACAATTAAAAGTTAATTGAACAACATTTCTTAGACATAGCAATTCATGTAGTAATAGTTAGATCAACGACACAGTAAAATTGATAGTGATTATAAAACTTACTCAATAATACATCATTGTAAAAGAAAACGCTTTTAATTTGGCTTGGATCAATTCAGTTTTCAATATTTGAACTGAAAGTAGAAAATCATGTGACTGGCTGAGAGTTAGACATCAACACATTCACCTTCAGATATCAGTCATTCGAATCCTCCAAACTGGCAGTGGATGAGGTCGGAGCAAGGCACATTGAATTGTAAAGTGGATGTCGCAATTTTTCAGAGATTTGGGTTGCCTTGGCTTGGGTTTGTGCCTCAAAGATGATAAGGAGTAATTCTTGAGTGTTTTTATTAAAGACGCCTCCCCCTTTTCATTCCGGCACCTCCCCCTAAATTGATAAAAATACCCCTATTGCCAATCCCCCGACCTACCTCTTTCCCCTTGTAACACCCTGTATTTTCATACCCCGTGTACTTCTAAATTTATGTTTATTTTATAGATTATTATGATTTATAGATTTAATAATTTTGGTGCCTTATGTGAGTTTGAAATATTGGAAATTGTTGAATTGATATTTATTTGTATTTTTGAAAAATATTGGTATTTATTGGTATTTTTGGAAAATATTTGTAATATAATATTTAATTATTTTATTTTATACAATATTAGTATTTGAAATATTATTATTTTTGGGATTTTATTTGTGTACAGGAACTGCTAAAATGAGTTTGTGGGATAAAAAGGGTTTAAAAATATATAAATATAAGTTTTGGGCTTTTCACTGCGTACACCCCGGTTTATTTTTGTATACATCCCCTTTTCCAATTGCTACTCGCTCCTCGTATTAGTAGTATACCCGCCCCCTGTGTTTTAAATTCCCCGTTCATCATCATCGCATCGCCGAACGCAAAACTAGAGAAAGAAAGAAAATCCTCTGCCGTATTATCTCTTCTCTCGTTTTCTCTCTCTTCGATTCCTCTTTCAATAGGCCACAAAAAATTTCGAAAAATTTATATACCTATGCAAAATCACCCACTAAATTCATTTATGGCCTTATTTCGGTGATCTGAGACTGAAACCAAGCCGTATTTTTCTCTTGGGCGGACTATATATTGCATTTCCAGCCACCATGACCACCGGTTGGGAAAATAGATGTCATTTTCGAATTCCTCGCATCGAAACCTTTGAGAAACACTAGTCATTTCCTTGTTATATCAAAGTTGGCGAAGTGTCTATTTTGCCCGGAGCCTCCATTTCAGGTCTCATTTCCGGATATCCGGTGATCATATTGACGAACGGAGACTTGCGTTGGGCTTATCGAAACGATTCTTCCACCTTGTCCAGTCGGAATTTCAAACCGAGACATTTCAAAAATTGATCCATGTGCGTATGTTGGGTAAGCAAACCTTCGAACCAAGCTCAATTTTGTTACGTTGTGATTTAATTATTTAAATTAGTTTGAAACTATATTTTAATTTATTTTTAACTTGTTGTATGTTCGATTTTGGTTGCCTATGATGTTTGGGTGCCGACGAGCTTTCGGTTGTGGCTTCCGGCGAGAACGGAGATTCAGGATGATGGAAGGAGCTGTGATGCTGTCGCTTGACTGATTGGAAATGTGATCAAAAGAAAAGAAAGATGCAAATAATTGCAGGATTTATTAAAGGGAGTGCTTCCCCTGTTTCGCATACCCGGTGACCAAAACGTGTCTTTATGTGGTTTGTGTTTTCACCATTGTATAAGCAATGGCGTAATTATGTGTTGTGACGTGAGTCCTGGTGTGTCTCTCATAGTAGGAGCAAGGAAAATAATTACAGGGTGTGATATGTGTGGTTATGTTTAAATTTACATGTCAAATTTATTATTATTTTTATTTCTTTTTTAATATAACTAGTACGATACCCGTGCGTTTGCACAGGGTGCGTGTTGTTTGTTACGCTTAATGTTTTAAGACGATGATTATTTATAGTAAATGATATTTTTGATTCAATGTATTAAAAATTAAATAATTTTATCGTGAATGTGAAAGAAATATTAAATGTGTATCAAATATTATTATTTATGTAATTGTGAGACTTGTGTACCATATATAGCTAAGATTAAACAAACATGGTTAGGGTTTTCTTGATTAGATAGATAGATAGATAGATAGATAATAGAGATACATGTATAAAATTGATATATGCTCATAGGCAAATAAATTTTACCGACAATATGTAACATTTTTGGGTCACGAATCAACAACAAAATAATTATTTATAAATAATTAGAGATATTTATAAAATTGATTTATCCTGAAAGACGATGAAATTATACAGACAACATGTAATGTTTTTTGCCGATACTTAAAAGTAAGATAATATTTATAAATAATAAAAATATTTATGAAAATTGATATGTATCTTAAGTAGTGTTTTCCCGTCAGAACTCAAAAACAAAATAATTATTTATAAAAATTAAATACATATATAAAAAAAATTAAAACTAATTATACAGATATGTAGTGTCTCCTGTTACGACTCAAAAGCAAAATAATCATTTATAAATAACTTAAACGTTTATAAATTTGATCTATGTCAAAGACGATAAAATTATACCGACAACATGTAATGTCTCTCTCATCGAGACTTAACCGTAAAATAATCATTTATAAATAATAAAAACATTTATAAAATTTCATATGTGCTTAGAGATAACGAAATTATATCGGTACTTAAAAGCAAAATAACCATTTATAAAAAATTATAGCATTCATAAAAACAAAATACAAAAGATAATTATACTGACAACATACAATATGTCATTAAAATAAGAGGTTTAAAATTAGTATGTAATGTTTCCCCCGTTAAGAGTCAAAAGTAAAATAATCATCTATAAATAATATATAATAAAGATATTTATGAGTTTTGATACGTGATCAAAGACAATAAAATTATATTTGAGACTTTAAATGAAAATAATTATTTATAAATAAAAAAATATAATGATAAAATATAAAAGTATAAAAATAATAGAAAGAAGAAAGAGAGTGTGACAGAGGGTGTGAGAGTAGAAAGAGAGAAAGAGAAAGAGAGAGTGATGTGTGAGAGAGACAAAAGAAAGAGGAGAGAGAAAAAGTGAAAAGTGAGACAGTAAAAGTTAAAAGTAGGAAGAAAAAATATATTTTTATATGAATTTAATTTTTATTTTAATTTATTTTTACTTAGATTGACATATTTGCCCCTTAAAAGTACATGTGTCATTAGAATAAGAGGTCTAAAATTGTTTTTGTGTTAGTAGTTTGTTTATGAAAATTTGTTTATAAAACTTAAAGTAATTATACCGACATGTAATGTCTCCCGTTACGACTCAAAAACAAAATAATCATTTATAAATAACTTCAACATTTATAAAACTGATGTGTGTCAAAGAGGATAAAATTATACCGATAACATGTAACGTTTCCCTCGTCGAGATTTAGAAGTAAAATAATTATTTATAAATAATAAAACATTTATAAAAATTGTTATGTGCTCAAAGATAACGAAATTATAGCGACAACATGTTATTTTCACCCGTCGGGACTTAAAAGTAAATTAATCATTTATAAAAAATAATAGCATTCATAAAAACAGAATATAAAAAGTAATTATACTGATAACATACAATGTGTCATTAGAATAAGAGGCCTAAAATTAGTATGTAATGTTTCCCACGTTAAGAGTCAAAAATAAAATAATCATCTATAAATAATATATAATAAAGATATTTATAAAATTTTATATATTCTAAAAGACGATGAAATTATACCGATAACATTTTATGTGTAACATCCCAAAACTCTTAAGCCTAATTATTAGAAAACCTAAGTGAAAAAGAGATTTAATCCCTGAGGATTAAATATAGTACACAGCCTTATTTTGGTAGTTTAAAACCAATTTGGAATCAAAGGGTAAAATGGTAATTTTACCCAATGATTTAGGATTTGTGGGACTGATTAATTAGGAGTAGTTTTAATTGATTAAAATTACTTAAATTATTATTAGCAACCTAAGATTTAATCAAGAGGATTAATAAGGGTTTATTAGCAAGTTTTTAATTAACTTAACCCAAGTGACCACCATACACCATGTTTCATTTAAATCCACCCTAGAAGTCTCTCCAAACCCTATTACTCCCTCCCTCCATCGATTTCCAGCAGCCACAAACAAAGGAAGAAGCAAATATTAGAAATGTAGAGAGAAGGAATAAGAGGAAAAAGGGGAAAAGAAGAAGAAAGCTAGGGTTTTGGGGCTAGAAGAGGGTGAAGCTTTGAAAACTCCATTCAATCCTTGTCAAAGGAGGAGTTTGGGCTGAACATCCTCCATTGTTGAAGCTTCAAGAGCTGGTTCAAGTAAGCAAGAAGGAGGAGCTCGAAATTATAAGAGGGAGAAGGAAGGAGAACTCAAGCTATTCAACTCCATTTCTTCTTTTTGAGGTGAGTTCTTCTCCTTTAGGTGGTGGGCAACCAATAAGACCCCCATTAAGGTTTTTATTTCCTTTTGCATGTGGTTTAGTTAGTCTAAGGTTCAGATTGTGGAGGGGGAATTTGATGTTGGACTTAGTAGAAGTTTGGGTTACAACCTAGTGAACATACATGTTAAGACTTCCTCTGGTATTTCGAGTATAACTCTCTCTATAGACCTTGTATTGAAATGATTCTTGTTTCTATGTAAACTAGACATGAGGGGCTTCATTTTAGGCCCAAGAATCACTTGAAAATGTTAAGAATTGAATTAGATATAGAATTTACAAGTTAAGGAATAAATGTTGTCTGCTTTCGACATCAGCTTGCTTGTTTGTTAAACTGCACTAATGGGAGGACATCCTCTAAAATAAAAATTATATTCATAAACTAGACATCCTACTTTTGCCCAATTCACTTCGCTTGATATGTTAATAAAATCATGGAAGTTGACGCCGTCTGCGAGAAATTTCAGAGAGGTCCGACACGGCCGTTTTTCACGACGGCCAGTCGGTGTTTCATGTTGTTTTTCACTAATTTCTACCTTGTTTTGGTAGGTTTGGGTTATGGTTTTGGTCCTTAACCTCATAGGGTTTCAATTCTAGTTAGATTGTAATGCAAATGAGCTTAGATTATTTATGAATGAATGTTTTTACTTGCATGTGGACTTAATTGGTGGAGAAGATCAATCTAGCTCAAATGAACGATGGAAGAAGAGGAAGTGGGATTTTTGGAACTCAAATCCCTAATTTGGGATTATTAAGGTAACATAGACTTCCCCAAAACCTTCCTTAGGGTGTGCTAGGCTTTAAGATTAAATTTATTAGTTCAATAATTAGCTTATTAATTATATTAAATAGTCTTGTACTGCCTGATCAAATAGGGTTGGACTGTGCCTCCCAACCCTCCTAAAACAATGTGTTGTTTGTGACCATTGCAGTTCCACTGAGTTCCAATCAAATACACAAATTGTTGTTATGTGTGAAAACATGCGTGATTTCAGATTTGAAGTGGCTCAAAGATGTGAGTCAGAACACCTGAGACGAGATCGACCAGATCGACGCAGATCGAGACCTCGAGTCGAGATCTCGTGTCGAGACCTCGCATTCAAGACCTCGTGGTCGAGATCCCATGCCAAGATCGCATCAAGTCGAGGAGGTCGCATGTCGAACTAAGGAGGCCAGTGTGCACTAACTAGTGTTAGAGCCTTGCGGCTTGCACAAGCACCGGGATCGACTGTCGAGACTGTAACTCGTATTTCTTAACGCTTATTTAGCGCCGATGATTCTATTGTTTGTAATATTTATATTATCGGGTGCGCTCGTTCTTTGTGTTTTAGATCCAGAACCTATAGATTAGAGGGTAATCATGAGAGAGAGATTAGATGGGGTAGAATGATTGATGGGATTAGCATCTCATAACAAAGTAGTTACATCGCCAATTATTTGTGTTTTTGTTTTAAAAAGAAAATATCTTTTAAATGGTTCTTTACCACCGATATCACGATCGACCTCACAACTCTCACTTTCTTTTCTTCTTTCTTCTTCTCTCGAAGTTTCTCTTCCTCTCCAAAACTTCCATCGAAGAACCCCGAGTTTTATCGAGATTCTCCAGATAAACTTTCTTCATCAACCTTGTTTCTCATCATCTCCTCGACATATATCACCATCTCGACCATCATCCGAGGTATGGAAAACAGATTTTCTATCTTCCTTCATGCCATTGTTTAGCGCCACTTCTTCTTTCCATTTTAGCCAGTTTTATGCTTCCAAATCATGTCATATTGGTAGGTTTTCTCCTTCATGATATTACCTACCTTTCTAACCAATTATTTGAGCTTGTAAAACAAATTGCTTCCTCTGTTTTCTGCAATAGGCAGTGCCCAAAATCCTCCCTATTTGGTTTGTTTTGATTTCTTGTCGATGTTGTTGTCGATTTATTTGTTATAGAATCATAGAACCTTTTTCATGAACTTTTGATCGAAAACCCCAACTTTGTGTTAGAGGAAAAATGGTTTTGTCTGGTGATGTATGAAAGATGTTTTAATAAAATTTTAGAAGAAAATGAGTTATTTTGAAATGTTCGAATTCTGGTTGTATTTGTTTAAGTTTTGAGTTTTAATATTTACTTGGGTTGTAGTTAAGTTTGGGATAATGAGAGCTAAGTGTTATTAGAACCCAGAGATAGAACTAAGTTGTGCTCGTATTAGGCAGTGTGATTTTCGAGATCGTGCTGCAAGGAGATCAGGGTGTACGAGAACACGAAACCGAGGTCGACTGAGAGCCATACGTGTCGAGATCGAGTAAGAGAAGTCGTTGTCAAGCTCGTTTGAAGACAGCCGTGTCGAGGTCGTTGTCGAGCAGCGTAGCTTGGAGTTCGGTAAGGGCACTTCTAGACATTCTAGGATTTTTATTGTTATATTACTATGTATGGATTCCTTGATTTGTGTCGAGCATGTAATGTTGTGATATGATTGGGTTTTTGCATGTATTTAATATGTGATTGAATATATGTTGTGAATTATGTATTGACTGTTGAATTGCGTTTCTTCATGTCGAGCTTGCTCTTTTTATTTGACATGCGGTTGAATATCTTGTGTATAACTCTTTGAATATCGTATGCGGCGAATTGTTCATCGAGTGAGCGAGCTAGGCGAGTCGTTATGACGTTTTTGAGCCGTGACCCGGATAACTAAGGGTGCTAGGTCCCCTTTTGTTTACGAGAGATTGACTAGACGTCGCCACGCTATGGGACCTGAGTTGACTGTCCTAGGGAGAGCGAAGATCCCAAGGCTTTTTGGACTTTCCAAAGATATCTGATGCAGCGTGTGCATTCCGGAAAAATTGTCGAGTCGAGAGAAATGGATAGCGAGTTAGTCGAGTTTAGAGTGAGATGGTTGAGTCACGTTTGGTGAATGTTATACTTTGTCGCTTTACTTATTTCTTTATGCCGTGTTTATCTTGAATTGTTGAGAAGTTGACCCTTTCCGTGGTACCTTCAATCCATGATGGTCACCCAGCGAGGTCGAGGGCGCAGGGAACTCGGCACAGATGATGGCGAGGAGGAGCTCGACGAGGATCAGGGCGACGACCTCTATTTGTCGTGATTTGCTTTGTCTTTGTTTTTGTGTTTAGTGGTTGTGACCAGTTGGGCTAGATGTCATTTTGAGCACAGGGTAGACTGGTGGTTTTACTTTGGAGCGACCCCTGCGTGGGTGTCTGCCGGAAGTACCCCCAGGGTATGATTGCTCTCTTGAAGTCGTCATACCTTAGGTGTATTTTCTTTATACATTACTACTCTGTATTTTGTATACATTATTATTTCGAGTGGTATATATGTGTATTATGCATGCATGTTTTATTAGTATTTAAGTCTTGTGTCTTAGTTGCACCATATTTTCGAAAAGCTGTAATTACTCTGATGTGCACGAGCTGGTCTTAGAAGAAAAAGAAAAAAATACCGTAAATTTTTATAAGGCACAAGAGTACCGTTTTAAAACGCATCGCATCTGAGTGGTAACTAGAGCTCGGTGTGTTGAGCTCGGTAACTCGAGCTCGGTATGTCCGGAGCTCGGTAGCGATCCTAAACGGTCGTTACAATGTTGGTATCGAGCGCTTTGGTTCGACTGGCCGTATAGGAATTTGACTGTCACCGTGGTCCGGGATATATATATATATGTGTGTCGGGTACATGATTGTACTATACCGATTCTTTGCTTGATTAAGTGAAGCACTTATTGCTTGAAAAATTGTTTGAATCAACTGCTTGATTGAAGCAAAGGTGTTTTAACCCATCCTTGTTGTGAGATTCTGACAGGGTTTTGAACTTTGTGGAATTTAATGCCACCTCGTAGGGATACGACAGCTGTACCCGAGAACGTCGACATGGAACGAGCAATTCAAGCTATGACAGAGATGGCGGCAGCCATGGCTCAAAGAATCACCGCCGTGAACTCAACAGTAGTAACGCGATGGCTCAACAGACTACAGCGTTGACCCAAAGAAACTTACAAAGAACAACAATGAGCAGAGCGAGTGCCGAGGCGAGAGGATTAGCGGACTTTAGGAAGCATGATCCACCGGTTCTACTATGAGCCAAACCGGATAAAGTCGATCTTTGGATGCAAGAGATCTAGAAGATCTTCGAGGCACTCCATTGCCCAAACAACGTGAAGGTAGACTACGTTACCTACTTGGCCGCTAGGAGACGCAGAGTATTGGTGGAAGGGAGTGAGCAAGCAGCGATAAGCGAACGTCGTGAGATGACCTGGGAGCTTTTTCGTGGAAGGTTCTTGGACAAATACTTCCCAGATACTGCACGAGCTGAGAAGGAGCAAGAGTTTCTTCAACTACAACAAGGCAGCTCGACAGTGTCCGAGTATGCAGCCAAGTTCGAGTCACTGGCGAGGTATTTCAGTCCATTTCGTGATCGAGCTGACCAAGGATGGTTAAGCGAGAGGTTCCAACGAGGTCTGAGATTTGACATTCAGAAGTCGGTGGTGTCACTGAGGATCAGGAATCTACAAGAGCTGATAGATCGTTGTGTCGAGGTAGAGGGTGTAAGAAGCCACAAGAAGAAAACTGTAGAAGTGACGGTGAGACCCGAGTGCGGGCAGAGGTTTACGCGGGAAACAAGCGTAGAAGAAGCCTTACAACCGACCTCGGGGAACAACAACAGGGACAATATCGTCCGATGACCCAGGGAGCGAAGCGGAGGACAGATCGGGCCGAGGTGACTTGCTATCGTTGTGGAAAGCCGTGACATTATGCGAGTGATCAGACTCAGAAGGAGGATGTGTGCTACAACTGTAAGAAGCCAGGGCATTTTGCCAAGGATTGTCCCACACCTAAAGCTGAACCGGCAATGCTTGCGGCAAAGGCCAAAGGGAAGCGCCAGGTAGCTAAAGGCAGAGTCTTCTGCATGAGCGGTGAGGAAGCAGAGCGAGCTGATGATCTTATTCAAGGTGAATGTGAGATTGAGGGTAAATCCTTATCCGCCCTTCTTTGATTCGGTGCAACCCATTCCTTTATTTCTTACGATTGTGTGAACCATTTGAACTTGACTGTGGATCGCTTTACTGCTCAAATTGGTAGTTACAACCCCATTTGCTAAAACCTTAGTCACAAACACCGCATGTCTTAATTGTGTAGTGGTTATTCGTGAGTAGAAAGTTTGTGGTCAATTTGGTTTGTTTGCCTCTTGGGGCTTAGATGTCATCCTCGGGATGGATTGGTTGTCACACCACCATGTCCTCTTGGACTGTGGCCGTGAAAAGCGTAATTTTCCTGCACCTTGAGTCTCCAATTATCTTTCTGAACGTATTGGAGTTTCTTTGAAAAGAAGGAACTAGGGAATACATGTATCCGCTAGTTGAAGTTTTCCAAATAGATCGAAGTGAAGAATGTACCAGTGGTGTGTGACTTTGTGGACATTTTTCCCGAAGACGTGCCAGGGTTACCACCAGTGCGAGAGGTCGAGTTCTCCATCGAGTTGATTCCAGGAATAGGACCGATTTCCAAAGCGCCATACAGGATGTCTCCTGCCGAGATGAAAGAACTGAAGTCCCAGATCGAACACTTGGAGTCAAAGCAATTCATACGACCGAGCGTGTCACCGTGGGGAGCTCCAGTGTTGTTGGTTAAGAAGAAGGATGGACGATCAAGGCTGTGCGTGGACTACCGCGAGCTCAACAAGGTTACTGTGAAGAACCGGTATCCGTTACCCCGTATTGACGACTTGATGGATCAACTTCGTGGAGCGGCGATCTTTTCCAAGATAGATTTGAAGTCTGGTTATCATCAGATTCGCGTGAAGGAGGAAGATATCCCCAAAACAGCTTTCAGGACTAGGTATGGTCACTACGAGTTTTTGGTGATGCCGTTTGGAGTGACAAATGCGCCAGCTGTGTTTATGGATTATATGAACAGGATTTTCCATTCGTTTTTGGATCAGTTCGTTGTAGTGTTCATCGACGACATATTGATCTACTCGAGGAACCGAGAAGAGCACGAAGAACACTTACGTCGAGTACTACAGATATTGCGTGAGAAGCAACTCTATGCCAACCTGTCGAAGTGTGAATTTTGGCTCGAAGAGGTGAATTTTCTTGGTCATGTGATTTCCAAAGAAGGGATAGTTGTGGATCCAACTAAGATTGAGGCTGTGTTAGCGTGGGAACAGCCGAAGACGGTTACCGAGATCAGAAGTTTTGTTGGCTTAGCAGGCTATTATCGAAGATTCATTGAAGGTTTCTCGAAGATTGTCGCGCCTCTTACACGGCTTACGAGGAAGGATCAACCTTTTGCCTGGACCGAGGAGTGTGAATCCAGTTTTCGAAGACTGAAGGAGCTTTTGACGACAACGCCTGTGTTGATTTTGCCTCAACCCGAAGAGCCTTACGAGGTGTATTGTGATGCGTCACACCAGGGATTGGGATGCGTGCTGATGCAACATCGGAAAGTGGTAGCGTATGCTTCAAGACAACTTAAGATTCACGAGAGGAACTACCCTACTCACGATTTGGAGCCGGGCAAAGATGGTTTTTGGCTCCAAGATATGGAGACACTACCTTTATGGGAGCACCTCATCGCTTTCAACGATCACAAGAGCTTGAAGTACTGCTCGATCGAAAGAGCCCAACATGCGTCAAAGAAAGATGGACATAATTTCAAGGACTACGACTTTACGTTGGAATACCATCCGGTAAGGCTAACGTAGTAGCGGATGCATTGAGCGTAAAGAGCATTTTAGCCTCAAAGAATGATGATCAAGGAGTTGGAGATGCTCGAGAAGTTCCGAGACTTGAAGTTGAGTGTGGAAGTTTCACCGGGGAAGCTGAGATTTGGTATGCTTACCATTTCTAACAGATTGTTGGACGAGATCCGAGACCAGCAGGTTCATGACGAGCTTCTACAAGAGAAGGTCCAGTTGATCGCGCAAGGGAAGGCGACAGAATTCCAAGTCGGAACGGACAACATTTTAAGGTGCAATGGCCGAGTGTGTGTACCTAACGTAGCGGAGCTGAGAAAGTTAATACTTGACGAAGCGCATAAGAGCAACTTTAGTATTCATCCAGGAGTTACGAAGATGTATCACGACTTGAAGAAGCATTTTTGGTGGTCCGGAATGAAGAAGCAAGTGGCTGAGTACGTAGCTTCGTGTTTAACGTGTCAGAAAGCGAAGGTGGAACACCAACGACCAGCGGGAATGCTACAATCGCTGACGCATCAAAGATGGAAATGGGATAGTATTTCCATGGATTTCGTTGTAGGTTTACCGAAGACGCAGAAGAAGAATGATTCGATTTGGGTGATCGCCGACCGATTGACCAAATCGCCATTTCTTACCAAAGGAGGTCGACATACAACGTGGAAAAGCTGACCGAGATCTACATTGAGGAGATAGTGCGACTTCATGGTATACCCTCTTCAATCGTGTCGGACCGAGATCCGAAGTTCACGTCTCATTTTTGGAGGGAATTGCAAGAAGCGATGGGAACCGAGCTCAGGCTTAGCTCGGCATATCATCCCCAAACTGACGGTCAGACTGAGAGAACGATCCAATCGCTTGAAGATTTGTTGCGAGCATGTACGTTAGATCACCGAGGAAGTTGGGACGACGTCTTACCATTGGTGGAGTTCACCTACAATAACAGTTTCCATGCGAGTATTGGAATGGCACCTTTTGAAGCACTGTATGGACGTAAATGTCAGACGCCTTTTTGTTGGTACCAAGATGGCGAGCGTTCTGTTGTAGGACCAGACATGATCCAGCAGACTACCGAGAAGATCCGTTTGATCAGAGATAGGATGCGAACGTCTCAAAGTCGACAGAAGAGTTATGCAGACCAAAGACGTCGACCACTCGAGTTCGAAGAAGGAGAACATGTATTTCTTAGAGTCACCCCCACTACTGGAGTTGGTCGAGCGATCAAGTCCAAGAAACTTACCCCTAAATTTATTGGACCTTATCAGATTCTTCGTCGTATTGGTCCAGTGGCATATCAGATTGCCTTGCCACCCTTCTTGTCAAACATTCATGACGTCTTCCACGTCTCACAGTTGCGAAAGTATATTTCCGACCCCTCTCATGTCATCGAACCGGATGTGATTCAACTGAAGGACGACCTATCTTTCGAAGCATCACCAGCAAGGATCGTTGACCGGAAAGCCAAACAGTTGCGGAACAAAGAGATTCAACTTGTCAAAGTTGTGTGGGATCAGAAGACTGGAGATGCGACTTGGGAGCTGGAGGAGAAGATGAAGACTCAGTACCCTGAACTCTTTCATGGTAAGTATCTTATTTGCAATTTCGAGGACGAAATTTTTTTAGAGGGAGAGATTGTAACACCTGAGGACGAGATCGACCTCGTATCAGGACGTCGTATCGAGACCTCGAGTCGAGATCTCGTGTCGAGACCTCGTACCAAGACCTCGTGTCGAGATCCCGTGCCAAGATCGCGTACCGAGCTGAGGAGGTCGCATGTCGAACTAAGGAGGCCGCGTGCACGAACTCGTGTTAGAGCCTTGTGCGCTTGCACAAGCACCCTGATCGACCTCGTGTCGAAACTGTAACTCGTATTTTACGAACGTTATTTAGCGTTGATGATTCTATTGTTTGTAATATTTATATTATCGGGTGCAGTTCTCGTTGCTGTGTTTTAGATCTGTAACCTATAGATTAGAGGGTAATCATGAGAGAGAAGAGATTAGATGGGTAGAATGATTGATGGGATTAACATCTCATAACAGTAGTTACACGTCAATTATTTGTGTTTTGTTTTAAAAAGAAAAATATCTTTTAAATGGTTCTTTACCAGCTGATATCACGATCAGCCCTCACAACTCTCACTTTCTCTTTTCTTCTTTCTTCTTCTCTGAGTTTCCTCTTCCTCTCCAAAACTTCCATCGAAGAACCTTGAGTTTTATCGAGATTCTGCATAAACTTTCTTCATCAACCTTGTTTCTCATCATCTCCTCGACATATATCACCATCTCGACCATCATCTGAGGTATGGAAAAACAGATTTTCTCTTCCTTCATGCTACTATTTAGCGCCACTTCTTCTTTCCATTTTGGCCAGTTTTATGCTTCCAAATCATGTCATATTGGTAGGTTTTCTCCTTCATGATATTACCTACCTTTCTAACCAATTATTTTAGCTTGTAAAACAAATTGCTTCCTCTGTTTTCTGCAATAGGCAGTGCCCAAAATCCTCCCTATTTGGTTTGTTTTGATTTCTTGTCGATGTTGTTGTCGATTTATTTGTTATAGAATCATAGAACCTTTTTCATGAACTTTTGATCGAAAACCCCAACTTTGTGTTAGAGGAAAAATGGTTTTGTCTGGTGATGTATGAAAGATGTTTTAATAAAATTTTAGGAGAAAAGGAGTTATTTTGAAATGTTCGAATTCTGGTTGTATTTGTTTAAGTTTTGAGTTTTAATATTTACTTGGGTTGTAGTTAAGTTTGGGATAATGAGAGCTAAGTGTTATTAGAACCCAGAGATAGAATTAAGTTGTGCTCGTATTAGGCAGTGTGATTTAGAGATCGTCTTTGCAAGGAGATCAGGGTGTACGAGAACACGAAACCGAGGTCGACTGAGAGCCGTACGTGTCGAGATCGAGTAAGAGAAGTCGTTGTCAAGCTCGTTTGAAGACAGCCGTGTCGAGGTCGTTGTCGAGCAGCGTAGCTTGGAGTTCGGTAAGGGCACTTCTAGACATTCTAGGATTTTTATTGTTATATTACTATGTATGGATTCCTTGATTTGTGTCGAGCATGTAATGTTGTGATATGATTGGGTTTTTGCATGTATTTAATATGTGATTGAATATATGTTGTGAATTATGTATTGACTGTTGAATTGCGTTTCTTCACGTCGAGCTTGCTCTTTTTATTTGACATGCGGTTGAATATCTTGTGTATAACTCTTTGAATATCGTATCACGCGAATTGTTCATCGAGTGAGCGAGCTAGGCGTAGTCGTTATGACGCTTTTGAGCCGTGACCGGATAACTAAGGGTGCTAGGTCCCCTTTTTGTTTACGAGATTGACTAGACGTCACCACGCTATGGGACTGAGTCGATCGTCCTAGGGAGAGCGAAGATCCCAAGGCTTCTACTGGACTTTCCAAAGATACGGTATGGCGTGTGCATTCCGGAAAAATTGTAGAGTCGAGAGAAATGGATAGCGAGTTGAGTCGAGTTTAGAGTGAGATGGTTGAGTCACGTTTGGTGAATGTTATACTTTGCTGTTTACTTATTTCTTTATGCCGTGTTTATCTTGAATTGTTGGGAAGTTGACCCTTTCCCGTGGTACCTTCAATCCATGATGGTCACCCAGGCGAGGTCGAGGGCGCAGGGAACTCGACAGCAGATGATGGCGAGGAGGAGCTCGACGAGGATCAGGGCGACGACCTCTACTTGTCGTGATTTGCTTTGTCTATGTTTTTGTGTATAGTGGTTGTGACCAGTTTGGGCTAGATGTTATTTTGAGCACAGGGTAGACTGGTGGTCTTACTTTTGGAGCGACCTGCGTGGGTGTCTGCGGAAGTACCCAGTGGTATGATTGCTCTCTTGAAGTCGTCATACCTTAGGTGTATTTTCTTTATACATTACTACTCTGTATTTTGTATACATTATTATTTCGAGTGGTATATATGTGTATTATGCATGCATGTTTTATTAGTATTTAAGTCTTGTGTCTTAGTTGCACCATATTTTCGAAAAGCTGTAATTACTCTGATGTGCACGAGCTGGTCTTAGAAGAAAAAGAAAAAAATACCGTAAATTTTTATAAGGCACAAGAGTACCGTTTTAAAACGCATCGCATACAGGGTAACTAGAGCTCGGTGTGTTGAGCTCGGTAACTCGAGCTCGGTATGTCTGGAGCTCGGTAGCGGTCCAGAAACGGGTCGTTACATGAGCTAGCCCTTTTGCATGAGTTTGGGATCTAAGTTAATTGAATGTGAAATTGTATGCACCATGATGTATGTATGTGTTCACTTGGTGTGGTTGTGCTTCATGTATGCTAAGTTCCATGTTTGTCTTGGCTTTGGATATGTCTTGAATTCCTAGTAGTGTATGCATATAATTGCCTTGAAACCCTTGTTGAAATTATCTTGGTTTGAATTGGAATGTGAAAAGTGATTGAAATTTGAGTCACATGCTTGAATGCTATTGGTTGATTCTAACCATATGAATGTTGTTATTGGTAATGAGTTATTGATGTGTTGTTATTGAATTTAGAAGTGTTGAACTAAAACCTTGTGACTAAGCATGTTAAGAATTCTATTGTTTTGATTCTTAATGTGCCTTTGATTCTTAGTATGTATATGTGTGAATTTGCCTTGGATCTAATCCATTGTGGTTAGGATTGGGTTGGAATGTGACAAGGAATTTGGAAGTGTAGAAAAACACAATTATGCAGATTTTCCAGCATCAGATCGCTGGGTAAACCCCCTGGGTCGCTAGGCGAAGCCAGGGTGCACCAACAGGTGCAACTCTCGGCCACTGTTCGCTGGGTGACCAACAACACCATTTTTGTGTGTTTTTCGTTCCTTTCTAATGCTTTCCCCAAACTCTTAAACCTTGTGTTAAGTCTCATTTTCCTATGCTTAAATGAATGGTGTGAGGCTAAAAGGAATGTGTTAGAGCCATACATTATTTGATAATGAATTGTGATGTGTTGTGTGTTAATGATTTATGATTGAGTTTGGTTAAGGTTAAGGATAATATGAGACTATGACAAATGTGAAATAGCAATGCATTAATTGAAAATGTTTTGTGAATAAGTTTGATTGTGTTTGAGGGTGTTTGCGTAATAATGCAAACTCGTCTTTGGTTGTTTGAGGGTTTTTCCAATTACGAGGATCCCTTGGTGGAGCGGTATATAAATGAATAGCTCTCACTCTTTTCTTGGGTTATTGAGTGGCACCAAGTGGGTACATCCATTATGATTGTAATTATGATTTGTGATTTGTCTTGTAAACAATATTGATTAATTGGTTGTTTGCATAAGATGATTTGAGGTTTGAACTTGTGAATCACTTAGCAAAATGGTAATTGTCTAAGTGAATATGATTAGACTGTGTGTTTGATACATGCTCTATGTCTGAACATTCATTGGCACTGCTATGTTGAGGTTCGGTTAAGGTATATAGTTTGATTAAATATACTTATGTAATAAGCGGAGGATTTTCCCATACGTCGCACACCACGTATGGCTGAAACAACGGTAAAAATATTTTGATTTCAAGTTTATGTTATTGAGTTTTATAAACTCACCTTTGGGGCATTGTTTTCAAGTACTATTGATGGAAGAGGTTCAGAGCACAAGCGTGCTCGGTCTTGCCATTCGGTGAGACTTTGAGTTACCGGATCACGAGTCGGAGTCGTAGCTATTAGGTTGTGTCCTAGTAGTATATGTGTATGAGGTGTAATCGTAACTTGTTCTACTTATTATGATTCTTTTTTTTTTAGAAAGAGGTTGTAATAATTCGAGGTAACTTCAGCAATTACGAGACTCTGAATTATGTTAATGCTTTAGCCGCATATCTTTTATAATGCTTAAATATACAGGGACTTTATTAATTAAAGCATGGTTCACATCTTGTAAACAGGACTTGATCCTTAGTATCATTGGTATTTGAAACTTTTTATACGTCATTTCCTAGTTAGTTCAGGTTTTATTCGTAAGTAATCCCCTAATATGGGTTAGGGTGTTACATTATGTTTCTCCGTTTGGAACAAAAAAAAAATCATTTATACCGATAATATGTAATATTTCCCCTGTTAAGAATCACAAGTAAAATAATCATCTATAAATAATATATAATAAAGATATTTATAAATTTTGATACGTGATCAAAAACGATAAAATTATATTGACAATACGTAACAACCTAAGAATCCCCCAATTTTAGTTTAGAATTATGTGCATAAGCTTAGTGTATTTTAATGATGAATTTCAAGTAAATTTGAGTTGATTTTCATAATTGAGAAGTGAGGATATTGTGTCTTTAAAGATTCTAAGTGATTAGATGAGTTGAATTAGCTTTAAAGTGATGTTAGGAATGTATTTTGAGTTAGTTTGGCAAGGATTAGGAAGAAGGACTCAAGAAAAGGTGTTAGAATCAAGTTTCTTTGATTTTTCCACAGTAGGAATCAATTCCCAAGTCTCATGAATCGATTCAAGCATTTAAATTTCTCTGGGAATTGAATTTGAATAGCTGTGAATCGATTCACACAACCTGTGAATCGATTCACATAGAAACAAGCTGTTGGGACTCGATTTGGGGAGCTGTAGGAATCGATTCATTTACTTAAAAATTCGAATCTGGTGTTTTTCTGACTGAGTGAATCGATTCATCCTATGTTGTGAATCGATTCACAGCTGTATAAAACCAGAAAACACAGTAGAAAACAACAGAAACGCGAATTGAGAGAGAGGGAAAGAGAGAAGGCGATTGGAAAGGGGAAAAGAGGAGAAACACATAGGGTTTCACTAATCCTAAAGGGGATTCATGGATTCATGCTAGATTTTCCTCAAATCTTAGCTTGAATCTAAGTTGGTCAGTTGAGATTTTGGTATTTTGAAGATTTGGGTTTGAACCCTAGAGAGAAGAAGAAGAACTCGAAGGAGAAGAAGAAGGAAGGGAAGAGGAACAAGCTACACCACTTCAAGTCTAAGTTCTTGGGGTTGGTGAGTCCCTTCTTCTCTTAGGTGATGGGCACCTATAAGTCCCACATTAGGACTTCTCTCAAAGAAATCTTTGAACCCCAAAGGGTTCAAAGTTAGGGTTTGTTAACCCCTTTGATGTCAAGTTTAATTTTAAAGTTATTACTATGTTTATTTAGTGGGTTTGACTACAAGAGGTTGGCGACTGCCCCTACCCCCCACAAGTTGTTTGTTGATGTTTGAACCATTAGATGTTCCATAGAGCTCTAATGGGATTGAGTTCTTAGCTCATGAGGGATTATACCTCAAATGTGATAATAAGTGTCCTATGAACTTGCAATTACCTTTATTATATGAATAAGTTAATGTATATATTTGAAAGCTTGGGATGTCAATGCATGTTAAATTAAATTCTTTGAAGTTGTATCCAATGTCTTGGAATAAATAAATAATGATATGAATTTATTTCCTAAGTTGCTATGTGCTTTGTTATGACATGCATTTAAGCCATAATTGAGTAGATGTGTATGTTATGCAAGCTTAGGGTTCAATCACGTGTAGCTAAATTCCTTGATTTTGTTACCAACCTCTTGGGAATTAGTAAAGAATACTATAAGTGAATGTATATATTTGAAAGCTTGGGGTGTCAATGCATGTTAAATTAAATTCTTTGAAGTTGTATCCAATGTCTTGGAATAAATAAAGAATGATATGAATTTATTTCCTAAGTTGCTATGTGCTTTGTTATGACATGTATTTAAGTCATAATTGAGTAGATGTGTATGTTATGCAAGCTTAGGGTTCAATCACATGTGTAGCTAAATTCCTTGATTTTGTTACCAACCAATTGGGAATTAGTAAAGAATACTATAAGATGACATGGGTTAATATTCTGAGTGTTACTTCCTTATTTGTAATCATGCAATAGGAATAAAAGAGTTGTGATTTAATCACTTATGAGACAAGGAAGTTATGTTGAATAGAATCTATGGAATTTAATAATATGATAAATCCAATAACATAGAAGAATAGTAAGGAAGAGCTATATGTTATTAGTTATTAAGTTGCACTGCATCTCGTTATAAATTCTGGTTTCCCATATCCCGGATTAGTACATGTGCTTAGCACAAAGGAAGCTAAGGCATAAGTTAGTACACTCAGCACAAAGGAAACTGAGGTACTAGTAATCACACTCAGCACAGAGGAAGCTGAGGTGTTAGTTAACACACTTTAGCACAAAGGAAGCTAAGGTGTAAGAAAGTATAGCACAAAGGAAGCTAAGGTAATAGTGAGTATCCTTAGCTCAAAGGAAGCCGAGGTACTAGAAAGTAAGCTCAGCACGGAGGAAGCTGAATTATGGATAACCACGCTCAACACAAAGGAAGTTGGGGAGTTACACCTGAGTATATGTTAATAATTGAGTTCAGTACTATTGAGCAAGCTATTTCTAGGTTAGTACACCCTAAGGCACTCAAACTTAAGGTACTTAACTTACAATATGTTTAAGATAAGTCTCTAGGAATTAAATGTGAAGTATGCGTTGGCCTTTAGTGTCGCAGTTAAACTTATTAAATAAGTATTCGACGAGTGAATGGTGAGGAGTCCGCGAAAGGATCACTGAGACTTTTAATCTTACCGCATTCCTTTATTGTTTCAGATAAGCTGGTACCAGAAGCAGACAAGGCGGAGCTCAAGTCCTGACACTCATAAGTTAGGTTTTATTTTGTAATGGAACTAGATATTCCAAGAATTGTTTATGTTGTAACCTATTTATTAGATTCATGTTTTGAGTTTAAATTTATGACTTGGGTTACTGTAAACAAGTTTATAAATTTTAGTAATTCCTGTACTTTAATGTAATTTGTCGTACTTTCAATTTACGTAGAGGTGCGGGTGTTACATTATGGTATCAGAGCAGTTCGATTCTTATCGGACCATAGAATAGTTAGAACGGTCTTAGCGAGTCCTTAATATCTATTGTTGTCCTTCTACTTATTATGCTGTGAGAGATTGAGCTTGATCAACTCAATGCTTTGTGCATTTTATGCAGAATCATGGCATCTGGTTCAGGACGACGCGGTAGCCACAAAGGAATGCCACTAGGAACCCCAGGAATCCACAGGAAGCCGAGCCTTGGAATGTCATGGTGGAGGCATTAAGAGTGCAAACTGAGGCCTCTAATGCTCAAGCCCAAGCGACACATGCCTTGATTCAGCAAATTCTTCAAGGAGGAGTGACTCCAGTTAACAATGCAGCACAACTGGAAAATCCCAACCATGTGTTCTCCGAATTCAGAAAGAATAGTCCTCCTTCTTTCAAAGGTGGCTTTGACCCATCCAAAGCAAAATACTGGTTGCAAGAGATGCAAAAGATATTCGAAGTGGTGGCTTGCACTGAGGAATAGAAACTAATGTTTGCCTCACACTACTTGAAAGGAGAGGCCGAGATATGGTGGGGGGGAGCCAAGGCTCACATGATTTCCCTTGAAACACACTTAGACTTGGGATTTTCAGAAGGTGTTTTTGGGGAAATATTTCCCAAAGAATATGAAAAGGATGAAGGAACATGAGTTTGCTCATCTGACCCAAGGAAGCATGTCGGTAGCAGAATACATAACCAAGTTTGAAGACTTGGCCAAGTATTCTACCTACCTTCACAACACAAAAGACAATGAATGGAAGGCTCATCAGTTTGAGCAAGGCCTCAAAAGGGAACTGAGGAATGCTGTGTGTGGATTTGAAGAAACTGATTATGCGAAGCTGGTGGGGAAATGTGTCATCGCCGAGGAAGCACAGACTGCCTTGAAAGCAGACCGTCGGGAAACATGGCAGAAGAAAAAGGATGAATGCAAGAAATCCCAATAACAAGAAGAAGACGGAGATAGAGGGAAACAAGTTCAAGCCCTGAAGAACCGCAAGCCGCGGGATGTCCAAAGTGTGTACGAGATCATAGAGGAGAATGTTTAGCTGGACGGAACATCTGCTACATGTGCTGCCAACGAGGGCACTCTGCAAGGTATTGCCCGCAACAGAAGGAGAGAATAAAAAACTGAAGTAATTAGACTATCAACTCAAGGTAAGTAAGCTCTATGTTGAAAATTTTAATTTCAACACATGTTGGAAGAAGGAAAGGCTATTACAATGAAGAACAGGCAGTTAAAGATTTATACAACAACCCTAGTAAAGATTGGTGGAGCTCCAAAAGCACTAAGTGGGGCCATACGACTTTTGAGCACCCTGCAAGGATTGAAACACTTGCTATGGATCAGGAAAGAAAGAAGAGATCATAAGTGACCTTGTTAAGTTCAAGATAGGAAAGAGTATTATGCAAAAGTAGAGAAGGCTTGGAAATGTGGCTACCTATTGTATGGTCCTCCAGGAACTGGAAAGTCTACTATGATAGCTGCTATGGCTAATTTCATGAACTATCATATATATGATCTTGAATTAACAACTATTAAGGACAACACTTAGTTTAGAAGGCATCTAATTGAGACTTCAAGTAAATCAATTATAGTGATTGACGATATTGATTGTTCTATTGATCTCACTGGCCATAGGAAGAAGAAAAAGAAGAAAGACGACGACGAAGATGATGATGATAATGAGGAACCAAAAGAACCTGTAAAGAAATTTGAAGAAGAGAAAGGAAGTAAGGTAATTCTATCTGGGTTGTTGAATTTCATTGATTGGATTTGGTCAGCTTGTGGAGGAGAGAGGATCATAATTTTCACAACAAATTTTGTGGACAAAAATTGACCCTGTTCTCATTAGGAGGGGAAGGATGGTCAAGCACATAGAAATTTCCTATTGTAGATTTGAAGCTTTCAAGGTGCTTGCTAAGAACTACTTGGATGTTGAGCCACATAGTTTATTGTTTCCAATTATTGAGAAGTTGTTGGGAGAGACCAATATGACATCTACTGATGTTGCTGAGAATCTTATGCCAAAGTCAGGCACTGAAGATTTTGAGACTTGCTTGAAGAATCTAACTCAATATCTTGAGATTGCAAAGAATGACAAAAATAGAGAATGAGGAAAGTGTAGCTGAAGGGAAAGAAAAATAAACAAGGGTTGGATCACGAGGAAAAAGAGGTGAAGACTAATGAAAAATCTGAGGAAGGAGTTAAAGAGAATGGTTTCACTCATTAATTTGGATTAACTAGGGTTAATTTCTATAATATGGATGATGCTTTGAATTTTCTTAATAAAAAATAGTTTTTGTAATATCATTTTCATTAGTAGTTTTAACTGGTTTTGATTGGACAATTCAAAGGTCATGTTTAGATTTTATGCATGACTAGGGAATTTAGTTTGAATTGTGTTGCAGATTTTGGGAAGCACATTACTTCACAAACTGATAAAAGTAGTGTGTAAGTATATGGAGGTTTTACAACATCTACAGAAAAGAGAACTTAACCAAAGTATTTCAGTTTTTAATTACATACACTGACTATTCTTTTCTTAAATTAAGCTTTCTATTTTGATTTCCTACAATAAAACATGCAAGATGTACTAGTCTTTATCCACACTAACATTGCATGTTTAAAGCTAAATCCACAAATGCACTTAGGCATATACTACTTACAAACTTAATGAAAATATAATTTGATAACTAATCTACAACACAATTAAAAGTTAATTGACTAACATTTGTTACACACATAATTAACAAGTAGTATAGTAGTTATAGTTGGATCTCGGACATAAAAAAATTGATAGTAAGTATAATCTAATCTTACTCAGCAACAAACTTGCTGCGTGTTGATACTGGTGAAAAAGGACAATGGCTACCGACTAGTGGTGAGTAGTTAAATATTGTTTATGCAATGTATGACATATAATTTGATAACAAATCTGCAACACAATTAAAAGTTAATTCTCTGACTTTTTGATGCATCAAACTAGATAAAACATCAGCACATAAAATAAACAGATAGGAAAAGAGAGGGTCACCCTGCCTCAATCACTTTTCAGGGGTGAAACTTTTGTTGGGTTGTCCATTTATGAGAATATGGTACGAGATAGTGGAGATGCATCTGAGATTAAGAGAGACAAGCCGTTTGGGAAACCCCATAGATAGCATAGCAGTCTTGATGAATCTCTATCCATTATTAAGCACTAAGAAATCAAGGATTCTATGTCTTTTTTTTCATACTAAGAGTTAATAGAATTTTGGGACTCTATCATCATCATCAATAATGGAATCAATTCGTATTACACGCAGGATTCAATAGAATTTTAAAACGATATCATGATCATCAATAACAGAATCATCATCCCTTATAAATACCACACCCTTGTGTTCGTTTCGTTCATTGAAACAAAATAGAGTAACCCTCAGAAACTAAACATTTCAAAGTAAGAAATGATGAAGAGGATGAAGATGTACGAGCAATTCTTCTCACAATTTCATTCAAAAAAACATTCTTCTCACATCATCATCGTAGTTGGAAAAAATGGTCACAACTAGGCTCAATTATGGCTAGCTTGATGTTTGTGTATGGCTTCATTTTGAAGATGAAGGGAATGCAGATGTATGAGCAATTCCTCCCACATTATCTTCTTCGTAGTTATGTTACAAAATACATTCTAAAATAATCTCAGGAGAGCGCCTAAAACGCAGGGAAGCTTACACAGTCATCCAAATATATCTCGCTAAAGAATAGAAAACTGAATTAGTTGGACTATCAACTCAAGGTAAGTGAGCTCTATGTTGAAAATTTTGATTATGTTATGTAACGTGAATGTTTGAATTTCTCATTATTCTCTCCACAGGGGGAATCTTGAAGCGAATTTCATGCCATGGAAAAAGTTTAGAGTTTGTAAAGCAGTAAGTTGTCGCCAGATCAGCGGAGACCTAAATTTATTAATGATTCCAAATGCTTCGTTATTGAATACCTAGCGTGATTACACCTAACCATTTACAAACTACGTCTCAACCGGTTAAGTAATATTACTCGGTTAAGGCCTAGTCTGTGACCGGTTAATGTGACCGCGAATAGGTTTTCCAAACGATTTGGGTTAGTTATGAGAGAGAGTCACAGGTCGAATTATGATGTTAGTTGTAGCAATTTTTGAGGATGAAATTTTTTAAAAGGTGGGTAGTAATGTAATGCCCCAAGAATCCCTCAATTTTAGTTTAGAATTATGTGCATAAGCTTAGTGTAGTTTAATGGTGAATTTCAAGTAAATTCAAGTTGATTTTCATAATTAAGAAGTGAGGATATTGTGTCTTTGAAGATTCTAAGTGATTAGATGAGTTGAATTAGCTTTAAAATGATGTTAGGAATGTATCTTGAGTTAGTTTAGCAAGGATTAGGAAGAAGGACTCAAGAAAACGTGTTAGAATCAAGTTTCCTTGATTTTTCCACAGTGGGAATCGATTCCAGCATTTACATTTATCTGGGAATCGAATTTGAACAGCTGTGAATGTGAATCGATTCACACACCCTGTGAATCGATTCACACAAAAACAAGCTGCTGGGACTCGAATTGGGGAGCTGCAGGAATCGATTCATTCACTTAAAAACTCGAATCTGGTGTTTTTCTGACTGAGTGAATTGATAAATCTTCATAATATGTGAATTTAGAGTGCTTAATTGAATTAAATGCATGATAAATTGAGAGAGTTGAATAAATATTGAAACTTAACATGTGAAATTCTTTACACTCTAGTGATTGATTGTAAATTTAAGTTCTATATTATTCTCATGTGTTGTCACACTTGATTTGTCAGGAATGAAAGCAAGATCAAAAGAAATGACTCTCAAGAACTCAATGGAAGGCAAAGAAGAGAATTCTCGAGTGTCTATGATCCGAACGCATCCGAATACACGAAAAAAGCCAAGTATCTGAGCTGAAGCACGTGGCGCGCTGCTGAAGGTATTGGATTGCGCGTGGCGCGCATTTCAGATTTTTGCTCTCTGTTTCTATGCACATGACGCGCACTTGTGACCATGTACGATGCGCGTGACGCGCATCGTCACTTACGCCATCGACTGTGCGCATGGCGCTTTGAAAACGCAGGGAGCACTACGTTACGTATAATTCATATAAATAGTGTGCTGTTCATATTTTGGGAGGCTGGGACTTTTTCTAAAACCCTAAACGCCGTGGGCTGTGACAAGGAGTGCTAGGGTTCTATTTTTCTTCATCTTCAAGGAGGATTAAATCTTGGGAACAAGATTTTGGATCATCAATGAAGTTTTCTTCTTCCTTGTGTTTGTTTTTCTCTTTTACTACTATGAGTAGCTAAATCTTTTAGATTAGGATGAGATGAATCTTGTTGAAACTCTTATGTAGTTAGTTCTCTTATATTAATACAAGTATATTTCATGTAGTTTGAGTTTCCAATCTCTATGCTTCATGCTTTTCAATATTTGATCACTATTGCATTGATTTTAGGTTTTTCATCTTAATTGGAAAATTGGATGAATGAACTTGACCAGAGATTGGTAGCCATATTTATGATGAGTATAGGAATATAACTTGGTGATTATGTGTTCTTATAAATCACTACTCTTATTGCTTAATCTAACTATAAATCACTTAAGGGATTAGGGGTTTTGGTTGGAGTAAAAGGTTTATGAGGCAAATGATTGTCCTTAAACTAATTTAGTTGATTCGAACTTCAATTTGTATGAGATTGCTTAAATTAATGCTAAACTAATTACATAAGAGTGGAGACAAAAAGATTCAACCCCTAGTCATTTTTACATATTGATATTCATTTCAAACTCTAATTTCACTTTGTCTGAGTTACAGTTGATTTCAAAATAACCATATCATTCTCGTTCAAAGTAATTACATACTTGTTTTCGTTGATAAACGTCACAATCCTCGTGGAGACGATACTCTACTCGTTGTTATAATACTTGATGAGATTGGTGCACTTGCCGTAAAAAGTAGTGTATAACAAACGAAAACTAACTAACTATTAAACGATAAGTGTACCAATCGCATCAAGTAATATAATAATGAGTAGAGTATCGTCTCCACGAGGATTGTGACGTTTATCAACGAAAACAAGTATGTAATTACTTTGAACGAGAATGATATGGTTATTTTGAAATCAACTGTAACTCAGACAAAGTGAAATTAGAGTTTGAAATGAATATCAATATGTAAAAACGACTAGGGGTTGAATCTTCTTGTCTCCACTCTCATGCAATTAGTTCAGCATTAATTTAAGCAATCTCATACAAATTGAAGTTCGAATCAACTAAATTAGTTTAAGGACAATCCTTTGCCTCATAAACCTTTTACTCTAACCAAAACCCTTAATCCCTTAGGTGATTTATAGTTAGATTAAGCAATAAGAGTAGTGATTTATAAGAACACATAATCACCAAGTTATATTCCTATACTCATCATAAATATGGCTACCAATCTCTGGTCAAGTTCATTCATCCAATTTTCCAATTAAGATGAAAAACCTAAAATCAATGCAATAGTGATCAAATATTGAAAAGCATGAAGCATAGAGATTGGAAACTCAAACTACATGAAATATACTTGTATTAATATAAGAGAACTAACTACATAAGAGTTTCAACAAGATTCATCTCATCCTAATCTAAAAGATTTAGCTATTCATAGTAGTAAAAGAGAAAAACAAACACAAGGAAGAAGAAAACTTCATTGATGATCCAAAACCTTGTTCCCAAGATTTAATCCTCCTTGAAGATGAAGAAAAATGGAACCCTAGCACTCCTTGTCATAGCCCACGGCGTTTAGGGTTTTAGAAAAAGCCTCAGCCTCTCAAAATATGAACATCACACTATTTATATGAATTCTGCAGAACAGAGCGCTCCCGCGCCTCTCAGGTGCGCGCCATGCGCACAGGGTCGGTTGCAGAAAAGAGACGATGCGCATCACGCGCATCTTACATGGTCACAAGCGCGTGTCACGCACATAGAAATAGAGAGCAAAAATCTGAAATGCATGCCACGCGCAATCCAATGCCTTCAGCAGTGCGCCACGCGCTTCAGCTCAGATACTTGGCTTTTTTCGTGTATTCGGATGTGTTCGGATCATAGGCACTCGAGAATTCTCTTCTTTGCCTTCCATTGAGTTCTTGAGAGTCATTTCTTTTGATCTTGCTTTCATTCCTGACAAATCAAGTGTGACAACACATGAGAATAATATAGAACTTAAATTTATAATCAATCACTAGAGTGTAAAGAATTTCACATGTTAAGCTTCAATATTTATTCAACTCTCTCAATTTATCATGCATTTAATTCAATTAAGCACTCTAAATTTACATATGATGAAGATTTATCATGAATCGATTCATCCTATGCTATGAATCGATTCATAGCTGTATAAAAGTAGAAAACACAGCAGAAAATAGCAAAAACACGAATTGAGAGAGAGGGAAAGAGAGAATGCGATTGGAAAGGGGAAAAGAGGAGAAACACCTAGGGTTTGACTAATCCTAAAGGGGTTTCGTGGATTCATGCTAGATTTTCCTCAAATCATAACTTGAATCCAAGTTGGTGAGTTGATATTTAGGTATTTTGAAGATTTGGGTTTGAACCCTAGAGAGAAGAAGAAGAACTCGAATGAGAAGAAGAAGGAAGGGAAGAGGAACAAGCTACACCACTTCAAGTCCAAGTTCTTGGGGTTGGTGAGTTCGTTCTTCTGTTAGGTGATGGGCACCCATAAGTCCCACATTAGGACTTCTCTCAAAGAAGTCTTTGAACCCCAAAGGTTCAATGTTAGGGTTTGTTAACCCCTTTGATTTCAAGTTTAATTTTAATGTTATTACTATGTTTATTTAGTGGGTTTGACTGCAAGTGGTTGGCGATTGTCCCCAACTCCCCACAAGTTATATGTTGATGTTTGAACCATTGGATGTTCCATAGAGCTCCAATGGGATTGAGTTCTTAGCTCATGAGGGATTATACCTCAAATATGACGATAAGTGTCCTATGAAATTGCAATTACCTTTATTTTATGAATAAGTGAATGTATATGTTTGAAAGCTTGGGATCTCAATGCATGTTAAATTAAATTCTTTGAAGTTGTATACAATATCTTGGAATAAATAAAGAATGATATGGATTTATTTCCTAAGTTGCTATGTGCTTTATTGTGACATGCATTTGACTAATAATTGAGTAGATGTGTATGTTATGCAAGCTTAGGGTTCAATCACATGTGTAGCTAAATTCCTTGATTTTGTTACCAACCTCTTGGGAATTAGTAAAGAATATTATAAGATGACATGGGTTGATATTCTGAGTGTTACTTCCTTATTTGTAATCATGCAATAGGAATAAAAGAGTTGTGATTTAATCACTTATGAGACAAGAAAGTTATGTTGAATGGAATTTATGGAATTTAATAATATGATAAATTCAATAACATAGGAGAATAGTAAAGAAGAGCTATATGTTGTTAGTTATTAAGTTGCACTACATCTTGTTATAAATTCTAGTTTCCCATATCCTGGATTAGTACACATGATTAGTACAAAAGAAGCTAAGGCGTAAGTTAGTACACTTAGCACAGAGGAAGCTGAGGTGTTAGTTAACACACTTTAGCACAAAGGGAGCTAAGGTGTAAGAAAGTATCCTTAGCACAAAGGAAGCTAAGGTAATAGTGAGTATCCTTATCTCAAAGGAAGCCGAGGTAGTAGAAAGTAAGCTCAGCACGGAGGAAGCTGAATTATGGGTAACCACACTGATTACAAAGGAAGTTGGGGTGTTATACCTGAGTATATGTTAATGATTGAGTTTAGTACTATTGAGCAAGCTATTTCTAAGTTAGTACACCCTAGGGCACTCAAACTTAGGGTACTTAACATACAACATGTTTAAGATAAGTCTCTAGGCATTAAATGTGAAGTATGAGTTGGCCTTTAGTGTCACATTTAAACTTATTAAATAAGTATGGCTCGACGAGTGAATGGTGAGGAGTCCGTGAAGGGCTCACTGAGATTTTTAATCTCACCCCGTTCCTTTATTGTTTTAGATAAGCAGGTGCCAGAAGCAGATAAGGCGGAGCTCAAGTCTTAACACTCATAAATTAGGTTTTATGTTGTAATGGAATTAGATATTCCAAGAATTGTTTAAGTTGTAACCTATTTATTAGATTTATGTTTTGAGTTTAAATTTATGATTTGGATTACTATAAACAAGTTTATAAATTTTAGTAATTCCTGTACTTTAATGTAATTTGTCATACTTTCAATTTATGTTGAGGTGTGGGTGTTACATTATAGTTGAGTTGGTAGTAGCAAGGTGTTTCCCATGTACTTAAGTCCTCCAAGTCTTGGGTTCATGCCGCGCGGAAGGCAAAAACTCTCTTTGGGGGGAAGAGAAATCCTATGAATGACATACTTGGCACAAAAGAAGCTGGGGTGTTACAATAAAAGGCACATTTTATTGTAACACCCGGGATTTGGCCTTTGGCCTCCACATCATTACTCATAGGACTTCTCCCCCCTTTAAGAAGTTTTTGTCTTTAGTAGGACTCAAACCTGTGACCCAGAGGGCTATAAGTACACAGAAGCATCACTATTCATCACCAACTGAGCTGATGCTTCCATGTACTTATAGCCCTCTGGGTCATGGGTTTGAGTCCTGCTAAAGCCAAAAACTCTCTTAAAGGGGGGAGAAGTCCTATGAGTAATGTTGTGGGGGCCAAAGGCCAAATCTCGGGTGTTACACAATATGTAATGTTTTCTTATTTATAAAATAATAAAAAAATTATAATGATAAAATATAAAAATATAAAAAAATGAAACTAAAAAAATGTTAATAAAAAAAAGAAAGAGAGAAAGAGAGAAATTAAAAAAAAACAAAGAGTGTGTTTGAGAGTGACGATGAGGGAGAAGAAAAAGAGAAAAAAAAGAGAGAAACACATGAGAGAGAGAGAGAGAAGAAAGAGAAGAGAGAGGAAAAAAGTGAAAGATGAGAGGGAAAAAGTTAAAAGTAGGAAAAGAATAATTTTTAATGTGAATTTAATTTTTATTTTAATTTATTTTTATTTAGATTGACATATTTGCCCCGAAAAGTACATGTGTCATTAATGTAAGATGTCTAAATTTGTAATTTTGGTAGTAGATTATTTGATTATATAGATAATAGATAGATAGATATAAATAGTAGATGCAAATGATAATTGTGCCCTTGAGAACGCGTATTATGTGAAATACCTATGTATATATGTATGTATGTATGTATGTATGTATGTATGTATATGATACTGAATTGATGTCATGAGATGCTTGTTTGCTTGATTAAATTAACGAAATAATTTATTGATTGAAACTCTTGCTGAACTCCTTGTCGATTGGTTGTGTAAGCATGCCTTGGTATTGATATTGTACCTTGTGCACATATGACTTGTGATCATGAAATTGAAGATCTTGAATGGTCATGAGATTGAATTTGATAAGATTGAGATGACCCTTAGTAATTTCCAAAGCCTTATGATTTGTTTCATGGTTGTTTCTGGGAATTCAATGAACCAGAAAAGGTTATAGTGTAAGATTTCGCTGTCATAAAGTTTGTCACCTAGAATGCCTAAGTTAAAGAATTAAGATGCTATTTTATGGATTCTTGGCGTGTTTGGGTAATAAAGACTAATAGGACTTTCCTTGGAATTATTAATAATTTAATTAGACTTGAGACTAGTAAATAAGCTAAATGACTTAGCGTAATAAAGATCAAGTGTTGACGTTAGGATTTGGTGGAACAAGTGTGAGGGTAGTGAACATCTGAATTATTACAATACTAAATAGTAAGAAAACAACAAATCGGATGTCATAGTAGTGTCTTAACAATGGAGTTGCAATTGGACCTTAGGGAACGAATTCTAGTCAATTAGAATTAAGTATTTAGAACCTCTAATTATGCTTTAATAGACTTATAGAGATTTTCCTTAAGTGCTGCCTCATGTTTATGACAAGTCCACTATCTAGTTGTCATGTTTATGAAAAGTCCACTGAAAGTAGCAATGTTTATGATTTAAGATAACCATTTGTTTGAGTCTCCTAGCTATATGTAGCCACTATGGAGCCTGGGTTAATCTTTGTTTTGTTTGACTAACCTAGCCATATGATCTACGATGGATTGTTTATGACCCATGATAGGTGGAGTTTGGTGGAAACCCAACCTTGTGTGTTTGTTGTCATACTGACCTTGTTTTAGAATGAGGGAAGTACCGTTGAAATGAAAAGTGGAGACCTTGTTTAAGAGTGACATGCGTGGCAATACCTCGGCCTTAGGGGTGCGAAGACAGTGTCTGTAATCCTCAAATGGTTTGAGTTAGCTCCTTGAACCGAGGGATACCCATGAGACTTATCTATCCTGACCGTCACCAGACATTCTCATGATAGTCGAGAGTGCACGACAACGAAGTGTTCACCATTGCGGTGTATTCCTTCAAAAAGCCAAACATGTCCTCCTAGTCAAACTTTTCGGAGTACTAGATGGTACCACATGCATATGGAGTAGAGTATGAGGAGTAATTGCATAGTCATACTTTGAGAATGAGCTTCTGTGTTGTTGAGATTGGTTTGGCTTTGTACTTGTGTTTACGTGTGCTTGAAATGAGTTGACTTTGTACTTGACCTTGTGCTTGTATGAATAGGAACTTTGTTGCTATTGAACTTATGTGGTCTGTCTTATGTGCTAAATGACTCAAGTTGTTTTATAGCTTTATTATGTGTGTTGCATGAACACTTGCCTCTTGCATGTTGCCTGCTAACTGTTGGGTGCATGTGTGTGGAAACACTCGCTGAGTTTTTTATCTCATTCCTTTCTATTTACCTTTTTTCAGTTAACCGGCTAGACCTTTTTTAAGTTAACCGGCTAGGAGTGTGAAAATGATTAATTGTATTGAGATTTAGAAAGAGAATTTGTAAATAAAGTCCTAAGTTTGTAAATTGTCTTTGTATTAAATTATTCTTTGCATTGAGTATTGTAAATGTATTTTGGACTAAAGCGTGATGTTTTATGATATTTTGTGAAGGTTTGGTTTTAAAGTATAATTTCTTTTAAAAGCTTAGCTTTTGGAAGATGTTGTGTATACGTGTTTTAAAAAGACAAAACGAGTTATCATGTTATCACGAAAAGGATATTGTTTTATGAAGCACGGTTTTCAAATTGATAGTAATTTGGAGTTCATTGCGAAAATGAATTTCGTATGCGTTACTTTTATTGATGAAAGGAGTTATGAATGTAATGTTTTATTTAAAATGAAAGATTGTAGTTTTTACTTCTAAAACAATTAGTTTTTGAAAAAGAAACCTGATTATTTTTATAAAGCATTTGATTTCATATTATTTTATGATATAATAAGCGATGGTTAATTAGAGCGCTACACCCCTTCACCCCACTTTCTCACTCTCGCATTCTATTCTTCCTCTACACTCCCGCGATAACACCCCACCAAGTCCCATTTCCCTCTCTCTCTATCTCCCCTCACCATTACTCTCCCTCACTCTATTATCGTTCTCGCTATGTCGTACACAGTCCGAGGTAACCCTCGTGCCATTCTTTTTTTTCCCTCTCTACTTATCCAAATTCAAACTTTTCGAAAACTTGTTTTCGAACGTGTAGTTACAACTAGGTTCTTGTTTTTAGATACCCCGAAAAAGTTTACGCTACGACTAGGAAGGCTTGGAAAAGGGTATTTATTGTATATATGGTCCTCCAAGTACAGGAAAGTCTATTATGATTGCTGCATTCCATCCTACAACTAATTGATGTTAAGTAGAGTTGTCCAATAGGTATATAAACCGCACCCCAGGATTTGAAGCAAGCAATATGGGTCTTCCATTACCCCTCATCCACATAGCTTGCCAAAACAGGTAGGTGATACAAAGGAAGATTTCCACCAGCAAGGCAACAACGACGAAAATGAGATTTGACTCTCATAACAAGTTAGATCCCATCCCAAAACCAATTGGTGTTAAGTGGAATTGCCCAACAGGTATATAAACTGTACCTTAGGATTTGAGGCTGGCGATGTTGGACTTTCAACACTGCAATTGCTAATTTCATAAACTATGATGTGTATGATCTTGAGTTGACATCTGTGAAGAACAACACTTAGTTGAGAAGGCTTTTGATTAAGACGTCATAAATCAATTATAGTGATCGAGGACATTGATTGTTCTCTTGATCTTGTTGGCCAAACGAAGAAGAAAAAGAAGATAAGACAATGATGATGAAGCTGAGGAACCAAAAGCTCCCGTTAAGAAAGCTGAGAAGAAGAGAAGAAGGGAAGTAGAGTAACTTTATCAAGAGAAGTAGAGTAACTTTAAGAAGTAGAGTAATTTTATTGATGGGATTTGGTAAGCATGTGGAGGAGAAAGGATTATATTTTCAAAGCCAACTATGTGGAGAAACTTGATCATGCTCTAATTATGAGGGGAAGGATGGACAAGCACATAGAAATGTTGTATTGTAGCTATCAAGCTTTCAAGGTTTTTGACAAGAACTACTTGGATGTTGAGTCACATAGTGAAAAAAGGTAAACCACTGAACTCGTGACCATGAAGGGTGATGAACCAGTGACCATTAGCATGCCTACGAAATAAAGATAAAATTGAAAGGGTGATGAACCATTTGCCTTGGATGACAACGACTACAAAAAAGGAGAAACTGGGAGGGTGTATGACGACGACGTTAGGGCTAAAATAAAGAAAAAGGATGAGGCAAAAGGAGAATATAGAAAAGAGGAGAGAAAAGAAGGTTGAGAGACATGCTGTGCGATGATGACGACAACTGGTGCAACAATATTGCAGGGAAAGGAATAGTGTGATGACGAGTGGAAATGGAACAATGTGTTAGAGACGTTGACATGAAAAATATGAAGGGAAAGTAACATTTTTTTTTATCTATTATAAAGATTCAGTTGATGTTTCCTAGGGTAAACGTTTACCCAAGGAAACATTATCTGAACACTCTTTATTTAACTTTATGTTTTAATTGAAAAACACGAAGCTTTCAGATAACGTCTCATTGGATAAACATACGTTATTAGAAGGTCAAATAATCTCTGTGTTTGTTCAAATAATGCTTCCCACTTGAAACGTCATCTGAACACCATTATTTGTACATGTTTCTGGCATAGTGTTCTGTCATGAATGTACGTATCCATTCATAAAAGAGTGCATGAATGAAAGGTTATCCATTCTCTGAATTGTGTTCTTTCATACATATATATATATATATATATATATATATATATATATATATATATATATATGCATCAAGGGTGCATGCATGAAATGTTACATCCCTTCTTTAAATCCTTTCAAAAGTTGTTTCTCCTCACCAAAAGTCATGAGTTGGTATGTAAAAGGGAATTGAATCACTCTACATTGCAGATTTCTACACGAAAATTGTCTAGTTTCTACACTCCAAATCACTTCCTTGCTTTTCTTGTACGAGGAGAAAATTGAGGAAATTATTGCTCTATAAACAACCATTGGCCATAGCCTTGATTGTGGGTGTCCAACACAAATCAACTTATCTCCATTGTATCATGAAAGAGATTCACTATTGCACCTCTTGCGTCTGTGAGTACAAAAACCTTGTGGACCTTTACTTATCTATGTTATTTCTTATTTGTTGTAGAACCATCACTGCTAGCACCTAAACTATTAAGCGGGAATTATTTTAGAGTTCAATAATTATGCATTGATAATGTAAAAAAGTTTTATACAAATGTCTAATTATATTTTGCTATAATGTCATATTGTGATATTATTTCCTAAAATACTTGTACAAATATTTAGATGATGAGATATCATGATTGGACGTTTGTGTGAAATTATTTTATACTGTCAATGCTTAACAATTAAATTTATTATTTTACTCCATCAAAATAAAAAAATATATTGACTGACCGAAAAATTAACAATTAGTATCATTTTGTAATTTATTTTCCATGTATATTTATTTAATCATCATGTTACTATCACAAACCTAATTTTAAAATATTTTTGTTTACGTCTTGTTTAAATTAATTTTAAATTAAGCCAATGTCGTCATTGTTAGTTTTATCTAAGACACGTCCGTTAACTAGCTTAATATATTCAAATGAAGTCAAGTTTCTTACGCAGCTTAATGTATCGAGATTCTTTCCTCATCCAATCCAATTAACAAATGAATCGATTATAATACCCCCAAATTATAAGAGTTTTTTGGCAAAATTTCTCTTACCAATGAATATAATTAATATAGTTAAAAATAATAAATTTGTCTACAATTTTTATTATTTTATCTAAACTACCATTGAGTTTATTGGGAAGATAAATTATATTACACTTTATTTAACTTATTAATTAAAACAAAGGTAAATTAAATAAGGGTAATAAGGGAAAAAATAATTAATGCTACAGACAAATTTGAAAAAGGCCTTATAAAATAGGAGAAATAAAAAAGCCAAAAAACTCTTATAATTTGAGACGGAGGGAGTATATACACGTACATAAACAAGTTTCTATTTTTATTTTTATTTTTTTTATTTTTTTATTTTTTTTGTTGACAAAACGTACATACATAAGCGAGCTATTTCTTCGTATTCTTTATTTTGACCTAACCTGCAACGTGTTCCAACTGCGCATGATTTCTTTCTTTCAATTATTATACATCACGCGTGATGTAGCAATTAACTACTGTATTATTACAATTCTTATAGTAGTATTTTGGAATAAATTTTGCAAATAACTACAAAAATGTCTTTTTCTACCACATTAGTTCTTAACTACTACAACATTTTTTATTGCAAAAAAAACTACTCCCTCCGTTCCAAATTACAGGGCTGCTCCAAAAGTAAGACCACCAGTCTACCCTGTGCTCAAAATAACATCTAGCCCAAACTGGTCACAACCACTATACACAAAAACATAGACAAAGCAAATCTCGACAAGTAGAGGTCGTCGCCCTGATCCTCGTCGAGCTCCTCCTCGCCATCATCTGCTGTCGAGTTCCCTGCGCCCTCGACCTCGCCTGGGTGACCATCATGGATTGAAGGTACCACGGGAAAGGGTCAACTTCTCAACAATTCAAGATAAACACGGCATAGCGAAATAAGTAAACAGCAAAGTATAACATTCACCAAACGTGACTCAACCATCTCACTCTAAACTCGACTCGACAATTTTTCCGGAATGCACACGCCGTACCGTATGCTGGAAAGTCCAGCCGTAGCCTTGGGATCTTCGCTCTCCCTAGGACAGTCAACTCAGGTCCCATAGCGTGGCGACGTCTAGTCAATCTCCCGTAAACAAAAGGGGACCTAGCACCCTTAGTTATCCGGTCACGGCTCAATAACGTCATAACGACTCGCTTAGCTCGCCCACTCGATGAACAAATTTCTCCGCTTACAATATTCAAAGAGTTATACACAAGATATTCAACCGCATGTCAAATAAAAGAGCAAGCTCGACATGAAGAAACGCAATTCAACAGTCAATACATAATTCACAACATATATTCAATCACATATTAGATACATGCAAAAACCCAATCATATCACAACATTACATGCTCGACACAAATCAAGGAATCCATACATAGTAATATAACAATAAAAATCCTAGAATGTTTAGAAGTGCCCTTACCGAACTCCAAGCTACGCTGCTCGACAACGACCTCAACACAGCTGTCTTCAAACGAGCTTGACAACGACTTCTCTTACTCGATCTCGACACGTACGGCTCTCAGTCAACCTCGGTTTCGTGTTCTCGTACACCCTGATCTCCTTGCAGCACGATCTCGGAAATCACACCGCCTAATACGAGTACAACTTAGTTCGATCTATGGGTTCTAATAGCACTTAGCTCTCGTTATCCCAATCCTAACCACAACCCAAGTAAACATTTAAAACTCAAGAACTTAAACAAATACAACCAGAATTCAAACGTTACAAAATAACTCCTTTTCTCTAAAATTTTATTAAAAACTTCTTTCATACGGCACCAGACAAAACCATTTTTCCTCTAACACAAAGTTAGGGTTTTCGATCAAAAGTTCATGAAAAAGGTTATCTGATTCTATAACAAATAAGTCAACAACAAACATCAACAAGAAGCAACGTACAACAAACTAAAAACAAGAAATCAAAACAAACCAAATAGGGAGGGTTTTGGGCACTGCCTATTGCAGAAAACAGAGAAAACAATTTGTTTTACAAGCTCAAATAATTGGTTAGAAAGGTAGGTCATGTCATGAAGAAGAAAACCTATCAATACGACATGATTTGGAAGCATAAAACTGGCTAAAATGGAAAGAAGAAGTGGCGCTAACAGTAGCATGAAGGAAGAGGAAATCTGTTTTTCCATACCTCAGATGATGGTCGAGATGGTGATATATGTCGAGGAGATGATAAGAAACAAGGTTGATGAAGAAAGTTTATGCAGAAGCTCGATAAAACTCAAGGTTCTTCGATGGAGGTTTGGAGAGGAAGAGGAAACTCAGAGAAGAAGAAACAAGAAAAGAGAAAGTGAGAGTTGTGAGGGGCTGATCGAAGATACAGCTGGTCAAGAAACCCTTTAAAAGATATTTTTCTTTTTAAAACAAAACACAAATAAGTGACGTGTAACTACTGTTATGAGATGCTAATCCCATCAATCATTCTACCCATCTAATCTCTTCTCTCTCATGATTACCCTCTAATCTATAGGTTACAGATCTAAAACACAACAACGAGAACTGTAGCCGATAATATAAATATTACAAACAATAGAATCATCAACGCTAAATAACGTTCGTAAAATACGAGTGTTACAGTCTCGACACGAGGTCGATCAGGGTGCTTGTGCAAGCGCACAAGGCTCTAACACGAGTTCGTGCACGCGGCCTCCTCAGTTCGACATGCGACCTCCTCAGCTCGGTACGCGACCTCATCAGCTCGACATATGACCTTGGCACGCGATCTTGGCACGGGATCTCGACACGAGGTCTCGATACGACGTCCTAATACGAGGTCGATCTCGTCCTCAGGTGTTACAATCTCTCCCTCTAAAAAAAATTTCGTCCTCGAAATTGCAAATAAGATACTTACCATGAAAGAGTTCAGTAATCGAGTCTTCATCTTCTCCTCCAGCTCCCAAGTCGCATCTCGGTCTTACGATCCCACACAACTTTGACAAGTTGAATCTCTTTGTTCAAGAATCGTTTGGCTTTCCGGTCCAACGATCCTTCGGGTGATGCTTCGAAGGATAAGTCGTCCCACACTTGAATCACATCCGGTTCGATGACATGAGAGGGGTCGGAAATATACTTCCGCAATTGTGAGACGTGGAAGACGTCATGAATGTTTGACAAGAAGGGTGGCAAGGCAATCTGATATGCCATCGACCGTCTGACGAAGAATCTGGTAAGGTCGATAAATTTAGGGTAAGTTTCTTGGACTTGATCGCTCGACCAACTCGATGAGTGGGGTGACTCTAAGAAATACATGTTCTACTTCTTGAACTCGAGTGGTCGACGTCTTTGGTCCGCATAACTCTTACGCCGACTTTGAGACATTCGCATCCTATCTACGATCAAACGGATCTTCTCGATGAGTCTATTGGATCATATCCGGTCCCACAACATAACGCCGCCATCCTGGTACCAACAAAGAGGCGTCGACATTTACGTCCATACGATTGCTTCAAAAGGTGCCATTCCAATACTCGCATGGAAGCGTTATTGTAGGTGAACTCCACCAATGGTAAGATGTCGTCCCAACTTCCTCGGTGATCTAAGGTACACGCCGCAACAAATCTTCAAGCGATTGGATCGTTCTCTCGATCGACCGTCGGTTTGGGGATGATATGCCGAGCTAAGCACTGAGCTCGGTTCCCATCGCTTCTTGCAATTCCCTCCAAAAATGAGGCGTGAACTTCGGATCTCGGTCCGACACGATTGAAGAGGGTATACCATGAAGTCGCACTATCTCCGCGATGTAGATCTCGGTCGCCTTTTCCACGTTGTATATCGACCTCCTTTGGTAAGAAATGAGCAGATTTGGTCAATCGGTCGACGATCACCCAAATCGAATCATTCTTCTTCTGCGTCTTCGGTAAACCTACAACGAAATCCATGGAAATACTATCCCATTTCCATCTTTGATGCGTCAAGCGATTGTAGCATTCCCGCTGGTCGTTGGTGTTCCACCTTCGCTTTCTGACACGTTAAACACGAAGCTACGTACTCAGCCACTTGCTTCTTCATTCCGGACCACCAAAAATGCTTCTTCAAGTCTTGATACATCTTCGTAACTCCTGGATGAATACTAAAGTTGCTCTTATGTGCTTCGTCAAGTATTAACTTTCTCAGCTCCGCTACGTTAGGTACACATACTCGGCCATTACATCTTAAGATGTTGTCCGTTCCGACTTGGAATTCTGTCGCCTTCCCTTGCGCTATCAACTGGACCTTCTCTTGCAGGAGCTCGTCATGAACCTGCTGGTCTCGGATCTCGTCCAACAATCTGTTAGAAATGGTAAGCATACCAAATCTCAGCTTCCCCGGTGAAACTTCCACACTCAACTTCAAGTCTCGGAACTTCTCGAGCATCTCCAACTCCTTGATCATCATCGCTGAGGCTAAAATGCTCTTTTCGCCATCGCATACGCTACTACGTTAGCCTTACCGGGATGGTATTCCAACGTAAAGTCGTAGTCCTTGAGAAATTCTGTCCATCTGGCCGACGCATGTTGAGCTCTTTACGATCGAACAGGTACTTCAAGCTCTTGTGATCGCTGAAAACAGTAAGAGTGCTCCCATAAAGGTAGTGTCTCCATATCTTCAGCGCAAAAACCACTGCTGCCAGCTCCAAATCGTGAGTAGGGTAGTTCCTCTCGTGAATCTTAAGTTGTCTTGAAGCATACGCTACCACTTTCCGATGTTGCATCAGCACGCATCCCAATCCCTGGTGTGACGCATCACAATACACCTCGTAAGGCTCTTCGGGTTGAGGCAAAATCAACACAGGCGCTGTCGTCAAGAGCTCCTTCAGTCTTTGAAAACTGGATTCACACTCCTCGGTCCAGGCAAAAGGTTGATCCTTCCTCGTAAGCCGTGTAAGAGGCGCGACAATCTTCGAGAAACCTTCAATGAATCTTCGATAATAGCCTGCTAAGCCAACAAAACTTCTGATCTCGGTCCACGCTAACACAGCCTCAATCTTAGTTGGATCCACAGCTATCCCTTCTTTGGAAATCACATGACCAAGAAAATTCACCTCTTCGAGCCAAAATTCACACTTCGACAGGTTGGCATAGAGTTGCTTCTCACGCAACATCTGTAGTACTCGACGTAAGTGTTCTTCGTGCTCTTCTCGGTTCTTCGAGTAGATCAGGATGTCGTCGATGAACACTACAACGAACTGATCCAAAAACGAATGGAAAATCCTATTCATGTAATCCATAAACACAGCTGGCGCATTTGTCACTCCAAACGGCATCACCAAATACTCGTAGTGACCATACCTAGTCCTGAAAGCTGTTTTGGGGATATCTTCCTCCTTCACGCGAATCTGATGATAACCAGACTTCAAATCTATCTTGGAAAAGATCGCCGCTCCACGAAGTTGATCCATCAAGTCGTCAATACGGGGTAACGGATACCGGTTCTTCACAGTAACCTTGTTGAGCTCGCGGTAGTCCACGCACAGCCTTGATCGTCCATCCTTCTTCTTAACCAACAACACTGGAGCTCCCCACGGTGACACGCTCGGTCGTATGAATTGCTTTGACTCCAAGTGTTCGATCTGGGACTTCAGTTCTTTCATCTCGGCAGGAGACATCCTGTATGGCGCTTTGGAAATCGGTCCTGTTCCTGGAATCAACTCGATGGAGAACTTGACCTCTACGCCGGTGGTAACCCCGCACGCCTTCTGAAAACGCCCACAAAGTCACACACCACCGGTACATTCTTCACTTCGACTCTTTGGAAAACTTACGAACTAGCGGATACATGTATTCTCTAGTTCCTTCTTTCAAAGAAACCCCAATACGCTCAAAGAAAGATAATTGGAGACTCCAAGGTGCAGGAAAATTACAGTTTACGGGCACAGTCAAGAGGACATGGTGGTGTGACAACCAATCCATCCCGAGGATGACATCTAAGCCCTTAAGAGGCAAACAAACCAAATTGACCACAAACTTTCTACTCAATAACCACTACACAATTAAGACATGCGGTGTTTGTGACTAAGGTTTTAGCGGTGGGGTTGTAACTACCAATTTAAGCGGCAAAGCGATCACGATCAAGTTCAAATGGTTCACACAATCGAAGAAATAAAGGAATGGGTTGCACGAATCAAAGAGAACGGATAAGAATTTACCCTCAATCTCACATTCACCTTGAATAAGATCATCACCGCTCGCTTCCTCACCGCTCATGCGAAGACTACGCCTTTAGCTACCTGACGCTTCCTTTGGCCTTTGCGCAAGCATTGCGGCTCGACTTTAGGTGTGGGACAATCCTTGGCAAAATGCCACAGCTTCTTACGGTTGTAGCACACATCCTCCTTACGAGTCTGATCACTCGCATAATGTCCTGGCTTTCCACAACGATAGCAAGTCACCTCGCACCGGCCTGCCCTCCGCTTCGCTCCCTGGGTCATCGGACGATATTGTCCCTGTTGTTGTTCCCCGAGGTCGGTTGTAAGGCTTCTTCTGCGGTTGTTTCCCCTTACGTGTAAACCTCGCCCCGCACTGGGGTCTCACCGTCCGCCTACAATGATTTCTTCTTGTGGCTTCTTACACCCTCTACCTCGACACAACGATCTATCGGCTCTTGTAGATTCACGATCCTCGGTGACACCATCGACTTGAATGTCAAATCTCAGACCTCGTTGGAACCTCTCACTTAACCATCCTTGGTCAGCTCGATCACGAAATGGACTGAAATACCTCGCCAGTGACTCGAACTTGGCTGCATACTCGGGCACTGTCATACTGCCTTGTTGTAGTTGAAGAAACTCTTGCTCCTTCTCAGTTCGTGCAGTATCTGGGAAGTATTTGTCCAAGAACCTTCCACGAAAAAGCTCCCAAGTTATCTCGCGACGTTCCGCTATCAGTGCTTGCTTCACTCCCTTCCACCAATACTCTGCGTCTCCTAGCAGCAAGTAGGTGGCGTAGTCTACCTTCACGTTGTTTGGGCAATGGAGTGCCTCGAAGATCTTCTCGATCTCTTGCATCCAAAGATCGCCTTTATCTGGGTTTGGCTCACCGTAGAACTTGGATCATGCTTCCTAAAGTCCGCTAATCCTTCCGCCTCGGCACTCGCTCTGCTCATTGTTGTTCTTTGTAAGTTTCTTTGGGTTAACGCCGCCTCTGTTGAGCCATCGCGTTAACTGTTGAGTTAAGCGGTGATTCTTTGAGCCATGGCTGCCGCCATCTCGGCCATAGCTTGAATTGCTCGTTCCATGTCAACGTTCTCGCATACGGTATCGTATCCCTACGAGGTGGCATTAGATTTCACAAAGTTCAAAACCCCGTCGAATCTCACAACAAGGATGTGGTAAAACACACTGCTTCAATCAAGAAACAGTTCAAACAATTTTTCAAGCAATAAGTGCTTCACTTAATCAAACAGCAATCAGTGTAGTACAACCATGTACCCGACACACATATATATATATCCCGACCACGGTGACGGTCAAATTCCTATACGGCCGGTCGAGCCGGCTGCTCGATACCAACATTGTAACGACCGTTTAGGACCGCTACCGAGTTCAACATCCCGAGCTCGAGCTACCGAGCTCAACACATCGAGCTCAAGTTACCCTGTATGCGATGCGTTTAAAACGGTACTCTTGTGCCTTATAAAAATTTACGGTATATTTTTCTTTTTCTTCTAAGACCAGCTCGTGCACATCAGAGTAATTACAACTTTTCGAAAACATGGTGCAACTAAGACACAAGACATAAATTCTAATAAAACATACATGCATAATAAACATATATACCACTCGAAATGATGATGTATACACAATACAGAGTAATAATGTATAAAGAAAATACACCTAAGGTATGACGACTTCAAGAGAGCAATCATACCCTGGGGGTACTTCCGGCAGACACCCACGCAGGGGGCTGCTCCAAAAGTAAGACCACCAGTCTACCCTGTGCTCAAAATAACATCTAGCCCAAACTGGTCACAACCACTATACACAAAAACATAGACAAAGCAAATCTCGACAAGTAGAGGTCGTCGCCCTGATCCTCGTCGAGCTCCTCCTCGCCATCATCTGCTGTCGAGTTCCCTGCGCCCTCGACCTCGCCTGGGTGACCATCATGGATTGAAGGTACCACGGGAAAGGGTCAACTTCTCAACAATTCAAGATAAACACGGCATAGCGAAATAAGTAAACAGCAAAGTATAACATTCACCAAACGTGACTCAACCATCTCACTCTAAACTCGACTCGACAATTTTTCCGGAATGCACACGCCGTACCGTATGCTGGAAAGTCCAGCCGTAGCCTTGGGATCTTCGCTCTCCCTAGGACAGTCAACTCAGGTCCCATAGCGTGGCGACGTCTAGTCAATCTCCCGTAAACAAAAGGGGACCTAGCACCCTTAGTTATCCGGGTCACGGCTCAAAAACGTCATAACGACTCGCCTAGCTCGCCCACTCGATGAACAGCTCTCCGCTTACAATATTCAAAGAGTTATACACAAGATATTCAACCGCATGTCAAATAAAAGAGCAAGCTCGACATGAAGAAACGCAATTCAACAGTCAATACATAATTCACAACATATATTCAATCACATATTAAATACATGCAAAAACCCAATCATATCACAACATTACATGCTCGACACAAATCAAGGAATCCATACATAGTAATATAACAATAAAAATCCTAGAATGTTTAGAAGTGCCCTTACCGAACTCCAAGCTACGCTGCTCGACAACGACCTCAACACAGCTGTCTTCAAACGAGCTTGACAACGACTTCTCTTACTCGATCTCGACACGTACGGCTCTCACCAACCTCGGTTTAGTGTTCGTACACCCTGATCTCCTTGCAGCACGATCTCGGAAATCACACCGCCTAATACGAGTACAACTTAGTTCGATCTATGGGTTCTAATAGCACTTAGCTCTCGTTATCCCAATCCTAACCACAACCCAAGTAAACATTTAAAACTCAAGAACTTAAACAAATACAACCAGAATTCAAACGTTACAAAATAACTCCTTTTCTCTAAAATTTTATTAAAAACTTCTTTCATACGGCACCAGACAAAACCATTTTTCCTCTAACACAAAGTTAGGGTTTTCGATCAAAAGTTCATGAAAAAGGTTATCTGATTCTATAACAAATAAGTCAACAACAAACATCAACAAGAAGCAACGTACAACAAACTAAAAACAAGAAATCAAAACAAACCAAATAAGGAGGGTTTTGTAATCGCTTATTGCGAAAAACAGAGAAAACAATTTGTTTTACAAGCTCAAATAATTGGTTAGAAAGGTAGGTCATGTCATGAAGAAGAAAACCTATCAATACGACATGATTTGGAAGCATAAAACTGGCTAAAATGGAAAGAAGAAGTGGCGCTAACAGTAGCATGAAGGAAGAGGAAATCTGTTTTTCCATACCTCAGATGATGGTCGAGATGGTGATATATGTCGAGGAGATGATAAGAAACAAGGTTGATGAAGAAAGTTTATGCGAGCTCGATAAAACTCAAGGTTCTTCGATGGAGGTTTGGAGAGGAAGAGGAAACTTCGAGAGAAGAAGAAACAAGAAAAGAAAGTGAGAGTTGTGAGGGTCGATCAAGATACACTGGTGGTCAAGAAACCCTTTAAAAGATATTTTTCTTTTTAAAACAAAACACAAATAAGTGACGTGTAACTCATGTTATGAGATGCTAATCCCATCAATCATTCTACCCATCTAATCTCTTCTCTCTCATGATTACCCTCTAATCTATAGGTTACTGATCTAAAACACAAAGAACGAAGCTGCGGTAGATAATATAAATATTACAAACAATAGAATCATCAACGCTAAATAACGTTCGTAAAATACGAGTGTTACAGTCTCGACACGAGGTCGATCAGGGTGCTTGTGCAAGCGCACAAGGCTCTAACACGAGTTCGTGCACGCGGCCTCCTCAGTTCGACATGCGACCTCCTCAGCTCGGTACGCGACCTCATCAGCTCGACATATGACCTTGGCACGCGATCTTGGCACGGGATCTCGACACGAGGTCTCGATACGACGTCCTAATACGAGGTCGATCTCGTCCTCAGGTGTTACAATATCAAAGCATATCCGAGATTAAAAAAAAAAAAAAACCTATCAGAGGTCTGTTGGGCCATATGCAGACTTCACACTTCAGATGTTTAGTTTTGAGCCTGAGTGAGTGTGTTGGAGTCCTTTATTAGATAGCGATATAGGATGAATATTCCAACATTTTATCGTCCTCAAATGTAGAAGTTACTATGAAGATTATATTAGAGGATGACTGAATAATAGATTGTAGATCATGTTTAATCTAACGTAAAAGAGCAACTTTTTTATTTTTTTATACCAAAATTAGGTTCATTTGTTCAATTATGAATCAAGGAGAATTTATCAAATATATTATTTATGGACTAAACTAGAATTAAGAGGTGCAAACTATAATCTAAACCAGCATTAATAAGTTGTATATTGATCTTTGCCTTCAACGGTGCACACATATATTCTCCATGGTTTGAGAACTTTTCAAATGAAAAGCATTGAATCAAAACGGCAAGCAACAACTTGGATGAAAACACAGTTTCTCAATTGGAGCTATCAAATAGCTGTCAAATACAAATATAGTCACCTCATCATTGAAACTAACTTCAAGATTTTATTCTAAATGAGAAAACTCAATGATAAGGAAAGAAGATAACTCAATTATCTTTCACTCCTTCGCCATCTTCTTCTTCACTTGCTTTATTATCTTGCATATTCAATTGTTTCAATTCTCTTTCTTCCTTTTTTGCAGCTTCCTCAACTTTCTTTACATTTTCCTTGCACATCTCAAGAGCTTGAACTAAGTTCTCCAAGCAAGTGTCCTTTCCTTCATTCAATGACTTTGGCATCAAATTCTCAGCAACATCAGCAGGTGTTATCTTTATCTCTTCCAACAAGTGCTTAATTTTTGGAAACAAATCATGTGACTCAACATCCAAATAATTCTTAGCAAGCACCTTGAAAGCTTCAAAACAACAATAAGACAATTCTATATGCACATCCATTCTTCCTCTCCTAATCAAAGCATGATCAAGTTTCTCCACAAAGTTAGTTGTAAAAATCATTATCCTCTCTCCACCACAAGCTGACCAAATCCCATCTATGACATTCAACAAACCAGAAAGTGTTACCTTGCTACCTTCATCATCATCTTCCTCATCACTACTACCCCTTCTAACATAATCTTTTGCTTCTTTATTCCCCTCTTTCTTCTTTTTCTTCTTCCTTTGGCCAGTAAGAACAAGTGAGCAATCAATATCTTCGATCACTATAATTGACTTACTAGTAGTATTAATCAACAACCTTCTCAAATCTGAATTATCCTTCACTGAAGTCAACTCAAGATCATACACATCATAGTTCATGAAATTAGCAATTGAAGCTATCATCGTAGATTTTCCGGTACCTGGAGGACCATACAATAAATACCCTCTTTTCCAAGCCTTTCCAATCTTAGCATAGTACTTTTTCCCCATTTTGAACTTCACAAGATCATTCATAATATCCTCTTTTTGCTTTGGCTTCAAAGCAAGTGTTTCAAATGTTGCTGGATGCTCAAAAATCACATGACTCCACTTTGTTTTATTGTTGGTGTACAACTTTAATTGCCTATTCTTAATCTCAATTTCCTTTGCTTCTTCCAACACATGTTTGAGGTAAGACTCAGTAATGAGGTTTCTATAATTTTTGTGAAAGGTAAGTTTATAGTACCTTTTTTCATCAGCTGAAGGGTAAATAGAAAATGAGTGTGTTTTCGGAGTTATTTTGTATGAAGTCCACCAAACTTTGACACCTTGAAACTCTTCCATGATTTCTTCATTGTCATCCATGCTAAGGACTAACGGGGTGTTGCTGTTTTTGACAACTTCAGCTTTGAGACTTTTGGCTTGTTGTGAGGAGTGCTCACTGAGGTAGGTTTGGATTGCAGTGTAGGCCTCACTTCTCATTAAACGTTCACCGGTGAATTCATGGAATGTGATTTTGATGTAAGGGTAGACTAAAGAGGTTAATTTGTTGGTGTGTTTTCGAACTCGGGCGCGAAGAGGAGGGGGAAACAGCTGCATAAATATGGTGTACATGAACATGATTGTGGCCATGAGTGACCCTAACTGTGTCAAGGCTTGCTTCATGTTGCTCTCTCACCTATCTTGTGACTATTTGGGGTAAGCAGGGGCTTAAGATTTGATTCAGTTTGTGCCAAATGATGAATGTTTCTGCTGTATCTGTAGCTATGCAGAGTGCATTTTTCTTGCTGTCTTCTATATTATGTAATCCTTAAGTATCCTTTAGTTTAATTTATATTAGTGACCAGCGACCATAAATCATCACAAAAGTCAGGATTTTTGAAGGGGTGTTGTTGGAGAGAAAAAGGGATGGACAGGGGTATTTAGGGAAAAGTGGGAGGTGGGGGTGTTGGAAGCAGCCCCTTTTTCAATTGTTTGACTAAGCAACAAAATCTGTTCTCTTTTTATTTTGGCTTAATTGCATTTTTGGTGTTTTGGATATTGCAATCATGTGATTTTAGTTCCACAGGTTCTATTTGAGCGAAATGAGTCTTTCAAGTGTTGCAATTCTGTAACTTTGGTCTCCAAAGTTTTAATTAAGCGAATTAGATCGTTTAGATATCACTTTTGTGCGATTTTGATCCCTCTGTTTGATTGTTGTTCAATTTATTACCGAAAAAGATGTAAAGTTTTTTTTTTAATATTATTTAGCCAACTAACATGTCACATAGAAAAAATTATATCAGGTCAAACCCACACGTGATACATCAATATTTTTTATTAGAAAATGTACATCAAACCAAAAGGACACAATGACAATAACTAGATGACCCAATTCGTACAATTAGAATTTGGGAACAAAAATTGTACAACCTAAAGAACCAAATTCACACAATTAAAATCTAAGAGAATGAAATTGCACAATCACTATCTCTAAAAGACAAAAAGTGCAACTAAATCCTTTTCTCCCCTTCTTAAGCACCATTTCAGATGTATGGATAAGAATGGACCACACCACACCACAAACTCCTTCAATTTCGTTCACAAGATTTTAAATGAATGAGCATGTACTTTTCTCGTCAATCCCCTCACGCGGCTCCTCTTTTCTCCACTAATAATCAACAAAAAGTTCATTTTCTTCACTCCCTCTTCTCTTTCTATGCGCACAACAAACCCGCTTTGGACCCCTCAAGGGACCTTTTTATTCTTCTCCTTTCATTTTGGTTTTCTCAAAAACACACACCTGTGACTCCTCTTCGATAGTTTGTCGAATAAATACATAATTAAGAATGCTATCTTATAACAACATTTTCTTAGCATCTAAGAATATCCTTTAGCACGACGAATAAATGTTCTTAGTCAATATATTGATAAAGAAAAGGGAAAAAGTTAGGAAAGATGGAAAAGAAAGAAAAACGTATGTGCTTTCACTATTTTTAAGCCGGGTTTTAATATAATTTGATAAAAACTATTTGAAGAATGATCAATTTACTTCGAGAGTAACTCTTGAGTGAGTTATTCTGGTCAACAACTCACTAAAGATATTGAATTTCATCAATCTTACCGTCAAATTTAAAGATTTTATTGAGTAGATCAATGTTGGGTGCCAAATTTCAAATTTGGGTTGATCGACAGAATGTTAGAATTCGACAAGTGAAGGCGTAAGAGACCAGAACAAGGGATGAAAATTGACTAAGTTTGAAAGACCAAGTGATGGGACGGCTGTTCGACGGAAGGCATAACGCGTCGAAGATATCAAAATGATCATGGTTAAAATAGGCTCAGTTGTTAAGTAAAGACCAATGTACAACTCGACAGGATGTGCTACTGTCGATTAGGTAGTTTTTAGTGGAAACTTAACTACCAACCCGTGTCAGGTTGGATGTTAGGTGGTTTTTCATATTTTTGCCTATAAATAGTAGTTTGTACGATGTAACAGAGGTTGGATACATGATCTAATTCCTAATATCTCGACGGCTAAAGAAGATTAACAGAAAACGATCACTGTATGCCTTCCACACCTTGTCTTTCTGCATTTTAAACAAGTTTCAATCTATTTTCAATTCTTTGCATTTCCAGTTATGTCATTTACATTCCAATCAATTTATATTTTCTTGCTTTGAATTTACATCCTTTAATTCCCTGTCATTTACTGTTTTCTGCATTTTTACTTTTAAAGTCATTTACATGCTTTTCCATTTAAATTCATGTTCTTTACGCTTCTGTTATTTAATTTCATGCATTTACACGTTTTCACTTAAATTCATGTCCTTTAGCAGTGTTTCTTAAACTTTGTATATTACTTGTTTTTCCTTACATTTCATGCGTTAAATTCAACTGCATGTTGGGCTTTAGTGATGCATGCCCCATGACATTGCAGTAGTTGCATTCTTGTTTTAAATTTTGTTCTAACTTGCTTGTAAACTAAGTTATTGGCTTTCGACAGCCAATCTTGTTTATTTAAGTCTATATTGCCATTTCGGCAACAACTTGTCGTTAGTTGAAATCATCATATACAAATTTGGCATAAGACACAATTATTTATGGCTCTGAAGCCAAGAATATTACATAATTGATAATGTGTCGAGCAATTGACCGTTAATTTCAAAAAAAAAATCGTTGTTCGCAAAACGAGATTACCACGGAACTTGTTCGGATTCATAATTGCTTGATCATCAAAATTTATTTGTTTGTGTGATGAATTTGGTAGATCATACAAGATCATCAAAATTGGTAGAACTATACCATAAACCAAATTTCTCAGTAAACAAATTGGCACGCCAAGTGGGACGAGTTTAGAGTAACTCGTTTAAACGATGGTTTTATGTGTCTAAGAAGTGGAAAGATTACTGCTTCTAACGTAACGCAATATAGAAACATGAGTGGCAGCATGAATAGTAGTGCCACAATGCCAAGTGTTGCCAGTACAAATGCTTCGACCACCAGTACGAACGCAGGGGTAGTTGTGATCCCGCGGATGAGTAATACTACCGTTGGGGCAGGTACTGGGATGACAATGGCCAATACGCAAGGAGAAGTTATTCCAAGCGCTGCAGTGCTTGAACCGGTGGTTCAAAGTGCTCCAGAAATTCAGGCATCGCCTGGAAGTGTGAGGAACTCAAGTATTAGGCCTGTACCGCAAGTAACGCAACCTCCGTTTGGAATGCCATATGGTTATTTGCAGAACTCGACAGTCCCTACTATTGGTTCAACTATGTTCAACCAATATGCTAACCAGCCTTTTATGCCATTCGGAAATTCTTCCGATACTCAAGGAATGGCTACCACTACGACAGCCAATCGACAAGGGTTAGGACTGGGGGACATGTCGAGACAAATGCCTCAGAATAATGGGGGATTAACACAAAACTCGTTGGCGAGTATTCGACAACAAGTGGATGATAGTAACCATGAGATGGTGAACATGTTCACTTTCGGAGGATGGAGTGCAGTGATTACGCCTCTTACGGAGACTACTAATCAAGCATGTAATACACTGGCCTTACAAATGGAAAGGCTAAATCAAGCATTGGGTTTGGCAGCACCAGTGAACGAGAATGTTCAACAAGGCCCAGGGGTTATACCTCATGGTCAGGGCATGGGGGGCATTCCGCATAATGCGAATAACCCTATGGTGGTGCAAACCGAAGTAGTTCAGCCAAACCAGAACCTTGGTCAGAATTTGAATAACTTGGCCTATGGCCAGGTGCAGATTTTACAAAGGAATCAAGACCAGGGTCCACCAGTGCATCAAGGTTTAGCCAACCTCAGGCACAATATCATGGGAAATCAGATAGAACAAAACGTGAATCAGGCTGTCGAGCAAATGCTGAATAGGCTTGGCTTTAATATTGGTCAAGGCACTAGACCATATTTCATATCTGCATTTCCTGAGTGGGTTCAACAAGCTGAAGTGCCAAGAGGGATGAAAATCCCAAAATTGTCCAAATTTTCTGGTGACAGTGGTGAATCGACTGTCGAGCATGTGGCTAGATACACGATAGAAATGGGAGAGTTGGCCACTGTGGAAGGTTTGAAAATGAGGTTCTTTCCAAGTTCTTTGACAAAGAACGCATTTTCTTGGTTCTCGACATTGAGAGCTAATTCAGTCCATTCGTGGACACAACTAGAAGGATTGTTTCATGATCAATTCTTGAGGCGATTGAGGGTTAACTCATTGATTTATTCAACGTCAAACGCATCTATAATGAGTCTATAGATGATTACATCTCTAAGTTCAAGCAAATGAAGAGCGGTGTTTTACACTGCTCTCGGTTTAAATTGTGAAAATGGCCGCTAGTGGTTTGGATTACCATATTAGAAAGAAATTGGTAAACCAACACATAGTTGACCTCGCCCAATTAGGGGAGAAGGTTCGACAAGTTGAACAACTCCGCTCTGAGAAGAATCAGAAGAACAATAAGAAGTTTATCAGGCGTGAGAAAGTCAATTGTGTCGAACAAGATCTAACAGACAGTGAGGATAAGGCTATGACAGAGCAAGAAATAAACCTTGCTGAATTAAAAGAAGGACCACCTTATGCTTGTCAAGCGTTAGTACCTTCCAAGGGGAAGGAAAAGATGAGCTATGTGAATAAGAGAACCTATACCGCTTTCGTGCAGGGTATTGAAAGGAGTGAAGTTGACACCAGACATCCGCAAATCATTCCTTCTCTGGATGCCTTCAATAGTTTCTTGCTTCAAGTCAATCCAATCTAGGAGCATGTCTTCTTTCTTGTAGAAGAATGGGCCAGGGATGGATTGCATGAAGCCAATGTTGTTGGCAGAGGCATTGGGCAAACAGACGAAAGCGACGTTGTCTATCGAACCCGGTAAACCTGTAGGGAATACTTGACGAGCTAGGAAGCGGGTCCAGATTCTTGCACAGTCTTTTGAAGTTGGATCAAAAGGGGCTGTGAACCAAGCAGGCCCATACTTTCTGCTAACGAAGGGTTGGAAACGGATGCCTGGGAGTGCTTGCAGTAAGAGAGTGAAAAAGGCCAAAGTAATACTGGAAGCTGTTGAGTTCATTGTCGAAAGACCTGGGAACGCGGTACATGGCTGGGGTGCCATAGGTGTCGATGTCAAGATTAGGTGGTGCCTTGTTAACAGTGTGGCCGGGAAATGTGGAATTTAACCATAACTGCATAAGCCACATTGGGCCTCCGATTCCACTCTTCTTTCCGCCCTCTTTCACCATGCTGTACAGGTTCGACATGCTAGAATAAAGGTTCGACAGAAGGAACGAACCAAGGGCCCACCGTTTACCTTCGTGGAGAAGGTTTGCCAAGTCCAACAAGGTTTTCGACATCTGAACATTTTTGTTACACATAACAAAAGCAGATAGCCAATGAAACAGGAAGGCTACATGTTCATCATCGGAAACCTCAGGGTCGCTTTGCATTCGATTCGAAACGTATTTCGAGAATGCAAGGGGTTCATTGCTGAAAACGTCAATGACGTTATCAGGCAAGGCGAGAGGGTGAATCATTTGGCCATCCAGTAGGAGGCCAGTGAGCGCGGTAACGTCGAAGAGGGTTGGGCCCATCATTCCACAAGGGAAATGGAAATTGTTGGTAGTTTTGTTCCAGAAGAACACAGCAGCTCCCAACATTGCTGGGTCTAACCTAAATGTATGTTTGGAAAGTTGAATAAGGTTGTAAATACCTAATTTTTTCCAGATCTTACCTTTCTTAGCTTCGACCCTAGTGAGCCAAGCAGAGTAACCAGTTACACTGAGTGGTGGAGTTCTGAAAAGCCTAGAGCTTTTCAAGAAATAATGAATATGCAAGGCAGGGGAAGAAGCAAGAATGTCAGTACGACCTTCTTTATTCGGGAATGAATCCCTAAAATCTTCAGGGAAGTTGGAAAGGGTCATTACTGGTCCAAAATACGCCGCAGGGGGTTCTAAAATGAAAGAAGAGTCATTCGTGTAGGGTATTATTACCTTCGATTTTTGCCACGGGACTGATGCATCAACATCAGGATTGCACCAGGTTTTCCGAAGAGGTGCTGTAGTGCTTTGAGTTGGGGTTGAAGAGGACGCCATTACGAAGTTGTTGAAGCTTTCAGAAAAAACTCAGAAGGGGAGAAAAGTGTTTTGAAAGGGTTGTGCACTTTACTTATAGCAAAAAACTTGCGAGGTAAGCGTGCGAACGGGAAGAGTAACCGCTTATATTTGAAGTGATGATGGTCCTATTTTTTAGGGAAGTGGGAAGCGTAGACCTGTGATGGGACATTACGGAAAGGCAACCGTCGCGCGTGAAGTTAAACAAAATTCTGGGTCTCTCCGTGTGTTGGTGTCGAGAACTCAGAATTTGGGGGGCATCTGTTGGGTGCCAAATTTCAAATTTGGGTTGATCGACAGAATGTTAGAATTCGACAAGTGAAGGCGTAAGAGACCAGAACAAGGGATGAAAATTGACTAAGTTTGAAAGACCAAGTGATGGGACGGCTGTTCGACAGAAGGTATAACGCGTCGAAGATGTCAAAATGATCATGGTCAAAATAGGCTCAGTTGTTAAGTAAAGACCAATGTACAACTCGACAGGATGTGCTACTGTCGATTAGGTAGTTTTTAGTGGAAACTTAACTACCAACCCGTGTCCGTACACGTGTCAGGTTGGATGTTAGGTGGTTTTTTCATATTTTTGCCTATAAATAGTAGTTTGTACGATGTAACAGAGGTTGGATACATGATCTAATTCCTAATATCTCGACGGCTAAAGAAGATTAACGGAAAACGATCACTGTATGCCTTCCACGCCTTGTCTTTCTGCATTTTAAACAAGTTTCAATCTATTTTCAATTCTTTGCATTTCCAGTTATGTCATTTACATTCCAATCAATTTATATTTTCTTGCTTTGAATTTACATCCTTTAATTCCCTGTCATTTACTGTTTTCTGCATTTTTACTTTTAAAGTCATTTACATGTTTTTCCATTTAAATTCATGTTCTTTACGCTTCTGTTATTTAATTTCATGCATTTACACGTTTTCACTTAAATTCATGTCCTTTAGCAGTGTTTCTTAAACTTTGTATATTACTTGTTTTCCCTTACATTTCATGCGTTAAATTCAACTGCATGTTGGGCTTTAGTGATACATGCCCCATGACATTGCAGTAGTTGCATTCTTGTTTTAAATTTTGTTCTAACTTGCTTGTAAACCAAGTTATTGGCTTTCGACAGCCAATCTTGTTTATTTAAGTCTATATTGCCATTTCGACAACAACTTGTCGTTAGTTGAATCATCATATACAAATTGGCATAAGACACAATTATTCATGGCTCTGAAGCCAAGAATATTACATAATTGATAATGTGTCGAGCAATTGACCGTTAATTTCAAAAAAAAAAACCATTGTTCGCAAAACGAGATTACCACGTAACTCGTTCGGATTCATAATTGCTTGATCATCAAAATTTATTTGTTTGTTTGATGAATTTGGTAGATCATACAAGATCATCAAAATTGGTAGAACCATACCATAAACCAAATTTCCCAGTAAACAATCAACTGTACAAATTTTCACAAAATTTCATTACTGTTTAACACTTCATCTAACAACGTTTAACGTATATAAACATTTTAAAATCTAAGTAATTATCGACTATAATATTACATAGCTACAATTGTCCATTTTTTCAAAAATTTAGTATACATAATCGTTAATATAATATGTCAATATTCAACAATTTAATTAGTGAAATTTAATGTCTATAATGAGTTATTAAGCAGAGTAACTCACCAACAGTTACTCCTGGAGCAAGTTGATCGCTCCTCAAAGTATTTTAATACAAAAGATTGAATTTCTATAAGCGATGGAGAATTTCTATAGTATAGTTGATGCTCAATAAGCCATAGAAAATAATGCACTTTAAAATGGGTTCCAAACTTCCAATTTCCTAGCAAAATGTTAAATCATGTTCTATTTACTTGTTCATGCAAGCCTTTTGGTTTTGGGTAGTAGGGTGACCCCAGCTCAAGAAAATAATCTCTTCCAAACGTTTTCACAAACACACATTACAAGAAAAACTGTTATTACCGTGAGCCCAAAGCCCCCTCTAATGTCAAAAAGCCGTGTGTAATGCACATAGTACCGTGGGCCAATCGAGGGCCACATTCCGTAGATTATTTGATCGACGGTAACTATTACTGTGTGCCTTTTTTACAAGCCGCAGGTAATTAACGTGGGCTAGTGGCCTTAGGTAATTACCGTCGGCCGTTTCCCCAAGTAACTTCGTGACAATTACCGTGGAAGAAGGCCCACGATAAACTGCGAAGGAATTTCAAAAAAAAGAATAATTAAATTTAATCAGTTTTTAAACTGATTAAATTTAATTAGTAGTTAAAAACTAAAATAATAAATTTTTAAAATCTATCAAAAACTTAAAAAATGTCTCATTATATACCAGACGATTTTTATTTTATTAAAATTAAAATCTCTCATTACAATGCTATCTAAAAAACTATGAAGAACCTAAAAAAACATATTTTTAATTTTATGTGAGTCTTATTTTTAATTGCCACTAACCCTAAATAAATAAAATACTAGTGCTTCTTCTTCTTCACAAAAATGAGTGGTTCATTGCCACTAACCAAAGAATCAGGTTACAGAGAAGATAAAACAAAAATTAAAATAAAAACCTACCAAACATTTGTAGAAATAAAATAAAAATTAAATAAATAAAATAAAAATGACAAAGAATCAGGTTACAGAGAAGAAGAATGAGCCGAGGGCTGAGAAGGTTGTTATAGAGAAGAAAAAAAATAAAAACGAAAAAATAGACAAAAAATCAGGTCTGTCTTCGATTTTGCTTCTTCTAGTTCGATTCTTCGTCTCTTCTGGTTCGATTCTGCTTCTTCTCATCCAGATTCTGCGAAAGTCAAAGCCAAAAAATAGACAAAAAATCATATCTTTTGAAATAGACAAAAAATAGAAGAGAATAGAAACTTCCCTCTTAGCTGTGACTTGAAGCCGGAGGGAGTATTTTTCAGAAACTTATGGTTTCTCTGTACAGTTTCTTCTGGTGAATGGAAGAATAGGATCGAAAAGCATAAACCTGGGCACGTCGTGATCAACCTGATTATAACCTGACCCGTCACGAACCCTATTCTCCTCCAGACCCATTTGACAGCGACAACGCAAACTCGAAACGAACCTTTGACCAAACAACCAGAGCGCAGAGTGAAGCAACGTGCGAAACGTTTCGCATCGGGAGATGAGAGAAGGGATGGCTTCCTCGAAGGGAAGGACTTCTGATTCGAGTAAATAGGTGCAAAAGATGTGGGTGTGGTTGAAGAAGGAGACGGAGATGTGGGTGTGGTGGTCGGAAGAGAGGACGAGTGCGAGGAGGGTGACGAGGGTGAGAGCAGAAGAAGAGAGAAGAGAGAAGCATCTTCGCTGGCAGCAGAATGAAGGAGAAGAAAGAAGAATGAAGGATTAGGGTTTTTTTTTAGGTTTTATATGGTCTGAGTGGGTGTTTGGGCCGGGTGGGTGTTTGGTCCACGTCTCACACAATGAAGGCCTAGGGGGCACAGTAGAAAAATGGGGGGTGCGTGAAATAAAAAATGAGAGTTTTGGCCTGGGTGTGCGCTGGCTGGGCTGGGCTGCTAGCCCACCAGCTTCTTCAATGCTATTAGCACCCCTATTTTCCTTTTTTTTTTTACCTGTTTTCACTTTATTATTTTTTTACCTTCTTCTTTTCCACTTTGAGACCAAACATATTATTATCATTGTTTTATTTAATATCATTGCTTTTAAATTTAAGAAAAAATAAATTTAAAAAAGGTCGGACAAAATAAATCATTACTACATAGATTTAACGGAAATGCACTAACATAGATCGTAACATCCCACACAAACACACCGAAAATCCTTATGGTTCGCACACATAAATTAAATCCACAAATTAAAAATCATACATGTCATATAAATATATGTAAATACACAAAGTCTAATCATTGTGTGCACCACCGTAATAATCACCGCCATCGTCCCCACCATCTCGTATTGCTGCAGTAATGCAATCAACTATCTCTGTTGCTCTGCCATCTCATCCATCTTTGCCTGTAATACATCGTTCCTTTGAATAGACTCATCTGCCTTACGCTGCGTATCTTCTAGTCTCTTCTCGATCTCCACACGATAGGCATTATCCCTGTGAGATCGTCCAGTACTGGCGGCAGAAGAAGAAGAAGAAAAAGTTGCAGAATTAATGTCGAGGTAAGAAACCCTTTTTTTGTAACATAAGGATAGTACCGCAGCGCCGTACAGCCGTCCCTTCTTCTTCCCGCCAGCAACCTCCACCTATTTCTTTAGCTGAAAACGACCCACGCATGAACCAAACAAATGTTAGAACAAATAAGAAGGAAAACAAGAAATAGAAGACAAATGTTTTGCAAATGGGAAATAGCTATGAATCTTTATACATTAAAATTTTACACATCATGACATTGAAATTTGTAAGTTAAAAACAAAAATTAAGAACTACCAACCATCAATCATAATATTGCAAACAAACAATAAAGGAATTGTAATTAAGGCAAAAACAACACCTTTAAGGTAATCCACGTGATAACTGTATCATTTTTGGACGGGAACAACCTTCAAACCCTATCGAAGACGAATCAAACGATTTAGGAAACTAAGGAGTCTTGGGGTTTTAGTGTGTATGACAAAAACAAAAAAACCTATTTAGCATATAGAAAATAGAGTGGAAGCCTGTGGCGGTTTTGCTACAATTATCGCAGACTAGTCTTAAAGCAGCCTTTGCAGACAACTGTCGCAGACTAAATGTATCTTGTCCTAAACTTTGTTGGAACCTAAATGATTGAAAAGTTTAGACCCTTAATAATTTTGATGATAGCAAGGTATCTGTGTGAGCACAATTTACCTTCTAATGAGTCTTGAAGTGTGTAGGAAATAAAATCATTCATATTTATAACATCACTCAAGCAAGAAGAAGAAGTTTACAAGAAGATGAACACATCAAGCTGTGTCTGCATCCTGTTGGCCCTTAGCATCTGGTATATGCAATCAAGCAAGCTTCCGGTTATCTAAGACTAAGACACGTGGAACTTAAGCATAGCAGCGAGTGTCTTATGCATTTGAGCGAACATCTAGTTCTTTACTATATCACGTGCAAGTCACGCCTATGCTCTACCTCAGCACTCACTGAATTAAATACAAAATTTGTTTTGTGCGCTCAATTAAACAAAGATGGCACCTTAGGGAAAACTAGTACAAAAAATAGATTTTATAACAAAAATTTACATTGGTTGATTTGCAACCGATATTAAAAAAAGGCAGTGGAATTTTTTAAATTAAACGACAACTTTTAATATTGGTTGCTTTTTAACAGATTTAAAAACTATTTTTAACATCGGTTCCAAAATGTAACCGATGTAGAAACTTATTTTAAAATCGATTGCTTCACCAAACCGATGTATATTGATCGCTTATTTTCCCCCTTTTTCCTCAGGATCCACCCCATTCACGCGGACCACCCTATTTCTTCATCTTCACCCACGATCTCTCTTGCGTCTCTCATCCCTTCCTCTCCAAGTGAAGGCCAAATCCTTCTCTCCTATGGCTTCCATCTCATTTCTTCTTCCAGACTATGCCATCACACTGTTTTCTTCCCCTTGGAAGAATCCACGAAACCCCCTTTTCCGCGCAAAAACCCACCATTGTCTTCGTTCAGGAGGCTTGTTTTCGCGTCGGAACTAGACCGTCACCCACCTTCCCTATCTGCGTCTTGGTAAGTTGGTGCATGTCTCCTTCCTCCTCTTTTCAATTTGTTACCAAATTTGCTTGAAACCCTAACAACTCCTTTTGGCGGCTCGTTGTTTGGGGTTATGTACGTCAGAGCCACACACCATCCACTTTCCGTCGGAGCTTATAACTGCATCGTTCTTTTGTTCACTGCCACCCTTTTCTACTTGGTTAGTGGGTTCCCTTCATTTCACCCCTCACTTCATTTTTTCCTAATTTCGCCAAACCCTAATATGATTATGGAACCCTAATGGTAAGTTTAATTTTATATCGATAGTATGAAAGCTAATGTAACATGTTTGAGTTGAGTTTGGGTATTTGATGTTTGAATTCCGTGTAGAAGTTGACATATTGAGCAGGCTCGACCACCCAAATCTTGTTTCTTTAATAGGGTATTGTGTTGATGGGAAGCATAGTATACGAATATATTTTTGAATGGTTTGTCATGTACCCAAATGAAATCCACATAATGTCAAAATTTTGTACATCAAGCTTCTTCTAACCAATGCCTACTTTTAGGAATCGGGGAAATAAAAAGGGATTGGTCTCAAAGACTAAAAGTGGCATTGGAAGCTGCAAAAAGGCTTGCTTATCTCCACTCAAGTTCTTCTGTCGGGATTCCCATTGTTCCAAGAGATTTTAAATCCACCAATATTCTTTTACATGCCAATTTTGAAGCAAAGGTATAATGACTTAACTCCCAACCATGACATATAAATGCATTAGTTACCATGATATTTACTGAGTCAAAATTGATTACCATTTTGTAGATATCTAATTTTGGGCTTGCCAAACTAATGCCAGAAGGACAGGAGACACATGTAACTGCCAAAGTGCTTGGTACCTTTGGCTATTTTGATCCTGATTCCTGAGTATACATTGATATGCATCTATGCTAATTTTCTTTTGCAACAACGTTTTGTTCATATAATGGTTTGCTCTTGTTTTACACTAAACTGACAGCTTCTTCATGGTACTTATTAGGAATTTAGGATTTTTGAAAACAAGAGTTAATTACACAGCTGAATTCATTGTGGACTTCGTTTTTCTAATAAGGTAATCAAAGCTCTCTTTAACTCTTGTTCGTTTTAAGTTATTTGAATCTCCACGGAGGCTCAAAGGCAACATTAGTAACCTCATTCATGAGACTACCTCCTTCTTTGTAACAAACATCCCTGTTGGTGTCAAAGAGTTAAACATGTGGAAGACCTTTAGAGCTTATGGTAGTGTTGCATAGGTCTTTATTCCTCCTAAGTGGATAAACATGGTCAAAGATTTGGGTTTGTTACGTTCAAGGAAGTTTCGGATGTAGCTATGTTAGAGATAAAGCTAGCTAAGGTGACTGTTGGTGGCAGCAACCTAAGGGTAAACATTGCTAGATATAACAGAGTTACAAAGGCACAATAACCATTGCCAAGGAAGCATACAATGACTATGGGAGGCTGGGTCAAGGAAAACAAATCCTATGTGGCTGCATTGCAAGGGAATGGGGGTAACAGAAATCATAAACAACCACAGCATCATACTAAGATTATAGAGATAAGAGGGAACATGGATATTAGGGGAGTCACTAATCACACACCTCAACCATTTCTGGACATTATTGAAGTCCCTAACAAACTGCTTGGTGGGGAAATTACACGACGGTGTTGGGGGGTTTGAGATACAGGATCACCTCATCCTCGAAGGTTACTTTGAAATCAAGGCCATACCGTTGGGAAGGGACCTCGTTCTCCTGAGTCCCTCTGAATCTAGGGTACTACACGATGCTGTCTGTGGTAACCGAGACTAATGGATGAGTCGTTTTGAAACATTCTCTAAGTGGGAGCCTTCAATCATACCCAAGGAGAAATGGGTGTGGATACGTTGTGTGTGTGTTCCATTACACATTTGGGAAGAAAAATTCTTCAATGAGTTGGCTATGAAATTTGGTAGACTGATTACTATTGATAAAGCTACGTTGAAGATGGAAAGGTGTGATGTAGCAAGGTTACAATTTGCGGTCTCGGCGGTTACAACCATTGATGCGGTTGTAAGGATTAGGGTTGTCGGAGTGATATTCCCGATCAAAATAGTTGAGGAGCGTTTCGGGGAAATAGGTCACGCGTTTAAGGCACCGGAGAAGGGCTCAGTGATGGCTTCAAACCCATCTTCATTGTACTCCGGCGAATGGAGTACAACGGAAGCGGCGATGTTCGGTTATCCGATCATGATAGTGAGGGTATGGGATTCGAGGTGGAGTAGAGGGATCAGGAACTTTTGGGTGAACACAGTAGTAATTCGGGCTATAAACTGTTGCTTTTGGAGGTGATGGGGACAAGGCTCACCAACTACTCACAGAAAGGGAAAGAGGTGCACCTACAACTAGGTAATGCGAGCCAGGACGGTGATCAGGGTTTCAAGAGTCAACCCTTAATTCTAGAGCAATGGCTGGAAGCGTTCCTAGGGCGACCTATCAGTGGCCCGATGCAGTGTGCTTCATTGCAATGCCCAGAGGGTAATGATGAGGCCATTCAAAAGACAGTGGGCAAGTCCCAAGTAGGTAGCTCGGTTGGTGAGCTAAAGGACGCTGAAGGAGTACAAGCTGGAGGTCCTGGGTTCAAACCCAGGAAACTAACATTTCTAACAATTACTAACAACTAACATTTGCCTATAGAAAAAAAAAGACAGTGGGCAATGCAGAGGACGGTCAGGCATATACCGAGGTTAGGGGTGGAGGCAGGTATAAGGACTTGGGCCGGGTCAAAATTAAAAGCATACAATTGGGCCACAACGATGGGTTCACATATAAATCACTAAAGGAGGGTGTGCAGTGTAGGAAAAAACACGTGTTAAGTAGAAACTTAGCTATAGGTGGCGGTCCTGATGTGGTGGGCTACGTTGGGCCTGTAATTCAGCCCACTAGTGTGAATGGGGGTGTGACTGAAAACCAGGGGAGGTGCAACATGTTGGAGGATGGGTGATATGGGCCGGGTCAACTAGATATATGCGTTGGCCCTGGATAACCTAGTGTCTTGTTGGGATGCTCCATGGGCAGACCACTTCAAAGACGGTGCTCCTCGTCGTCTCTTTCATCACCTTCACCGACGGAGCATGTGGCGGCAGGTGGTAAGGCGAAGATGGGGAATAACGTGAAAATGGATGGGAAATCGTTTAAGAAAAGTGTGAAAAGGAGCGGGCACCTAAACAGTCATGTAGAGGCAGGAAACATGCTAACATGGGGGAAATCTTCCTCCCTTCTTCTAGATTCCTTAAGGCTACTGTGGTTGAATTTAGAAAATCTCTGAGACAAAAAGATGGAGATGGAAAGGAATTATTGGGGATGCGAATAAACGAAGCAAGCGGGATTTGTAGGTTGATGAGTCACAGTGATGATTTGGATTCCCCTAGTCAGGTACTATTGACCCCCAAGATGGGAACGCATTTGGGTGTGGAGTTATTGGGCGACCCTCATGCTGGGCCTACTATCTCGCGGCAGTTAGGCTCCCCCTGTGTACAATTGGAAGGGCTCAATTTAATTGTGGATTTTGATCAGAATTTGACAAGGTCTGTGGAGGCACAAGGGGTGATTGTGGAGAATTTGGAATTATCTCCTGGCCGTGGGAGAGAAGAGGTTGATGCAACAACACTAAAGACTATGGGGGTTACAATGGGTTTGTCTATTAGAGAGAATAGTTTAGTAGAGCGGCTTGTTGGACGAGAGTAAAGAGACCAAATTGGTAATGGTGATGACGAGTGGGTGAATGTGGATCAATGATAGTGTGCTCAATGAATATTAGAGGGTTGTGGACAAGGACGAAGAAGAATAAAATTTGGGAATTTGTTCGGGATTATAACGTTGACTTGATGGCGGTTTAGGAAACGAAGATAAAGAGTATCTCAGATAGACTTTGTTGTCACTTGTGGGGAAATGATTCTTGTCAGTGGCACTTCTCCCCGTCTGTGGGAAATAGTGGTGGTGTCTTATCTATGTGGGATAGCTCGAAAGGTAATCTAATCTTCCATTTTGCTGGTTTTGGATTCGTGGGGGTTTGTTTGGAATGGCGGGTGGACAAGAAGAGATGTTTTGTTGTGAATGTTTACTCGAAGTGTAATCTTCTGGATAAGAGAAGAATGTGGGGAGAGTTGGTGATGTCTGGGAAGGTTTTAGAGGAGGAGTATAGTGTATGGTGGGGGACTTTAATTCGGTTTGTTCTCTGAGTGAACAGAGAGGTAATGGCGTGCCGACATCCCTTGTGGATAACACCGAAGCCCGAGAGTTTTGTGGTTTTATTGATGACATGGGCCTAATTGATCTTCCCCTGTTGGGAAGGAAATTCACTTAGTTCAAACCCAATGGCGCTGCTCTGAGTAGGCTTGATCGTTTTTTGGTGTCAGAAGATTGGTCTAATTCATGGGGTGATATGTCGCTATGGGCTCTTGAGAGAGACGTCTCTAATCACTGTCCGTTGGTTTTCAAACACTCCTATGGTGGGTAGGGCCCGAAACCCTTTAGATTTAACAATCATTGGCTGAAGTATAGGGAGTTCAGAGGGGTGGATGGGATCAAGGAGAAGCTGAAAAGGGTGAAAGGGATGCTTAAACAGTGGAATAAGGAGACTTTTGGAGAGGTGGATACAAAGATTCAATTGTTGATGGAGTCTATCAAAGTACTAGTCCTAAAACGTGAAGGTGTAGGTCTCTCAGCGGAAGATGTGGATAGTAGGAAGCAATTTTACTCCCATCTTTGGTTGCTCTTGAAAAGCAAGGAGAGTTTAACTTTTCAGAGCTCCAGGGCCAGGTGAGTGAAGGAGGGGGACGCAAATACTCGGTATTTTCATTTGTACCTTAAGTCGCAAGGGGCAAGGAATAGGCTCTTGGCTCTTAGGGTGGGAGATCGATGGGTAGAGGATGTGGCAGGTGTTCGAGCGGAGGCTACACGATACTTTAGGGAGCATTTCTCAGAAGAGGAGTGGGATCGGCTTAGACTCGATGGTATCGCCTTCCCAACTCTCTCGGAGGGAGAGTCCTCTTCTTTGTCGAGGCCTTTTTCCTTGGACGAGATAGATGCAGTGGTGGCGGCGGCTTGCCATGGGAACAAGAGTCTGGGACTGGATGGTTTTAACTTCATCTTCGTCAAATCTTTTTAGGCATTGATGCGGGATGAGTGGGACAACTATTCCAAGAATTTTACACGAATGATATCCTACCAAAAGCTTTTCTTCCTACTTCCTCACCCTTATCCCAAAGGTAAAGTGCCCTCTCTCACTCGGTGATTTTCGGCCTATGTCTCTCCTTGGTTGTATGTATAAGATAATGGCTAAGGTTCTGGCGTCCAGGCTTAGTACCGTAATGGATGGTCTCATAGCACCATCCCAATCTGCTTTTATAAAGGGGAGAAATTTGGTAGATAGGGTGGTTATGGTGAACGAGGTGGTCGACTTTGCAAAGAAGAAGAGGAAACATTACTTGATATTCAAAGTGGACTTTGAGAAGGATATGACTCGATGAATTTTATGCCAAATGGAGGGCTTGGATAAGAGCTTGTGTGTTTTCTGGGAGCCTCTCGGTTTTGGTTAATGGGAGTCTGACGGAGGAGGTCAACATCAAGAATGGGTTAAGGCAGGGAGATCCTTTGGCTCCATTTCTCTTCCTCTTGGTGGTGGAGTGACTGAGTGGGTTGATGAGGCAGGCAGTCTCTCAAGGGCTATTTTCTGGATTCCAAGTGGGTGACCCAGGCTTGCTGGTTTCGCATCTCCAACATGCGGGTGATACTCTCTTTATTGGGGAGGCTACTGTGGATAATCTTTGGGCTATGAAGGCGGCTCTTAGATGTTTAGAGCTTGCCTCTGGGCTCAAAGTGAATACTGTAAAGAGTAGATTGATTGGGGTAAATGTGGAGGAGGCTTTCTTGAATCGAGCGACGAGGTTTCTCAATTGTAAGACTGGAGCACTCCCTTTTAAGTACCTTGGGATCCCGGTTGGGGCTAATCCATGTCGTGCGGCTACTTGGGCTCCAATGGTTGAGGTGTTACGTGGTAGACTAATGGGGTGAAGACATAGGAGTATCAGTCTTGGCGGGCGGATTGTTCTTCTGAATTTGGTTCTGAGTAGTATTCCTATCTTTTACCTTTCTTTCATGAGGATGCCGGTAAAGGTATGGAAAGAGGTGGTGATGATTTAGAGAGGGTTTTTGTGGAGGGTGTGTCAGGGGAGAGAAAGATTCCAACTGGGAGGACATCTGTAAGCCTAAGAGTGAGGGAGGTCTGGGAGTGATAGACCTGAGGTGGATGAATTCTAGTTTGCTAGGTAAGTGGAGGTGGAGGTTGTTAGGGGAGGGAGGTTCACTGTGGCGTGAGGTGCTGAAGGCCAGGTATGGTTCGGGAGTGACATCGGTGAGGTATTTCGCCGACTTGAGATTCCCCTCGTTAGCATCAGTCTGGTGGATGGATATTTGTCTGGTGGGGGTATCTAGGGATAGGGGTTTGGATTGGCTCTTAGTGAATATTAGAAGGAAATTAGGAGATGGTAGGTCTACCTCCTTCTGGCACGACCCTTGGTGTGATGGTGTGACTCTCAGGTGCAGGTTCCCAAGATTATTGTCACTGGCTGCAGATCCAGATATACAGGTAAGTAGCTATGGCAGGTGGGACGACCAGACATGGGTTTGGGACATTTCTTGGAGGCGACGTCTCTTTGTGTGGGAGAAGTCCTTGGCGGCCAACTTACCTATAGCTTTGGCGCTTTCGTTCCCAGCAGCAGAGGCAGATCGGTGGGTGTGGATGGGGCATCCTAATGGTAAGTTCTCGGTGTCATCGGCCTATGGGCTCTTGTCAGAGTCATTCTCTCGGGTTGAAAGGTCATCGTATATAGAGGTTGGGGTCCTAGGCAAGTCATGGAAGAGTCTGGCTCCTCCAAAAGCAATTGCTTTCTCTTGACAATTGCTTTTGGATAGAGTGCCGACTCGGACAAACTTGCTTACCAGGGGCATTATTGCAGACTTGACTGGTACTACCTGTGTTCTGTGTGGTAGAAGCTAGCAGTCGAGATTACATTTATTTGTTAGATGTACGTTCACCTCAACGATCTAGTATTCTATTGCCAGCTGGCTAGGGAGTGACTTTGTGCTGCCTCCAGATCTCTTCTCCTCTTTTGCTCTGTTTACCCACCTAGAGGGAGGATCTCGGTGTAGCAAGGGGCTAGAGCTCATCTGGCATACTTTCTATGGGCAGTTTGGGAGCTCCGGAATGGTTGTATCTTTTCTGGGTGGGTGCCAGACGCGTCACTTTTGGTTGACCAAATTCGAACTTTGTCCTGGAGGTGGTTCTTGTCTAGGACTAATTCCAGTCCGTGTTTCTATTATGAGTGGATTGTTGCCCCCTTAATTTGTATTGCTAGGGATTAGTTTTGACATAATGATGGGGTGTGTTTTTTGTGGGCTGTCGGCCGGATAGGCTTTGCTTGTTTCTTGTTGTTTCACTATATTGGGTTGAGGTACCCCTTGTACCCTATATTAATAATATCTTTGCCATTCAAAAAAAAAATTTCGTTTGTCTTTTTCTTCCTGCCACCTGCTTGGATTAGAATTTTGAGGGAGAAAGAGCTGAAAATTCCGACAGGTGATGGCAAAGAAGCGTGACATGGATAGATTACTTCTTGAGGTTATACCCTTGGTTTGGGTGTGGTATGTACTCAACAGCCTATATTCTGCATTTAGATGTTCTGCTATAACTTGACAATGTCTTTTTTTATTATTACTTTTTTTATTTTTCTGCAAGTATTCTCTTCTTTCTATTGTCTCTTAGCTTTGCTTTGCACTACACGCAAACCTTTTAAGGATTTTCACTTAGATATATCAGATATATCATAGCACTACATGTTTAGTTAATTTCTCTTATTCATATGGGTGTCCTGATAAGTGATAAGGTTCCAGACATGAATGATCAAGGACAAAAATACTGACGCACTCTAGTTTTGGGTACCTTTGTGGTTTATAAGATATAGATTGCATTTCTTCTTGACTTCTAGATCATTTGCCAAAGTTATGCTATTTCTTCTAGTTTATTTCTTAAGGCTATAGCAAATATGAAGCCTAGTTGGCTTTTCATTGATTTTACTCCATGGTATCTGTTCCTTGATTTTTTTAATGCCTTGATTTTCTTTCCTTAATCCCCTAATTGAACAACTGATATTGTAAAGGGATCCTTACTATATCTATTGTCATTTATTTTGCTTTTTATTCAACTATATTTCTTTTTTTTATAGGTTCAACTCTATTTCTTGTTGACATTAAGATGTCATACTCTAGATTTAATAAAGTCTATACTTGTATGCATCTCTTCTCTTGATTCATGTTCTTTGTGATTATCCGAATTAAGATAGTTTCATTCTTTTGAAAAATCGTAGATGAAAAAAAAATAATTAAGATAGTTTCAATATGGCAATGCTTGTTTTGATGGATTTGACAATATGGATGAAATAGAAAAAAGGGCTATTATTCAACTTCTATTTGGAGTGCATCATGGAATATAATAGATTGAGATAATTGAGATAGGATTAGAATCAACAATATACTCGAGGGATAGTTTAATTACTTATATCTGTTATTGGTTATTATCGAAATAAAAACAAAGTCTGCTGCACAATGACACAGATATGCCATGAGCTTGCACAAAAACTACGATGCACTTTGGTGCTCCTCACTACTTGATTACAATTACACACTGTAACACCTTATTCCTGGAGTGCTACTAGATTAAAACGTAGCTCTTGCAAGTTCAAATTCTTTTGAAAATAAAATACTTTGGTCGTATGGTTTCGGAAATATGAGTCTATTTTTTTTTTCTTTTTAAAACACCTTTTTAAAATAGCAGTCAGAGTATTGCAACATTTTCGAAAGGTGGTGAATAAACAAAGACACCATAATAAAACCACAAAACCATACAAATAGATTCATTCAATCATTGTACACCTGACCATTCAAGTCTTGAAAACATAATACATTTATTACAACATTGTAATTAGTACAGTACACACCCTATAGCTGGTCGACACGCTATAACACTTACTAGATCTCTAGTAAGCTCAACTAATACACAAGGCGGATAGCCAGATATGACTATCCTCAGCTACGCTTGTCAGTAACCTAGAACACTCTACAGTCTTCATGACCTGGGTTACAATCATTGATTGAAAGAACCACGAGCAAGGGTCAACTTCTTAAACAAAGACAGATAACACAGTACATCATAATATACAATCCTACAAGAATGCATAAATGCTCTGCGACTGCCACTACATGCCACTGTTTATGATTCCGAAATATCGCAATGGTCAATCGTTGGTACGCCATGGTACGTCCCCAAAACGATACTTTTCCATACGATGGTTAATTAACGACGATCCTGAATTCCTTTAGCCATGAGGCAATCCATCACCCCAGGATATTCAGGTCAAAGTTATACCACAATGGATGACAATCATTCCACTGACTCCAATGAACATATCATGCATATGATATTTCAACCAGGCATAATCAAATAAATATTCAATTATCCAATACCACACCACAACATATCATTTCCACATGATAAAACATATTTCCATATATATCATTTAATCAATTCAGCAACCCAATAGTTCAGACTCACGACAGTTCACAATCGAATATCAATACTTATAAGCATACGAAACATAATCCACATCTTAGCATTTAAATATCCAAACTCTAGATATGTCTAGAAGTAGCCCTTACCAAAGGTTAACAGCCCACGTGTCAATAACACGTCGCAGCTCTAATCGGCACGAACTCACGATCTCAAAGATCCTAAACAAGCACACACCGAAACTACACTGAAACTTAGAACAATTTCTCATTCGCCCAAAGAAATCCCTAGGTTATGGTTTAGTCCCAAATCCCTAGGTTACTCACCCAAAATCCTTTAGTAATACTTTACACCTAAAAGATACTAAAATAAAGTTAAAATAATATCTTTAAACACTTACAACTTACTCAAAATCTTTACAACTAAACTTTTAACTTTAAACAATAGAAAATTATTTTCTTTCAAAAACTAAAACAAATACTAAGCTTCTAAAATAACTAATTAACAAGCATCAACATATTAATCAAGTAAAACTTAGATTAACAATTAAAATTACTAATTACTCTCACGAGTTTAATAAATTTAATTACACTAAAATAAAAGGCTTTGCACACTAATTTTCAAGACTCCACCTTGTTCAAAAAATACAAGGATCTCTTTAACTTTGGTGTTTCATAGTCTTATTCAACTCAATCAACACTTAACACAACTTTAACTCAAATTTAGATTTTCTAAAAGTTACTAAACTATGACAACAATTTAAACATGCTTAAATCAAGGCTTTAAACACAAAATTTTCCTTTTCATTAATTCTTGAAACATGAAAACAATCACTAAAATTAAATACTTTTTCATACCAAATTGTCAAAACTCCACTTTGGTTTAGGAATACAAGGATTCTCTTTAACCTAAGTGTCTCATTGTCTTAAAAGTCAAATCAACTACTCAACTCAATTAAACTTTTCCAAAAATTTTTCATAACTTTAACAACAATAATTACGCATGATTCAAGTCTAAAAACACAAAATCTTTTTTTTCCTCTTCCACCCTAGGTTCACGGCTACGCCCCAAAAATTAGGGAAAAATTGTAAAACTTCCAAAGCAAGAAAACTACATCAAACAACACCTAATTCACTTCCCAAACTTTCCAAGATTTCCAATCAAAACGTGACACTATATACTTTGCCCCTATCATAGCTTTCAAGCATCAAGGAGTCTCAAAAAGCAAATTTTCTTTGATCAAACTTAAATTAACGATAACAACAACAAATTCAAGTATTAAATGACAATAATCACAACCCAATTTTAGGATTCATATGAGCAATCACATTTCCCCCTTTCCTATAGGGCAATTCAACCTAGGGTTTCAAAAATTTGGGGGAACATTTGATCCTTTCACCCATGATCATTATCAAGGAAAAATAGAAGCATTAATCAAGAAATTAGGACCAAAATCAAAAGAAACCTCACCTACAATTACTCTAGGGTCCACGGTTTGGCCACCAAATTCAAGGGAGAAGAGCTTGGTCTTACACTAACTTTCTAGACCAAGATAAAGATGCTAATTAGAAAGAAAAATTGGAAGAAAAAAAAAATGTGATGGAGGAGGTGGATATTACTCACGCTGGAAGTGGAAAAATAGTGTAACACCCCATTTTCGAAGCGCTATAGTACAACCCAATCTAATGCTGAAAAACATTTAATGCTTATATGTTTTCAGTAAAAAGTACTCTTCTGTATTTCGCAATGGAAAATAGGAGTAAAGTTTTTTTTTTCTTTCCTTTGAAACCCTTTTCAAAATTAAGACATAAAGAGTACTGCAATTTTCTAAATGATGTCAAATCAATCTTTTGCAAATATCAGAGTATATCACATCACAATTAGTGCTTCTGATCACATAAGACATAACATTATCATTTCGCACTGAGGCGAGTTTTTCGAAGAGTGTAATTACAAGGCAATAAGTAATTACGCAAATAATCAAAACAAAACGCTAAGCTAAGCTGGCCAACAACTATAAACCTTACTGAAAAATCATTCAGCAAGATCAGAACATAAAACACTCAGAGCAATCTTCCGCCATTGGCTCATTCTTCAATACTTCTGGGAAAGACCAAACAGCAGCAGCAATAGAACTCCATCTAGAAGTGACATCCATAAGAATGTCCAATCCAATAACAGTGCAAGGGTAAATTCTTTGTCCACGAGTTTATCATAGGCTATGTCACATGCAAACAATATATATATATATATATATATATATATATATATATATATATATAATACAACAACATGCCTTTATATACATATACATACTTAATAGACCGCATGCATCATCATGGTATATCAAGCATTTGCATGTGAACAGACAAATCAACCACAAATCAACGATCAAGTCATCACAATATCAAACATTTGCATGTGAGCAGATAAATCAAACAATAGATCAACGATCCAGTCGTCACTTAACAGATTCATCAACAATTCATCACATGTCATAAATGTGGTTAGTCATGCATGCCAATGCATTATGAACAAGTGTGTGTACACACTTATGGCCTTAAACAACGACAACAATAGGAACAGGGAAAGCCTTTTCCAGGTCCGAACAAATTCCCCTAATAAGGGTATATAGCCACACATTAGGCCATGTTGCCAACCACAACCTCTGGTCCAATAGGTACCTCGGGTAGCTGGCAATGAAGTGACAACCTGCCCTTTTGAAGTCCTTAAGATAATCAAACGCTACGAGTGTTGATGCTTAATGGTCAGTATGCATCCAAACAAATTATTTAATACAGCCCACTTACCTTTAAGGAGTGTTTGAGACATAATTTAATTTAATCAATGTGGATCGACGAGTCCTTACTCTCACAACTTAATGAATTTCAAATCTCAGTTTTAGTGTCACACCTAAGTGATATTGTACAAGAAATAGCTTTTAAGCTTTAGGTCGTTGGAACCCTAGCTGTGCTCAATAATGTGTAACACCTTAGTTTCATTCGCATAAAGTTAAGATAATTATCATTAGGTACAGTAATCCCAAAATAGAATTTAAACTTAAATCCAACATTAAGTCCAAATACCACAAAACCAGACTTAAATACATAAGTTCATATCGGTACAACATCAATACATACTTCTAAGAATTACAACTTCCAAGTGCTACTATAAACTAATACATTGAACCATATCCCGAGAGCACGCAATCAATCGCCCTGCACTGTGCATCTGTAAAATAATTAAGTAAAGGAGTGGGGTGAGATAATAATCTCAGTGAATCCTCCCTTCGACTCCTCACCATTCATTCATGCAATTTTCTATCAGTCAAAAATCAATATGACATATTTATGCAATGCATATTCTTACTATGAATTTCTAATTCATCTTTGGTTCGCATTTATGGGTAGTGTTATATGCTTACGTCCATACAACCCCATAAATACGCTTTCGATATGGTGGTTAGACGTCTTAACCGTCCGAGAGGCCCCACACGGCTAACCATATCGATCACCCCATTTTAGAGGCATCTTAGTATCTTTTAGGGAATTAAATCACCACTATATCCTTAAATGCATGCTTTACTCCATGAATACCATTAGAAGCTACTTCAACTCAACATGCAACTGAATACACTCATGTAAAAGATACATTTTAAGTTCAAAATAGAGCATATATCATAATGAGTCCAAGAAAACACATTAAGACAAGAAATAATCTTCCATTAGAGCTCCATGGAGCTCTCAATGGTCAACATTCATCACAACATCTATAGGGTACAACAATACCCCCTTAATCGATCCCCAATAACACATGCATAGCTATCAAAAATAAAGGCGTGCATAAATGAGGATTTGGAGAACTTCCTAATATAGGGTTCATGATTTTTCTTTAAAGGGACCCTAATGTGGGACTTATGGGTGCCCAACACCTAAGAGAAAGAAGAACTCACAACAACTTCCAAGATTCAAGCTTCAAGGTTGATGTTTCAGCTCCTTCTTCTTCCTTCTTCCTCTTCTCCTTCAGCTGGCCTTCTAGGGATTCCTCCAATCTTCCCAAATCAAGAGTAAACACTCCCCAACTTGGATTCAAGCTAAGATTGATGGTGAATCTAGCATGAATCCATGTTTTTCCCCTCTAGTTTGTGAACCCTAGGTGTTTGACCCCTTCTCCTTCTTCTCTTCGTCGCACCCTCTCTCTAACTCTCTCTCTATCCTTCGCGTTATGTTCTTTTTCTGCTAAGTTTTTCTGATATACTGCAGCTATGAATCGATTCACAGCACAGGTGAATCAATTCACTCAGTGTAAAATTGACAGGAATCGCAGCTTTAAGTGCAGGAATCGATTCCTGTAGTTCTCAGATTCGATTCACAGAGAACTGACTTCTGTGAATCGATCCATGCTGCGATTCACAGAGGATCAGCCTTTGTGAATCGATTCCTCCTGCGATTCACTGAAAACCTAATCGAGTCCCAGCAAACTCACAGCCCTGAATCGATTCACAGGGCCTGGGAATCGATTCACACTGGGCAAAAATTCACCAAACACCATTTTTCACACATTTAACTATAGAAATTAATGAGAATACCACTTAAGGTTCATCTTTAAGCCATACTAGGCTTATATCCACATACAAATCAGGCTTGGGGATTTTGGGGTGTTACACTACTACCCACCTTTTAAAAATTTTGTCCTCAAAATTGATAAATTAACATACCTATTGGAAAAGCTGCGGATATTGGTTTTGCATCTCCTCTTCAAGTTCCCAAGTAGCTTCTTCGGGAGTGGATCCTTCCCCGATCACCTTAACCAAAGGGATAGTCTTATTCCTGAGTGCCTTGGAAGCTCGGTCCACGATTTGGGCCGGTTCGGGCTGGTATGTGCAATCATGCCTAAGTTGTATGGACTCATGGTCTATAGAGTGAAATGGATCTGGAATGTACTTCTTAAGCTGAGACACATGAAAAACATTGTGGAGATTTGACAAAGAAGGAGGTAAGGCGATTTGGTAAGCAACAGGACCAATGCGACCGAGGATTTGGAAAGGACCCACATACCGAGGGGTCAACTTTTTGGCCCTAAGAGCTCTACCAACACCTATAGTGGGAGTGACTTTCAGGAATACATGTTCTCCCTCCTCAAATTCAAGGGGTTTAAGCCTACGATCTGCATAACTTTTCTGCCTACTCTGAGCAGTCTTTATCTTCTCCCTAATCATGCGAATCTTATCAGTAGTTTCTTGGACAAGGTCAGGGCCTAACAATTGTTTTTATCCCACCTCAAACCAACATAGAGGAGTTCTACACTTGCGACCGTAGAGAGCCTCATACGGTGCCATTCCTATGCTAGAATGATAGCTGTTGTTGTAAGAAAATTCAATTAAGGGCAAATACTTGCTCCAACTATCGCCATCCTCTAAAACACAGGCTCTAAGAATATCCTCTAAGGTTTGAATGGTTCTCTCCGACTGGCCATCTGTCTGAGGATGGTAGGCTGTGCTAAGACTCAATCTCGTCCCTAAGGCTTGATGAAGTGCCTTCCAAAACCGAGAGGTAAACTTTGGATCCCTATCAGAGACAATGTTAGTTGGAACTCCGTGGAGCCTAACAATTTCTCTGATATAGATCTCAGCTAACCGGGCAGTTTTGAAGTGGATTTTATGGGAAGGAAATGAGCAGATTTGGTTAATCTGTCCACTATGACCCATATAGAGTCATATCCTAGCTGAGTGTAGGGTAATCCTCCCACAAAATCCATTGCTATACTATCCCACTTCCACTCAGGAATTTCTAAGGGTTGGAGAAGACCTGAAGGCTTTTGGTGTTCTATCTTGGTTTTCTGACAAACCAAGCATTGAGCTACAAATTCTGCCACATCATTCCTCCTGACTGGCCACCAATACCTCTGTCTAAGGTCTTGATACATCTTGGTGGAACCAGGGTGTATCGAGAATCCACTCTTGTGGGCTTCTCCTAGAACCTGCTGTTTAATGGAATTATCCTTTGGTATGCAGATTCTCTGATGGAACAATAAAGTGCCATCCTCGGCTTCAGAAAAACCGGGGCGGTGCTTGCTAGACTGCAGCTCTACATCTAAGCTCTGGGCGAGTCTAATCTGTTCCCTAAAATCACAGGAAATTTCTAAATGGTAAAGCATGAGACTATTCACTGATGGAAAAATTCCAAGGTTAAGGTCCCTAAAGGACTCCAGCAACTCCATTTCTTTGATCATCAGTGAAGACACATGCAAGGACTTCCTACTCAAGGCATCAGCGACCACATTCGCTTTGCCCGGATGGTACTTCAACTCAAAGTCATAATCTTTTAGGAACTCAACCCATTTTCTCTGCCTCATGTTAAGTTCCTTCTGATCAAAAAGGTACTTCAAGCTCTTATGATCACTAAACACTTCAAATTGGGCACCATACAGATAGTGTCGCCAAATCTTTAGAGCAAAGACAATGGCTGCAAGCTCTAAGTCATGAGTAGGGTAGTTCTCCTCATGGGGCCTTAATTGCCTAGATGCATAAGCTACAACTTGTCGGTTCTGCATAAGAACACATCCTAACCCTTTCTTAGAGGCATCACTATAAACTTCAAATCCCAAAGCGGGGTCAGGGATAATCAAGACCGGGGTAGAAGTCAACCTGGTCTTAAGCTCTAGGAAACTGCTCTCACAGCTCCTAGTCCATACAAAAGGCTCCCCTTTACGGTCAATCTTGTTAGGGAAGTACCGAGTTGCGAAAATCCCTTAATGAACCTTCAGAGTAACCGCTAATCCTAGAAAGCTCCTAACTTCGTGGATCGTGGTTGGTCGCTCCCAACTAAGGACTGCTTCTACTTTACTAGGATCAACCGACACTCACTTTGAGAAATCACATGACCAAGAAACTTAACTTCATTGAGCCAAAACTCACATTTCTCAGGTTTAGCAAAAGGCTTTTCTCCTGAGGGTACTTAGAACAATCCTAAGGTGTTCCTCATGCTCTCGAGGATCCTTAGAATAAACTAAGATATCGTCTATGAAGACCATTACAAACTTGTCAAGGAAAGGCCTAAAAATTCGGTTCATGTAGTCCATAAATGCAATTTGGGGCATTGGTTAGACCAAAAGGCATAACCAAGTATTCATAGTGGCCGTATCTAGTCCTAAATGCCGTCTTCGGAACATCCTCTGCCTTAACTCTAATCTGGTGATTACCAGACCTTACATCAATCTTAGAAAACCGAAGCTCCCCTAAGTTGATCTATCAAGTCATCTATCCTAGGCAAGGGGTACCTATTCTTCACTGTGATCTTATTGATTTTCCGGTAATCAATACATAACCTCATACTCCCATCTTTCTTCTTCACCAAAAGGACAGGTGCGCCCCAAGGTGACACACTAGGTCTAATAAACTGCTTAGCAATCAAATCTTCCAACTGTGTCTTTAATTCCCTTAACTCCAAGGGTGACATCCTATAAGGAGCTATGGAGATTGGTCCCGTTCCGGGAACCAGTTCTATGGAGAACTCAACTTCTCTCTCAGGTGGTAAAGTTGCTACCTCGCTAGGAAACACATCTAAGAATTGCTCACTATAGGGATAGTATCCAGGTCAGGCTAACCTCTACAGTTGAAGAAAGTAAGATCATATATCTGCAAGACCTTCCACTAGACATGTGACTCAATAGAAAATCATTACTACGTGTAACATGACTTGACTCTTCAATAATAGAGTGCACACTTGGAAACTCAATCGCTTTCTGTAAACAATTTAAAACAACTTGATGGGCGAAAGCCAATCCATACCCAAGATAATGTCCATCCCTACAAGAGGTAGACACACAAGGTTTACTAAAAACATCCTCCCTTGAATTATGAGAGGACAATTCTCACATACTAAGGAAGTGGAAATGCTACCTTCGGCAGGTGTATACACATGCAACGGAATTTGCAATGAGGTAAGACACAACCCTAACCTTTGAACACATGTACACGAGATAAAGGAATGTGTTGCTCCCGAATCAAACAAAACAACTAGAGGTTCATCCTGAAGGAAACAAGTACCTTTCATCGATTTTCCGCTCCCTTTGCTTTACGGGCATCCAGAGTAAAGACTCTCCCTTGGTTAGGATCACTAGGCTTGGCTCCTTTCCCTTTAGTGTATTGGGGCACTCCCTGGCCAGGTGTCCTGGTTGGTGACACACATAGCAAACATTCTTGCCCTTCATGCACTCTAGGATGCCTCTTCCCACAGTTTGAACATGCATGATAATCGGACTCGGAGGTTTGAGCCTGCTTTCCCTTGAAAAAGGTTCCCTTTCGGTCTCATGTGTTGGGCGTTCTTATCTGCATCCTTCTTTTTGTTCTTATCTTGCCACCTAGTTTGCCTATCTTCATACATCCTCTTCAAGCTTGCTTCAGCCACGTAGCTCTGATGGACTACTCTGGCGAAGTCAGTGAATTCAGTTTGTGAAATGCTGTTTTGGATGTCTGGCCTTAGTCCCCACTTGAACTGCTTGATTTTCCAATTATCGTCCGGAGCAAATTGAGCAACAGATGAGTACCTTACCAACTCTTCAAACTTGTTCACATACTCTGAGACCGTGGATTTTCCTTGCTGCAGTTGGACTAACTCTCGGTCCATCATATCCTTCACAGTCTGTGGGAAGTACTTCTCCAGGAAAATCCTCTGAAAGTTCTCCCAAGTTAATGGTATCCCCTGAGCCACCATATAAGCTCGGGCCCCTTTCCACCAGTTCTCAGCATCCTCTATAAGTACATGAGTAGCTAGTTCGACCTTTTGTCCCTCGGTACAGTGAACAACCTTAAAACTCTTCTCCACGGCTTCCAGCCAATGTTGGGATGCCATGGCTTCTGTTCTTCCATTGAAGGTTGGAGGCTTTGTCTTGAGGAACTTGAGGAATTTCCGGTCTAATTCCTCCTCTTGCGGGGGAGGTTGGGCTTGGTACTGTTGTTGTTGTTGTTGGGCCAACTGAGCCGCAAGGTTGTTGGTTGCAATACTCTGATTCTGAATGGCTTGCAATATCCCTTGTAGCCAAGCATTCTCTTGTTCTGGAGGATTCGGAGGTACCTCAGCATTCCTTCTAGGTCTTCTGCGCCTTCCAGAACCTGAAGCCATGATTCTGCATAAAATGCACCAAGCATTGAGTTGATCAGGCTCAATATCTCTTAGCATAATAAGTAGAAAAACAACAGCAGACTCAAGAAATTCACGAAACTATTCCTAGCAATCCCTACAGTCCGATTAGAATCGAACTGCTCTGATACCATAATGTAACACCTTAGTTTCATTCGCATAAAGTTAAGATAATTATCATTAGGTACAGTAATCCCAAAATAGAATTTAAACTTAAATCCAACATTAAGTCCAAATACCACAAAACCAGACTTAAATACATAAGTTCATATCGGTACAACATCAATACATACTTCTAAGAATTACAACTTCCAAGTGCTACTATAAACTAATACATTGAACCATATCCCGAGAGCACGCTATCAATCGCCCTTCTGCACTGTGCATCGTAAAATAATTAAGTAAAGGAGTGGGGTGAGATAATAATCTCAGTGAATCCTCCCTTCGACTCCTCACCATTCACTCATGCAATTTTCTATCAGTCAAAAATCAATATGACATATTTATGCAATGCATATTCTTACTATGAATTTCTAATTCATCTTTGGTTCGCATTTATGGGTAGTGTTATATGCTTACGTCCATACAACCCCATAAATACGCTTCGATATGGTGGTTAGGCGTCTTAGCAGTCAGAGGCGTCCACACGGCTAACCATATCGATCACCCCATTTTAGAGGCATCTTAGTATCTTTTAGGGAATTAAATCACCACTATATCCTTAAATGCATGCTTTACTCCATGAATACCATTAGAAGCTACTTCAACTCAACATGCAACTGAATACACTCATGTAAAAGATACATTTTAAGTTCAAAATAGAGCATATATCATAATGAGTCCAAGAAAACACATTAAGACAAGAAATAACTTCCATTAGAGCTCCATGGAGCTCTCAATGGTCAACATTCATCACAACATCTATAGGGGTACAACAATACCCCCTTAATCAGTCCCAATAACACATGCATAGCTATCAAAAATAAAGACTGTGCATAAATGAGGATTTGGAGAACTTCCTAATATAGGGTTCATGATTTTTCTTTAAAAGGGACCCTAATGTGGGACTTATGGGTGCCCAACACCTAAGAGAAAGAAGAACTCACAACAACTTCCAAGATTCAAGCTTCAAGGTTGATGTTTCAGCTCCTTCTTCTTCCTTCTTCCTCTTCTCCTTCAGCTGGCCTTCTAGGGATTCCTCCAATCTTCCCAAATCAAGAGTAAACACTCCCCAACTTGGATTCAAGCTAAGATTGATGGTGAATCTAGCATGAATCCATGTTTTTCCCCTCTAGTTTGTGAACCCTAGGTGTTTGACCCCTTCTCCTTCTTCTCTTCGTCGCACCCTCTCTCTCTAACTCTCTCTCTATCCTTCGCGTTCTGTTCTTTTTCTGCTGAGTTTTTCTGATATACTGCAGCTGTGAATCGATTCACAGCACAGGTGAATCGATTCACTCAGTGTAAAATTGACAGGAATCGCGACTTTAAGTGCGTGAATCGATTCTGCGGTTCTCGATTCGATTCACAGAGAATCGACTTACGTGAATCGATTCATGCTTGCGATTCACAGAGGATCGACCTTTGTGAATCGATTCCTCTGCGATTCATCAAAACCTAATCGAGTCCCAAAGCAAACTCACGATACTGAATCGATTCACAGGGCCTGGGAATCGATTCACACTGGGCAAAAATTCACCAAACACCATTTTTCACACATTTAACTATAGAAATTAATGAGAATACCACTTAAGGTTCATCTTTAAGCCATACTAGGCTTATATCCACATACAAATCAGGCTTGGGGATTTTGGGGTGTTACATAATGCTTGAGGGGAATTCCCAGGAAAGAGAGGCGGTGCGAACACTCTTAAATACCAAGTCTTTCCTAGCCAGAATTTTCCCAGACGCATCATTTAACTCAACCATTTTCGCAAATTACACTGAGTTCTTTTCCTAATTTGGTTCCATTGAAAAATTCTTTGCAAGCTTTAGCTAGTTTTACTAGAATCCTCACGCTTACTTTTAAGTCAAAATGCCCTTAATATTTCATTTATGAAATCTTTACGTGTCTTTGTGGAATCGCATCGGATTTACCGTTGTAAATCGTCAAACCAATAACAGTCGATCGCCCATTATTAATTAATTCATCATCATCAACATTATTATCCATACTTCAATTAACTTCAAGTTCAAATAAAAACAGTCATACTTGATTTAAGACACACAACACAATTTATTGTTGCCACGCAGAACCAAAACATGCTACAGCATCTTTATAACACATAGTAATACTACAAGTACTACCAAACAATTAACAACCAATCAAATCACAAAACAAACAAAGCGAAAAGCCCAAACTCATTATGTAAGAATTTCCCTTACCTTGAGCGCTTTAACAATCCAAGCAATGTAATTTCAAATAATCGTCAAGTCGTTCCTCGCACAAATCTTAACAAGCAAGTTCAATCAATTTAGAACTAAAATCTCAAGTCCTAATACCCCTAGGGCAGCCACGGGTCTAGGGTCTCTAAAGACCTAAGAATTACTCACTTAATCCCATTTGGATCACATTTAGTCATATGTCATGAATCAAGTCTAAGTTATGCAAGTTTTGAAACTTTTCCAAACACTACACACTTAGAAAAATGCCTAACTCATAATTTACCAATTGGAATAGTGTTTTACCACTTTGAATAGTGTTTTCCCAACTTTGAACCACTTTTTAAAACACTAAAACATGTCACAAAATTTTAGAAACAATTTCATTTTAAGTTCAAAATAATTCTTGAAACATAAACCAAATCTTTTCCCAAAATCATGCTTCTTTGAAAAGTTTTGCTAAATCAAATCATCAACCACTTTTTACACTATTTTAGGCATATAAACAAGTTAAAAACATGTCACAAATTTCCTTTGAGGGTCACAGTTTTAAGCTTTAAATACAACTTCCATTTTTCAAACATTTTACTTCTAAATTACACAAACTTTGATACATCCAAACATCTTACCAAAACTAAACTTCTTTACCATTTTAATACAATTAAAACCAAGTTAAAACTCACCCAAATCATGCTCATAAGCTACTGTTTTTGCAACCCCAAGACAGCCCCAAATTTATTTTGTTTCAAACCATTTTTCAAAGCTTTAAACATACAATTCTTTCTAGATTTAAAGTCCTAACCAAAAACCAATTTTCATAAACACTTTTACACTCTTTAAAACAAATTAAACATCATACAAATAACCCATATAGGTCACAGCTTCCAGCCCTTAAGAACAAACCCAAACTTTTCAAATTTTTCATTTTCAAATCATACAAATTTACTACACTTAATTCCTTTAACCTTAAGCCAACTTATTCAACACTTACAACACCTTAAAAACAATTTAAAACATCCTCCAAAATCATGTTTGAGGCCACGGTTCCAGCCCCTATTTTCAACCAAATTTATTTTCTCAAAACTTTGTAAAACATGCATATATGACTAGTTTCCAAACATACCACTTATAACCCTTCAAGAATCAACTCTAAATCAACAAAAACCAAACAAAACTAAGACATACAGAAGCCCCTAGATTCGGCCAAGGCAAAAATTTAGGGTTTCCAATTTTTTTAAAAAACCAAGAACAAGCTTAATCATGAAGGAAAACAAAGGGTTATAAGACAAATCATGCATTTCTAGCCAAAACAAACACTTCTACCCAAAAACAACTCTTAAATCCTTCAAAAACCATATCATGGAACTCAAGAGAGATGAGGGATGGATCATGGAGCTTATCAAGAGATTAGATGATGATTGAACAAGGATTGAGAAGGAAAGAAGCAAAGATGCAAGCATAAACACCTAATCCCTCAAAAACCCACACTTTCTCTTTCTAAAATTTTCTCCACCAAAGCAATCAACGGAAAAATGTGAAGGAGCTGATCTCCATTTATAGAGATCTCAAGGGACAAGGAAGGGAATAAAAATTGTTCATTTAGTTGGATTTTAACCATTTAGTTACAAACTAACTAAATTAACTACCTACCATTTACACCTAAGCCAATCGAAAGGCTCAATTTCCAAATTGTAGGCTACCAGCACATGGCTGGCCTCCCATTGGTCCATTTAGGTCGGCCTTCATCCCCCCTGGTCATATGGTTTCGTTTCGTCCCTTATCGATCAATCGGGCGCACGGCGTTATACGTATATTAGGGTTTTTGTACAAAAAACTCCAAAAATAAATCTAATAAATTATTCCATAATAAAAAATTATTAATCAACCAAAATGTACCTAAAAATATTAGAAGTATTTCAATGAATGTCGATTTCTTGATTTACGAGTTAAAACGCTACAATAATGCAATTCTGGGCATAGACAATACACTAAATATTTTCTGATGTCCAAAAATTCTAGAAATATTCCAATAAATCATAAATATTGGAAAATTCTAAGATCTAAAATTTTATAAAGTTTGGATCTCATTTGGATATGTTTCAGTTAGAAACTCACCTAATAGCCTAGTTACGGCAAAATTCAATAGAATTTTCGCAGCGTAATAAAAACTGTAAATTAGTGAGGATCACTAATTTCAATTTATTTTATCATCTAAATATTATTCAAACAATAAAATCATCAATACAAAATCATAAAAATAAAAGTCATATTAAATATGACATAAAACAGACAATTTAACAAATAACTAAACATCAAAAGTCCAAACTGTGACTTAAAAATATCTATTAAGTCCTAAAATTATTTCTCATTCAATAAAATAATTTTCTTTAATCAAACAACAATTTTTCATATTTTTTTAAGATTAATTCATATTAAAAATAGTATACGTCTACACTGTCTCTTGATCTGAATTAATTACTAAAATAGTAAATTGTTTACAATAAATCTTTGTAGTTCTTCATACTTTTAACAAACCATTGAGGTGATCAGTCTCTATGATTTATTAAAACTATAAAATAATTTTCATAAAAATTGAGGTGTTACAAATAGGAAATGAAGACTTGCCTTAACTCTTCCTTTCACCAACACTAATAACCAAGATAAAAAAAAATAAGAATAAGGGAGTAATTGGGAGGGAGGCTACGGCCTGGTTTAGCAAAAGGGAGAAGAAAAACAAGGGTGCTTGGCAACGATCAGGAGAGAAAAGAGAAGGGACATGAACTTGGCTTTCATTTTTTTTCTTTCTCCACACTAAAACACTTAGGAAGGAAGAATAAAGTGAAGTGAATAGAAAGAAGAGGCTTCGGCTGAACCACATAAAAGGAAGGGATTAAAAAATTTATTTAATCAAATTAATAACACTTGGCTCACATTTGATTAGGATAAGATCAAAGTAGATATTTGTTTTAAGACAAATGGAAGAATGACACCTAGCCTTAATCAAAGATGTTTTCTAATAATTCACCACATCTTGACACCTAATTATTCTACTCATAATTACTCATTAATCCTAGAGTTTCCGTGTTCTAAAATTACGGCGTCGAATAGTCGCGTTAACACTAATTCGTTCGCCAATAAATCGCAAAAATTAATTTACTTAGAAATTAATTTACCGCGTGATAATAATTTATCTATAAATAATAAAAACAATTGAAAACACTTAAGCCTCATCACAATAAGTTATGTTTTGATTTTCATCGAAATCGGAGTTCGTTTTAATTTTTAATGCAGATAAAAATTACCCGGTAGTTCAAAATACGGTGAATACTCATAAGAATTATTCAACGAATTTTGAACCATTAATTAATATTAATATTAATTCTTAAATTTAATTTCATCTTGATTTAATTCACTCACTTTCTTAGTCAACACAAATACGCGTTGCCGCGTCAAACAGAAAACTTATAATAAGTATAATTGATGAATTCACCTTAAAAGCAGCATACGTCTACGCTATCTATTAATTTGAATTGGCATCATAAATAATAATTATTTATGATAAATAATTTATTTAAAATAAGTCAAAATAATTTCTCATACTCTCGGTAAATCATTGAGGTGATCAATCTCTACGACTTACCTTCAAGTAACTGGGACTTTATTGCTAAGACAATTTTTCTTAAAAATTGGGGTGTTACATACACAATTCCTTATACTTTAAACTAAGGAAACTTTACATTAAATCATTCATTACAATACTTTGATTTGAGGAAAAATCATTTAATTTTTGTAGGCTTGAGTGAAACCAAGAGTGACATCTGTAGCTGAATTAGTTTTATTAATTGGGATGTGTTTACACCCAAAATATTTCTAAGAGCTAGCCGAAGCTAGCAGCAGCCAAATTCATCAAGTAGCCGATTGGTTGTTAGCCGAGTCGTAGATTAGCCGAAATTCCAGCTGATAGGGTCACAAGCAAGAAACTGGAAGCTATACATGGGCCTTGGGCTTATTGGGTTGCAAGGAATATATTAGGCCCATTGGGTTAGCGTAGAGTCACACATTGGATCAGATTCTTGCTCCATGAGCCGAGTGAGGTGGAAATAATTTTGATTTAATTTAAATCCAAGGTACGCGGTCAAGATTTTTCTCCACGATTTTAGGAGCTGAGCGAAGGAACCTGAGATAAGGTCTACGTTGAGAAGACCGTTGAAAGGGGAGACGTGGCCATGACGTGGTAGTGCGCCTAGATTTTAGGATCATGGTTAGTGGAATGTGGCACGGCTCAGTCGAATAACTGCTAACTAAGAATTTATCATTGTTAGCCAACTGAACGTGGCAAATAAGGGTAGTTTTCAGTTGTTACTATAAATACCAAAGTTGTACATAATTTTAGACACACTCAATCAGTCAAACAACTTATTTTTGCTCAAGCTTTTATTCTATCTTTATGTTTACCTTTGCGTTCTTATTTTTATCTTAGTTCACCAACTTAACCCTTTCTGGAGTGAGTTAAGGGACCCATAGCTGAGGAACAGAGTTCCTTCCTCGGCGTAATCACTTGAAGAAAAGGGAATCACTGTTGTGGAGTTTAGCCGATTTGCGGCTAAGTTACATTCCAGTTAACAGGATGTTATGCTGAATTGATGTCATTTGATTAGTTGTTTTCTCATTTATATAGTCAAAGTTTTGAATTTAGACTAAATCATGCACATTTGTTATGCTACAACTATTAAGTATCTTTAAGTTCACTCTAATTAATTCGCGCAAGTAGAGTTGTATTCAGTCAATGTTTTCCTTTCTTCATCTTTTGGAGTCCTAACAGTTTGATTCTAAGTAAATATTTAGCCATGTTTATGTATATATCAATGTTTGATTTTAAGTAAAATTTAGTTCTATATACAAATTCTCTAGTTTTTTTTTAATTATAAAAGACATTTTACATCGGTATGAGAATAACTGATGTAAAAAGTGACTTTCTAAATTGGTTGTTCACAAAACCGATGTAAGAATCAGGACTTTTTAGATCGGTTCTTTTATAACCAATGTAAAAGGTTTTTTTTTTTACATCGGTTGAATAACCGATGTAAAAATTTCTCACTTTTAATATCGCCTGAATGTATAACGGATTCATAACTGATGTAAAAAGTCTTTTTTAACCGATATGAAAAGTCTTTTCTACAGTAGTGAAAAGAAAAAAGTTCGTACACTTTCAAATTGTGCCAGACTGTAAATGATTCGAAAAGCAAATAGTACAAACAGTCATAAAGTGTACTATTATGATATTCTCTGAAAAAGACATAAAGGATATTTTCAATTCACCTCAATCAATGATTTGGAGCTGATCATTTCTGCAACGGTAATATTGCCAAAGAAGTCTATAAATACTCCAAGCTCTCCATTGAAGAAGGTTGACAGAATTACAGAACTTCATTACAACTGATCAACCTACAATTCTGTTCCAAGATCTCTGAGAACCAAAACCTGAACTTTCAACGTCTTATTCTTTCTTTTAGAAAGTTATTCTCTTGTGCTTAAGTTTTTTATCCTCTCTTGTTAATAGTTATTTGATTGTGTTCAAAACTTCTTTGTGAAACCTTTATTGCCTTGTAATAGGCTGTTTCCTCAAAGGCTCGAACGTACTGAGTTTTTTTGAGAAGTTAAGAGTATTGTCAAGTTTGTGACAGTAGAATACTCTTAAGAAAAATTATAATCAGTGTGATTATAGTAGAAAATCCTACAGGAATGAAGGAACTAGACGTAGCTACCAGGTTGATGGTGAACTAGTATACATCTCTGTGTCTCTTTCTCTATTACTTTATCTTTACTTCTGTCTTGCAAGAAAAACAAGTTTTCACAGTTTTCATTTCAGCGCCCGGTACCTTTTCAACATCCAGTTACGAAAGTTTTCAAAAGGACTTATTTTTAAGCGTGTTTTAACTTAAAGTTTGCAAAAAGTTTTTAACACAATTTAACCCCCTTCCTGTGTTCACGTTCATTTGGTACCAGAGCTCGACCTCTTGGTTTAGCACTTAACAGTGTGAGAGGAATAGATCCTATATTTACAAATATATCTACAGAAGGTGGCCACATGAACCGTCCTCCTCTATTTAACGGGGAAAAATTTGATTAGTGGAAGGACAAGATCAAATCATTATTTAAATCTCAACAACTAGAGTTGTGGGACATGGTTGAAAATGGGTACATTATTCCCATTACTGCTACTGGTGCGATCTTATCTAGAGAAGATTGGAATGATGATCAAAAAAAAAGATATCAGTTGAATCAAAAAGCAAGATATATTCTTATCTATACTATGACAGAAAAAGAATATGGAAAATGTGGTAAATTTGAGACTGCCAAGAAAATATAGGATTCCCTTATTTTGTCTTACGAAGGCTCTGCCCAAGTCAGAGAAACAAAGGCTAGCATGTTGGTTCGCCAATATGAGCTATTCAAGATGGAAAAAGGTGAAAACATTGAGACAATGTTTGGAAGATTCCAAACTTTTATTCATGGGTTAAAAGCCCTTGGAAAAAGCTATACAACGCCTGATCATGTGAGAAAGATCCTAAGAAGTTTAACTAGCAGTGGAGACCTAAAGTCACTACTACACAAGAACTAAAGATCTCAACACTCTACGTCTTCAAGATCTTCTAAGTTATCTAAAAGCTCATGAACTTGAGCTAAATGAAGAAGAACCTATGAAGAAAAACAAATTTATTGCTTTGAAAGTTAACAAACACAAAGATAGTTCTTCTAAAGCCTTGCTAGCTGAGGAAGAATCAGAAGATAAAGCTTCAGAAGATGATAGTGAAGAATCAGATAATGAGCTCTCATTCATATCAAGGAAGATCCAACGCATGTGGAAAAAGAAAGGGAACTTCAGGTGACAGTTCCAAAAGAAAGGTTTTAAGGATAAGAAGGAAAGCAAAGACAAGAGTCAAATCATTTTCTATGAGTGGAAAACGCTAGGGCACTTTAAATCCGAATGTCCTAATCTTAAGGAGAAGCCTCAGAAGATTACTTTCAAGGGAAAGAATAAGGATCTCATGGAACCATGGGAAGACCTGGACTTATCTTCCTCTGATAACGATGATGAGGATGAAGAAGAGGCAAATGTTGCTCTCATGGCAAACACAGAATGAGATTCTGTTATTCTGAACATTAAAATGCATTTGATGAACTTCTTAAGGATTCCTCCACTCTCTCCATTGAGTACAAAGCTTTGAAAAAGAAGTTTTCAAAATTATCAAAAGAATTTCAAACTTTGAACAATGAAAACTCAAAACTCAATGAAGAGAACCAGAAACTGAAAGTTGAAAATTAGTGTCTGGTAGCTAATCAGCATCTGGTAGCTAAAAGCTCACAAGCTGAAGGCAATCATAAATGCAAGTCAAATGACTATGAGAGTGCCTTTCAAAAGTTTCTTGCTGAGAGTGTAACTCGTAGCAAACAAGCTTCAATGATTTGGAGTATTAGTAAAACGACAACTCAAGGTCTTGGATACAAACTAGATGAATCCACTTTACAAAATGAAAATTTTGCATCTGATGAAACCAATGACCACAGTGAAAGCTTGCATTGCACATATTGCAATAAACATGGTCATTTGAAAAGTGCATGTGCTGCTTTTAAAATTAAGAAGGACAGGCATCCTTCTAGAACTAACAAGAAAGGACCCAAGAAAATTTGGGTACCAAAAGATAAAATAGCCTATGTTGCAGATATGCATAGCAGCAAAGTCAGCACACTAGTTTTGGTACTTAGACAATGAATGCTCGCGTCACATGACGGGAGAAAAACATATGTTCCAAGAGCTAAGACCTAGAGATGATGGATTTGTTGGTTTCGGTGGAAACCAAAAAGGTAAAATTGTTTGAATTGGTTGCATTGGTAAATGCTATCTTCCCTCTATTGATATTCTTTATGTTGAAGGTCTAAAGCACAATCTACTTAGCATAAGTCAATTATGTGATAGTGGTTATGATGTCATCTTTACAGAAAAAGGATGTGTAGCAAAAAGTAAGAAGGACGGCTCTGTATTCTTTACTACAAAGAGGAAACCAAATATTTACAAAGTTGATCTTTCTGATCTTGTAAAATAAGATGTCAAGTGTCTTATGTCTATCGTTGATGAGCAATGGACTTGGCATAAAAGATTAGGCCAGGCCAGCTTGTGATTAATCTCAAAGTTGAACAAGCACGGTCTTGTTAGAGACTTGCCAAATCTTATATACCAATCCGATGCTTTATGTGAGACATGTCATGTAACACCCTGCCGAAGCAAGGCATTTACTTTATTAATTTAAACAAAAGTGATACATATTACAAACAAACATATCTTATTAATTATTAGAGTACACTAATATTTTATGCAAGTACAAAACAAAACCCAACACCCTCAAGGGTGACAAAGACTACACTGGCCGTGATATAAATATCCATTTTCTGCCTCTAAGCAGGCTTCCCAAAAACTCCCTAGCCACCAACTACAGGCTGTTCTTGATCGTCTGCTATTCATTGTTGTTTAATAAAATACACAAGAAAACATAGGGGTAAGATATCCATCAATCATCAATTAAACAGAAAAATAGTATAGCAGAATAACTGTTACCATGCACAACACTCTTAACATCATCATCATTGCAATTGATACTATGATTACCTCATTCAAACTCTTGACTACACAGTCACAGACCAGACCATGCTTAAACGTCGTTCTGACAAACCCGACCACACGGTCATAGGCCACATTACATTCTGACATCACAATTGTCACGTGTCACGGGTCCTTCAGCTGATCACCGGCTCTACGGATCCATACAACTGGACTTTCAGCTGATCACCGGCTCTACTATCCAGAGGCTGACATGTAACATCGGTCCTTTGGGCTGATCACCGGCCCTACAGACCCAGACCATCGCTGAACATTGCTAGCCATGAACACCCTACTCCCTAGATCGATCACCAGTCTAAGGGCACAGAAATAAGACATAAGTTGGTTGTCGCAAGAATATATCCTGATACGCTACCATCTCCGATTACCAGTTACGACATCCATACTACCATAACCAATTACTGGAGTAAGGTACCGTCTCGTGCACTAGGACGGCATTCCCTATACAGAGAATGGCCAAGATTGTCCACCCGTCAGATGTGGAGTCCTGAAGTTTCGTCGGATGACCGAGTCCTCACCTTCAGACTGATCACTGGTCATCTGGTTTCCTCAACGTCACCGACTATCTCCAAACCACTCCGTACCTTTGGTCTGATCACCAGTCCTCAGGTACACTAACCTCGAGTACATTAACTTGACTATCACCACTAGCAGACAGAGTATCGACAATAATACTTGCTATTACTGTCTAGGGATTCGTAAACCTCTAACGAGAGGGCGTCACCCTTGACTCTAAAACCATACGGTAGACTCTCGTGCATCATATACAAGTATCACATAAATATCATACACATATCAGAATATTATTAACCATCATTTATCATATTTAACAGCATATAAATTACTTCTAGCGTCGCATAAGCGACTGTCTACTAATCTCATAAGTTAACTAAATAAACATAACCTATGTTAGTTGATAGGTCTACGGTGACTATCCTTAGCCACCGTACACTGTAACCCCTCTCCTGAGGTGTTACTACTACCAACCCCTAGTAGGACTAAGGAATCCTACTCACACTAGCTATTCTACTACCTATTTTTCCTAGTGATTAAGGTATCTTCCCCCTTACATGGCTTAGAAGATCATTGCCGCTAGTATCGCCCACGTCCCTCTATTTCTCCTCCTCCAAGCTACTTTCTTCGCACTTCAATGGCTTAATTGAAGGGCTTGGCAGAATGGAGAGGGGCGAGCTCTATTTATAAGCAAAAATTGGTCCAGTCGCATCGCGACGGTCTAAGACACAATCGTCCATCGCGTCACGAGCTGGACACGTGTCTTGAGATCCACGGCGCTGATCACCGAATTAACCACTGACCTTGATCGCGTTATGACGGTTTCCTTCATTTTCTCCATCACGTCGCGACGGTCCTTAACCAGAAAAATTCTGTTTTCGTCCCTCTAGGAGATTCTAGGGTGTTCCACGCCATTCTAGGCTATTTTAGGCTTCCTATGAGTCATTTTTAGACCCAATTTATCTTTAATTAAGGTTTTATTACCCGATTGTTACTTAATTGTTATTCTAAAATTATTTAAGACTTACTTAAGACTTAGTTAAAAATCAGGATGTCATATGTCAAAGAGGAAAACAAGTTAAAACTTCTTTTCATTCAAAAAATGTTGTTTCAACCTCTAGACCACTTGAACTTTTACATCTTGATCATTTTGGTTCTACAAGGACAACCTCTTTGACAAGAAATAGATATGGTTTAGGCATTATGGACGACTATATTAGATGGACATGGGTTAAATTCCTTGCCCACAAGGATGAGTCTTTCAAAGTGTTCAATGTTTTCTGCAAAACTGTTCAAAATGAAAAAGGTATTTGTATTTCTTCAATTAGAAGTGATCATGGGGAAAAAATTGAAAATGAAAACTTTCAAAAAATTTGTGAAGAAAATGGTATATCCCACAATTTCTCCTCTCCTAGAACACCACAACAAAATGGTGTTGTAGGAAAAAAAAATAGGTCCCGCCAAGAGATGGCAATGACCATGATCAATGAAGCTGACATTGTAAAACATTTTTGGACAGAAGCAGTAAACACAGATTGCTATATTCAAAATAGAGTATACATATGACCTATTTTGAAAAAGACTCCATATGAACTATGAAAGAGTAGAATACCCAATATTTCATATTTTCACCCCTTTGGATGTATATGTTATATTTTAAATACTAAGGAAACCTGGTAAGTTTGATTCCAAAGATGACAAAGGTATCTTTTTGGGATACTCTGAAAGATCAAAAGCTTTTAAAGTATACAATAAGAATCCATGATAGTGGAAAAATCTATTCATGTCAAGTTTGATGACAATAAGCTTGACACTAAAATATCATAGCTAAATGAGTTATTTGCAGGTTTAGACATTGGAGCAACAAATGATGAACCTGCAAACTCTGCATCTGATGGAGATCACCAGACATAGGAATCAGCTCAACTAGAAGCTGAAACCAGAAGAAGTTGGAAATTCAAAACTCATCATCCAAAAGATCAAATCATAGGAGAACCTGAAGACAAAGTGAGAGCAAGATTATCTTTCAAGGAGCATGCAGATCTTGCACTCTCTGAGATGGAATCTAAGACGATTGATGAAACACTTGAAGATGAAGGTTAGATTCTGGCTATGCAAGAAGAATTGAATCAATTTCAACGCAATGATGTTTAGAAGCTAGTTAATCTACCAGAAGATAAACAAGCTATTAGCACGAAATCGGTATTTTTCAGTATGCTTGATGAAGATGGTAAGGTAGTAAATGGGTTTTCGTTTCCCACAATATGAAGATGGGTTTTCGTTTCCCCCTTTTTGGTTAATTCAAAATCGAATCCTTGCATGCATTTGGCTTTTATTCAAGAAATGGGGGAGATCCGGATTTCTTAAGGTTGGTTGATGGGATTTGATTGAGGGAGAAAATGGAGGGATTGGCTGCAGCTTTAGGGTTCTTATTGGTGAGGAAGAGATAAGGAGAAGATATAAGATATTAAACATCATTTCATAAGAGACTATTATCAGAAGGGAGTACTTGAAATAAGAAGAAACTTGAAGATAGGTTGATATCAGTACTTGAAATAAGGGAGTACTGATCACTAGTGGGCTGATATTTTCACAAAACCCCTCGTTGAAGATAGGTTCAATTTTATAAGAAGAAACTTGAATTTTCATCTTATAAAAGAATGATTAGTTAATCTCAGAATCTTGTGCATCATGCATCTTATTGTTTGCATCTGGTAGGATTTCAGCATCTTGATGAGTAATCATCTTATGTGTCATTCACTTTGTATTATTCAGCATCTGATAAATATGTGTAAGCATCTGGTCACACACGTGTCAAATACGTGTGTACTGAAGCATCCCTTCCTAACCTACTGAGTCATGATTGTTTTTACATTTTCAATAAAGTTTTTATTGCGTAATTTTCCCCTTTGGCAAATGCGCACTTAATGAAGGAATCTTATTAATTTATTTTATTTTTGATTTATTTTTTATTATTTGAAAATTGAAACTGTTTTACAAAACACTTGTACTATTTTGTTCAAAACCTTTCCCACCACCTTCGTACTGTACCTTCCCTCTGATTTTTGCAAACTGCTCTCTCTCTCTCAAAACCCTCAAGCCTCCATTCCAAGCTTTTGTGCTCAGGATCAATGACATTCTCTGTGTTTGAAACCACTGCTATGTTCAACACCATGACCGATGGAAAGGTTCTCATTAAGAATAGAGTCGATCTCAACCACTTGGCTAAGTTTGGGTTTGACTTCAGAGAAGGATTAAAAAACATGGGCTGGAAAGAATATTTTAAATAGGAAGCAAAGGATGTTCTTCTCAACGTTGTTCGAAAATTATGGGGTACTGCTAAACTATTCTCTGGAAACATCATTAAGGGATATATAAAAGGATTTGAATTGGTTGTAAATCCAATGATAGTTGCCGAACTCATTCGATGCCCTAATGAAGTATTAAATCTTACTGAACGCTGGGAAACTCAATTTAGAGGTCCACAAGATGTGGATGAAAAACTGTCCGAGAACTATCATGCACTCAAGGCTTCGAAAAAGTCTTTAAACGTTGTTTATTTGAAGAGCCACTACGGTGTTCTGCACAAACTGATTTCAAAGTGTGTTATACTGAAGGTCGGTTCATCTGATATAGTGAACCGTGAACAGAAATTCATCATGAGACACTTCAAGGCTGGCACTAAAGTCATTTTGCCAAAATTGATAGTGAACACCCTAAGGAATACTATTGCGTCCTCAAGGACTGGGTACTCTGAAGACAAGTTCGTCAACAAAACTATTCCTTATGTTGTTCTCCTCTCTGAACTCATGAGGAAACAAAAGATTATGGAAAAGATGAAGACTCTGACGGGAGAAGATAAGGAAAAGTATTTTGGAAAGAAGGCAATAAGTCTTGCAGAATGTGTAACACCCTGTTTTCGGAGCGCTACAGTGCAACCCAATCTAATGCTGAAAAACATTTAATGCTTATATGCTTTCAGTAAAAAGTACTCTTCTGTATTTCGCAATGGAAAATAGGACTAATTTTTTTTTCTTTTCCTTTCCTTTGAAACCCTTTTCAAAATTGAGACAGAAAGAGTACTGCAATTTTCTAAATGATGTCAAATCAGTCTTTTGCAAATATCAGAGTATATCACATCACAATTAATGCTTCAGATCACATAAGACATAACATTATCATTTCGCACTAAGGCGAGTTTTTCGAAGAGTGTAATTACAAGGCAATAAGTAATTATGCAAATAATCAAAACAAAACCCTAAGCTAAGCTGGCCAACCACTATAGCTCTTACTGATAAACCATTCAGCAAGATTAAGACATAAAGCACTCAGAGGAATCTTCCTCCACTGGCTCATTCTTCAACGCTCTTGGAAAGACGAAACTGTAGCAGCTATGGAATTCCATCTGGAAGTGAAAATCCAACAACAGTGCAAAGGTAAATTCTTTGTCCACGAGTTTATCATAGGCTATGTCGCATGCAAACAATATATATAATACAACAACATACCTTTATATACATATACATACTTAATAGATCGCACGCATCGTCACGATATATCAACCATTGCATGTGAGCAAACAAATCAACCAACAGATCAACAATCAAGTCACCACAATGTCAAACAATTGCATGTGAGCAGACAGTTCTATCAACAGATCAATGATTAAGTCATCACAATATCAGATTTATCAAACAATTCATCACATATCATAAATATGGTTAGCCATGAATGCCAATGAATTATGAACAAGTTTGTATATACACTTGCGGCCTTAATAGGTCAACAGTAGACGAGGAATTTTCCCAACGTCCGAACAATATAGCCACACATTAAGCTTGCCACACATTAGGCAATGAAATGATAGCCACGCATTAGGCTTACCATGCATTAGGCAATGAAGTGACAACTCATCTTTTGAAGTCTTTAAGACAATCAAATGCTCCGAGTGTCGATGCTCAATGGTCAATATGCATCCGAACAAATTCTTCAATATGGCATGCTCACCATAAGGAGCGCCCGAGTAATGTTTAATTAATCAATGCAGAACGACGAACCTTCACTCACTCAACTTAGTGGATTTCCAATTTCAGTTTTTGTGTCGCACCTACGTGTTGTTGTACTAGAAATAACTCTTTAGCATTAGGTCGTTGGAACCCTAGTTGTGCTAAATAATTCATTAGGGGAAATTTCCAGGAAAGAAAGGCAGTGCGAACACTCTTAATAACCAAGTCTTTCCTAGCCAGAGTTTTCCCAGATGCATCATTCAACTCAACCGTTTTCGCAAAATACATCGCTTATTCAAATTCTTTTTCTACTATAGTTCCGTTCTACATTCTTTGTAAGCTTTGGCTAGTTGTACTAAAATCCTCATGCTTACTTTTAAGTCAAAATGTCCTTAACAATTTACTTAAGAAATCATAACTCTGATCCATAAAGCGTGTTTGTACGCCGACTTATTTTAGAAAGATACCTTTGGTTTACCTTGAAAACATTTCTCGGCTCATAGAATCGCATCAGCCTTACCGTTGTAAGTCGTCAAACCAATAACAGTCGATCAACGCATTATTAATTAATCCATTATCATCAACAATATTTTTCATATTCCAAATCAATTCCATGTTCCAATTAAATCCAACATGATTCAAGGAAAACAATACAAATCATAATACCACGCAGGGCCAAAAACATGCTACAGCATTTCAGACAGCATATAACAATTCAGTATGCTACAACATGCTGCAGCATTTCAGACAGCACATAGTAATACTACAAATACTACCACACAATCAATCAGACAATTAAACCAAACAACACATAAGGCGAAAAGCCCAAACTCATTATGTAAGAATTTCCCTTACCTTGGGCGCTTTAACAGTCCAAGCAAGGTAATTCCAAACTATCGTCAAGTCGTTCCTCGCACGAACTTTAACAATGTAAGTTCAATCAATTAGAACAAAAAACTCAAGACCAAAGCCCCTAGAGCAGCTACGGGTTTTGGGTCCCTAAAGGCCTATGAATTACTCACTAAATCCCATATGGATCACACCTATTCATATATCATGCAACAAGTCTAAGTCACGCAAGTTTTGAAACTTTTTCAAATACTACACACCTGGTAGGTACACCCTCCATTTTGCGAATTTTCCAAAATACCCCCGAATAAAAACAGCAAAAAGTCTTCTTTTTTTTTTTAATTCTGAACACTTTACCGGAAATTGTAATTTTCGGTATACAATTTGTATACCGGAAATTGCAATTTCCGGTAAAATTGTGTGTAAAATTTGTTACCGAAAATTGTAATTTCCGGTATACAATTTGTATACCAGAAATTGCAATTGTATACCGGAAATTACAATTTCTGGTAACAAATTTTACACGCAATGTTACCGGAAATTGCAATTTCCGGTAACAAATTTTACACACAATTTTACCCGAAAGAGATAATTCTCTTTTGGGGGAGAAACTGAATCCTTTGATTAAGGATCTTCACCCATACTGTCAACAATCTCTCGATGTATTCGGACTAGCTTACTTTGCATCGAGGACTAGCTAGCTTACCAAAGTAAGCTAGTCCGAATGCATCGAGAGACAATCGTTGATAAACAGATGCCAGCTTATGATGGTCAAAAGAGCTTATTCTGACGAGTCCATTCCCTTTACATCAAAGGATTTTGTAGTCAAACACTCATTTTTATTTTTTGCACGCAGACTTGGTGCAAAACGCTCTCATCGCACTGTAAATACGTAATTTCCTGCACGCATTTTGTTTCGTTTTGAACTTTGTCCAGAAATTGCAATTTTTGGTATACAAATTTTATACCGAAAATTGCAATTTCCGGTATACAAAAATAACGTACCAGAAATTTGCAATTTCCGGAAAAAGATTAAAAATATTGTGTACCGGAAACTTTGAATTTCCGGTACGTTATATTTTTAATCTTTTTCCGGAAATTGCAAATTTCCGGTACGTTATTTTTTTTTCAAACTTTTTTTTCCCACGTAATAATCTATTTTTTGTTTCATTTTAGGTTCATTGGAAATGGATGATTTTAGTGGCTTCAATTCTGATGAAGCTGACAAGCCGACCGACGTTTCCCAATATTTCGATTGTAGTGATGTATTCACTACTACGCAGATAATTTAATTATTGTTTGATATTGTGAATATGTCGTATTTTTTTTTGCAAAACATTAAGGTTAATACTTTTTTGTAGATATTTCCTACACGAGATGACCTTTTGTATTGGGCTCGAGAGGTTGAGAAGGAAAACAATATAGTTGTTGTCATTGTAAGATCAGACACAGAAACAGGACAAAGAGGAAGAAAAACAAAAGTCATTCTGGGTTGTGAAAGGGGTGGAAAGTATAGATCAAAGTCATCAAGTTCTTCAAAGTCAACTGGATCTCATAAGTGTGAGTATCCGTTCGCGCTTAAAGGAAGACCCCTGTCAATGGGTGAAGGCTGGATACTTAAGGTCCTCTGTGGAATTCACAACCATCGGATACCTGAAAGCATGATGGGTCATCCATTTGTTGGTCGTTTAAATCAAAATGAGAAAGAAATTGTCCATTTGTTGGTCGTTTAAATCAAAATGACAAAGAACAACGTAAGGCCGGGAAGCATTCTATTGACACTGAAAAGTCGCAATGTGGCCAATCTCACTACCATCAGTCAAGTATATAATGAGCGGCGTAAGTTTCGATCAACACAGAAAGGTCCAAGAACTGAAATGCAACACTTGTTGAACTTAATCCAACGTGATCGATATGTGTCTGATACGAAGACATGAAGGTTACGGCGTTGTTAGAGATATTTTTGGACACATCCAGATGCCGTCAATTTATTGAATACATTTCACGTTGTCTTGTTCATGGACAAAGCACCTACAAAACCAACGGATATCGGTGCCCTTTGTTTGAAATTGTTGGTGTTACCAAAGACATCCCTTACATACACCGTGGCATTTGCCTATTTGGATTACGAGCGGCAGGATAACTTTGAATGGGCACTCTTAAAGTTAAAAGGTCTGTTTGTGCGACAGGAATCATTTCCTCAAGTTATTCTTACTGATAGAGATCTTGCTCTGATGAATGCAATTGCGTCTGTTTTTCCAACTTCGGCCAATTTGCTGTGTCAATGGCACATAGGTAAGAATGTCTATGCGAAATACAAGAAGTTGGTATTTCATGAAGACAAACATGAGGCAGTGAAGAATGCATGGGATGGTGTTGTTGATGCGACTGACGAGTTTGAGTATCAGCAACGATTGATGACTTTTGAGTGTGTATGTTCAGAATTTCCTATTTTTGTTGAATATGTCAAGAATACATGGTTGAACCCCTTTAAGGAAAAGTTTGTTGCGGCATGGACCAACCAAGTCATGCACTTCGGAAATACAACAACAAATAGGTATGCTTAAACCAGTAGATAAAATTATGTTGATAATTTTGTTTTTTAAATGGTGTCATTGGTATTTGATGTGGTTTAATTTTTGTTTGTTATTAGGGCTGAGTCTGCACATTGGACATTGAAGAGGAATCTACAAAACAATAGGGGTGACCTGTGTCATTGTTGGGAAACTATGAACAATATGATTGCACTGCAACACACTGAGATAAAAGCATCATTCGAAAGAAGCATAAACGTAGTGGAGCACAGGCACAACAACCGTTTGTTTATCAGATTGCATGGATTTGTATCAAGGACTGCACTACAACTTATTGCCGACGAGTGTGGTAGAGTGAATTATGTGGGTATCGATAAATCTACTTGTCGTTGCCTAATCAGAACGACACATGAGTTACCTTGTGCTTGTGAGTTGGCGGGTTACATAAGACTGTTTGCACCTATTCCATTGGAGACAGTTCACTTGCACTGGAGGAGTTTACATTTTGGTGAATACCAATCGCAACAACACAAAGTTGAGACAGAAGGCGGGGTGTCAGAGGAAGAGCTTGCGCTTCAGTGGGATGCATTGGTAAATCGATTTCGATCACTTAATGTTATTGGCAAGAGGACACTGTTTGTCAAAGTGCGTGAACTTGTATTTCCAGACACAACTTCAATGTGTCCACCTCCTCAAAAGGTGAAGACCAAGGGAGCACCGAAAAAGGGTAAAGGTAAGGCCCCAGCAATGGATGGATATGATGTTAGGCGCGACCCATCATATTTGAGCATGTGGACAACATGTATTCTGAGCATGTGGGCAACATGTATTCTGATGTGCCATCTGGGAATACATCAAAGGCATCTAATCTACCATCTAATGTGCCTACAAGGAAAAAGAAACGATTTGATGTGCCATCGAATGTACATCAAACGTCTTACCTGAGCCAATTTCCTCCACAGTTTCATCCATATATTGAGCAAATAGTGGATGTCGAAGATGATGAAAACTGCGGATATCGTTCCATTGCAGCATTACTTGGTAAATCTGAGGACGGATGGCCTATTGTCCGGCAAGACTTGGAAAAAGAGATCAGAATGCATTATGATTTATATGGCCGACTTTTTGGAGATCAATATCAAGCATTGAGGGAGTCGTTGATAGGTGTAACTGGTACCTGCTTTCGTGACAAGTGGATGACCTTACCAGACATGGGTTACGTAATAGCAACCAAATATAAATTGGTTCTAGTCTCTTTGAATGAGTGCAGTCGAACGTGTTGGACATTTTCCCTCTTAGGGGCATATGTCACCCAACCCAGCCAAACAACGCCATAATTTGTATTGGGTTTATCAACAAAAATCACTGGGTACATGTAATTTTTTTTTTTACAGCAATGTGTTTTAACTTAAATTTATCTTTTTTTTAATGTAAAATTAAACAATGTGTTTAATTAATCTGCATTTTTTCAGGTATTTCTTAAGCCCGGATGTCCATTGCCTAACGTCGCTCCCAGTTGGCGTCAATATGCTTATCCGAAGGCTCACTCATGGGCAACACTGTATGCTGCTCGATTGCAAGAATGGTTTACATTATTTCTACCGTTGCGTCATACTACACGACAGTACCCAGATGACCATGTACGATTGGACGACGATTGACTACATTGTAGTGATATGTAGTACACTTTATTATTTTTAAATGTGGGTTTGGTTTTTTTTAATGTTGAATTGGTGGCAGAGTGGATTATGTTGTTGGTTATGCAATGTAATGTAATGTGACGTTGGTTTTTTTAGTGTTGAATTTGCAGTCCAAATATATCATTTTTTTTCCTATAAACCTCGTGAAGTTGGTTCATTGTTGGGAGCGTAGGCTACGCGAATAAAAAAGAATGAGCGAGTGGCCACGATTAAACAACATCAAAAAAGAAGCGCAAATATAACAAAATATAAATATAACAACAAAAGATGTCCAAATATAACAAAAAATAATAATAAACATAAAAAAAAACCCTATCTTCTCATTGCCGACGCCATGCCGGATGTGGTCGCCTCGTCCCACCTGCGCTATCTGTAGTGCCTGGGAAATATACTCAGCAGCAGAGAGGGGTCCATCATCTCATAGTCGGTCTCAGAGGCTGTCTGGAGAATGCTGGTGACTGAGGCCAGCCTCTCAGCCATATCATCACAATGCGGCTGCAAATTATAACAAGACATCAGAGAGACATAAGAGAAAATAAACAAACACAAAAAATACATAATGTATATCTAAACACTTACACAATCAGGAGTAGCCGCAGCCTCAGGAGCATCCGGATTGATCAGGAGTGGATGCGACATCCTGCGATACCACTCCATGTACCTGTCAGTGCACTCTGCTGGATACGAGGCCAGATATAAATCGGGGACAGTCGACATGATAGAGTGCATAGGAAACTGTATCCATGCATCCATCATCTCTGCAGCTGTGGGACGCGGTGGTGGTGGCCGGGGAATGTCCTGGATGTAGCCGAACTGTTTGACTACCCTCTCAGGCAGGTACGGTACAATAAATGAGGCACACCGGATGTACCCCGAAAATAGGCACGCCGGATGACAACCCGCCCTAATGCCCTCCCACAGTCTCCAAACAACGTCATCGACTGCCAACGCATCCAGCGCTCTCCTGAAGGGCTCCACCTGGCCGTCACCCTTAACCGGCGACCACCTCATGGCTCGTGTCATGCCCGGGGTGATGCCGTTATCCTTCCTCTTGAAGAGACGAGGGAAATACTCATATATCCATGCCTGTGACAACAATAACGAATCAACACGCCATACAATGTACTTTAAATAAATAATTGTTTACAAAAATAGGCTGCGTACCTGAAGAAGTGTCATGTATCCGCCAATCTGCTTAGTGTCATGCAGGCTAGCGTCTCCCAGATATCCATACAAGAAGGCTAGTGCAGCACTAGCCCATGACACACTACCAACCGCCCCCAAGTCACGTACCAGGTTCAGGTACTTGATGTCAATATATACATGGCTCTTGTCTGCCAAAATGGTACAGGCCAACAACAACATTATCATTGCCCTGGCTGCACAGTCCCACCTGGCCCATCGTGAAACGCTACCGGGTCATATGTCTTCATCAAGAAGTCAATACTCATATGAGCGCCCCTCATATTTGTCGTCTCCTTGTTTGCCTCTTCATATGTACACCCCAGCAATGTCTGTAAATAAAATATGGAAATGTCTAGATCCATAACTGGGGGTACATAAAAAGAGCCGCTCACTTTAAGGCCTAGGAGGACAGACACATCATCAAGCGTGACTATCATCTCTCCAAAGGGCAGATGGAAGCTGTTCGTCTCCCGATGCCATCTCTCTGCAAAGGCTGACAGTAAGGCCCTGTCAACCATCCTGAAGCTGCAGTATAGCAAGGAGGTTAGGCCGGCCTCCGAGAGATGCTCATATACATGAGGAGGCGGTGGTACTCTTCCACTCAACCATTTTTGCAACTTCAGGCCGTGAGAGGCCACCTTAAGTGCATCACGCTCCTGCACACAAATAAACATCATTGATCATATAAAAAAAATAAACATTTGATCAAATAACAACCAGATATATACCTACCCCTGCCATATCTGATAGGCAACGTGATGCTGATAATCTGTAAGCAACGACCCATCGTAAGGTCCTCCAGGAAAGGGAGCCTGGTCTCCAACTATACCATTGTCTCCTCCAGCTATATCCTCTGGAGCCTCGTATACAAAATGGGGATCCTGGTCGCCAACTACATCCTCGTGCGGCAGCCTGCTAGCAACACGCTCGACGCCAGACAGTCACAGTCGCCGTTGTTCACGTGGCGCACTACCAGGAGTGGAAGCTACTCCTCTCCCTCTCGACTTAGGCATATCTGAAAGACAAATAAATCAATTATATTAAAATGTCATAAAATAAATTCTGTACCGAAAATTGCAATTTTCGGTATACAAATTGTATATCGGAAATTGCTGATTTACAATTCTGTTCCGGAAATTGCAATTTCCGGTATACAATTTGTATACCGGAAATTGCAATTTCCGGTACAGAATTGTAAATCACCGGAAATTGCAATTTTCGGTATACAAATTGTATACCGGAAATTGCAATTTCCGGAACTATGATTAAAAAACAAAAACAAAAAAAGCGTACCAAAAATTTTCAATTTCCGGTAAGAACAGAGCGTTTTCAGTTTCAGGGATTTAGAATTTCCGGAAGCGTGAGTGTGAGTGGATCGGGGTGAAGGTTGAGTTTTTGTTATGTTATTCAAGGGGACATTATGGGAAATTCGCAAATTATATACCAGAAATTGCAATTTCCGGTATACAAATTGTATACCGAAAATTGCAATTTTCGGTATACAATTTTACACACAATGTTACCTTCCGGTAAAATATTCAGAATTAAAAAAAAAGGAATTTTTGCTGATTTTATTCGAGGGGTATTTTGGAAAATTTGCAAAATGGGGGGTGTACCTACCAGGTGGGGGGTGCATTTAATAATGGCCATATTTTTATTCTAACACATATATCATAACCAGGTCGGCCTACCAGGCCTAGTAGGCTATTTTATGGGCCCAAGCCTGGCCTCTTTATATAAATGGGCATTTTTAAAAGCCTGCACTTGACCTTTTTATTAAACGGGCCAGGCCAGACCAGGTCATAGGTCCTGTTGGGCGGCCTGACCTATTCCCACCCCCTAGATGGGAAGCAAAAACACAATGGATCATTAGATACTGATTCTACATTTATGCAAATTTTAAATTTATATTCCATACGACAATAGAAGTGAAAATGAGTTAAATTATGCCAACATCTGAAACAGAATCCAATATTGAACAATATTCTTGAGACAAAAGCAACTCAAAGAGAAAAGATGCATGGGGATGAAAAGATACAAGTTAAACTGAAGTGTTTTACAAATTATAAAAACACGAAAAACAATAATCCCTCCATCCCCCCTATTCAATAGGACATGCCACAAAATTTTCTGGGAAGAATGATACAATACACACACGCGGACAAATAATCAAACCACTACCGGAAAAAAGATTTTTGCTGACAATTATTTATTTATTTTTGTTTTTGGTAAGCTCAAGGGGTTAAAAACCCCAAGAAGCAGAAATAGAAAGCAAGAAAACTAGAACCCCCGTGGGAACACCACCCCACTACAGTCGGCCAACACAACCGAGGAAATGAAACTAGGCACGGTGTCAAATAAAACGCTGCAGGAAATTAAATTCAGACGAAACTTCGCGAGACCGTCGACGACTTGATTCGCCTCCCTGAAAACATGAGCAATCGAGGAAGCTCCAAAGTGACCCATCAACCTGTGAATGTCGCAAATTAAGGTGAACAGAGGGTGTAAGGAGGAGCATCTAGTAGTGATTAAACAGACAACACCCAAGGAATCCGATTCAACAGCTATATTGGTAAAGCCTTTGGCAATGGCTAGGTTGATGCCCATCTGAATGGCCCTCACGTCAGCCTCCAGTATAGAACAAGCACCAATGTGAGAAGCCACCCCAAACAGGAAAGCCCCATCTTCGTTTCTGATTACCGCACCAGCGCCCGCCTTATCCCCCCAATTGCAAACCGATCCATCACAATTAATTTTGACAGTATCATGTCCTGGAGGAAACCACCTAATATCAGAAGCAATACTCATGTGAATCCCTTTCACCTTAATCCTATTGAACAAGACTAGATTCTGGGTCACTTCGTTGGCCATCTCCATAATTCTCATTATCATGACATTGGCACTTATGGTATTGGAGTTGAAAACCACATCGTTTCTACATCGCCAAATAAAGTGAGTGGCGACCCCGAAAAGGATCGACCACTTAAACCCTGACCTGCAACAGTTCTCAGCAAGGTTTAAAACAATCCAATCCTCCATGTTAGCAGTAAGGAAATTCACTGGAAAACTCCCCTTTGCCAGCCCGAACCAAATTCTTTTGATTCTCTCACAATCCCTGAAAAAGTGATTGAGAGACTCACTGCCATCTTGACACACAGGGCATATATCAACATTGGTGAGCCCCCATTTACTACGGGTCTCATTTGTCACGAAACCCCCAAGCGCCAATTTCCAAAGATGGAATCTAATTCTCTCCGGCCCTTTCCAAGCCCAAATCAATTGAAAAGGACGACTCCTGACCGCCAAACTAGGATCTAATAGGGACTCATAAGCTGAAGAGTTTGAGAAAACCCCATCTTTTGTTAACCTCCACACCACCCTGTCTGGACCGGCTTCAAGTTTAGGTGGCTCCGTGGAAGTTATCTGGTGAATGAAATTCACCGGGAGCAAGTGGAGAATTTGCAAGACATTCCAATTACCTTCCTCGTTCACCAAATCAGAAACACGCAAGGCACTCTCTCTGACAGACAAGGAGGAAATAAAATGTTCAATCAATTTGCCCATTGCAGGGAGCCAAAGGTCATTCCACACATTACTATCTCTACCATTCCCCAACCTTCTCAACACCTTATCATCAATGTCATTCCAAGTCGAGCAAACGCCCCTCCAGAAGTTAGAGCCAGGTTGATCGAGGTTCATACGTGGAAGAATGTCTCTACCACACTTGTATTTAGACCGCATAGTTTCCACCCAGAGGTCATCTCTTCGAGTTATTAGCTGCCACCCAGCCTTCATGAGCGATGTTTGGTTGATAAGTCTAGCAGATCGGAGCCCAAGGCCACCCCACCGTTTAGGTCTACACACTCTCTGCCACCCTACATGATGGACATGCCTTTCCCCATCCGTGTCACCCCAGATAAAGCCACGACATTTCTTATCAATCTCATCACAAATATATCTAGGCAAACAAGTGGACTGCATCACGTATGCTGGCAAAGCTTGGAGGACGGATCTAGTCAGCGTTACTCTACCTGCAAAGGAGAGCATTTTGGCTTTCCAATTGCTTAAGAGCTTGTCAACTTTGTCTATAATGAATTGGAAGGACCTTCTATTGATTCTTTTGTGCAGAATTTGAACCCCCAGATACTTCCCAAGATCATCAGTGGGGAGAAATCTAGAAACATGACATATCCTATTCCTCACCCGACCCACCACATTCTTGGAGAAGTATATGCGAGTCTTAGCTTCACTGATCTTTTGACCGAAGCACCTGCAAAACAAATCTGAAATCTGTTTAATGAGCATAATCTGTTCCTCACTAGCTTCAGCAAATAAGAGAACATCATCCGCAAAGGCAAGATGGGAAATGGGAGGCCCTCCTCTAGCCAGCTTGATAGGGCACCAATCGTCCTGCTCCACCGCCAAAGAGATTAGCTGGAAAAGCTTTTCAATACATAGAACAAAAATATACGGAGAAATTGGGTCGCCTTGACGAATTCCTCTTGAAGGCCGGAATTCCTCCAAAGTCTCCCCATTCCACAGAATCCGCATACGCGGAGAGGAGATACACTCCCAAATCAGATCTGTAAAATTGGTCAGAACTCCTATGTCCTCTAAGGTTTCTTTAATAAACCCCCAACTCAATCTATCGTAAGCTTTCTCCAAGTCGATTTTAATCGCCATCCATCCCACCTTACCCTTCTTGGAGCACATGGAGTGGAAGATCTCTTGTGCCACAATAATGTTATCCCTACTTTGCCGGTTAGGGATAAAACTACATTGACAGGGATTCTCCAGGGAGCCCATCACAACTCTGAGCCTCTGAGCCAAAATCTTAGTGACAACTTTGTAAGAGACATTACAAAGGCTTATAGGCCTAAAGTCACGAATATTTGAAACGGATTCAATCTTGGGGATGAGGGTGATAAGAGTCTCATTCACCTCTGACACCATCTCAGGATGTCTGAAGACCTCAAGAATGAAATTACAGAAGGATTCGCCCACAACTTGCCATTGGCTTTGATAGAAGACAGTTGGGAGCCCATCTTTACCAGGGGCTTTGAACGCCCCCATATGATTCACCACATTGAAGATCTCACTCCTCGTCACTTCTCTACCAAGCATCAACTTGTCCTCAGACGACAAATTCGGGAAAGCACCAGCAATGCAAGCAGGCTCCCGAATGCCATCATCGGAGAAAAGGTTTTGAAAATAACTAGTGACCATCTGCTCAAGCTGCACAGTGTCGCTCACCCAATTGCCTTCCTTATCCTGCAGAAGATCATAGCAATTTCTTCTTCTCCTAACAGTAGTGACCCCGTGGAAGAATCTGATGTTGCGATCTCCAAATTCAAGCCACTTGGAACGCGACTTTTGGAACCAAAGAATTTCCTCTTGAAGAAGCACTTCCTCATATTCCCCCCAAAGCCTCTTTCGAGCATTCAGTAACTCAGCAGTGGGGTTTGCTGTTAATCTATTTGCAATCCCTTCCAACCTGTGAATGAAATTTTTCTTCCTGACGAAAATATTCCCAACCACGTCTCGGTTCCAAATCTTTAGAGAGTCTTGCAAGTGAGGGATTTGATGGCACCAATGGCCATTTCTAGACCAAGTGTTAGACATAAAGTTAGGGAAATCTTCATGAGTCAGCCAGGAAGCTACAAATCTAAAGGGGCGTCTCAGATTATTCTTTCTTCTCGAGCCTGAAAACTTCACCAAGATGGCTCTATGATCAGACTTGAAGAAAGGTAAATGAACCACTGAGGCACTTGGGAACTTCATCCTCCATTGGATATTGACTAGAGCTCTATCCAGCCTCTTGTACAGATTACCTTTGTTGAAAGTAAATGGGCTTCCTTGGAACCCAACATCCAACAGGTTACAATAATGTAACATATCCCGGAAATTAATCATACCACGATCAACCTGATTTGGAGAACCTCCCTTCTTCTCATTGGCAGCATACATTGTATTTAAATCCCCAAGAACTAGCCAAGGATCATCAGAGGAATCAGCAATACGCCCCAAATCATCCCACAGGTACTGCCGTTGGATGTAGCTAGTGCTCGCATAGACAATGGTAACAAGCCAACTGATATGGCCCTTCCAGGTCACTCTCATATAGACCATTTGATTCGAATTCTCCACAATGTCCACCTTCCAAACTGCCATGTCCCACAGACACCAAATACCTCCCGAGTGCCCTTGAGAATCGGTCATAAAAACACCGGAGAAACCAGTTTTCTTCGCACGCTTATGTGCTCTCTCCCCACTTGAATGGGTTTCCAAAAGGAAAATAAGAGAAGCATCATATTGCCTCTTCAAATCCCTAACTAAACCAGAGAAACCTTTTGCCGCCGTTCCCCTACAATTCCAGGAGATGCAATTCATTTGGAAAGGCTGGTTGTGATTTGCTCTGAGAGCACTTCCGCACGTTGTGGCTCCACAACCTTCACCAGGCTCATCGAACCTTGACTACCAGAGGCTTCCTGCCCCAAATTGGAATCATTCACAAACCCCAAAAGAGGGTTTGGGTCAACAAAGTTCCGAGGCAGAGCATCGCTGCTCGAGCTCGCCTTACCTCCATGATTCCCCATTAGTTTATCGAATTCGGCCCGCAGAACTTTCGCCGCCATGCCTGAAACATCAACAGAGCCCGTTAGCACCTTTACCCCTTTGGCCTTGTTAGGGTGACGATTCTCCTTTGCTTTGTATGAAAAGGACCCAACATATTTTGCAGGGTCCAATTTCGTTGTTGCACCAAGCCCCCTGGCAGCCTTTTTTGCGTCACGGACTCGCGGCCCAATTGCGGGTTTTTTCCCCGTTGCAGTCCTCACTTTAATCACCCGACCACTACTAGTGGCACCCCCTTGGGACAGGTCAGCAGAAGGAGAACTCGGGCCTATGTGGGTCTTATCCTCAACCAATTGGTCCACTGACTCATTTTCACAACCTGCCTCCTGACCCTCCATAGGGTCTAGCACGACGAACCTGGACCCCAAAGCTACTTTTAGTGCCATCCCATTCCCTGCTTTCTTGGGTAGAGCCTGACCTTTCCCTTTTTTCACGCTTTTGGCTTGCGTGACTTTGTTCTTCACCATCCTTTTGTTCAGCATGTCAGGGCTATATCTCAAACGATACGAGGTATCCCTGCTCCCAACCTGCTTTGCATCACTAGACTCAGCAGCTATCGCACCTACCACCTGACCCACGTTCTTAGGGTCAACCTCCACCGCCACGTCAGCCCTACTAGCCATCACCATCGTTGAACCAACATGAAGTGTTCTGCTATCATCCAAGGGCCATCATACAAAACATGTTTGTAATCATCAGCGGAGCCAAAGTGAACAGCATAGAAACCCCTTGGCATATCAGTGATCCTAACCGCTCCCTTCTCTGCCCAATCTCTATTGATTTTGTTTTTCAACACCCGAAAGTTTATCTTTTTCCCAAGCACATTCACCATCAGGGTGTGTCTCCAAGCAACCACCTCTTCATCAGTCACATTGATAATGGGAGCAAAACCATCAAAAACCACCTTGCTGTGTGGGTCCTCTTCGGGGTCTTTATACCACCTATTTTCCGGGAGATCTTCGTCATCCTCGTCATCGCAAGACCAGCTCTCTTTTTCAGTCATCCCAGGCACATTTAGGAGTGCTTCTTTGAAATTTACTTCCTCCTTCTCAGCAATCGACACGTCCATAGCCGTCTTGCACAGCTCACCCTCTACGCGAGTCTTCACTTTCTTGGTCACTCGTTCCCTAGGATTCGTCATTGCTTTGTGGCAGTAAGTTCGCTGACAATTATTTAGCGACTATAGGTCGACTGCCGTTAATTTAACTTCTGAATTGACCTTTTGTGCAACCAATTAGTATTCGCCGGAAATGATTCCGATCACCCACCAAATGCTTTCTCTAATGTCGCTTCTCGCCACATTTTATTTGGCTTTTCCACCACATTTCTTTTAACCTCACTCCATTTTCTTAAATCCTCCAGATTCCACTTCACTGTCTTCAAACCCTATCCACCTCTAGAATCTCATAGCAGAGACACTCCACTCATCGGGATAATTTCCAATTTCATATGAATTGTTGATTTCTTTTCTCGAGATTCTTCAATTCCTCTTTCTCTGGATTTATGTTCAGGTATTTCTTCAATTTAGTTACAGATTTTATCTTGTTTGCGTTTCAATTTGTTAATTTCGTCAAGTATATGATCTGAAATCACAACTTCAGAACTGTAATCCTAATCAGAACCCTAGTATTTGATTTCTCGTTGCAATTTCCTTCAAGGATCAGAGTCACTAGTCGCAGTTTCGTTCCCTTACTGTTAGATGGTTTCACGATTTTGTTCACTCGTTCAGAACGCTCAATTCATTGTTGCTCTCATGATTTTGTTCACGCACCTTAAATAATTTTTTATTTCTCCCGATTCTTATGTCATTGTGAGTCCTAGACTGCAAGCTTAATCCGATCAACAACATTTCGTTCAGCTCAAAGTTCGCAAGCTTAATCCCATCAACATCATTTCGTATGTACAGGTATTTCTCTCATTAGAGACAAACAGACACATGATTGTGATTATGATTGTTCATAAGTTACTTGTTTGGATTGTTTTTTCAGATATTCTCTGATAGAATATTTCTCTGTTTTGTATTTTGTATTTTGTATTTGTTATAGAAAGCAATCATTTCCATTTACAATTTTTTTTTTTGGCGGGGTTGGATGCTGCATTATTAACCCTCCTTGAAACTTCATGTTAATTTGGTTGATGTGTCTGCATGAATAAGTTGTGATAGTAACCAGTTAACCATTCAGTTAGTTAACTTTGATGATATAATTTTTCTCAGAATAGTCATTTCAAGAAAGATGTGAATCAGGGAACAGTTGCAGCCTTTTTAAATTATTCATCTATTTCAAATACTAAACTTCATGGTATATTTAATGTTTATGGAGAAATCAAGGAGGTGAGTTTGGTTACAAATTTATTTGATTGATATAGGATAACTGATTTGGTTGAAGAAATTATGAAAGGATTGTGTTGTTGCTTTGACAAAGCACTGCAAGTGATGCATTCCCCACCCCCCCTCCCTCTTCTCTAAAAAGTACATTCTCTAAAAAGTAAAAACTAAATTCTAATTGTAAGGTGCCCTTGATGTAGTCGTTCTCTCTAAAGGTAAACTATTAACTTGCTATTGAAATGATTTTTCTCTATTCATTCTTAATCTGGAATTTATTTTTTTTCTTTTACAAAACTGGACAGGTCTAACAGGAGCCAATAAAAGGTATGCTTCAGTTCAGTAACTTGGAAATTCCTTCAGCCATTTTGTTTAACTAGTAGACATTTTTGGGCTTTCACATTGGCCAGTGGTTTCATGCTGGAGCACTGAATCATATGTGTTGGTGATGACTTCTTGCTCGTGACTTCTATTGCACTTATTAACAGTCAGCCTTTTGAATATCAGTTGATCAAAAGAAAAGACTATTTATATCATTACATGGTACAAAGTAAACTGAAAATATTTTCTCTCTTCAATTTGTGTGTCTGTATAATTTCTTAAGATTCTACTGGTTTTACTTTATTTTTTTTCCCAATAAAGATTGGAGAATTTGGGATAATGGTTCTTCAGGTGTGTTTTCTTGTAATTCTTGTAATTCCTATGTCTCCTTGTTACTTGTTTTCATAACACGAAGAAGTCTGAAATGCTACTGTTTTCGAGTTGTTCTAAATCTGCATAAATAAAGGTGAAAAGTTATATTCTCTTCTTGCTACTATGTTGGCATATATGAATTATTTGTGTTTGGTTGTCGATGTCTTGAAATTTGAAATATGAAGAAATGCACGGTTCAATTGCAAGTTGAAATATTTTAGGTTCTTAATTTATGGTTAATTAGTGATATATAGATGTTTAATGAGTTTGAACATGTTGTACTAATTCAACAACTTGCAGGTGAGGTAATGAGTATGGTGGCCATCTGTGGATGCTGGAAACATGCTAGAATTATAAATTTTCATATCTTTTTATTTTCATATTGAGACATCCTTATCCTTTGTTATAACTTCCTTGCATATATTGTACCCATTTTCAGAATTGGCCCGTCCGTACCCCAGGGCCTGGTGCATCAAAACTTGCAACTGATACTCCTCTTCTTGCTGCCTAAACGTGTAGGATGAGGTTATTGTTGAATGAGAAACTGAAACACCCAAGTTGAAGGTTATTGTTGTTGATGTTATGGCTACTATCTACATGGTTTGGCACATTCATATTCTGCGGCATGGCGAACCAGCATCTTTGTTTTCAACCTTGTGTAGGATGAGGATATGGGTTGACACTTGACAGGGGCAAGTCATATATTCAATGCAATACAGTGTCAACTTTCAGCTGGGTTTTGCTTTTTAACAAATATTTTTGCCTTTTTCTGTTATATTTTCCTGTGGAAAAGTGATTTATGATGCAGATAACATTGGTTCTGTGGTTGATACCAATCCTGAAGATGCTGCCCTGCTTTGCTCTTTGCAAAATTTTTGAGTTATTATGGTCAACAAAGGAATGATATTATGAACCTGAATTAGACTCTTTGTAATTTGCAATTTGCGAACTTCCCCAGTCCCTTACCCAATGTAACCTTCAATGTTCTCTATATTTGGCTCAATTTACCATTTTGTGACTATTATTTAATTGGTCAGCAGGATCAGATAAAGATCAATGAACACTATAGTTATGGTAAGTTGTCTTTGCACCAATGTTCAATGTTGAATGGTTTTGCATTTGCCAAAGTTAAAACACAAAATATACTCTGCTGGTTTAGTTCGCTCACTTTTGGTTCCATAGATAATGATTTCTGTTTACTGATTAACTACAATTTAATTTATTTACTTTCTAGATTACTTTGGGAGAATCATCAATTAGTAAAGGAAAAGAAAGCCTCTTGATAAAAGCACTCTGAGGTATACGAGTTGTGCCTTGTAATGTAAATCCACTTGAATAATGCTTTACCTATTTTGCTATATAAGAATTTCAGCATGTGTTTAGTTTATTTAGGGCCTGTTTGATTTGGTTTTCAAAAACTGTTTTCTGTTTTATAAAAGTTAACGAAGAACAAATTTTGTTCTTTATTAATTTTTAAAAACAGAAAATAGTTTTTGAAAAGAGTAATCAAACAAGGCCTTATTCTCCAGTTATTTACTATTATAGTAAGTTTGCATATTTATCACTATTATTTATCTCTTACTAATTGTCAACATTATTATACTTTTTCTCCTTATTTCTATATTTGGGTGCTGAAGTTTAGCTTTTATATAATATTTATCTATATTTTTGTGTGCCTACTACCTGTGTCTAGTGCTAAAGATTAAATGAGCATATTTACTGGCACTTGAAAGCCTTCTCAGATGTCGTTAAAAGCAAGGAAAAATGGATGGGATGAAATACTTTTAGTAGCCATAAAAATTGCTACTACAATTGCTACTAAAGGCTCAATGTTTCTACCGGCAATTAAATGAGCCTTTACCAGCACTCAGGTTAATGGCCACTAAAGCTTTTAGCAACCCCGGGATACGCTGACCATCAGCTAATTGCTGGTAAAACTATTAGTGGCCATACTTATTGCCGCTAAAAGAATTTTTTATTGCCACCAAAACTACTTTTTGTTGTAGTGAACCAAGCCCAAACCTGAGGCTCCTATGTTCCCTCTTAACTTATTTCTAATTCTCAAATAAAAGTGCACCAACCTTGAAAATCCCATTCTTTCAGCACAACAATTTTAAAAGGATAAAAAGAATTTAAAAACAACATAATATAAGCAAGAATTATAACGAAATACCTCGTATTCCCGCACAGAAGAAAATGATTATTGGGTCTTCGTGCTTGGTAGCTTCAGACTTTGGGGTGATGCTTCTGAAGAGATAGGAAAGTAGATGGGCCTCAATGCCCAGAAGTCTGCATCGCAACACGTGAAGACGGAGGAAGAGATCGAGAAGCAGACGAAGGAGCAGATTGAGAAGCAGGAGGAGATTGAGGTTAGGCGCACTGGGTTATTAGGGCAACAAACACTTTTTTTTATAGCAGGCAGCAAACACTTCGAAAGCGAATCAATAAAATTTATGGTGAAATTAATCATAGGGGCAACCATAATAGAATTTGAAAATGAATCAATAGAATATAAAGAGAAACTTGTACCAAAAGAAAATAATCAAAATATAAAGGGAGACTATTTTATTACCGTTATACTAGTATAAATCTATTAAGGAGAATTATGCAGCTATTAATTGACCACAAAAAAGTTAATGAAAATTAAACGCTTATTTTGAATTGGAGGTGTGTTTGTTCGAAATTTTTTTTTTTGGTAAAATGTTTGTTCAATTTTTTCTTTTCTTGTTAAATTCTTACGCACCCTTGTGTTTCCATGGGTAGGATATCCAAGTGAAGTGGAGGAACACGTGTATCCTACGTGTATAATACTTGGCAGACCATTAAAATAATGGTAATTTTTTTTTAATTTTATATATTTTACACTCAAGATATTTTAATTGTATATGAATCCTTAATAAAAAATCCAGTGTATTTGAAATGGATTGGTAGAACTTTGGAAACGGGCAAAACATGAATTCTTTAAATTTGTTTCCCTCTGCACTACTTATGGAAGTTGTCGAAATAAAGGTGAAACAAAACAAGGCACGTTGATTCTGGAATGAACTAGTCCGTAGTGTACCGTTTTAATTCCAGGCTTTAAAGCTTTAATTAGTTTTTGTCTTTGCAGTTGTTTGTAAACTAATAAACCAATTCACAAAATTTCAGGACTCATACACAAGCAACCTGTTCAACATCACAAGATAAAATATACATGAGATATATTTAGAACCAAAGATTACTTTCTATTTTTATTTAACTTCTGATTCATTTGTGCTAGTGCCCTTATGTTCCAGTGGTGCATATATATAATATACCCAATACAAAAACATACAACGATTTAAAAATTTTCTAAAGGAGTTCTCTCAATTGATGATTCACAAAAATAATGGCTAAAAATGGCTGTATTTTGATGACCAAATACCCAGAACGTGTCGGGTCCGTTCGCGGGTCGGTGGCAACCCGTTTTCCAGTGTCGAGCGAAGAAAATGAGTTATTTTTAACATTACTTTTTAAAGTTATATTATTAGTTATTTTACCTAAAATTGAACAAGTTGTTCGCTGGTGTGATGGTTTAAGTCCGTCTTCTTGCGTGCATGGTTTGCGAATCGAATCTTGGATGTAGCTTTTTTAACGTTATATTTTGCGCTCAGAAAGACAATAACGAAGTACTAAAAAAAAAGGCACCATCATCCTGACTTATAAAAACATGGACTAACCACTACGCCAATATGGGAAATTGATGTAGCTTTACCACGAATATTATATATTACTAAACAATCATGCTACAACATCAAAAGCTAAGTTATCTAAGTGTTTATGGCATGAGAGCTTATAGCATGAAAGCTTAAAACATAAACGCTTATGTCATGAGAGCTTACACAAGATTGTTTAGATGCATTATTACATAAATACTTATAAAATTTTATAATTTAAAAAAGACCACTTAAATCCAAAATTTTATGAATAGTAACTTATTAAGGTTAACCATGTATATTAAATTATTATTAGAAATATATGAATTGAAAAAACAGCAAATCAAATTACCTATAATATAAATAATTTACTAAAATTATGGAAATAGTTAATATAATGCGTGTATGTGTATGCATATGTGTGTGTGTCTATATATATATATATATATATAAAAGAAAACAACAAGGCCTATATCCATCGAGGGAAAAACATTGAAGCAGCCATGCCTCCTCCTTATCCTCAAAAAGATTCACCTCTGATCCAATAATGCCCACTCTCGCCTAGGATCATGTGTCATTTATTTAAGGGCCCAAAAACTTTGTTTTTCCGTTCCAAAGTTACAATCTTAAATTATAGTTACAATGTGGCTTTTTTTGAAATTTTTTGAACACTATATATAATTTAAATGAATTAATCTGAGAGTAACATTACCCAAGTGTCGTCCCATTTGAGCCAACCCACTAGGTCTTTCTACTGTACGGGCCTGACCCAAGTGGATTAGAGTTGACAGTGTCAAGCCCAATAGAACTCAAGTCTTGTCACGTTGGGCCCAACTGACCTGGCCTTTCTACTGCATAAGCCTGGCTCAAACTGACTTGGAGTTAACTATTCAAAGCCCAACATGACCCAAGTCTCGACATCTTGGGCCTAACCCACTTGGTCACAGTCAATTGTATGGGCCCAGCACACCTGGCCATTCAACTACATGGATCTGACCTAACTAGATAATAGTTAATTGATTGAAGCTTAACAGACCCAAGTGAAGCCCAACATGACCTAAGTCTCATCCCATTTGAGCTAACCCACTAGGTCTTTCAACTGCATGGGCCTGACCCAAGTGGATTAGAGTTGATAGTGTCAAACCCAATTGAACTCAAGTCCTGTCACATTGGGCCCAATCGACCCGGCTTTTCTATTGCATGAGCCTGGCCCAAACTGGATTAGAGTTAATCATTCGAAGCCCAACATGACCTAAGTCTCGACATGCTTGGCCCTAACCTAATTGGTCCTCAATATATGGGTCTGACACAAGTGGATCAGAGTTAACTGTGCTGGGCCTAAATGGACCCAAGTCACGTCCCATTTGGGCCCGATAAACTTGGTCTTTCAAATGTATGGTTCAGACCCAACTGGGAAGGAGTTAACAATGTGAAGCCCAATAGAACCTAAGTCGCATCCTGTTGTGCCTAACCCATATGACCTATCAACTGTATGCGCCTAACCCTAGTGAAGCCCAAAAGGACCCAAGTATCGTCGTGTTTGGGTCAACACACTCGTTCTTTCAACTATATGGGCATGGCCCTACAATAAGGTCTATTTGATTTGCAAAAAAAATAAAGGATCGGACAACACAACAATATTTGATCCATATTTGATTTGAAAAGTGTTGAGAGGACACGATAAAATATAGGATAGGGACTTGAGAGAAACCGAAATTTATATATATACACACCCACACACACACACACACACATTGCAAAATATATAGTATAATACAATATCATATACTAGTATGTTTGACTCGTGCAATGCACGGGTATACATTATCTTTTTAGAAATTTAAAAATCTGTTAACATATTTGATCTAACATATAATTATATTTATATGAGACCCTATTATACATATTAATACATCAATGGATTAGTCGCAGCAGTTACGCATAGAATATATAATGGTTTAACCTAAAAGGTATGTGTATAGATAATTACTTAAAGAAAAAGAAAAGAATAACGTCCAATTTGCATTGAATATCCTTAGGGATTATGTTTATTTTTTATTTTTGGTCATGCACGGGAATTATGTTCATTTTTAGCATTTCGTTAAGAATAAAATTAAAATTAAATTATAACTTATATAAAAATCCTATTCTTTAAAATATATTACATTAAATAATAGTAACATCATATTAATAATATATTGACATGTGAATTTATTACTACCTCAATTTGATCTCTCAATTCTCCAAAAAGTAATTTTATATTATAATTCTATATCCAATACATTCAAATAGTTCTTGGGGACCAATATTTCACCTGGTTGACAATTTTTGATTATTTATACAATTGGTTAAAAAATCATTTCTTTAGATTCATTGATATAAGATTTTATTTAAAATAATACATTTGTAAATTTTTTAAAGGTATTACGTATATCTTCTCAAAAAAAAAATCTCTTGGATTAAATGAAAATAAATTAAATATTTTTTAATTATAATCAAAACATAAAATAACTTGTATTCGTTATTTCAAAAAAAATTTATTCACATAAAAGTTTTATGAAATAATTCATTTTTATAAACAATCTTTTCATCTCCTTTTTTTAAGCACTTATTATCCAATTTTTAAAGTTTAAGCCATCTTGTCATAGCTACATCTTCGTCTTGTTAGGTCCTTCGAAGAATATGGCTCGTTTAGTCCATGGACTTTTAAAGCATCAAAGAGTGATCTCATCATATCTCAATGTCTCATTATATCAACGCTGCCTTTTATTTCATTGAACAAAATATTGAGATATAAAAATATACTAAAAAAGTAATAATTAACATTTTGTTTTGCTAAAATAATTTTAGAATTTCAAATAAAATATTGCAAAAAATGATGTTTGTATTTTCACGACTTTTATTGAAAATGACAACATATCTTCATTGTGCCCAACAGGTTTTCTCGTTGCGGATATTCCCATTGGATGATAATCAAAATATTCATCACTTTCCCCAAGCCGAAGGCAATCCTGTTATACGTCAGCAAAAACTAAATTATTTGACCAAAGGTCTCCTTCCTACATATATGCTTCAAAAAATGAACTGCAAGAGAGATGATTCAATAGACTTCAGATAAAGAATTGCATCAGGATAGAGTGAAGTAGTGGATAGCACTAAATTGCCTAACAATATGCTCTTTCCAGGACTTGTCATCTCCCTGATCATGTCATCTCCCTGATCAAGAATGATATTTTGTCCCCAAACAGAATCATTACTAACAACAGCCCCATTACCAAATATGATTTTTCAATATAGATCCTATAGACCGTCATAGAATAATTACCATAATAATTACCTCATTATTATCAAGCACATTCTACTTTCTTTCTGATTTTCTTTTCACATGTTTTTTCAAATCGTGTCTGTTGGAAGACAGAAATCCGGTGCAAATTTTCAACTTGTCTTCCGGCTAATGAACGGATTGATATTCTTGACTTTTATCTTGATTGTAGTGACTATGATTGCCCTTCCTGACATGACAATGTAGGTCATTGTTGTTTGCATTATTGCCTTCATGCCAACTGGTACAGAAAAAATCACGCCTTTAGAAAAAAAAATAAGAAATAGAAAGTGTGCTTAATTGGCAATAATTCAAGTGGAAAAATATTAGGAAAAAAAAGGGCATGAATTGTGATATAAGAAATAAAGCGTGCTTAATTGGCAATAATTCAAGTGACAAATTAAGCTCCTAATTCAAGTGATAGCAGTGTAGTTTGATGAGACAGCTTTGAAAATCATCAGTGGCTATAATATGCAATATTTGCATAACCTGCAAATTGCTTAAACCGTGTACCATACAAGGCCATCTACCAAAACCCAATGAAAAAATTGTGACATCTGAATCTTCTGCATGTTTGGATAATTCTAGCAAATGTAAGATGAGTGGATATAACATAAGCTGGTTCAGCCCCTTGATGAGATTATTAGAATCTATATGGAATGATGCATAAGGCATCAAACATACACCGTTCAACTGAAAGCAATCTGACACCAAAAGAAAGCATGTATTCAATCATCTTTAGGAGCAATCTGCATGACGAAAAGAGCAAGAAACATCAACTCAAGCCCTTTTATAGCTAACAATAAAAAATGGACTACCTTGTTTAAATTTATGCGCAAAAGTGAAAGAAAGATCGCTCCAGCTACCAAGAAAAGTTTAGCATCACTGGAGAAGGATTATGGAAGCTGCTATTTCATATTCTACCTCATTAATGAAAATAAGAAAAATAGTGGAGATAGACGAGTCACTGGAGGGGAAAAACAAGAAATGTGGATATGTCTATAATATTGTTGGTCAGATGAAAATTTTTAGCTCTAAAATCACTAAATCAAGAGACCATAACTTCAAGAGACAATGTATGGTGAAAGATTGTCCTATTTGGCCTTGGAAATGATCAGCCTGATCAAGGACTGCCAAAGTTCATCTAGGGCAGGGAGCTTGCAGCTACTGTTATTCAGATCCTTTGTGAAAATGTAAGTCCCGAAGGATTGCATATTATTAAATTGCTGAAGAAGGAGTGCTTAAAGTTCCTCTTGGCAGATGAAAGATGCTTTTGCAGTCACAAAAAGTGATATTTCTAGGAAGGTACACATCATAAATTCCTTCTAAAATACTTTTTAGTGAAAAAATTCTAAAATAAAACTGAATTAATACCTATAAGATTATAACTGTAAATGAACTCCCTTGGGGTGGACTATAAAATACATATTTAGATAGTCTAATAGCAATATCTACCAAAGAGAATATAGATTTATGGGTATCCATCAAACTTAATTCCCTTGTGATAACAAAAGTATATTAAAAATATGTATATGTATATGTCACAGGTATGCACCATCAAAAGTTGAAATTTAAAAATCAATTATGATTATGAAAAAATTGAATAATTACCGATGCTTAATAGATAAGGCTCTTTTTATAGATTCACAATTTGTTATATAAACCTTTAGATTCACATGTTAAAAAGGATGTGTCATGTATTTGAATAAGAAGTCAAAGAATAAAATGAACTCAGCCTGAAACTTTTTAAGAATCTTAATGTTAGAGCTCAGCCATGTCAGATCAAACTTTTTAATAACATGATTTAGAAGACACCTCTCATAGGAAAAGCCACTGCTTGTTTTATTGCCCAAAAACAACATAACTATACAAATACTTACCATGTCCCATCTTTGTCATCCACTCTAATTAACGCATGTCAGAATGAACTTCATGATCAAGATATAGTCAACAGTTCACCCTATCCCATCGTGCTCATTGAGATATGCAAATCGCTTCTTGAAGTGGTCCACCACACTATTCAAAATAGATGTTAGGAAAAAAGAAGGGGTGAAATCAAAGGCTAACCTCATACACTACATAAATTTCGGATAAAAACAAACAAATAAAGCTAAAATAAATCTATCCAAATTAAATTGTATGAAAATTACAAATATACAATCCAATACATAATAATGATTTTGTAGTTGTAATTACAAATCCACAAACTTACAATAGATACTTAATTTTTGCATTCAAATCCGCAAAATTTAATTTAATCTAAAAATTGAATGTCAAGTGGATTTTCACTAAAAGAGAAATAGGAAAAGATAGAAAGGGGGCCTGCATCAGGTAATTTCTGAGAGAAAGGAATTGGCTTCTTCAAGGACTAAAACATATAATTAATTGAAACTGCATGCCACACCACAACTACATAGTGTTTGACCAATAAAGAAGAAAATAGAATATCATCAATGGAAATGACAAGAACATGTAAATTTCTACTTTTGCATTCACATGGAGATTATATCTGGGGATGTTTGGGGTTTGAAGAATAATTACCTCATTTAGGTGGGAGAGGGCAGTGTTGGAGGAGATATCGTACGGGTCCCTCCGGCCAGGGACTTGGCTAATCTGTGCATCCCAAGTGGGTGGAGATATAGGGTAGGTTCACATCTCCTTTCTCTTTTTGCATATGTCCTTCACTCTACTCAACATGAAAAAATGAGAAGTCAGACATATATTTAGAGGGAAGAAACACATGAAAATACACTTTAAATGGTAAGATGACGCATTTATCATCTTCCCCCATTTTGTCTTTATATCTGTTTAAAACTGAAAAAATATTATTTTTTTTTTCAAAACATAAATTTTTAAAAATGACTTGAATTAATTAAAATTAATCCAAACTTTGTGAGTAATTGTTTTTCATTCAAACTCACTTGGCGGAAATGAGTAGAACAATTATCTTTTGGCATACAATAGACAAACTATTAGATTCATAAAATATGTCATATTTGACTTTAATGCTCTGAGTATCAGCAAATACTAAAACTACTTGTTTTGGAGGGTTCACCGCACTAACTTCCAAACTTCATCAATCGTTGGCTCTGTTATTTCCTCTGAGGATACTTCTATTTCATGAAGGTCTTGGTCGAGCCCTCAACAATGGTTGCTTAAAAATTTGGCTATACAATATCGACTGCATGGATGCCATACAAAATATTACACAAAATAAATCAAAGCTATCAATAATTGCTACTTCTTCATAAAGTTGCAACGAGAAAATGGTTGAGCAATAGAAAAATGAATCTTCCATGGTGTACCTTACAAATCAAATAGTAAGGGCAAGTGCTTCAGATAACTTTAGGGTGAGATTGAAAGAGGCAATTTGGTAGTACCATAGGTTTTAATTATGGTCTTACATGGATAGTCAAAAAGGTTGGACTCAGAGAAAACATTAGAGTAAGAAAACACAGGAAATCAGAATGGCTTCCGATGCACTACAAAAAATTATCAAATACATGAATTAGCACAGGTCATTGATCAAATACAATTAGTCTCTAAAAACGCATAAGCAAATATCATTTAATCATGGGATTTACAACTTACATTGGAGTAAGCAATAGATCTGAACACTTTGATTCCACCGTTTGGATGAATGTCCTCATTAGTGTGGCCAAGGGGAGCTTTGTAGAATACCAATTTACTACCACTGGACTTCTTGCCTCCTTTGGATTCCATTAGATCTTTCAATCCTTAAGTTCCTCTATAACCTCCAAAGCTCGAATCTTAGGATTTGTCTTCCCATCAAGGTCTACAAATCCAAAGAAAAATAAAAAGAATGAATTATTATTAAAACCTAAGAGGGAAAGGAAGACACACGACCAGAACCAAACGGTAATAACAACATTCTCAAATGCTGCATAGAGATAGAGAAAAAAGTGAGAGTGAGAGAGAAAGAGAGGTCTGAGATGGTGAGATTTCAAACCAAGGTTAATTTTTTTCTTTGCCGAACCTGCAAGGCGAGAGGAGGATGAAATCAAGTCACCTGGTGAGACAATCTCTCCATTGTTTGTACGATACATGAGCTGGATTCTTTACATGTATTTGAGTTTCAAATTTGGAAAAGTAAAAAAAAAATGCGTGATAAATAGAACCAAAACAAAATTGATTTCAAAACACCATTTATTTCCTTTATTCATTTCGAAACATGTTATAAATCAGTACAATTGCTATGAAATCCGAATAATTTTTAGGAATATATGGTTTTCAAATTTGAAATATTTATACGATTGATCATTACGATTGATCATTAATGTGGTTACCATTTAATTGATTGTGAAGAAATTTGTTTAATATTAAGGATACAATAGTCAACTTTAATTTTCTAATTCTACATTATCACTAATTAATGCATTATATTATTAATTAATGTAGATATAAATCTTATAATTGAGTTTCCATATTGAATTTATGCATTTATTGGTTTTTAAAATTAATTTTGTAACCATTTTCAAATTTTATTAAATGCAGGTGACATGTAATCAAATTATGGAGGGATATCATTTGAAAAATTCACCTGTTGTCTAGTCATCGGAACAAATTTCCTTATAGCATGCCATTTGGAACATTCTATTTTGAGAATGTTCTCAATTGAATATTGTATAGATTATAAATTGTTATATTAGTAACTTTAAAAACATTTTATTTTCATATTAGTTACTTTAATATTATTGGTTTAACTGCACTTTTGGTCCCCCTATTATTATCAATCCGTAATTTTAGTCTCCTTATTTTTAATTTCGTAATTTTAGTCCCGTTAATTATCAAATTACGCGATTTTGGTCCAACTGTTATGTTGTCATCCAATTGTTAACGGAAATGCCGACATGACAATTAACACTACAAAAAAACAGTCAATTTGCGGCGGTTTTTTTGTCATTTTGCGGGGGTTTTCGACCCCCGCAAATTGATTCGCGGGGGTTACGAAAACCACCGCATTCGTGCCGCAACCTTTGCGGGGTTTTTAGAAAACGCTGGTATCGTACTTTATTTGGCGGTTATTTTGCGGAGGTTTTAACCCCCACAGTTAGTAGCGGTTATATTATGGACCTAAAAACCTCCTAAATGTGAAGTGATTTTGGGGCGTTTTTGTTGCGGGAGTTCTAAACCTCCTAAAATTTGAACTTATTTTGAGGGGGTTATTAACCTCCTCTAAATGTTCTGTACAATTTCAAAGAGACTTTTTTTCTCCCTCATCTCATTGTTAACACTTTTATATACCTTACAATTTGGAATGATTTTGTTACAAAATATTTCCATTTTTGGTTTTATATTTTCCTAATTTATGACAATTATAAAACATTCAATAAATTTAATACAAATACTCAAAATTCCATTAAAAATATAACCATGATAACATAAATGTATTTCAAACATTTGTAGCTTCATCAAAAGAAACATTTGTAGTTCAAATATCTAATGTAATACAACTCAAAACTTATAATATCTTAAAAGAAGTCTTATTCTAAAAGATCCTAAAAAAACATCAAATGTTGTTGGCACCAGATGATCCTCTTGCATCCATAGGTGAATTAGGCTCACTTGTATCAACACTTGCTTGAGATAACAAAAGAAAAATAATGAGTTAATTGCAGCAAGTTGGTAATTATTTAGCATGCTATTTCAATAGATCCATTTTTGGCTTTTTGGTTTGTGTGTTTTACGTGGGGGGAGAGAATTCATTACATAATACATGAAGAGGCCAAAGCCAAAAGGCACGGCATTAAGGATAAGAAATCCTCCAAACTTCAAAGTAGAATCACCCACTTTGCATGAAAAATGTTATGAGTAACCTTCCTTTCAACTTCTCTAAGAACACTTCAGGGACTTTTAAATTTAACACAAAGCACCATCTTTTTTTTTTTTATTAGACACAAGGCACCATATAAATTTATATAGTTATCAATCTTTAGTTTCTTGCTCTCTCTCAGCTAATACATGGGAACATGCATCACATTATTATATATAATAGATGCATCAACATCTGACCACCGACATTGATGCAGAAGACTTAAGTGACACATCCACAATTTCTTTTTTTTGTTTTTGCTTTTGGAATGGTAATAGTTCATAAGAGACATTAGAATAAAAATATCAAAAACAAAATCACACATGAAAAAGAAAAAAATTCTTTGTATTACAAGAATATTAACTTCTCCAAATGACACTGGAAGTTTATTATAAGCCACTTCAGCTTTTATCGATCGCAACTAACCTGCAAACCATACTGTTCAGCATGATATTTGTTATCCCCTCAAGACGTTCAACTTCAACATACTTATCAAAGGAAGCATAAACATCACGACAACCTTTGACATCAAGCTGAAGGTCTAACATGCATATATAAAATTAAATTAGTATCATGAGACAAGGCACAACTAAACAAATGATTGAATTCACAATACATAAAAAAATACCATAAAATGACTCCTTTCTAGTTGATTTGTAGTCCACATTGATGCACTCTATGTAGTTCATGTGGTGTCCTTCAAATAACTTCTGTATAGTTCCCTCAACAACGGTTCCCTAGCAACAAATAACATAAACCATAAACATTTGATATGGTCACTCATCATCATAGAGAATCATTAACAAATATACCAAACGTCTTTCTGATACCTTCATTTTGTCTTCAAGTTTTTCACAGAGGACCCGATTTAGTTCTTGAACATCATGCTGCATGAAAGAATCATATGTATCCCATCCAAAAGACTTTTCCAGAGGGCATATCATTCTCAGTTGTTGGCATATGGTACACACCTGGAATGTGATATCGAGGAATCAACTTCCCCATGACTTTTCAATCAGACAAGTGAACTTCAGGCAAAACAAAATAAGACCAACAGTTCTAACCTTTCTAAAATAGGGAATATGGTACAGAGTTTGGAGTAGAGAATTCATATAACAGGTAGCTCCTTGGTTTTTAAGCCCAACATAGCCAGTCTCCTTCTTTGAGTCATAATTCCAGTAATCGACAATCCTACGAACAAGAACCTCGGCTTCAACTATAATTGTATCATTCACGAGATACCCTCTACCAGGATCATACAATTCGCCAAGAGGCATGAAAGATGTGAAAGTGGGTCAAACCAAAGGTTAACAAGTTTAACTAGTTTAACTAGCAGAAATAGATTATAGAACTCATTATCTCATCTTCCACCTAATTCTCAAACATGGTGCAAGTGGGTCAAACCAAAGGTTAACAAAAATGCTGCAAACCTATAGTGAATTCAGAACATAAGGGCCAAATGCAGAAAATAAATTAAGAAAAGCAAAATAATTATAGAATGCATAAAGGTGTCAAATGATTTATTATAATAGATTGACTAAAAATAATAGATTATAGATTATTCATTATAAAAGAATCTTCAAAGATGCGATTCAAGATCAAATGATCTTCCATCCATTAATTGCAACAAACATCTGGCAAAACTCATCACTTTTAAATCTAGCAATGCTCTATCCTACATACATTTATGGCTAATACGTGTCATCTTGCAACAACTGTAAAGATCAAACTAAAAGGACTACCTTTTCTCACAGAATACTTATTATGGATTTGATTAACAATTGCCAAGCTAAACTGTGCATATCTACTCCAACCATAGGGCAAACTAGCTGAATCTGCAACATCCAAATACATGGACAAATAGTCCACATTGTTTCCTTTGGGAAAATAAGCACACTTTGTCAAGTATAAAACAAAATTCAGGAGAAAATCATCAAATCGAGTAAACATAGCAGAGAATATTAACACAAAAAATTGAACATCATTAACCAGCTTTAGTAAATCTTTAAGAAAAATACCATTTATAACCACCAACAACAAATATTTACTGAATAAAGCTTCTTTGTGTTCAGCCTAGAGAAGTTGTCAATTCTCCATGTGAATCTGGATTGCGGAGGATCACCGACAGTCGGCTCTCCACGATGTTGGCGCTTCAGGTTGAGCCACAACTAATGATCATCACACAAAACAAAAAAAAAACAATAAGCTATCATGTCTGCAATTATCTTAAATTATAAAAGGGGAGGGACATTGTATCCCTATTTCCAACATGGACATTGTATAAACCCGCATTTAGAACATGGACATTGTATCCTATTGCCTTAAATCTCGCAGCCTTTTCTTCTTTCAGTATTCACTTCCCATCTTCAACTGCTCTTACCCTTTGTGTTGTTGTGCAAGCTATATCCTTACCATAGCTCTAAAAAATGCTCCTATAACTTAAATTATTATTTTAAACTAATTATATAAAGTTGATGTTCATCAATTTAATATACACATCTTATCATTTTTCCTCCAAGTCAATGACATGTGGTTGCAATAACTGCCACTTGGGGGTGGGGGAGTGGAAGGAGAGGGGAAGAGTAAACTCCTTCCCCAACAATAGGAATGTGCCATGTCCTATATGGTTGCAATAACACACACAATTTTTTTTAATAAATATCATGTCCTATATGTCTCTTTTGTAGGTCCACGTACTATATGACATGAGCAGTCCACTACAAGGCTTAGCATGTATTATTTATTTATTTATTTATTTATTTATTACTCAATAAGGCTCACTTACATGTCTAAGTCTCATCTCTCATAGCCAATGTAGCTTTATCCAAGGGCACCAAAGTTCTGGCAATGTGGTTATTGCACAAGAAATTTTCCACACTCTAAGTGTTAAGTAAGGGAAGAAAAGGTTTGTGGTAGTAAAAGTTGTCTTGGAGAAGGATTTCCATCAAATAAGATAGGAGTTCCTTATTGATACCCTGAAAGATGCAAAGTTTTCTCAGCATTTTAGGAAGCTTATTATGTCTTGTATTTCATCGATGGATATGAGTATTTTGTTCAATGGAGAGAAGACAGCTTCCTTTAGACCTACTCAATGCATAAGGCAAGCTCTCCCCTTTCCTTTTCGTTTTTGTGCATTGAAAGATTCACTCATCTCATCAATGAGGCTATTAGAAATAAGAGTTGGTTTTCAATGAGGCTATTAGCTGCAATTGGCTTGCTAAAGATTGGGATGTGAAGCACAAGCATGTGTTTAGGGAGAGCAATATGGTAGCAGACTACTTGGCTAGTTTGGCGCAAGTGAAGACAAATTATAATTAAAAGTGAAGACAAAAAATAATTATACAAAATATTTTCGCAATTCAATCAAACTCGAAATTACAGACTTAGTGACAAAATCCATAAATAAAGAAGTAAATAATGATACAGCAATATATGCAGAACCATGTGGCGCACAAGGAGGAAAACAAAGAAAGATGAATACTCTTCACTCAAATCATGCTAAACATTCAATACATTAAGACTAACAGATGGAAGCTTGCTGCTCCACTGTTCAACTTCTTGAACAAAATAAAACAACAGGAATCAGTGCAATACAGCATCAACAATGACTGAATTCAGTGCAATACAGCATCAACAATCACAAAGAGGTTGAATTCCTTGTTCAATTAAAAAGAACACAAGTATGAAGAAAGGTTAGGAAAGCCAACAAAAAAATAAAATTAAAAAGAAAACCTACCCTGGAGGGGCAAAGAAGGAGCCATAGGAGACAAGCACATAGAGGGCATGGTGTTTGTCGGTGGCTGATGCTCGCGATACGCGTAGGACGGCTTCGTCAGTGGCTGATGCTCGTTGTTGGTGGTTGATTCAAGTTTTGCTTCGATACACCAGAAATTAACCCCTTTCTTCTCTTTTTTCTTCATCCAAAATCCCTCATCTGCGCCCCCAAATCTTCTATCTGCAACCTCAGAAAACTTTCTCCTCCACAACCGTTGGCCGCGCGCAGGAAGGAGGTTGGTGCTTTGCCAGTTCGTCTTTCGCGCGCAGGAAGGAAGGAGGTTGATGGCGAGAGAAGGAGGTTGATGGCGAGAGGGACAGTTGCGGCGAGAGAGAAGGGTTTTGAAAGGAGAAGGGATTCTGAGAGAAAAAGAAATTGGGGTCGTACGCGCGGGAGTGAGGAACAAAAGGAATAAAAGGACGAGTCAATTAGAGGGGGTTTTTAACCCCCTCAATATAACTGCATTTTTTACACATCAAACTACAAATGTGTCTTTTTAAAATTAATTTGGGGGAGTTCTACAAATCCCCTCAATAAAACCGCCCCTATTTCGCCCTTTTTTTGTAGTGTAAATGCCAAAGTGTCACGCACAGATGGAGCTGACATGGATGTGATATGCTGATTTGTATGTGCACACGTGAAGAGCCGACATGTCAATAGGAATATTGATGTCTTAAAATGCAAAATTGACACCCTTGTAGTCGAACAGAAGGCCCATTGAATGAAAAGCCACTTGAATACCACTGGACCACAAAGCTTCCTACTTTCATTAAGGTTGACCCTCACTATTTTTTTATAATTCACTCACTACTGTCTTTAATTCATTAAAATTAGCAATGACATATTAATAAAATAATAAATAAACAGTTAATAAATAATAAAAATAGCTTTAGTTAATGTATTTTTTTATTCTATGTTTAATTATGTGTGTATTTTTATTTTTAAAACTAATAAGTACTGAATATTTAAAATATTTTAGAGATATAATTTAAAATTAATAAATTCAATGGATGAGAAAAATTTTATAATCTCTCATTCACTAAAATTGAATTCTTGCTTTTCTCACTTTAGTAAAGTTAACAGTCACTTTTTTTTTTTTTTTGCAAAATTTGAAAATTTTTTAGCTCAAATTTACAAGATAGATTACCTTTTTTTTACACAATTTTAATTATAATTGTGTGTAACTGTATTATTTAATATTTATTTGATCTTATTATTTTTTGAAATTTAAATATGTTTATCGGATTTGAAAAGCATAGATTTTCACATCACTGATAATCAATATTATTATTTTATTAATATATTATTGCTAATTTTAATGAAAGAAAGACAATATAGTGAGTGAATTAAAAAAATAGTGAGGGTTAGCTTTCATATAATGTTTAGTTAACATTGTATATATTCATGTGTTTACGCATTTTCTACTAAGTAAACGTCGTGGTCCAGTGGTATTCAAGTCATTCTGAATTCCATGGTCATGTGTTCAAATCTGATGTAGCCTTTTTTGCATTTTCAGACATCAATATTCCTACTGTCGCGTTAGCTCTCCACGTGTGCACATCCAAATCAGCATGTCACGACCACATCAGCTCCACCTGTGCGTGACACTTCAGCATTTAATTGCCACATCAGCATTTCCATTAATAATTGGATGTCAACTTACAAGTTGGACTAAAATTGCGTAATTTAAATAATATGGGGACCAAAATTGTGAAATTAAAAATAGGGGGACTAAAATTACGAATTAATAATAATAAGGGGATCAAAAGTGCAGTTAAGCCAATATTATTTTATTTGTACTATAATTTAGTTTTTTCACACCTGTATATTAGAGGGTAAAGTGCAATTGGCACTTAAATCTATTAGGGGATAGAATTGTGCGTTTTAAGGGAGTGTAATATCATTGTTTCTCAAGAGTGGAAGTTGTAATTTACACATATTTATTAGTTAGTAACCATATATATAACATATTTGGGTTACGTGTTATGAAATTAAGTTTGTTGTAGTGGTTAAGTTGTTTGGTTGCAGAATTTGTGTTGTGTGTTCAATTCCCCTGGTTGATATTTTTGCAAGTAATTTGTCCGATTTAAAATTTTTTGTTCTGCGCCTAAAAAAAAATTGGCTTCACGGATTCGAACCGCGTTGTCTTTTACTAAGGAGTACAAAATTTTATTTTATAGGTTGATGATGGAACAAGACTAAGGATTGCATTAGATTTGACAAAGAATCCTTACAACAAATTAAATAATGTGGTTTTGTTGAAGGTCTGCGACATAGAGAAAGGCCCATGAAGGCAGTAGAAACTGTCTAAATGCAACCACCTTCCAGTGCTGAAGTTATTTGGAACATATTTGTTTTTTGCCGCTATTCGATGTTGAATTTTTATATTATGTTTTTGGGATTTTGTCGAAGTTCTGATTGATAATTTAATGACTGAATGAGAGTCCCCAAACTCTCTTCCACTACTGAAAGGTTGGGAAGTGACAAAGTGACAATGTACTATTTTTAGTCCTTTAACATTGATATCATTTTACAGTTTTGAAATTTTATTACTAAACTATGTCTAAATAATTGATAGTCGAGTATTTACATGACCAAACAAGTAACTTATCATAATTGGCATCAGTGTTGTCGATGGCGGATTGCGGCCCGTAGTGGATTGCCAAAATTCTGCCATAATCAGCCGCCACAAAAACGCCATATGGCGGATGGCGTTGCCATACAGTACAAAAATGATATAGCGGATTGCTTAAAAACCGCCACTACAACCCGCCATGGCGGTTTTTTAACAACACTTATTGGCACAAACCATTAACTTTAAATAAACCAGTAAGTTATCATAAACCACATCGGTTACTTAACATAGACAAAAAAAAAAAATCAAATTGACATAAACCAGTAACTTGTCATAATCCAATCTAGTAACTTAAAATTTTGAAACCAGTAAATTGTCATAATCCAAACTAGTAACTTAACATAAACCTTAGGTAAAAAAAAAAAAAACTTAACATAAACCAGGAAATGATCCTTTCAAAGGCAAAACATATTTCAAAACACCAGGTGTACGAAATTACAGTTCAAAACCAGAATTGGTCCTTCGATAGCCACAAAAAACAACATCACTTATCACAAGTTGGATCCTTGTCCCATTGATTGTGATTCCCCGAGTCTGATAGAAACCAGAAATTCACAGCAGCAATTAAACAGAAACAATGAACAAAGTGATTATGAATTGAGTATTATTGAATTGGAAATAAGAGACTAGTAGAGGAATGACATTCACTCTACTCCAAGAGCTCAGCTCCTTCAGAGAGAAGACTTCTCTCTGCCCTCAAATTACAATTGATCCTCTCAGATACCCCTCTCTCCTCACACCTCACCTCCCTATAACAGACTCACTCTTCACGCATTCCTCACATTCTCTCCCCTTGCCACATCAGCAAATCCTTTCTGCTCTTTGTTTTTCCTTACGTAGACTCTCCAAATCTTAGGCCTACCGTGGGTGTGTGTAACTACATCATCAGGCCCCACATCATGACCCGTGGCTCCATCAATACCCCCTCCTTGAGAACTAGACTTGTCCTCAAGTCTCAGCTGAGGGAATTGGCTGCGGATAGTAAATTCCTCTTCCCATGTAGCCTCTTCAATAGCCTTCCCCTTCCAGTGGATCAGCAGCTGCCTAACCAAATCCCCACCTTGGCTGACCACACGGATTGCCAAAACTGCCATAGGTTCCCAAGACTGAGAAGCATCAATGTCGATCCAAAGATTTCGGCCTCCACTCTATACTCCCCTATAGCTTTCTTCAGTAGAGACACATGAAAGATAGGATGGATGCGGGATGTATCAGGAAGTTGCAGCCTGTACGCAACAGCTCCAATGCGTTCAAGCACTTGAAAAGGCCCATAAAATCTAGGAGCCAATTTGGGACTGATTCGGGCTTCCACCGATTGTTGGGCATGAGGCCTTAATTTTAAAAACACCCAATCACCAACCTCAAAACTCCTCTCTTTTCGCTTCAGATCAGCTTGGTTCTTCATCCTTACTTGGGCACGCTGCAAGTGATACTTCAATTGGCATAGAGCCTCATCTCTATCCATCAAACACGTTGAACCGCTTCCATCTTTGTTTCTCCTTGTAGAAACCGGGTAAGGGCAAGAGGCTTGCGGCCATACACGGCTTCAAAGGGTGTCGTACCCGTAGACACATGGTACGTAGTATTATATACCAGTACTCCGCCCAAGGGAGCCACATGGACCATGTCTTGGGCTGGTCCGCAATAAAACAACGCAGAAACGTCTCGAGACAACGGTTTACTACCTCAGTTTGACCATCCGTTTGAGGATGGTAGGCGGTGCTCATCTTCAACTATGTCCCTTGGAGTTTAAACAATTCACGCCAAAAATTACTCACAAAGATTGGATCCCGATCACTCACAATCGAGGTAGGGATGCCATGGAGGCGGATGATTTCCTTGGTGAATATTTCAGCCAAAGACTTGGCAGTATAAGGATGTTTCAAGGGCAGGAAATGGCTGTACTTACTTAATCTGCCAACTACCACAAACACAGCTGCAAATCCTTTGGATTTTGGTAGTCCAGTTATGAAATCCATGGATAATTCCTCCCAGATCTGTGTTGGAATGGGGAGGGGCTGAAGCAAACCACCTGGTGCTGCTGCCACATACTTCTGCCGCTGACAAATGTCGCATCCTTGCACAAAATCCTGCACTGACTTCTTCATACCGGCCCAAAAGAGATTTGCTGCCACGCGCCTGTATGTGCGATAGAAACCTGAATGCCCACCTTGAGGGGTGGAATGGAACTCTCTTAACAAAATAGGAATCCAGGAAGACTTTGCGGATACCACCAACCGCCCCTCATATTTCAAAATACCCTGTTCATACGTAAAACCAGGTCTTGTTCCCTCTCCTTGCTGCAATGCAGTAATAATTTTTAACAACTCTGCATCCTTGTGAACCTCCTCTATGACCTCCCGGCTGCCCAACCATTCCGGAGTGTGACATAAAGTCAAAAATTCAGCGGTGTCATGCATGCGGGACAAGGCGTCAGCTCCCTTATTTTCCAGCCCCGGTTTATAAACAATATCGAATTGATAACCCAGTAATTTGGCTGCCCAATTCTGTTGATCCATGGTGGTAACCCGCTGCATCAAGAGTTGCTTCAAACTCTTTTGATCTGTACACACTGTGAATTTCCTCCCAAGCAAGTATGGCCTCCAATGTTGGATAGAGAGTGCTACCGCCATTAATTCTTTCTCATAAGCTGACTTGGTTAAATTTCGGGCTCCCAAAGCCTTGCTAAAATAGGCAATAGGCCTGCCTTCCTGTATCAGAATCGACCCAAGGCCGTTGCCGGATGCATCACTTTCAATCATAAATTCTTTATTGAAATCGGGCAGCCCAAGAACAGGGGCTGTTGTCACCTTATCTTTCAGCTCCCTAAAAGCTCGTTCCTCTTGCTCTCCCCACTTAAAATTATCCTTCTTGGTAAGGTCAGTTAAGGGGCATGCTACCTTGCCATAGTCTTTGATAAATTTCCGGTAGTACCCCGTAAAACCGAGAAAACCTCTAACCCCCTTCACATGCTTCGGGGTCAGCCAATTTCTGACACTCTCCACCTTACTAGGATCCATAGCTACCCCATCTCTAGAGATAATGTGGCCCAAATACTCAATGGAAGATTGAGCAAAGTAACACTTCTTGCGATTTGCCACCAACTGGTTGTTTTGCAATACCTGAAGCACTTCTTTCAAGTGTTGAGCATGGCTGTCCCAAGTAGGGCTGTAAACCAGAATATCGTCAAAGAAAACCAAGACAAACTTGCGCAACATGGGTTTAAAAATGTCATTCATGAGAGCCTGGAAGGTCGACGGAGCATTCATTAATCCAAAAGGCATGACCAAGAACTCATAGTGTCCTTCATGGGTTCTAAAAGCCGTTTTATGAACATCCATACTACACACCCTCACTTGATGGTAACCCGACTTGAGATCGAGCTTGGAGAAAAATTGAGCACCATACAACTCATCTAATAACTCATCAATGACAGGGATAGGGAATTTATCAGGAATAGTTACCTTATTCAACGCCCGGTAGTCCACACACATCTGCCAAGTATCATCCTTCTTCTTCACTAGGATAACTGGGCTTGAGAAAGCACTTTGGCTGTGTCTAATCACTCCATCCCTCAACAGTTCTTGCACCTGCTTCTCTATCTCATTTTTGTGGTGGTGAGGATACCTATAAATGCGCACATTCACCGGCCCTGCCCCTTCTAACAAATGGATTGCATGCTCATGCTCCCTTCTAGGAGGTAAACCTTCAGGCTCCTTAAAAACCTCCTTAAATTTCTCCAAAATCTGTTGCATAATTCTCTTCTGTTGCTCACTGCAACTTGTGTCCCTTGTAGCCACCCCTCTTTCATACCAATTTTCTTGTGCCTCAGTCGCAAAAAACATACCCTGTCCTCCTTGTTTTGGCCGACACAACATGCTCTGTAAAGCTTCTTGGCCCCCTCCGGTTCTTTCTTCTCGCAGCTCCACCCACGCATTATTCACTCTGAATTGCATGAACTTCTGGACCCAGTCAACCCACATTCCCCCAATGGATTCCAACCACGCCATGCCCAAGACAGCATCAATACCGTCTAATTCAAACAACTGGGCATCAATCTTCATCTGTAGAGCCCCCAATTCCAGCTGCAAATCCTTGCAAACCTCTTGTGCCATCACCCTATCCCATCTCCGAGTCTGATTCGAAGGGGAGGAGTCTCGTCCACCTTCCAACCCAAAGCAGACACTAACTTCTTGGAAATGAAGTTATGTGTTGCTCCACTGTCAATGAGGAGCAGCAGAGGGACTCCATGGACACTCCCTTTTACCTTCATAGTGCGAGGTCTCTCCTTTCCTTCTTTATTCAATTCCCCCAAACCCATCATGGTCATAACACTCATTTCCCCTTCTTCGATTTCCTTCTCATCGACTTCGTCTTCCATGATCTGAACCTCTCCATCGTCGATGTCGTCGTCCTCCGCCATCATTATGCGAAGTTGCCGGTTCGGGCACTGGTGGCGCGGGTGGAAGGGACCACCGCATTTGAAACAGAGGCCCTTCCTCCGGCGTTCTGAAATCTCCTGGTACGAGAGGTGACGAATTCCTCTTTCGCGTGGGCCTGATCCGTTTTTGTCACCCTTTGGCTCGGGTTTGGCATTGGACCCGGTTCCTCCACGATTCGGGTTTTCCTTGGACCCTCGAACATAAACCCATTCGTTCCCATGCGTTCGACCTGTGTGACCAGGGTTGGGTCGTGCGTTTGGGCCCAATCCTCCTAACCCTTTCAGCCCATTTCCACGGAACCCACTCCAATTCTTCTTCTCCGCGACCTCCAGCTCCACCGCACGAGCTAAATTCATCAAACGCGGCCGCGACAGCGGCCCCACCATCTTCAGACTTCGAACCCGACCCTTGATTCCTTCCTTGAGGCCATGGATGAAGTACCACATGTATTGCTCATCTGGTAGACGCGGTACCTGCGCAACCAAGCGCTCAAACTCTTTGATATAAGCTTCGACTCCTTCCTCCTGTTGCAACAACGATAACTGCTCGTACACATTCCCTTCGCCGATTCCCCCATACCTATCTAACAAAGCATCCTTCAAGACGTCCCAAGTCAGATCCACTTCATCTTCTGCTAAGGCCTTGAAAAAGTGGATCGTCGAGCCATCCATGCTCAACTGCGCCAAACACACCTTCACTTCCGGGCTGGTGTCGAGGACACGGAAATAGACCTCCGCGCGAGCAATCCACCCCGCTGGGTCCTCTCCGGTGAACATGGGTAGTTCAATCTTCTTCACCGATTGCCGAAACTCATCCAACGCGTCTCCTTGGAGTTTCGGCGCGGACTTCTTCGTTTTTCCCGGGCCCATTTCTTCTTCCTTCTCGCTCTCGCCGTCTACCGACACCACTCCCTGATCATCACCCTTCTTCTGGTTCCGGGTAATGAGAGAGACCAACCTTTCCTGATCTGCGGCCGCTTGTGCTCGTATCTCAGCAAGGGTGACCTCGAGCAGGGTCATCCTCTCCTCCAACGCGTTCATCCTTGTCTCCATCTTCTTTGGTGGCATCCGAATCGCTACAGATCGCTGGTTCGAATCCGGCAGGTCGGACCAAATTGATAGAAACCAGAAATTCACAGCAGCAATTAAACAGAAACAATGAACAAAGTGATTATGAATTGAGTATTATTGAATTGGAAATAAGAGACTAGTAGAGGAATGACATTCACTCTACTCCAAGAGCTCAGCTCCTTCAGAGAGAAGACTTCTCTCTGCCCTCAAATTACAATTGATCCTCTCAGATACCCCTCTCTCCTCACACCTCACCTCCCTATAACAGACTCACTCTTCACGCATTCCTCACATTCTCTCCCCTTGCCACATCAGCAAATCCTTTCTGCTCTTTGTTTTTCCTTACGTACACTCTCCAAATCTTAGGCCTACCGTGGGTGTGTGTAACTACATCATCAGGCCCCACATCATGACCCGTGGCTCCATCAGAGTCTGTGTCCATGTGCAGAAACCTTTGTCTTTGTTCCCTTCCTTTGTGCTGAGTGCAGAAACATCAAATGGAGCTTCTTCCAAAGCCATGTCAACTTGGATTTACAATGCTTCAGCAGCCATGAACTCAATCTTCTGCAACGTAAAGGCTAGAGTTAGACATCCTATTAATCCTTTATGTGCCTAAGCTAATAATAAACCGGTTTTCACACATTTTCTGCATACTTAAGCAGATAACCAGTAGCACAGAAAATCCTTAAAGATGCTTAGTTCAATGCCTAGGCACTCTCTTGACTAATCACCCAAGATTTTCAAGATTCTGACTCGTATGTAATCCGCAAGGAACCTCCTAAGTTGTTGTCATCTCCAATAAAACAGAACACACAATGTATCAAGCATTAGGGACACAAGGTAGCAAAACACATAGTGGCTATTACTTTAAGCACTAACCAACCAACACATATACATTCTATAGCGGCTTAGAAATGTTGATTTCTCTTGCATGTTATAGAGGAAGCTCCTCCAAAGACCAATCTATCATCCAGCATCACGTAAAGATTTAAAAAGGAAGTAAAAATCTATGTATACCATATGCTTGGTTGAATTGCTATGGCGAGTATTCATGTAAATCCTTATTTTCCAACCAAAGGTATCTCCTTCATTTGGAATTATCTAAAAAGAGGCATATGCCATATTTTTATAAAGCATCTTGGAGCATATCTATATAAAGTTTATGTATTGCCCTTTGCCTTTGCTGGGTAGGCATGTAATATTTGGTCTTCGATTTTTAGTATTCAAATGTTCTTAAAATGCATTCTGTGCTTATCAGTGAACTGCAAGTGTGTGTGTAGAGTTAGAGAGTTGTGTTAGCTTAAGCCTTTTTTAAATTATAACTTTCTTTAATAATTAAACCGTTAATATTGAGCCTAGCCTACTGCATAATCCACATCCTGTGACAGGAATTTAAACAACAAAATAGAAAAAAATTTAAAGGAAGAAGGTCTTCAAAAATCTAATTTAATTTACTACAAACAGATACAATAGTGGCTTATGAAAATATCATCTTCAGGATAGGGCAGTAAAAAAGTGAAACAATTCAATAATTGAAAAACTGAATTCAATGTGTTATTTATGTCAAGGACCAACTCTTTTAAAGGTTGAGCTACTAGGTAGAATCATATTAATAGTTCATACTTCAACACACTTTCACTATTTATGTCAAGGACTAACTCTTTCATGCCTCCGGTGTTAAGTGAAGTCTCTCACTATTACCCTTATAGTTAGCCTGACATTTTATTCTTTGCACAGTTGTAGAGCTTTAATAGATAGGAGTTCATGCATTACTAGGAGGCATAGGGCTGAAGTAGAACTTATCCTGGCAAAACTACCAAAGCTGAAGTAGAACTTATCCTGGCAAATCAATCAATTGAGGATTTGAAATTCTCTGAATGAAGGCAAATTAGGCAATAACACATTCTCTTCTTTATTGAATCCTCAAGAAAAATCTATCAGTCCAGCTTGCAGTCATGAACCAATATTGCAAATTCAATCCTACCTAAATCTCTGTATTTTTCCAAAGAATGAGAGGAGCAAAAGCTATAATGAATACAGAGATAAACGCACACCTTGATCAAGAGATGCCCTATATGGTAGAAGTTGCCTTAAAAAATCCACTATTCTCTTTTCCTTTCTTATCGTTCCTAATGTGTTTCCAATTCTGTTCTTCAAAATCCGTTCCTCCTCTCTAGAGCCCTCCTTCTCCCATTAACACGGCTTCTGTTAATCTCTCCTTCATCACTCGTTCACAACCTCTATTTCTATTTAGGTATGTGTATACGATGCACCGTCTTTACGGTGGAGGAAGGGGGTGAGGTTCCTTCACGGTGGCAAGCAAAATATTAACCGAGAATAAAAAACACTAGGGCAGGGTTTAGGGTTGGGGATTAATCTGCAATTCTAAAATTCAAGTGTATAATATAGAAAAGTAAAAAATTATGGTAAAAGTAGTTTCCATGTTTTTAATGATATGCCAAGTAGGACACACCTTGTTTCATTGGTGGGACGTGCTTTTTGTGGCTCAAGCTTTTCAGGCACGGGTCAAGCTTTTCGGAAGCACTCTTCCACGCCTATTGTGGAAGCTTTGAGACACTGGTATCAATTTCCTCCTTCTTCTACTTCTGAAATTTGCTTGCCTTCTCTATTGTACCTGTTTCACATTAGGAATTTTTTTTTTAAAGTTTTCATCATATAAATTCATGGATTTGAATATTATTGTTTTTTGTGTTTAAGTCGCATTGATTTATTTTTTTTCCTATTGATTACTTTCTTCGGTCTTCTCTCTTGGCTTTGGGGATTCCACTGTTACATGTTTTTTTTACAGCTATGATAATGTTTGAGAAGGGGCAGGTAAGAAAGCAAGGAACAAGGCTGAGAGGGTCAAAGCAATAAATGATAGAAAGTTGGGATTGTGTATCTATAGTGAAGAGCAAGCTTGGAGACAATATTAATAGTTATATTAAGGGGTGATTGTAGCATTTTGGCTAACCATTCTGCTGACATTAACTTCACCTTTCACATTTTTTTATCTTTCCAAATTTCCTTTTTGTTGTTGGCACTTGCATTTTCTTTCATGTAGGTGGTCTTAACATGTTGCCGTATAATTCTTTCCGTGGCTACTAACATTAATACAGTTGGTACTCCTTTGAGTATGTTAGATGAGTATGAGTATTGCTGTTCATGAGTATGATATCATGTTCGATTATTTGCCAAATGGTTTCATATAACTTTGCTAAATATGATTCTTCGATTATAGGGCCAGTGTATTAGTTACAACTGTTGAAAATCTACACAGATAAATTAATTTGCATGAAGGCTTAAGTTTTTCGGTGAGAAACCCCATAACAAAACCTATCATATATCAAACCACTATACCATCACAATTTCAAGAACCACTCAAGCAAGCATACATCAGCTTGATATCAAATTAATTAAAGATGCACTCGACAAAGGTAGCAGCATATGAGGGGAATGTTTGTGTTTATTTAATTGAAGAAGCAAAGGTGTGCTTTGTGAATTTTGAATGATTTTTTATTTGTTTAATTAGGGTAGTTTGAAATTATTGCTATTAATTTTATTGTTACATATAAGGAAGCTCAATAACATTGGATGAGACCAACTGTGGATATACCATTTCTCATAGGCTGCTAAAGTTGAGCTTGGCAGATTTGAAAATATAGAGGTAAAGACTGGCTTGCAAGAACTCCTTATACTATTTTGGTTTTGTTATTGGTTCTGCTTTTTGTAGCCTGACTAAGGTATGATTAATTGATGGTTGTGATTTAAGTTGAGAATCAGGAATCATATGCCATTATTTGGCATGATTGATTGCTTCTACTCGCCCTTGGGTTTGCATTTCAGGATTGGTTGCTTCCCTTTTACCTATTTGATAAAATGCCTTACTGGGTTGAATTCCACCTCTCAAGATTTGGCTTTTATTCATGGTATCTGATAACCATTAGTTGGAAACAAGTGTGGGAATTGATGAAAAAAGGTTGGAATTTAACATACGAAAAAAATAAAATCCATTAAACTGTTTTGCTTGACTTCCTATTTCCATTGGAACTAAAATGCAGTACCTATTTAGCATTAAGTTTCATTCAGCAATCAGTTTTATTTAGCATCTTTCTTATTGTACATTATCATTGTTTGATTTTATCTTTCCATTGGAATCTTTTCAGGTGGTTTATATGTTCTGTCATTTTTATGATTAGTGTTTTTTATAGTTTTCTAAGTGGTGGCCAAGATGCAAATTGCTTCATCTGGTAGAGTATATTTTTTTAAAATTTCTAGAAACACTTTTATATTCCTAAAAACCTTTTTCATTGCCATTTGTTGTTCAACTGGTGATTTAAATTTGTTTATACTTTATAGATTTTCTATCTTCTTTAACTGTATCTTTAACAAACAATAAAAGTTTAATGTTAGTTTAATTGCAGTGTGGGGTTATTTGAGCCTCTTTTGATGCCATGATATATAAGAAATGAATAAAGAGTTGCTGCAAAGTAGCATGCAGCAATTACATGATTAATTGGTTTGGATTTCCATCATGATCAATGTGTCCTATCGTAATTATGCATTTAATCTAAATTCGTTGTTTTAGTTATTTCGAATGCATAATTAGTTATTTTAATGTATTTGTTATATTTATAATTTATAACTTTATTTTTTTAGTACTAATATCTCACAGTTATTCATATGTTCGGGACAATAAAATGCAAATAGACAACGCAGATAACCATTTCGGGGAGGGTCTACAAAGAAGATGGTGTTGTGCTTGATAGTGAAACTTATGACACAGGAGAGGGGAGATAGTATCTATTGTGGAACTTGAAGCAAATGATGTGATGCAAGCAAATGATGAGTGCTTTAATTTGATTAATGAGTTGGCAAGGATTTGACATAACTATTCAATGCACTATTGCAAGGTATTACATGGGACTGGGTAATTACCCGCAATTTTGAGTGAGTATGGGTGCGGGTACGGATACTCTAGTGCCCAGCTCGCCCCGCGGCCCCCCCCCACACACATATATATATATATATTTATTTATTTATTTATAGTCATATTAAGTAATTAATATATTTCTAAACCTATGGCTGCTTCCAATTCCAAAACCAAACCAATATTTCTAAACCTAGAACTAAAAATTTACTAAAATCTAACCCTCACTGTGTTGTTGCTTCTTTGTTCCTTCCCCATCGACCCTCACTGCGTCGTTGCTTCTTCTGCTCTGCACTGCGTGCCGCCGCTTCTTCTGATCGCGCTGCTTCTTCTATTCTTACACATTGGTCGCGAGTTCCTCTGACAAGTTTCTTCTGATCGCACTTCTTCTGCTTCTTTGATTATCACTCTCTTTTTCTCACTTTCAGGTATATCCATGTTCTGCAAGCCTATATTTGTGAATCTCAGGATCTGTTTGGCTTTTTATGGAAGTGTTTTTTTTTGTCCTTTTTTTTGTGTGAATCTCATGACCTGTGGAAGCTTGGAATTTCAAGTCTAATAATATTATCTTTATTTTAAGGATACTTCAGCGGACATAAAACCTTCAACAACAGAACCACAAAATTCTTCTTGCAATTTTTGTAGTAATATTTTTATGGATGGTATATATATTGTCTTCTATTATTGGGGTTTTTCATCAATTGACTATTGCTAATTGAATTTGAATTTTTTATTTTGATCTGTATTGAACAACCTAAAGAAGCAATAGTAAGAAGCATAGACTAAATGTAGGATGGTCCAATATTTGGCTAAATACTATGATTTGTAATATTTTAGAATTGATTTGAAAAATGTTTGGATCGTATTTTAATTAAGTAATGATGTTCTTTTCGTTGTTTATTGATTTTTCATGGTTAAAGTGCGGGTAGCGGGTGCGGGTACGTGCACTTAGGTACCCAGCCCGCAAGGTGATGGACACTAAAGTTGCTGCCCATGCGGGTATGGGCTCGGGTACGGGCACTTTTTTCAAATGCGGGAATGGGGACGGGCACTATAGTACCCTGCCCAGAGGGTACCCATTGCCATTCCTAATGCCATCCCTAACCAATAGTAACCATACAATATTAGTTTGTTCCTTTTGGATGTCAAATCTTACCTCTTATCTTATCAGCTTATCAGCTTAGAGCTTCTTCTATAAACCTTTATCTGTTAGTCTTTAAAGCGTTGGTAATGTGAAATTGTCGATAGGTAGAGTGGGATTCTAAAAAATAAAAATACATGTTTGTATATAGATGCAAAAAATTTGAAAACTTCAAAGGTTAATTAAACAGAATAATTTTGCCTATTTTCTTCTCTTTAAATTAGCTATTTCACCTAAAAATGTTAAATTGAATTATTGTTACTTAATGTTAATTTCTTTGAACTGATAATATACAAATATGATTTTGTCACTTCAGTGCATTCAAGGTTGTTGTATGACTAAAGGAAGTTAGAAGAAGTAGGTTGTTGACTATCTAGAAATATTTGTGCATGACATTTTCTATTTTATGGGATTATAAGTTATTTTCATACACTAATTGATTCAAATATGCCATAGGGAGAAATTCTTAAGTAGACACTAATACAACACGTCACTTACGTTGTAATTAATTAGTCTATTCAGTTATATAAATGTATCTAAATTTTCAAGTGATAATATAATTTGATCTAAGTGCATTGTAGTTTACCTTGAAGTCTTATACTCTTTTTTTTTTGTACAAAGTCCCCAGGAATTGTCTATGTTAATGCACGAAATGGTGCAAGCTCCTCGACGAGTTCGTACCGCCGCTCTGATCTTCTGGCTGGTAGCTAGGTGATGAGCTTTGTGGTGAGTACTCCTCCTTTGGGCGTGATGTCCTTCCTCCTTTAGATCGGCGGGTGGGGTACCTGCAAAAGGCACTCCGATGCCTAAGTTAGATAGGGCTTTTTAGGGTTTGGAGAGAGTGTAGAGAGAGCCAAACCTGGGGGGTCTAGCCCCCTTTATATAGTGGAGTTGCTTGGAAGTAGAGCGTATCAGGATCCGATTTCTGCGCCCGGTAATCCCTCCCTGACCATTCGGGAATTAGCCGATCTCTTCCTGATATTTTGCCGACCTGGTGTAGATTAGCTCGCCCCTTCGACTCGGCGTCATCATCGGAAAATTGTACCGGAAGTCGGATGCGGCGGGTCTCGGTCGGTGGCAATTCGTCGAGCTCGGGTAGCGAGAACCGAGCCGACCGCACCAGTCGGCGGCGTACTAGGACTCGGCTCGGTCGGTCCATAACACAAGCCCCCTAGACTCTTCGCACGAAAGGGCGGAGGGTCTATCCAATGTCCTTGGGTCGGTATCCGAGTCGAGTCACCAAGGTCGGGGGTGTGTCCCAGAAGCTTGTTTGTCACGAGGGTCACGCTCCACGTCTTTGCACCTTTACTCGGCGTTACGCCACGCGTGATGGGACTCAGACGGACGTCTGCTTCAACCGTTCCTCTTCCCGCCGTCGATCATCCGATGCGGCTGAACCGCTAGAACTATATCCGGCCAGTAAATGTAGGGCTCGGATTGGTTCGGCCATTTCGGTGATCCAGTTAGGAGCCCAGCTCGGAGGTCGGCCCGTAACACAAGCCCCCCTAGACTTGTCAACTTGAAAAGTTAAGTCTGTATTATTTGTTCTTTTTTGACCCTATGACTGAGGGCTATTGAATGGGGAGTGATTCGTTGTTGATTTTGAACCATAAGTCTCCGAGACTTGCTTGCCGAGTGGCCGAGCAACTTTGTCGAGAGTAGTAGGTCGGGTTGGACCCATCTAAGTGCCACGATCGATTACATGGGTTTCAAATGTCAATAATATAATGACTGGTCAGATGATCTGATCTGCGAGGCATGATGTCTAAGTGTCTGAGATGACCTATCGGGTCCGATTTACGAGGTGCGAGTGGTGAGAGGTCTTGGACCTCGACTGATCGCGTAGTCTTCCTTGGTTCATGTGCTACATGTGTCAGGCATTAACCTTATTTCCTGTCTTTACAAGGGGACGTAAGCCCCCGATTGTTTAACTGCGTCGCGGCTGCACTTATTCCAGCATCCTCGTTTTTCCTCCAGGATGGTCGGTCATGGTCGAGCTTATTCGATCTGGGCTCGCTGTGGCCGAGCAAGTTGTAACCGAACTTGTGAGAGCTACATGAGGCACTTGGAGGACCAAAAAGAGTTGCAAAATGAGAGAGATCTCTTGGCTTTCGACCTTGCGATTGAGAAGGAGAAATCCTCGACCGAAGCTGTTCGGGCGGAGGAGTATAAGAGTTTTTGTGCTCTACAGTTCAAGGAGGCCTTTGATAATGCCTTTGCCCAAATCAGGTGGTTGCCCCGATTTGGATATCTCAGAGCTTGACTTCACCAAGACTGCGAAGGATGGCAAGATTGTGGAGGAGGAGGATGAAGCCGAAAAGACCAGCCAGGGTGATCCCGATGAAGCAAGGGAGAAGCCGGTTGCTGCGAACATAGAGAATTATTGCCAATGGTGGCCTAACAGGAGTCCAAGGGGATACCCTTGAGTAGTTTGTATTTGCTTTCTTTTATGCTTTGTGAGGTAGCTTAAGTGGAGCGTGATGAGATCTCGGCTGGTCTTGGTGACTTGATGATTTAGACCATAGAGGTGTTTCTTTAGGTCGAGTTATCACCTTCGAGCCGCTTTAGAGCTCGCCAGCCTCTTTCTCGACCTGAAATCTTTGGAACTGCAGGGGTTAGTCTTTGTCGCGCTGTGTTTGAGCTCGGCACGTCTTTATGCTGACATGGTGTCTTTGAAACCACAATGGTCTTGTTTAGCTCGACAGGCGACCTTAGCCGAGCTGCTTTAGAGCTCGTAGGCCTTTATGCCGACCTGGTGTCTTCGAAACCACAGGGGATGTTTAGGCCGACTGGGACCTTCCGAGCTGCTTTTGAGTCAGGCCTCTATGCTGACCTGGAATCTCTGGAACCGCAGGGGTCGAGCTGCGAGTGAGCTCACCAAGCCTTTATGCTGAGCTGGTTTAGAGCTCGTAGGCCTTTATGCCGACCTGGTGTCTTCGAAACCACAGGGGATGTTTCGGCCGACTGCGACCTTCCGAGCTGCTTTTGAGCCAGGCCTCTATGCTGACCTGGAATCTCTGGAACCGCAGGGGTCGAGCTGCGAGTGAGCCCACCAAGCCTTTATGCTGACTTGGGTTTAGGACCACGGGGGTCGAGCTGCGAGTGAGCCCACCAAGCCTTTATGCTGACTTGGGTTTAGGGGACCACGGGGGTCGAGCTGCGAGTGAGCCCACCAAGCCTTTATGCTGACTTGGGTTTAGGACCACGGGGGTCGAGCTGCGAGTGAGCCCACCAAGCCTTTATGCTGACTTGGGTTTAGGGGACCACGGGGGTCGTGTCGAGGTCGAGGTTCTTCCGACGCTGGGTGCCGAGCTCCGTGGCGGGCTCGACCTTTGGTTTTGGGGCACTGTTCCTGTCAAAGTATAGACAATTTGCAACAACTTGATGTAATAAAGTTAGCATTAATTTTTATGCTGAGTAAAGTGCTCGTAGTCGAGGTTTATACTTCCTGTGAGAGTAGTTGATTTGGCTGTCCAAACGGCAATGTTGAGGTCATCAAGTAATCGAGGTCAGTGACGTAGCCGAGTTGAAAGCCGTCTGAATATTGAAATTGTTGAGGGAGGCCTGGTAGGACGCCCGAGTACCGGACTGGGTATCCACCTGTTGGTTGTCTGGTTTTGAGGGACGTATCTGTGGTCGTCCGAGTTGATGGGGTCAACAATGTGGTTGACTTGAGCTCCTCCAAATAACAGGTCATGCGACTCTGAGTTGAGGTCAACTCGGTTGTTGAGATGAGGTTGACCAAGCTGAGCGGTTGAGCTTTGTCAGCGTATCTTGATTTCTTCCAAGATTTGTGGTCGACTGCGTTCCTTATTTTTAGGATACCCCACGATTTGATTTTGATCTCGTCCGAGATTTGTGTGGTGACCCGCACTCCTGGTTCTTAGGGTATCCAAAGATTTGATTTTTATCTTGATCTACGATTAGAAACACGTTCTTCCGAGTCGAGCGTTGAGGCCATAAGTTATTTTCGATCCCTTGCCGCTTGCCTCGCACTTTCGAGATCGGATGATATGTTCACCACGAAGGTCCCGTGTTCGGTGTGCTCTGCTTTTGCCTTCCAAAGTTGCTCGTCAATAGCCGCAAAGGCCGATCCATCTCGGACCGCTTTTCTACCTGAGGTGCTCCAAGTTCTGATCTTTAGGTTGATACCATCCTGCTCGCGTGGTATCCTTGAGGCCCAGGCTAGTTTTATCGGGCCCCACGGTGGGCGCCAATGTTAATGCACGAAATGGTGCAAGCTCCTCGACGAGTTCGTACCGCCGCTCTGATTTTCTGGCTGGTAGCTAGGTGATGAGCTTTGTGGTGAGTACTCCTCCTTTGGGCGTGATGTCCTTCCTCCTTTAGATCGGCGGGTGGGGTACCTGCAAAAGGCACTCCGATGCCTAAGTTAGATAGGGCTTTTTAGGGTTTGGAGAGAGTGTAGAGAGAGCCAAACCTGGGGGGTCTAGCCCCCTTTATATAGTGGAGTTGCTTGGAAGTAGAGCGTATCAGGATCCGATTTCTGCGCCCGGTAATCCCTCCCTGACCATTCGGGAATTAGCCGATCTCTTCCTGATATTTCGCCGACCTGGTGCAGATTAGCTCGCCCCTTCCCCAGCTCGACGTCATCATCGGGAAAATTGTACCGGAAGTCGGGTCTGGCGGGTCTCAGGTCGGTGGCAATTCGTCGAGCTCGGGTAAGCAGGAACCGAGCTGATCTGCACCAGGTCGGCCAGCGTACTAGGACTCGGCTCGGGGCCGGTCCATAACAGTCTACCATTTTTTTCTCTCATGTTTTCTCCAATTGATACATCTCCACCCTTAAATAGCCTACTTCCTTTATTATGTTATCAACACACTCTTTCTCCCGGTTTTTGATGAATGGTGGAGATGCAACTGGAGACAAAATTGACTGGAGAGAATCTGTATACTCTTTTTGGTTATCACAAATCTATAATTATAGTTACCTAAATCTAGAAAAAAAAACTGTAGTTACTTTACCAGATCAACATTTTACTTAAAATCACATTATCATATAAATTGCTAGGAAAAATAACTAATCATAATTTTAGTACCTCTTTTTTTAAAATCATTGTTAAAATAATTTTAACATAAATATATTTCTTTATCTTAATAATTTAAGTACTCCTTTCTTTAAAAATTGAGTTTTGCAATTTATTTTTTGTGTGAAATTTTATGTGTCAGGCTAATTTAATTCTACATTTGGATTGTGAGGAGTTGCTTCCCATGTTTATTTTAGCAGAGAGAGATAACACAATTGTAATTAGTTTAATCTTAATACATGTCATAGTACTTTTAAGTTTTCTTAGGATTTCTTCCTGTAAAAGTTGTGTATTTTAATTTACTTTGGTGTAAAATTTTGTGCAGTGATGCCAATTTGATTATACATTTAGGTGTGAAAAGTTGTTGCTTATGTTTGTTTTGACGGGAGATAACATAGTTACAATTAGTTTAATACAATGCATGTCGATTTTTTTCAAAAAATTACAGTACTCATTTCTTTAAAAGTTGTGTTTTGTGCATAATTGTGATCATAATAACTATGAATAGATTATATGAAAAAAATTATATTTTCAATTATATCACTTCCTTAATAATTTCTCAACAAATAGTGTAATCTTACACATTTTATTTTATAAAAATCTCTATGATTCTAAAAAATATTAATTTATTGTCCCAAAACTTTTTCCCGTGCATCGCACGGGTCATGGTTTAGTTATTGTTAATTTGTAATCACAACAGTTTGGGCCCAAAAATTGGACTAGAAGAGCCGTTCATACTTTTTTAATACCTTATGCATTCATTATGTGTTTAATGCCTTAATATTTTTTTGAATTCTTATTGGTTAATTTTTACTGAAGATATGCCACAATTGCATTCTCATGTCAGCAATTTTTAAATCGATAGACCAATGAAAAATGACATAGTGTAAAACTCATTGTGATTATTTGATGTAAGCTTGCCATTTGTGAGTTTCCTTTTTTAACTTTTTCATGGTGGTATATAGTATAGATAATTCATTAATTTTTATATATTTTATATAAATATATTTTTTCAAATTTTATATAATAATAATAATTATTATAATAATAATGAATTATTATATAAAAAAGTAATAATTCATTATTATTATTATATTTTATTTTATTTTTTTTAGCTTCAGAGTTATTTGGCGGTAAAGGCAGTCGTTCAACCATTTCAATTTTTTCACAACAACTAACTCTCCCTCTCCCATTCTTTCAGAGGCTCTGAGACTCGAATCATTTTTCTCCCTCTCCCATTCTTTTATTTCAGAGTTCGATCGGGGTAACCGTTTCTCTCTCTCTTTCTCTCTCCCCCTCATCCTCTCCCTTTCCCTCTCCCATTCTTGATCTTTCTATCTCACTGTTCTTCATCGTTCACAATACAGATGGCTAGAAAATCACTTCTACAGAGAATAGCGAACCTCAAAACGAAAATTCTGGAGAAGGAAGACGAAATTGAACATTTGATTTCCAGTAATGGCCAAGCTGAGTATGACATTAAAGACCTGAGGAAGAAGATTAAGAGATATCAAGAATCTGAATCTGGTAATTTCTCCTCTCTCTTCTTCTTCCTCCTCTTCCTCTTCCTCTTTTCTTCCTTCTCTTCCTCATTCTCTTTTCTTCCTCCTCCTCCTCCCCCTGCTCTTCTTTCACTCTTTTTTTTGCAGATAATGAAGACTTGATCCAGGTGCACAAAGCTACTCTGAAATTGGAGAGAAAGAAGCTGAGGAAGGACGAAAAATCTTTGGCAAAAGCTCAGAAAGATTTGGCGAAACTGGAAGCCAAGCGGGAGAACTACAGGATGAAGCATTACGTGGACTAAGATACAGCATTCTACATGCTTGCTGTGAGGCTCTTCTCTTTTCAAGAAGTTAATACCTTTGTGATTCGATTCTCTTTACAAATTGTGATGTTCCTGTGAAAATCTCTATCAATTCTCTTTAAAAAAAGACTGTGATGTTCATCCTCTTGTTAAGTGTTACAAATTATATTATTATTGAAGGAAATGTGTACATGCGTATGTGTATCTGCCTAGAAAGCTATATCGGGGTTTGATTTTCTAAATGTGTGCATGTGTATGTTTTCGATTCTTTCAAATACTATACCTCACTAGATGTGGGTGAATTTAATTTTTAAAAAACCAAATATAATACGATGGCTATTAAGTGGTCCATGTTATTGTAGTTTACCTTTAAGTCTTATACTCTTTTTTTTTTTTGTACAAAGTCCCCAGGAATTGTCTACCATTTTTTTCACTCATGTTTTCTCCAATTGATACATCTCCACCCTTAAATAGCCTACTTCCTTTATTATGTTATCAACACACTCTTTCTCCCGGTTTTTGATGAATGGTGGAGATGCAACTGGAGACAAAATTGAGGAGAGAAACTGTATACTCTTTTTGCTTATCGCAAATCTATAATTATAGTTACCTAAATCTAGAAAAAAAAAAAAAACTGTAGTTACTTTACCGGATCAACATTTTACTTAAAATCACATTATCATATAAATTGCTAGGAAAAATAACTAATCATAATTTTAGTACCTCTTTTTTTAAAATCATTGTTAAAATAATTTTAACATAAATATATTTCTTTATCTTAATAATTTAAGTACTCCTTTCTTTGAAAATTGAGTTTTGCAATTTATTTTTTGTGTGAAATTTTGCAGGTCAGGCTAATTTAATTCTACATTTGGGTTGTGAGGAGTTGCTTCCCATGTTTATTTTAGCAGAGAGTTAACACAATTGTAATTAGTTTAATCTTAATACTTGTCATAGTACTTTTAAGTTTTCTTAGGATTTCCTCCTGTAAAAGTTGTGTATTTTAATTTACTTTGGTGTAAAATTTTGTGCAGGTGATGCCAATTTGATTATACATTTGGGTGTGAAAAGTTGTTGCTTATGTTTGTTTCGACGGGGAGATAACATAGTTACAATTAGTTTAATACAATGCATGTTAGATTTTTTAAAAAAATTTTCTGAGTACTCATTTCTTTAAAAGTTGTGTTTTGTGCATAATTGTGATCATAATAACTATGAATAGATTATATGAAAAAAATTATATTTTCAATTATATCACTTCCTTAATAATTTCTCAACAAATAGTGTAATCTTACACATTTTATTTTATAAAAATCTCTATGATTCTAAAAAATAGTAATTTATTGTCCCAAAACTTTTTCCTGTGCATCGCACGGGTCATGGTTTAGTTATTGTTAATTTGTAATCACAACAGTTTGGGCCCAAAAATTGGACTAGAAGAGCAGTTCATACTTTTTAATACCTTATGCATTCGTTATGTGTTTAATGCCTTAATATTTTTTTGAATTCTTATTGGTTAATTTTTACTGAAGATATGCCACGATTGCATTCTCATGTCAGCAATTTTTAAATCGATAGACCAATGAAAAATGACAGAGTGTAAAACTCATTGTGATTATTTCATGTAAGCTTGCCATTTGTGAGTTTCCTTTTTTAACTTTTTCATGGTGGTATATGTTATAGATAATTCATTAATTTTTATATATTTTATATAAATATATATTTACATATTTTATATAATAATAATAAAAATTATAATAATAATGAATTATTATATAAAAAAGTAATAATTCATTATTATTATTATTATTATATTATATTTTATTTTTTTTAGCTTCAGAGTTATTTGGCGGTAAAGGCAGTCGTTCAACCATTTCAATTTTTTCACAATAACTAACTCTCCCTCTCCCATTCTTTCAGAGGCTCTGAGACTCGAATCATTTTTCTCCCTCTCCCATTCTTTTCTTTCAGAGTTCGATTGGGGTAACCGTTTCTCTCTCTCTCTCTCTCTCTCTCTCCCACCCTCCCATTCTAGATCTTTCTATCTCACTGTTTCTTCATCGTTCACAATACAGATGGCTAGAAAATCACTTCTACAGAGAATAGCGAACCTCAAAACGAAAATTCAGGAGAAGGAAGATGAAATTGAACATTTGATTTCCAGTAACGGCCAAGCTGAGTATGACATTAAAGACCTGAGGAAGAAGATCAAGAGATATCAAGAATCTGAATCTGGTAATTTCTCCTCTCTCTTCTTCTTCCACCTCTTCCTCTTCCTCTTTTCTTCCTTCACTTCCTCATTCTCTTTTCTTCCTCCTCTTCCACCCCCTGCTCTTCTTCCTCTCTTTTTTTACAGATAATGAAGACTTGATCCAGGTGCACAAAGCTACTCTGAAATTGGAGAGAAAGAAGCTGAGGAAGGACGAAAAATCTTTGGCAAAAGCTCAGAAAGATTTGGCGAAACTGGAAGCCAGGCTGGAGAACTACAGGATGAAGCATTACGTGGACTAAAATACAGCATTCTACATGCTTGCTGTGAGGCTCTTCTCTTTTCAAGATATTAATACCTTTGTGATTTGATTCTCTTTACAAATTGTGATGTTCCTGTGAAAATCTCTATCAATTCTCATTAAAAAAAAACTGTGATGTTCATCCTTTTGTTAAGTGTTACAAATTATTTTATTATTGAGGGAAATGTGTGCATGCGTATGTGTATCTGCCTAGAAAGCTATATCGGGGTTTGATTTTCTAAATGTGTGCATGTGTATGTTTTCGATTCTTTCAAATACTATACCTCACTAGATGTGGGTGAATTTAATTTTTAAAAAACCAAATATAATACGATGGCTATTAAGTGGTCCATGTTATTGTAGTTTACCTTTAAGTCTTATACTCTTTTTTTTTTGTACAAAGTCCCCAGGAATTGTCTACCATTTTTTTCAGTCATGTTTTCTCCAATTGATACATCTCCACCCTTAAATAGCCTACTTCCTTTATTATGTTATCAACACACTCTTTCTCCCGGTTTTTGATGAATGGTGGAGATGCAACTGGAGACAAAATTGAGGAGAGAATCTGTATACTCTTTTTGCTTATCACAAATCTATAATTATAGTTACCTAAATCTAGAAAAAAAAACTGTAGTTACTTTACCGGATCAACATTTTACTTAAAATCACATTATCATATAAATTGCTAGGAAAAATAACTAATCATAATTTTAGTACCTCTTTTTTTAAAATCATTGTTAAAATAATTTTAACATAAATATATTTCTTTATCTTAATAATTTAAGTACACCTTTCTTTGAAATTTGTGTTTTGCAATTTATTTTTTGTGTGAAATTTCGCAGGTCAGGCTAATTTAATTCTACATTTGGGTTGTGAGGAGTTGCTTCCCATGTTTATTTTAGCAGAGAGTTAACACAATTGTAATTAGTTTAATCTTAATACATGTCATAGTACTTTTAAGTTTTCTTAGGATTTCTTCCTGTAAAAGTTGTGTATTTTAATTTACTTTGGTGTAAAATTTTGTGCAGGTGATGCCAATTTGATTATACATTTGGGTGTGAAAAGTTGTTGCTTATGTTTGTTTCGACGGGGAGATAACATAGTTACAATTAGTTTAATACAATGCATGTTAGATTTTTTTTAAAAAATTTCTGAGTACTCTTTTCTTTAAAAGTTGTGTTTTGTGCATAATTGTGATCATAATAACTGTGAATAGATTATATGAAAAAAAATTATATTTTCAATTATATCACTTCCTTAATAATTTCTCAACAAATAGTGTAATCTTACACATTTTATTTTATAAAAATCTCTATGATTCTAAAAAATAGTAATTTATTGTCCCAAAAATTTTTCCTGTGCATCGCACGGGTCATGGTTTAGTTATTGTTAATTTGTAATCACAACAGTTTGGGCCCAAAAATTGGACTAGAAGAGTCGTTCATACTTTTTAATACCTTATGCATTCGTTATGTGTTTAATGCCTTAATATTTTTTTGAATTCTTATTGGTTAATTTTTACTGAAGATATGCCACGATTGCATTCTCATGTCAGCAATTTTTAAATCGATAGACCAATGAAAAATGACAGAGTGTAAAACTCATTGTCATTTTTTCATGTAAGCTTGCCGTTTGTGAGTTTCCTTTTTTAACTTTTTCATGGTGGTATATAGTATAGATAATTCATTAATTTTTATATATATATATATTTACATATTTTATATAATAATAATAAAAATTATAATAATAATGAATTATTATATAAAAAATTAATAATTCATTATTATTATTATTATTATTATTTTTTAGCTTCAGAGTTATTTGGCGGTAAAGGCAGTCGTTCAACCATTTCAATTTTTTCACAATAACTAACTCTCCCACTCCCATTCTTTCAGAGGCTCTGAGACTCGAATCATTTTTCTCCCTCTCCCATTCTTTTCTTTCAGAGTTCGATTGGGGTAACCGTTTCTCTCTCTCTCTCTCCATCCCATTCTAGATCTTTCTATCTCACTGTTTCTTCATCGTTCACAATACAGATGGCTAGAAAATCACTTCTACAGAGAATAGCGAACCTCAAAACGAAAATTCAGGAGAAGGAAGACGAAATTGAACATTTGATTTCCAGTAATGGCCAAGCTGAGTATGACATTAAAGACCTGAGGAAGAAGATCAAGAGATATCAAGAATCTGAATCTGGTAATTTCTCCTCTCTCTTCTTCTTCCACCTCTTCCTCTTCCTCTTTTCTTCCTTCTCTTCCTCATTTTCTTTTCTTCCTTCTCTTCCTCCCCTTGCTCTTCTTCCTCTCTTTTTTTACAGATAATGAAGACTTGATCCAGGTGCACAAAGCTACTCTGAAATTGGAGAGAAAGAAGCTGAGGAAGGACGAAAAATCTTTGACAAAAGCTCAGAAAGATTTGGCGAAACTGGAAGCCAGGCTGGAGAACTACAGGATGAAGCATTACGTGGACTAAAATACAGCATTCTACATGCTTGCTGTGAGGCTCTTCTCTTTTCAAGATGTTAATACCTTTGTGATTTGATTCTCTTTACAAATTGTGATGTTCCTGTGAAAATCTCTATCAATTCTCTTTAAAAAAAAACTGTGATGTTCATCCTTTTGTTAAGTGTTACAAATTATATTATTATTGAGGGAAATGTGTGCATGCGTATGTGTATCTGCCTAGGAAGCTATATCGGGGTTTGATTTTCTAAATGTGTGCATGTGTATGTTTTCGATCCTTTCAAATACTATACCTCACTAGATGTGGGTGAATTTAATTTTTAAAAAACCAAATATAATACGATGGCTATTAAGTGGTCCATGTTATTGTAGTTCACCTTTAAGTCTTATACTCTTTTTTTTTGTACAAAGTCCCCAGGAATTGTCTACCATTTTTTTCTCTCATGTTTTCTCCAATTGATACATCTCCACCCTTAAATCGCCTACTTCCTTTATTATGTTTTCAACACACTCTTTCTCCCGGTTTTTGATGAATGGTGGAGATGCAAGTGGAGACAAAATTGACTGGAGAGAATCTGTATACTCTTTTTGCTTATCACAAATCTATAATTATAGTTACCTAAATCTAGAAAAAAAAAACTGTAGTTACTTTACCGGATCAACATTTTACTTAAAATCACATTATCATATAAATTGCTAGGAAAAATAACTAATCATAATTTTAGTACCTCTTTTTTTAAAATCATTGCTAAAATAATTTTAACACAAATATATTTCTTTATCTTAATAATTTAAGTACTCCTTTCTTTAAAAATTGAGTTTTGCAATTTATTTTTTGTGTGAAATTTTGCAGGTCAGGCTAATTTAATTCTACATTTGGATTGTGAGGAGTTGCTTCCCATGTTTATTTTAGTAGAGAGATAACACAATTGTAATTAGTTTAATCTTAATACATGTCATAGTACTTTTAAGTTTTCTTAGGCTTTCTTCCTGTAAAAGTTGTGTATTTAAATTTACTTTGGTGTAAAATTTTGTGCAGGTGATGCCAATTTGATTATACATTTGGGTGTGAAAAGTTGTTGCTTATATTTGTTTTGATGGGGAGATGACATAGTTATAATTAGTTTAATACAATACATGTCAGATTTTTTTAAAAAAATTTCTGAGTACTCATTTCTTTAAAAGTTGTGTTCTGTGCATAATTGTGATCATAATAACTATGAATAGATTATATGAAAAAAATTATATTTTCAATTATATCATTTCCTTAATAATTTCTCAACAAATAGTGTAATCTTACACATTTTATTTTATAAAAATCTTATGATTCTAAAAAATAGTAATTTATTATCCCAAACCTTTTTCCCGTGCATCGCACGGGTCATGGTTTAGTTATTGTTAATTTGTAATCACAACAGTTTGGGCCCAAAAATTGGACTAGAAGAGCCGTTCATACTTTTTTAATACCTTATGCATTCGTTATGTGTTTAATGCCTTAATATTTTTTTTGAATTCTTATTGGTTAATTTTAACTGAAGATATGTCACGATTGCATTCTCATGTCAGCAATTTTTAAATCAATAGACCAATGAAAAATGATAGAGTGTAAAACTCAATGTGATTATTTCTTGTAAGCTTGCCATTTGTGAGTTTCCTTTTTTAACTTTTTCATGGTGGTATATAGTATAGATAATTCATTAATATTTTATATTTTATTTAAATATATATTTATGTAACACCCGCACCTCAACATAATTGAAAGTACGACAGATTGCATTAAGGCACAGGAATTTTTAAACATTTACAAACTTGATTACAATAATCCAAGTCGTAAATTAAACTTAACTCATAAATCTAATGAATAGATTACAAATTATACATAACTTGGGATATAAAATTCCCATTACAATCTACGACTAGCTTATGTGTCCCAAGCTTGAAGCTTATTTCATGAGTCTTGAAGACTACTTATCTGAAAAACAAATAAAAGGGAAAAGGGTGAGATTATAAATCTCAGTGAGCCCTTCACGGACTCCTCACCATTCTCTCCTCGGACATTCTAGACTGAGAAGACTAACTTAGACATTTCAAACCTAGACTTACTCTCCCTATGTACCATAAGGACTTGACTTGCAACTTCTCGATATCCCTAAGCTAAGACGCTTTAGAAGGCGCTAGCTTAGGTTAAAAACTTAGTACATTATCAAATAGGGTAATCCTAGGGCCACTATGCCACTTATCAACTTGTGATTGAACTAAACACATAAATGTATAGCAATCCCACATCAACCTTATAAATATCTATTCTTTAACCTTTGTTTAGCTCGACTAACCTTAATACAATGTAAATTGCAACCTTATTATCTAAGAACGTATTATTCTTACTTACTCACTTTGTACTTAACTCATCTTTGCTTTTCCTCATATTATTGGACTTTGCCTTATGTGCTATACCCCAAATCCCAATCAACCTAGCTTGCTTATCCTTTAAGTGATTTAACCACAATGCTCATTACTATATGATAATTAAGCAACTAGGGATGTGCTATCCAAGATTTCATATACTTAACTAAACTAATTCCGAATATATATACATATATATATAAACAAGGAATTCATTAACATTCATAAACTTAACTTCACTTCACATAGTATACCATTCATAAAGAGATATATAATATGATGCTTTGCATGTAATGCACTTTGTGTTATTGGGTAGTGTCATAGGCTTAGGTCCCTAGACCCCAATTACACACTTTCGGAATGGTGGTTAGACGTCATAACCCTCCAAGGGCGTCCCACTTGGCTAACCAAACCGATCTACTCTATAAATAGAGGAGACTTGCCATGGACTTTAGCTTATGCTTATGCTTATGATTATGCTTATGCTTGTATGCATATTCATATAAATACATTCATCATCATTACTTAACTATTCAAAGAAACTACAATCATTTCAATGAATCAAACTTACACTAATAGCATCCCTTTATCTCTAATGACTCCAAATCATGAACACTAATTCATACATTCTTTCTATTAAATCCTTTTCCTAGGGTCCTTTCTTGACCTCTATGACTTAATTTTATGGCTCTTAGGCAAGCCTCACAATTCACTAAATTAATGGACAACACATACATTAACTAATCCCTTGAAACTCTATGGAGTTCTCAAGAGAGAAACATCAAACATACATTCAATTGTGAGGGGTTGGGGGCAGCCATCCAACCTCTTTTAATCAAGCCCACAAAACAATCATAACAATCAAAACAATCATAATAATAACAACTGAATCTCTTATAGGTATTTAAAACCTAACTTGAACCTAAGGTTCATATGTTACTAAAGGAAGATAAATTCCTATATGTGGGACTTATGGGTGCCCATCACCTAAGGGTTGAAGGACTCACCTCTATTCTTCAAGACATTGAGCTAGGAAGGTTGAACTTGGACCCTTTGCTCCTCTTCAAGCTTTTTCCTCTTTGCTCAACTTAGGGCTCCTCCAAATACTTCCCAAATCTTGATCTTCAACCTTCAATCTTCTTTCCCCATCCAAGAACTTGAACCATCCTTGCTGGAGCTTGGTCTTCTCCCTCTTATCCTTCTCCAAATTCGTGCTTCTTCTTCTCCTCTCTAGGGTTCAAACCCTAATCTTCCAAATACTCAAATCTCCACTCTCAAACTCTCCATTTAGGCAAGTGATTGAAGAAATCCAACATGAATCTCTTCAATCCTTCTCAAAGGGTGAAACCCTAGCTCTCCTCTCCTCTTTCTCCTTTCCCTTTCTCTTCTTTTCCTTCCCTTTTTCTCTATTTCTGCGTTTCGCTCAGAAAGCTGCGTTTTATATAATTCTGCAGCTGTGAATCGATTCACAGCATAGTGTGAATCGATTCACACAGTGCAAAAAGTGCCTGAATCGCAGATTTAATGAGTGAATCGATTCCTGCCTGCGAGTCCCAGCAGCCTGTTTTATGTGAATCGATTCCTGGCTTCTGTGAATCGATTCCCACTGCTAGAATTCGATGCCAATGGAGTTTTAATGCTGTGAATCGATTCCCAGGCTATGTGAATCGATTCACACTGCAGAAAAACCAGGAAAACTCAGTTCTAGCACCAAACCTTGAGACTTTCTTCTCAATCAACTTCCATAGCTACAAATCAACACCTTAAACCATCTTAGGATTAAATTCACACTTATTCCTCAACTCAAACCCATTAACCTTCTTATAAAAACCTTGTGTAATTATATTCACTCACTTTAAAAATCAATTGAAGCTTGAATACAATCACACAATTCTTCTCATAACTTATTCTCAACTTAGCTTAGAAATTCGGGGTGTTACACTACTACCCACCTTTTAAAAATTTTCGTCCTCGAAAATTACTGCATCCTTCATTGGAACTTTAACTACAACTTCCCTTCATAGCCCATTTCGTCCATTGGAAAAACCTTGAAACGATTAACTCTCACAAAGCATTAATCGATTGGCTTAGTTGCGATAGCGTTAACCAGTCCCATACTAAGTTCTAACTGATGAATATAATTCAATCGGTTGAAACGGTGTGTGTAACTGGTTAAGTGAAATCACTCTAAGCACTAATCGATAGAATACTTACAATCGTGAATGACTCTAAGTGTCCTCCGATTTGGGGGTAACTTCACCTCCTTACTATCTTCAAACCTTTCCTCCCTGAGATAGGTTCTTACTTCCAGACTCCCTATGTGGAGTTAAGGGTGTAGGAACTTCTTAGCATTGGTAATATGGGGTGCGAACAGAGATTTACCTCCATGGAATCTCGTCCCCAAATCACGCCTTTCTTCCCTACCACATCCTTCTGTATAACAAACTGGCTTTTGGTGCTTCCGCTGCGATCTCTGATCTTACGTCCTTTCAAATGAATGAACTCCTTTCGTCTTGTTTCCATCAGATGGGATACTTTACTTCTAGTCCGAAAGTTTAATCCTGGTGCTGTTCTATCTTTCAGTTGCTCTTGACTATTGGAAATTGTTACGCTTGCCTTTCATCGTCTGCTACTCATTTAGACATTCCATCATAAGATAACCGGTGCTTCCTCTATAATTCTATAGTAACCCACAGTCTCGCATAGCCATCCTTATGAACTTGTCACACGACATTGCTTAACTCTTGGGAGGTATCCGTTGGTTAAACTGACTTGATTTTCGTTAGTTGATTACAAACTTTGTCTCACACGAGGTCTAAGCCTCACTTGGTTGGAGACTTAGCTTGCAAGTGGCTAATTAGAATCACATCAGACTCAACCTAACGACTTGACTCACCGTAACTTATAGTCTCAGATGTCCACCATCTTTACCCTTAAATAAACTTTACTACTGCTCTCCTTCGCTTGATGGTGTAACTCCCTTTCTTGATGCTACTGGAATTAGACCAGAACCCACAATTCTCTATCTGACAGCGGTGTACATCGACGCGTGAGAAAATGAATCCTTGACATTCTTGGGAACAATTTACCTTATTGGTCCTGTCTTATCCTCCTTATCCAATCTGAATCATTAGAAACCCTGGAAGGGATTAATCTCTATAGAGGAACTAATTGTTCGGGAAATTAAGTGATCTCATTACCCAATCATAGACTAAATCTTATTCCAACTAATATTCTTACTTAGTTAAGGCAAAGTCTATAATTGGTCAATTGAATTCACTTGACGCACTGAACAGTTAGATCGAACATAGATATCAATAACTTTAGGTTTCCGTTGACTCGGCTTTTCTTGAAACTTCTACAGTTTGAAGACTACATCTCATCCGATCCTCTGAAGTTGGTTGTTCCACTAAGGACACCATTCCTTGAAGACTTAAGAGTTTTCTTTCTGCTTCACTAGGGCACGATCACTCTTGAGGACTCATACTACCATTTGGGCGTTGTAGCATATCGCCTAACTCCATCTTGTTCCATACCCTTACCGTTACCATTCGGAACGCTAAGGTTCTCCCAGGGATTAGCATAGGATTTCTATCGACCTAGGATCCACTTATAATCGGCTAAGTTAACCAATCCTACTGAGACAACAAGTGTTGAGACCCTAACCGATTATAACCGACCATCCTACTCGATTGAAATCCTATAACTAAGAGCACTTACTGTTAACCACGAAGGGCACTTGAATTAACTCGGGAATCATCATAAGATCTCAATCATTCTAGGATCCATTCATAATGGATTAGGCGAAACAACTTGATAGCATAACCAGTGTTGTAACCCTAACCGATTACAAATGCCCATCCTAAGTTGATTTGAAACCTCACAATTAAGACCCCTTACTTGCTCGTCATATCCAATCACTTCCATAGCATCTCGGTTGACGGTGCCTGAATTACACGCTTGCCTAGCCGAACCCTCACCACTATGGTTCCGACCACTCTTGAAACATCCCTTAACTCTTGGTTCCGGAAAGGTGGGGACTTGTTTCCCTTTTTCCGTATTCCGAAGGTTCTCACTTAATGAGAGTTCTTGCATCCGCTCCTTCCTTGTCTGCATCATCCCTATCCATCAAACTTCATCAGAGTTCACGCTCCTATTCGGTCTCCTCCCTCATCCGCCAGCTCCATCTACTACATTCTTCGTACACGGTATGGAGTATTAAGTTGATCAGGCTTACTATCCCATACTAAGCACAAGAATATAGAGAGAAGTTTTCGAACAAAGGAAAATCCCGGCTAACTAACTACAGTCCAACAAGGACTAAACTGACACTTTCTAAGCTGAGTCATTACTAAACTAGTGACTCACAGTCCGATAAGATCGAACTGCTCTGATACCATAATGTAACACCCGCACCTCAACATAATTGAAAGTACGACAGATTGCATTAAGGCACAGGAATTTTTAAACATTTACAAACTTGATTACAATAATCCAAGTCGTAAATTAAACTTAACTCATAAATCTAATGAATAGATTACAAATTATACATAACTTGGGATATAAAATTCCCATTACAATCTACGACTAGCTTATGTGTCCCAAGCTTGAAGCTTCAGCTCGCCGTCTTCAGTACCTGCTTATCTGAAAAACAAATAAAAGGGAAAAGGGTGAGATTATAAATCTCAGTGAGCCCTTCACGGACTCCTCACCATTCTCTCCTCGGACATTCTAGACTGAGAAGACTAACTTAGACATTTCAAACCTAGACTTACTCTCCCTATGTACCATAAGGACTTGACTTGCAACTTCTCGATATCCCTAAGCTAAGACGCTTTAGAAGGCGCTAGCTTAGGTTAAAAACTTAGTACATTATCAAATAGGGTAATCCTAGGGCCACTATGCCACTTATCAACTTGTGATTGAACTAAACACATAAATGCATAGCAATCCCACATCAACCTTATAAATATCCATTCTTTAACCTTTGTTTAGCTCGACTAACCTTAATACAATGTAAATTGCAACCTTATTATCTAAGAACGTATTATTCTTACTTACTCACTTTGTACTTAACTCATCTTCGCTTTTCCTCATATTATTGGACTTTGCCTTATGTGCTATACCCCAAATCCCAATCAACCTAGCTTGCATATCCTTTAAGTGATTTAACCACAATGCTCATTACTATATGATAATTAAGCAACTAGGGATGTGCTATCCAAGATTTCATATACTTAACTAAACTAATTCCGAATATATATACATATATATATAAACAAGGAATTCATTAACATTCATAAACTTAACTTCACTTCACATATTATACCATTCATAAGGAGATATATAATATGATGCTTTGCATGTAATGCACTTTGTGTTATTGGGTAGTGTCATAGGCTTAGGTCCCTAGACCCCAATTACACACTTTCGGAATGGTGGTTAGACGTCATAACCCTCCAAGGGCGTCCCACTTGGCTAACCAAACCGATCTACTCCTATAAATAGAGGAGACTTGCCATGGACTTTAGCTTATGCTTATGCTTATGATTATGCTTATGCTTGTATGCATATTCATATAAATACATTCATCATCATTACTTAACTATTCAAAGAAACTACAATCATTTCAATGAATCAAACTTACACTAATAGCATCCCTTTATCTCTAATGACTCCAAATCATGAACACTAATTCATACATTCTTTCTATTACATCCTTTTCCTAGGGTCCTTTCTTGACCTCTATGACTTAAGTTTATGGCTCTTAGGCAAGCCTCACAATTCACCAAATTAATGGACAACACATACATTAACTAATCCGTTGAAACTATATGGAGTTCTCAAGAGAGAAACATCAAACATACATTCAATTGTGGGGGGTTGGGGGCAGCCATCCAACCTCTTTTAATCAAGCCCACAAAACAATCATAACAATCAAAACAATCATAATAATAACAACTGAATCTCTTATAGGTATTTAAAACCTAACTTGAACCTAAGGTTCATATGTTACTAAAGGAAGATAAATTCCTATATGTGGGACTTATGGGTGCCCATCACCTAAGGGTTGAAGGACTCACCTCTATTCTTCAAGACATTGAGCTAGGAAGGTTGAACTTGGACCCTTTGCTCCTCTTCAAGCTTTTTCCTCTTTGCTCAACTTAGGGCTCCTCCAAATACTTCCCAAATCTTGATCTTCAACCTTCAATCTTCTTTCCCCATCCAAGAACTTGAACCATCCTTGCTGGAGCTTGGTCTTCTCCCCCTTATCCTTCTCCAAATTCGTGCTTCTTCTTCTCCTCTCTAGGGTTCAAACCCTAATCTTCCAAATACTCAAATCTCCACTCTCAAACCCTCCATTTAGGCAAGTGATTGAAGAAATCCAACATGAATCTCTTCAATCCTTCTCAAAGGGTGAAACCCTAGCTCTCCTCTCCTCTTTCTCCTTTCCCTTTCTCTTCTTTTCCTTCCCTCTTTCTCTATTTCTGCGTTCTGCTCGCAGAAACTGCGTTTTTATACAATTCTGCAGCTGTGAATCGATTCACAGCATAGTGTGAATCGATTCACACAGTGCAAAAAGTGCCTGAATCGCAGATTTAATGAGTGAATCGATTCCTGCCTGCGAGTCCCAGCAGCCTGTTTTATGTGAATCGATTCCTGGCTTCTGTGAATCGATTCCCACTGCTAGAATTCGATGCCAATGGAGTTTTAATGCTGTGAATCGATTCCCAGGCTATGTGAATCGATTCACACTGCAGAAAAACCAGGAAAACTCAGTTCTAGCACCAAACCTTGAGACTTTCTTCTCAATCAACTTCCATAGTGACAAATCAACACCTTAAACCATCTTAGGATTAAATTCACACTTATTCCTCAACTCAAACCCATTAACCTTCTTATAAAAACCTTGTGTAATTATATTCACTCACTTTAAAAATCAATTGAAGATTGAATACAATCACACAATTCTTCTCATAACTTATTCTCAACTTAGCTTAGAAATTTGGGGTGTTACAATTTACATTTTTTATATAATAATAATAATAATTATAATAATAATGAATTATTATATAAAAAAGTAATAATTCATTATTACTATTATTATTATTATATTTTATTTTATTTTTTTTAGCTTCAGAGTTATTTGGCGGTAAAGGCAGTCGTTCAACCATTTCAATTTTTTCACAATAACTAACTCTCCCTCCCCCATTCTTTCAGAGGCTCTGAGACTCGAATCATTTTTCTCCCTCTCCCATTCTTTTCTTTCAGAGTTCGATTGGGGTAACCGTTTTTCTCTCTCTCTCACTCTCCCTCATCCTCTCCCTCTCCCTCTCCCATTCTTGTCTTTCTATCTCACTGTTTATTCATCGTTCACAATACAGATGGCTAGAAAATCACTTCTACAGAGACTAGCGAACCTGAAAACGAAAATTCAGGAGAAGGAAGACGAAATTGAACATTTGATTTCCAGTAAAGGCCAAGTTGAGTATGACATTAAAGACCTGAAGAAGAAGATCCAGAGATATCTAGAATCTGAATCTGGTAATTTCTCCTCTCTCTTCTTCTTCCTCCTCTTCCTCTTCCTCTTTTCTTCCTTCTCATCCTCATTCTCTTTTCTTCCTCCTCCTCCTCCCCCTGCTCTTCTTCCTCTCTTTTTTGCAGATAATGAAGACTTGATCCAGGTGCACAAAGCTACTCTGAAATTAGAGAGAAAGAAGCTGAGGAAGGACGAAAAATCTTTGGCAAAAGCTCAGAAAGATTTGGCAAAACTGGAAGCCAGGCGGGAGAACTACAGGATGAAGCATTACGTGGACTAAGATACCGCATTCTACATGCTTGCTGTGAGGCTCTTCTTTTTTCAAGATGTTAATACCTTTGTGATTCGATTCTTTTTACAAATTGTGATGTTCCTGTGAAAATCTCTGTCAATTCTCTTTAAAAAAAAAACCGTGATTGTTCATCCTTTTGTTAAGTGTTACAAATTATATTATTATTGAGGAAAATGTGTGCATGCGTATGTGTATCTGCCTAGAAAGCTATATCGGGGTTTGATTTTCTAAATGTGTGCATGTGTATGTTTTCGATTCTTTCAAATACTATACCTCACTAGATGTGGGTGAATTTAATTTTTAAAAAACCAAATATAATACGATGGCTATTAAGTGGTCCATGTTATTGTAGTTTACCTTTAAGTCTTATACTCTTTTTTTTTTGTTGTACAAAGTCCCCAGGAATTGTCTACCATTTTTTTCTCTCATGTTTTCTCCAATTGATACATCTCCACCCTTAAATAGCCTACTTCCTTTATTATGTTATCAACACACTCTTTCTCCCGGTTTTTGATGAATGGTGGAGATGCAAGTGGAGACAAAATTGACTGGAGAGAATCTGTATACTCTTTTTGCTTATTACAAATCTATAATTATAGTTACCTAAATCTAGAAAAAAAAAACTGTAGTTACTTTACCGGATCAACATTTTACTTAAAATCACATTATCATATAAATTGCTAGGAAAAATAACTAATCATAATTTTAGTACCTCGTTTTTTAAAATCATTGTTAAAATAATTTTATCATAAATATATTTCCTTATCTTAATAATTTAAGTACTCCTTTCTTTAAAAATTGAGTTTTGCAATTTATTTTTTGTGTGAAATTTTGCAGGTCAGGCTAATTTAATTCTACATTTGGATTGTGAGGAGTTGCTTACCGTGTTTATTTTAGTAGAGAGATAACACAATTGTAATTAGTTTAATCTTAATACAAGTCATAGTACTTTTAAGTTTTCTTAGGATTTCTTCCTGTAAAAGTTGTGTATTTTAATTTACTTTGGTGTAAAATTTTGTGCAGGTGATGCCAATTTGATTATACATTAGGGTGTGAAAAGTTGTTGCTTATGTTTGTTTCGACGGGGAGATAACATAGTTACAATTAGTTTAATACAATGCATGTCAGATTTTTTTAAAAAAATTTCTGAGTACTAATTTCTTTAAAAGTTGTGTTTTGAGCATAATTGTGATCATAATAACTATGAATAGATTATATGAAAAAAATTATATTTTCAATTATATCATTTCCTTAATAATATCTCAACAAATAGTGTAATCTTACACATTTTATTTTATAAAAATCTCTATGATTCTAAAAAATAGTAATTTATTGTCCCAAAACTTTTTCCCGTGCATCGCACGGGTCATGGTTTAGTTATTGTTAATTTGTAATCACCACAGTTTGGGCCAAAAAATTGGACTAGAAGAGCCGTTCATACTTTTTTAATACCTTATGCATTCGTTATGTGTTTAATGCCTTAATATTTTTTTGAATTCTTATTTGTTAATTTTTACTGAAGATATGCCACGATTGCATTCTCATGTCAACAATTTTTAAATCGATAGACCAATGAAAAATGACAGAGTGTAAAACTCATTGTGATTATTTCATGTAAGCTTGCCATTTGTGAGTTTCCTTTTTTAACTTTTTCATGGTGGTATATAGTATAGATAATTCATTAATTTTTATATATTTTATATAAATATATATATATTTACATATTTTATATAATAATAATAATAATAATAGTTATAATAATAATGAATTATTATATAAAAAAGTTATAATTCATTTTTATTATTATTATTATTATATTTTATTTTATTTTTTTTAGCTTCAGAGTTATTTGGCGGTAAAGGCAGTCGTTCAACCATTTCATTTTTTTCACAATAACTAACTCTCCCTCTCCCATTCTTTCAGAGGCTCTGAGACTCGAATCATTTTTCTCCCTCTCCCATTCTTTTCTTTCAGAGTTCGATCGGGGTAACCGTTTTTCTCTCTCTCTCTCTCTCTCTCTCTCTCTCTCTCACTCCCTCATCCTCTCCCTCTCCGTCTCCCATCTTGATCTTTCAATCTCACCGTTTCTTCATCGTTCACAATACAGATAGCTAGAAAATCACTTCTACAGAGAATAGCGAACCTCAAAACGAAAATTCAGGAGAAGGAAGACGAAATTAATTGAACATTTGATTTCCAGTAAAGGCCAAGTTGAGTATAACATTAAAGACCTGAGGAAGAAGATCAAGAGATATCAAGAATCTGAATCTGGTAATTTCTCCTCTCTCTTCTTCTTCCTCCTCTTCCTCTTCCTCTTTTCTTCCTTCTCTTCCTCATTCTCTTTTCTTCCTCCTCCTCCTCCCCCTGCTCTTCTTCCTCTCTTTTTTTGCAGATAATGAAGACTTGATCCAGGTGCACAAAGTTGCTCTGAAATTGGAGAGAAAGAAGCTAAGGAAGGACGAAAAATCTTTGGCAAAAGCTCAGAAAGTTTTGGCAAAATTGGAAGCCAGGCGGGAGAATTACAGGATGAAGCATTACGTGGACTAAGATTCAGCATTCTACATGCTTGCTGTGAGGCTCTTCTCTTTTCAAGATGTTAATACCTTTGTGATTCGATTCTCTTTACAAATTGTGATGTTCCTTTGAAAATCTCTATCAATTCTCTTTAAAAAAAACTGTGATGTTCATCCTTTTGTTAAGTGTTACAATTTATATTATTATTGAGGAAAATGTGTGCATGCATATGTGTATTTGCCTAGAAAGCTATATCGGGGTTTGATTTTCTAAATGTGTGCATGTGTATGTTTTCGATTCTTTCAAATACTATACCTCACTAGACGTGGGTGAATTTAATTTTTAAAAAACCAAATATAATACGATGGCTATTAAGTGGTCCATGTTATTGTAGTTTACCTTTAAGTCTTATACTCTTTTTTTTTTGTTGTACAAAGTCCCCAGGAATTGTCTACCATTTTTTTCTCTCATGTTTTCTCCAATTGATACATGTCCACCCTTAAATAGCCTACTTCCTTTATTATGTTATCAACACACTCTTTCTCCCAGTTTTTGATGAATGGTGGAGATGCAACTGGAGACAAAATTGACTGGAGAGAATCTGTATACTCTTTTTGCTTATCACAAATCTATAATTATAGTTACCTAAATCTAGAAAAAAAAACTGTAGTTACTTTACCGGATCAACATTTTACTTAAAATCACATTATCATATAAATTGCTAGGAAAAATAACTAATCATAATTTTAGTACCTCTTTTTTTTAAAATCATTGTTAAAATAATTTTATCATAAATATATTTCTTTATCTTAATAATTTAAGTACTCCTTTCTTTAAAAATTGAGTTTCGCAATTTATTTTTTGTGTGAAATTTTGCAGGTCAGGATAATTTAATTCTATATTTGGTTGTGAGGAGTTGCTTCCCATGTTTATTTTAGCAGAGAGATAACACAATTGTAATTAGTTTAATCTTAATACATGTCATAGTACTTTTAAGTTTTCTTAGGATTTCTTCCTGTAAAAGTTGTGTATTTTAATTTACTTTGGTGTAAAATTTTGTGCAGGTCATACCAATTTGATTATACATTTGGGTGTGAAAAGTTGTTGCTTATGTTTGTTTCGACGGGGAGATAACATAGTTACAATTAGTTTAATACAATGCATGTCAGATTTTTTTTAAAAAATTTCTGAGTACTCATTTCTTTAAAAGTTGTGTTTTGTGCATAATTGTGATCATAATAACTATGAATAGATTATATGAAAAAAATTATATTTTCAATTATATCACTTCCTTAATAATTTCTCAACAAATAGTGTAATCTTACACATTTTATTTTATAAAAATCTCTATGATTCTAAAAAATAGTAATTTATTGTCCCAAAACTTTTTCCCGTGCATCGCACGGGTCATGGTTTAGTTATTGTTAATTTGTAATCACAACAGTTTGGGCCCAAAAATTGGACTAGAAGAGCCGTTCATACTTTTTTAATACCTTATGCATTCGTTATGTGTTTAATGCCTTAATATTTTTTTGAATTCTTATTGGTTAATTTTTACTGAAGATATGCCACGATTGCATTCTCATGTCAGCAATTTTTAAATCGATAGACCAATGAAAAATGACAGAGTGTAAAACTCATTGTGATTATTTCATGTAAGCTTGCCATTTGTGAGTTTCCTTTTTTAACTTTTTCATGGTGGTATATAGTATAGATAATTCATTAATTTTTATATATTTTATATAAATATATATATTTACATATTTTATATAATAATAATAATAATAATAATAATAATAATAGTTATAATAATAATGAATTATTATATAAAAAAGTTATAATTCATTATTATTATTATTATTATTATTATTATTATATTATATTTTATTTTTTTTAGCTTCAGAGTTATTTGGCGGTAAAGGCAGTCGTTCAACCATTTCATTTTTTTCACAATAACTAACTCTCCCTCTCCCATTCTTTCAGAGGCTCTGAGACTCGAATCATTTTTCTCCCTCTCCCTTTCTTTTATTTCAGAGTTCGATCGGGGTAACCGTTTTTCTCTCTCTCTCTCTCCCTCATCTTCTCCCTCTCCGTCTCCCATTCTTGATCTTTCTATCTCACTGTTTCTTCATCGTTCACAATACAGATGGCTAGAAAATCACTTCTACAGAGAATAGCGAACCTCAAAACGAAAATTCAGGAGAAGGAAGACGAAATTGAACATTTGATTTCCAGTAAAGGCCAAGTTGAGTATGACATTAAAGACCTGAGGAAGAAGATCAAGAGATATCAAGAATCTGAATCTGGTAATTTCTCCTCTCTCTTCTTCTTCCTCCTCTTCCTCTTCCTCTTTTCTTCCTTCTCTTCCTCATTCTCTTTTCTTCCTCCTCCTCCCCCCTGCTCTTCTTCCTCTCTTTTTTTGCAGATAATGAAGACTTGATCCAGGTGCACAAAGCTGCTCTGAAATTGGAGAGAAAAAAGCTGAGGAAGGACGAAAAATCTTTGGCAAAAGCTCAGAAAGTTTTGGCAAAACTGGACGCCAGGCGGGAGAACTACAAGATACAGCATTCTATGTAACGACCCTCATTTTTTTTATTATAATTTTTGTGGCAGTTATTTTAATTGATTTCATTATATGTTTGTGCATGAAAAGAGACTTTTAATTTAATTAAATGATTTTTTTGAGAGTTGTTAATAAAAAGAAAGGGGAGGGCGTATAGTGCCTTGGGCTAGCATCTTATATGCATAGTTATTTTCCTTTCCACCTACCTAGTGGGCCAACACCCATGGACTCTCTCCAACCCAACCCAAATAATAGAACCTAGGGCGTATGAAGGCATGTGACGCCTCAAGCCAAGCCCTAGCGCCTCCAAGCCTCTCTCTCTCAAGTTGATTCACTTGTTCCTTCTCCTTTCTAGCTCCAAACCCTAGCGCCACACAAGCTTGAAGGAGGCATTCCACGTTTTTCTTCTCTTGCATGATTCGATCACCAAGGTTAGGAGCAACTCCATCTTTGTTCTTCATCTGAAATTGGGTAAGTCATGACTCTTCTCCTTCCTATGTTGCGCCTCCTAGAAAATTGTGAGTCTTGAGGATTTCCAACGTTTCTTATAGTTTTCTTTTCTGTTCGTAGCAAACTCACCGTAGGATTGATTCGGAGTCATCATCATCCCTCTTTCTCTAAGGATTTTCGCAAGGACCAAAGGTAAGGGGGGAGATTATTGAAATTGGGGATATTCGAGGGAATAGGTGAAGGGGTTGTCCTTGAACCCCGTTGTGTGTTAATTAATTGAAAAAAATTCTATTTTTCATGTATATACACGCTGTAACTGTTGCTTGAAAAATCGATGTGACTGCCATGGTTGTTCATACATGTTATAGGTGTTAGAAGAATTTCTGTTTTGATGCCTAGGAAGTGATTGAATTATTAGAACACCAAATTGATATGTTCGTTAAATTTTAGTGATGAATTTCAATGTTAAATTGTGCCTGAGACCTTATAAATGATTAAAATGGACGCTATTTTATGGATTTTGTTAACGGAAAATTTTAGAATAATTTTAACGTGCTTCGTTCATATTTTAATTCATATTTTTCTTTGTGGAAATGTTACCGTAACTATTTTGGAATTAGAGAACCGGATTAGAACCTTAAGAACTACTCCTAATTAGAAATAAAGATTTTTCTCCAAGTGTTAGTCTTGATTGTGATGTTCCTAAATATTTAGAATCGAAGAAAAATAGGTGAAAACGTATGTGAAACAATATGTAGCGCTGCTGTTGTTGTTCTGCTGCTGTTGTTATTTTTGTTGCTGTAGCGCTGCTGTTGTTGTTTCGCTGCAGTTCTGTTTCGCTGCTGTTGCTGTTTCTGTTGCAGTTTCTGTTTTTCGCTGCAGTTCTGTTTTTGTTGCTGTTGCAGTTTTTGTTGTTGTTTTGTTGCTGTTGCTATCTAAAGTACTGCGAAAATTCTGTTTTAGGTTGCTGTTTTTGTCTCTGTTATGTGCTCTGCAGATTTTTAACTACATGATTAAGAAATAATTATGCTTAAGACAAGTCATGGATTTCCTATAATTATTCCTTGATCCGTTTATTATTTTGTGACGATGGTTGTGAAAAGTCCACACTTGTGGCAATGACCTTGAAAGGATAAATGACATTTTGTGCAAGTCACCTAGCTATTAGTAGCCATAATGGGACTTAAGTCATTCCTTGTGAGATGATCCTAGCCATATGGGCCATGATGGATTGTCGATGAAACATTGAACTATGACGTTCGGAGGAAACCCGACCTTGTGTGTTTGTTTGTCATACAACCCTTGTGACAGGATGGGGGGAAGCACCATTGAAATGAAAGGTGGAGGCCATTATGAGTGAGCCTGCGTGGCAATACCTCGGCCTAGAGGGTGAGAAGCCGAGTTTGTGATCCCTAATAGTTTGAGTGTCGCGCTTGACCGGGACCACTTATCGACTTAGCTACCCTGACCGTCACCGGACATTATCATCCCTAGTTGAGAGTATGCGGTAATAGAGTAAAACACCCGCGAGGTGATCTCTAATAAACCAAATATGTACTCCTAGGAGACTTCCCAGAGTAGTAGATGGTACCACATGCAAAAGAAGTAGTGATGTTAGCATCTGCATTATTTTCTTTTGATAATTATGTGGCTATGAGAAATGATGAAATTTGTCTGCGTGCATTTGTAGATGATATGAGATGTTGTTACTACTTTATGTGAATAATGTTGTTACTACTTTATGTGAATTGATTGTTATAGTGTGGTGTGTGTATATATATATATATATATGTAAATATATTATTTATTTATTCACCTTTTTCTCTCCAAATATCACTTTAACTCGATTTCAACGTACTCACCCCTCTATGGTTGTTTGTCTCTTGTTCTCCTATTTTCAATTGCAGACACTACTAATACCAGGACACGTAGCTAGTGGTGAAGGCCTCTTCTGCAGAATTATTTTATAGTTTTAATTCGAACATTTTCTGATTGAGACGTTGAGTCATTTATGTATACATTCTTGTAGTGTAAGTTGGGCTAAGTCAAGCTCTGAGGCTATGTGACACAGGTTTTTCTTTTATTTGGGGGTTCGTATATCGCTTGGTTTTATTTTTATTTCACAAGTTCAAATAAGATTTTGAAAGAGAAGTACTTACTATGCTTGTTGTTACTAAATATTTGCAAACTGAATGATGTCTAAAATTGAATTACTCATCGAGTTATCCGTTGATCCTTTTTATATTTTATTTAAATTATTTTTTGTATTTATCGTTACTTCTTTTATGAAAATAGATAATTTATTTTAATTCCGCAACGACTATTATATTTTTTTTTATTCAGTTTACCGAATCAAGAGCAATTTGATGTATTTATTTAATTATTTATTTTCTTATTTATTTTATTTAACGATTTTCGAAACGGGGATTAGAGTGTCACATTAAGTGGTATCAGAGCAGTTCGGCCTTACCGGACTGTGTATGTGTCTATTATGTTTCTCTGTGTGAACTCTGTGTTTTGTGCGTCAATGTTTGATTTATTTACTTATTTATTTATTGATTTAGTTATGGGTTGACGTTGCTTGTTGCATCCAATTTGGTTCTGATTGGTGCAGGGAGTAATGGCGGGTAGGAACGATAGAGCTTTAGCGGATGCACTCGTTGCCATGGCTCAGGCTGTACAAGGAATTCAGAATAGGAATGCTAATGCCGGAGCCGCTGAATTTAGAGGATTGGAGCAATTCCAAAAGAATGACCCACCTACCTTTAGGGGTGGACATGATCCCGATGGTGCCCAGAACTGGATACGAGAGATGGAGAAGATCTTCCGTGCTATGGCGTGTACGGATGCTCAAAAGGTGACTTTTGGTACCTTTAAGCTTGCTGAAGACGCAGAATACTGGTGGGAGAGTAACCGCCCACGTGTGGAAGCTGCACCCGGAGGAGTCACTTGGGAAGCCTTCAAAGAGATTTTCTTGGAGAAGTACTTTCCTGAGGATATCCGTAACCGGAAGGAAGCTGAATTTCTAGAATTGAAGCAGGGTAATATGTCAGTAGTTGAGTATATCACCAAGTTTGAAGAGCTGTCCAGGTACTATCACCCATATGTGGGAGAAGCGGGTGAACGTTCGAAGTGTGTGAAATTCATCAATGGACTGTGACCTGAAGTCAAGCTAGCCATTAACTACCAGAGAATTCGACAGTTCCCTGAATTGATCCACAGCTGTAGAATGTGGGATGAGGGCAACAAAGCTAAGGTAGCACACTACAAGTCGGTTGGCTCCCAGAAGGATAAGAAGAAAGACAAGAGAGACTTCCAGAATCGGGGAAAGCCATACCCAACTCCGAATGGACGGTTTGGACATAACCGTAATGGTAACCGCAATCAATCTTTCCACAAACCTGCGGCACAAATGTTTGGCGGAGGTGGAGGAGGCCCTTCGACCCCTCTGCGTTGCATGAAGAGTGGCAAAATGCGGACATGCCTACCGAGATTGTTACGAAAAGCAAATGATCTGTTTCAACCGTGTGGAAGGCCAGGACATATCGGAAGGAGTGCGAATCGAAGAAAGAACCAAACGGAATGGAGGCGAATTCCCAACCCAACCGACCTAAGCCAACAGACGAGTCTTTGCTCTCAACGTGGCTGAAGCCGCGGCGTCGGACAACCTTATCCAAGGTACATGCTTCATACATGGATCTCCTTTAGTGGTACTTTTCGACCTGGTGCTATGCACTCCTTTGTGTCCGATGAATGTGTGAAAAATTTGAATTTGCCTGTTCACCCCTACCCTGTGAACTTGAGGTTGAGACTCAAAGAAATGGTAAAGTCCGAACTTCTTTTGCTTGTCTAGAATGCCCTTTGTCCATAGGTGATAAGGAATTTGTGGTTGATTTGGTTTGTTTGCCTTTGAGTCAACTTGATGTAATTCTTGGCATGAATTGGTTAGCTACTAATCAAGTCATCTTAAATTGTTTTGAAAAGACTGTTTGTATTTCTGTCTGATTGAACCCAGAGATCATCGACTCTTAACGGCCAACAAATACAGGCATGTTTGAAACAAAATGCCCAAGTTTACATGATGATAGCCTCTCTAAAAGTCGAAGACCAAGTCAGGATAGATGGTATGCCTATAGTGAGTGAGTATTCCGATGTGTTTGAAGAAGTACAAGGATTGCCTCCAGAGAGAGAGACCGAATTTACCATAGACTTAGTGCCAGGTACGGGACCCATATCTATAGCTCCTTATAGGATGTCTCCCGCACAACTAGTTGAGCTTAAGAAACAGTTGGAGGAACTGCTAGAGAAACAATTCGTGAGGCCTAGTGTATCCCCTTGGGGTGCACCAGTGTTGTTAGTCAAGAAAAAGGATGGGAGTATGAGGTTGTGTGTAGATTACCGTCAACTGAATAAGGTGACTATTAAGAACAAGTATCCCTTGCCTAGGATAAATGATCTGATGGACCAGCTAATTGGAGCCTGTGTGTTTTCTAAGATAGACCTTAGGTCAGGTTATCACCAAATCCGAGTGAAGTCTGAGGACATCCCAAAGGCGCATTGAGAACCCATTATGGGCACTACGAGTACCTAGTTATGCCATTCGGTGTAACCAATGCTCCTGCCGTGTTCATGGACTACATGAACCGAGTCTTCCACCCATACCTTGATAAGTTTGTAGTGGTCTTCATAGATGATATCTTAGTGTACTCTAAGAGTAGGGAAGAACATGTGGAACACTTGAGGATAGTATTACTGGACCCTTAGGGAGAAGCGACTTTATGCCAAGCTTTCTAGGTGTGAGTTTTGGTTGGAGGAAGGGAGTTTCCTAGGACAGGTGATCTCAAAAGGGGGAATAGCGATGGGCAGTCTAAGGTAGAAAGCGGTCTTTGAAGTGGGAATCACCTAAATGCTGATGGCGAGATTAGGAGTTTCTTAGGCCTGGCAGGATACTACCGTAGATTCATAGAGGGATTCTCTAAGTTAGCCTTGCCTTTGACAATGTTGACCAGGAAAGGAAAAGCTTTTGTGTGGGATGCTCAGTGTGAAAATGGATTTCAAGAGTTAAAGAGGAGATTGACTTCTGCCCCAGTTTTAGTACTACCTAATCCAAGTGAACCTTTTGAAGTGTATTGTGATGCATCTAAGTTAGGACTCGGAGGTGTGCTTATGCAGAATAGACAGGTAGTGGCCTATGCCTCTAGGCAGTTGAAAACCCATGAAAGGAATTACCCCACTCATGATTTAGAGTTAGCCGCTGTGGTGTTTGTGTTGAAAATATGGAGACATTACTTGTATGGTTCTAGGTTTGAAGTGTTTAGTGACCATAAGAGCCTTAAGTATCTTTTTGACCAGAAAGAATTGAATATGAGACAGCGAAGGTGGATAGAGTTTCTTAAGGATTATGATTTTGGGCTTAACTATCACCCCGGCAAAGCCAATGTAGTGGCTGATGCTTTGAGTAGGAAACCCCTACATCTTTCCGCTATGATGGTTAGAGAGATGAGTTTGATCGAAGAGTTTAGGGATCTGAGCTTAGTTTGTGAGGTCACTTCTAAGAGTGTGCGACTAGGAATGTTGAAAGTCACTAGTGGATTACTGGAGCGGATTAGGGAAGGTCAGAAGACCGATCAACATCTTTCGGACCAGAAGGAGCTTATCGCTCAAGGTAGGGATATAGGTTTTAGTGAAGGGAATGATGGGATTTTGAGGTTTCGAGGTAGGGTTTGTGTACCTAATGTTCCTGAGCTTAAGAGAATGATTTTAGAGGAAGGGCACAAGAGTAGTCTAAGTGTTCACCGGAGCAACTAAGATGTACCAAGACCTTAAGAAAATTTTCTGGTGGCCTGGAATGAAAAAGGAGGTAGCAGAATTTGTCTACGCCTGCCTGACTTGTCAGAAGGCCAAGATAGAGCACCAAAAACCATCTGGATTCTTACAACCCTGGAGTATTCCTGTATGGAAATGGGACAGTATAGCAATGGACTTCGTATCAGGACTCCCTAGGACTCCCGCAGGAGTAGATGCCATCTGGGTTGTTGTGGACAGATTGACAAAGTCTGCACATTTCATCCCTGTGAATATGGAATACCCTTTAGAGAAGCTGACCAGGTTGTACATTAGGGAGATAGTGAGGTTGCATGGCGTACCTTCTAGTATTGTGTCTGACAGAGACCCCAGGTTTACCTCTAGATTTTGGGGAAGCTTACATGAGGCTTTAGGAACCAAGCTCAAGATGAGCTCTGCTTATCACCCTCAGACTGATGGTCAGTCTGAGCGAACCATCCAATCATTAGAGGACTTGTTAAGAGCTTGTGTCTTAGAACAAACCGGTAGTTGGGATACCTTCTTACCTCTTGTTGAGTTTACCTACAACAATAGCTATCATTCCAGTATTGGGATGGCACCCTATGAAGCCTTGTATGGCAGGAAGTGTAGGACTCCCTTGTGTTGGTATGAGACCGGTGAGAACCTTGTGTTGGGCCCTGAAATAGTTCAGCAAACCACTGAAAAGGTCAAAATGATTCAGGACAAGATGAGGGCCACTCAGAGTAGGCAGAAAAGCTATCATGACAAACGAAGAAAGGATTTGAGATTTGAAGAGGGCGATCATGTATTCTTAAGAGTCACTCCCAAGACTGGGGTTGGCCGGGTAATGAAGTCGAAGAAACTTACTCCTCGTTTTATTGGCCCCTACCAAATTTTGAAAAAGGTTGGAGAAGTTGCCTACCAGATTGCCTTACCACCTTTCCTTTCAAACCTTCATAATGTCTTCCATGTGTCGCAACTCCGTAAATATGTCCATGATCCTACTCATATAATTGAACTTGATGAAGTACCATTGAAAGAGAATCTTACCTATGAGGTACTACCAAGGAGGATTGAGGACCGACAGGTCAAGCAGTTGAGAGGGAAGGAGGTTCCGTCGGTCAAGGTTATTTGGGGAGGAGGCAATGAGGAGAGTGCTACTTGGGAACTCGAAAGTCTGATGCAAGCCTCTTATCCACACTTGTTTGACCACGGTAAGTTTCGGGGACGAAACTTTTTGTAAGGAGGGGAGGATGTAACGACCCTCATTTTTTTTATTATAATTTTTTGTGGCAGTTATTTTAATTGATTTCATTATATGTTTGTGCATGAAAAGAGACTTTTAATTTAATTAAATGATTTTTTTGAGAGTTGTTAATAAAAATAAAGGGGAGGGCGTATAATGCCTTGGGCTAGCATCTTATATGCATAGTTATTTTCCTTTCCACCTACCTAGTGGGCCAACACCCATGGACTCTCTCCAACCCAACCCAAATAATAGAACCTAGGGCGTATGAAGGCATGTGACGCCTCAAGCCAAGCCCTAGCGCCTCCAAGCCTCTCTCTCTCAAGTTGATTCACTTGTTCCTTCTCCTTTCTAGCTCCAAACCCTAGTGCCACACAAGCTTGAAGGAGGCATTCCACGTTTTTCTTCTCTTGCATGATTCGATCACCAAGGTTAGGAGCAACTCCATCTTTGTTCTTCATCTGAAATTGGGTAAGTCATGACTCTTCACCTTCCTATGTTGCGCCTCCTAGAAAATTGTGAGTCTTGAGGATTTCCAACGTTTCTTATAGTTTTCTTTTCTGTTCGTAGCAAACTCACCGTAGGATTGATTCGGAGTCATCATCATCCCTCTTTCTCTAAGGATTTTCGCAAGGACCAAAGGTAAGGGGGGAGATTATTGAAATTGGGGATATTCGAGGGAATAGGTGAAGGGGTTGTCCTTGAACCCCGTTGTGTGTTAATTAATTGAAAAAAATTCTATTTTTCATGTATATACACGTCAGAATCGCTTGTTTGAAAAATCGATGTGACTGCCATGGTTGTTCATACATGTTATAGGTGTTAGAAGAATTTCTGTTTTGATGCCTAGGAAGTGATTGAATTATTAGAACACCAAATTGATATGTTCGTTAAATTTTAGTGATGAATTTCAATGTTAAATTGTGCCTGAGACCTTATAAATGATTAAAATGGACGCTATTTTATGGATTTTGTTAACGGAAAATTTTAGAATAATTTTAACGTGCTTCGTTCATATTTTAATTCATATTTTTCTTTGTGGAAATGTTACCGTAACTATTTTGGAATTAGAGAACCGGATTAGAACCTTAAGAACTACTCCTAATTAGTAATAAAGATTTTTCTCCAAGTGTTAGTCTTGATTGTGATGTTCCTAAATATTTAGAATCGAAGAAAAATAGGTTAAAACGTATGTGAAACAATATGTAGCGCTGCTGTTGTTGTTCTGCTGCTGTTGTTATTTTTGTTGCTGTAGCGCTGCTGTTGTTGTTTCGCTGCAGTTCTGTTTCGCTGTTGTTGCTGTTTCTGTTGCAGTTTCTGTTTTTCGCTGCAGTTCTGTTTTTGTTGCTGTTGCAGTTTTTGTTGTTGTTTTGTTGCTGTTGCTATCTAAAATCTTTGCGAAAATTCTGTTTTAGGTTGCTGTTTTTGTCTACATTATGTGCTCTACAGATTTTTAACTACATGATTAAGAAATAATTATGCTTAAGACAAGTCATGGATTTCCTATAATTATTCCTTGATCCGTTTATTATTTTGTGACGATGGTTGTGAAAAGTCCACACTTGTGGCAATGACCTTGAAAGGATAAATGACATTTTGTGCAAGTCACCTAGCTATTAGTAGCCATAATGGGACTTGAGTCATTCCTTGTGAGATGATCCTAGCCATATGGGCCATGATGGATTGTCGATGAAACATTGAACTATGACGTTCGGAGGAAACCCGACCTTGTGTGTTTGTTTGTCATACAACCCTTGTGACAGGATGGGGGGAAGCACCATTGAAATGAAAGGTGGAGGCCATTATGAGTGAGCCTGCGTGGCAATACCTCGGCCTAGAGGGTGAGAAGCCGAGTTTGTGATCCCTAATAGTTTGAGTGTCGCGCCTTGGACTGGGGACCACTTATCAGACTTAGCTACCCTGACCGTCACCGGACATTATCATCCCTAGTTGAGAGTATGCGGTAATAGAGTAAAACACCCGTGAGGTGATCTCTAATAAACCAAATATGTACTCCTAGGAGACTTCCCAGAATAGTAGATGGTACCACATGCATAAGAAGTAGTGATGTTAGCATCTGCATTATTTTCTTTTGATAATTATGTGGCTATGAGAAATGATGAAATTTGTCTGCGTGCATTTGTAGATGATATGAGATGTTGTTACTACTTTATGTGAATAATGTTGTTACTACTTTATGTGAATTGATTGTTATAGTGTGGTGTGTGTATATATGTATATATATAAATATATTATTTATTTATTCACCTTTTTCTCTCCAAATATCACTTTAACTCGATTTCAACGTACTCACCCCTCTATGGTTGTTTGTCTCTTGTTCTCCTATTTTCAATTGCAGACACTACTAATACCAGGACACGTAGCTAGTGGTGAAGGCCTCTTCTGCAGAATTATTTTATAGTTTTAATTCAAACATTTTCTGATTGAGACGTTGAGTCATTTATGTATTCTGTTACTGTAGTGTAAGTTGGGCTAAGTCAAGCTCTGAGGCTATGTGACACAGGTTTTTCTTTTATTTGGGGGTTCGTATATCGCTTGGTTTTATTTTTATTTCACAAGTTCAAATAAGATTTTGAAAGTGAAGTACTTACTATGCTTGTTGTTACTAAATATTTGCAAACTGAATGATGTCTAAAATTGAATTATTCATCGAGTTATCCGTTGATCCTTTTTATATTTTATTTAAATTATATTTTGTATTTATCGTTACTTCTTTTACGAAAATAGATAATTTATTTTAATTCCGCAACGACTATTATATTTTTTTTTATTCAGTTTACCGAATCAAGAGCAATTTGATGTATTTATTTAATTATTTATTTTCTTATTTATTTTTATTTAACGATTTTCGAAACGGGGATTAGAGTGTCACATTCTACATGCTTGCTGTGAGGCTCTTCTCTTTTCAAGATGTTAATACCTTTGTGATTCGATTCTCTTTACAAATTGTGATGTTCCTGTGAAAATCTGTATCAATTCTTTTTAAAAAAAACTGTGATGTTCATCCTTTTATTAAGTGTTACAAATTATATTATTATTGAGGAAAATGTGTGCATGCGTATGTGTATCTGCCTAGAAAGCTATATCGGGGTTTGATTTTCTAAATGTGTGCATGTGTATGTTTTCGATTCTTTCAAATACTATACCTCACTAGATGTGGGTGAATTTAATTTTTAAAAAACCAAATATAATACGATGGCTATTAAGTGGTCCATGTTATTGTAGTTTACCTTTAAGTCTTATACTCTTTTTTTTTTGTACAAAGTCCCCAGGAATTGTCTACCATTTTTTTCTCTCATGTTTTCTCCAATTGATACATCTCCACCCTTAAATAGCCTACTTCCTTTATTATGTTATCAACACACTCTTTCTCCCGGTTTTTGATGAATGGTGGAGATGCAACTGGAGACAAAATTGACTGGAGAGAATCTGTATACTCTTTTTGCTTATCACAAATCTATAATTATAGTTACCTAAATCTAGAAAAAAAAAAAAACTGTAGTTACTTTACCGGATCAACATTTTACTTAAAATCACATTATCATATAAATTGCTAGGAAAAATAACTAATCATAATTTCAGTACCTCTTTTTTTAAAATCATTGTTAAAATAATTTTATCATAAATATATTTCTTTATCTTAATAACTGAAGTACTCCTTTCTTTAAAAATTGAGTTTCGCAATTTATTTTTTGTGTGAAATTTTGTAGGTCAGGATAATTTAATTCTATATTTGGATTGTGAGGAGTTGCTTCCCATGTTTATTTTAGCAGAGAGATAACACAATTGTAATTAGTTTAATCTTAATACATGTCATAGTACTTTTAAGTTTTCTTAGGATTTCTTCCTGTAAAAGTTGTGTATTTTTATTTACTTTGGTGTAAAATTTTGTGCAGGTCATACCAATTTGATTATACATTTGGGGGTGAAAAGTTGTTGCTTATGTTTGTTTCGACGGGGAGATAACATAGTTACAATTAGTTTAAAACAATGCATGTCAGATTTTTTTTAAAAAATTTCTGAGTACTCATTTCTTTAAAAGTTGTGTTTTGTGCATAATTGTGATCATAATAACTATGAATAGATTATATGAAAAAAATTATATTTTCAATTATATCACTTCCTTAATAATTTCTCAACAAATAGTGTAATCTTACACATTTTATTTTATAAAAATCTCTATGATTCTAAAAAATAGTAATTTATTATCCCAAAACTTTTTCCCGTGCATCGCACGGGTCATGGTTTAGTTATTGTTAATTTGTAATCACAACAGTTTGGGCCCAAAAATTGGACTAGAAGAGCCGTTTCATACTTTTTAATACCTTATGCATTCGTTATGTGTTTAATGCCTTAATATTTTTTTGAATTCTTATTGGTTAATTTTTACTGAAGATATGCCACGATTGCATTCTCATGTCATCAATTTTTAAATCGATAGACCAATGAAAAATGACAGAGTGTAAAACTCATTGTGATTATTTCATGTAAGCTTACCATTTGCGAGTTTCCTTTTTGAACTTTTTCATGGTGGTATATAGTATAGATAATTCATTAATTTTAATATATTTTATATAAATATATATTTAAATATTTTATATAATAATAATAATAATTATAATAATAATGAATTATTATATAAAAAAGTAATAATTCATTATTATTATTATTATTATTATTATTATTATTATTATTATTATATTTTATTTTATTTTTTTTAGCTTCAGAGTTATTTGGCGGTAAAGGCAGTCGTTCAACCATTTCAATTTTTTCACAATAACTAACTCTCCCTCTCCCATTCTTTCAGATGCTCTGAGACTCGAATCATTTTTCTCCCTCTCCCATTCTTTTCTTTCAGAGTTCGATCGGGGTAACCGTTTCTCTCTCTCTCTCTCTCCCTCATCCTCTCCCTCTCCCTCTCCCATTCTTGATCTTTCTATCTCACTGTTTCTTCATCGTTCACAATACAGATGGCTAGAAAATCACTTCTACAGAGAATAGCGAACCTCAAAACGAAAATTCAGGAGAAGGAAGATGAAATTGAACATTTGATTTCCAGTAATGGCCAAGCTGAGTATGACATTAAAGACTTGAGGAAGAAGATCAAGAGATATCAAGAATCTGAATCTGGTAATTTCTCCTCTCTCTCTTCTTCTTCCTCCTCTTCCTCTTCCTCTTTTCTTCCTTCTCTTCCTCATTCTCTTTTCTTCCTCCTCCTCCTCCCCCTGCTCTTCTTCCTCTCTTTTTTTGCAGATAATGAAGACTTGATCCAGGTGCACAAAGCTGCTCTGAAATTGGAGAGAAAGAAGCTGAGGAAGGACGAAAAATCTTTGGCAAAAGCTCAGAAAGTTTTGGCAAAACTGGAAGCCAGGCGGGAGAACTACAGGATGAAGCATTACGTGGACTAAGATACAGTATTCTACATGCTTGCTGTGAGGCTCTTCTCTTTTCAAGATGTTAATACCTTTGTGATTCGATTCTCTTTACAAATTGTGATGTTCTTGTGAAAATCTCTATCAATTCTCTTTAAAAAAAAACTGTGATGTTCATCCTTTTGTTAAGTGTTACAAATTATATTATTATTGAGGAAAATGTGTGCATGCGTATGTGTATTTGCCTAGAAAGCTATATCGGGGTTTGATTTTCTAAATGTGTGCATGTTTATGTTTTCGATCCTTTCAAATACTATACCTCACTAGATGTGGGTGAATTTAATTTTTAAAAAACCAAATATAATACGATGGCTATTAAGTGGTCCATGTTATTGTAGTTTACCTTTAAGTCTTATACTCTTTTTTTTTTTAACGAAGTCCCCAGGAATTGTCTACCATTTTTTTCTCTCATGTTTTCTCCAATTGATACATCTCCAATCTTAAATAGCCTACTTCCGTTATTATGTTATCAACACATTCTTTCTCCCGGTTTTTGGTGAATGGTGGAGTTGCAACTGGAGACAAAATTGACTGGAGAGAATCTGTATACTCTTTTTGCTTATCACAAATCTATAATTATAGTTACCTAAATCTAGAAAAAAAAAACTGTGGTTACTTTACCGGATCAACATTTTACTTAAAATCACATTATCATATAAATTGCTAGGAAAAATAAATAATCATAATTTTAGTACCTCTTTTTTTAAAATCATTGTTAAAATAATTTTATCATAAATATATTTCTTTATCTTAATAATTTAAGTACTCCTTTCTTTAAAAATTGAGTTTTGCAATTTATTTTTTGTGTGAAATTTTGCAGGTCAGGATAATTTAATTCTATATTTGGATTGTGAGGAGTTGCTTCCCATGTTTATTTTAGCAGAGAGATAACACAATTGTAATTAGTTTAATCTTAATACATGTCATAGTACTTTTATGTTTTCTTAGGATTTCTTCCTGTAAAAGTTGTGTATTTTAATTTACTTTGGTGTAAAATTTTGTGCAGGTGATACCAATATGATTATACATTTGGGGGTGAAAAGTTGTTGCTTATGTTTGTTTCGACCGGGAGATAACATAATTACAATTAATTTAATACAATGCATGTCAGATTTTTTAAAAAAAAATTCTGAGTACTCATTTCTTTAAAAGTTGTGTTTTGTGCATAATTGTGATCATAATAACTATGAATAGATTATATGAAAAAAATTATATTTTCAATTATATCACTTCCTTAATAATTTCTCAACAAATAGTGTAATCTTACACATTTTATTTTATAAAAATCTCTATGATTCTAAAAAATAGTAATTTATTGTTCCAAAACTTTTTCCCGTGCATCGCACGGGTCATGGTTTAGTTATAGTTAATTTGTAATCACAACAGTTTGGGCCCAAAAATTGGACTAGAAGAGTTGTTCATACTTTTTTAATACCTTATGCATTCGTTATGTGTTTAATGCCTTAATATTTTTTTGAATTCTTATTGGTTAATTTTTACTGAAGATATGCCACGATTGCATTCTAATGTCAGCAATTTTTAAATCGATAGACCAATGAAAAATGACAGAGTGTAAAACTCATTGTGATTATTTCATGTAAGCTTGCCATTTGTGAGTTTCCTTTTTTAACTTTTTCATGGTGGTATATAGTATAGATAATTCATTAATTTTTATATACTTTAAATAAATATATATTTACATATTTTATATAATAATAATAATAATAATTATAATAATAATGAATTATTATATAAAAAAGTAATAATTCATTATTATTATTATTATTATTATTATATTATATTTTATTTTTTTTAGCTTCAGAGTTATTTGGCGGTAAAGGCAGTCGTTCAACCATTTCAATTTTTTCACAATAACTAACTCTCCCTCTCCCATTCTTTCAGAGGCTCTGAGACTCGAATCATTTTTCTCCCTCTCCCATTCTTTTCTTTCAGAGTTCGATCGGGGTAACCGTTTTTCTCTCTCTCTCTCTCTCCCTCAGCCTCTCCCTCTCCCTCTCCCATTCTTGATCTTTCTATCTCACTGTTTCTTCATCATTCACAATACAGATGGCTAGAAAATCACTTCTACAAAGAATAGCGAACCTCAAAACGAAAATTCAGGAGAAGGAAGACGAAATTGAACATTTGATTTCCAGTAAAGGCCAAGTTGAGTATGACATTAAAGACCTGAGGAAGAAGATCAAGAGATATCAAGAATATGAATCTGGTAATTTCTCATCTCTCTTCTTCTTCCTCCTCTTCCTCTTCCTCTTTTCTTCCTTCTCTTCCTCATTCTCTTTTCTTCCTCCTCCTCCTCCCCCTGCTCTTCTTCCTCTCTTTTTTTTGCAGATAATGAAGCTTGATCCAGGTGCACAAAGCTACTCTGAAATTGGAGAGAAAGAAGCTGAGGAAGGATGAAAAATCTTTGGCAAAAACTCAGAAAGTTTTGGCAAAACTGGAAGACAGGCGGGAGAACTACAGGACGAAGCATTACGTGGACTAAGATACAATATTCTAAATGCTTGCTGTGAGGCTCTTCTCTTTTCAAGATGTTAATACCTTTGTGATTCGATTCTCTTTACAAATTGTGATGTTCCTGTGAAAATCTCTATCAATTCTCTTTAAAAAAACTGTGATGTTCATCCTTTTGTTAAGTGTTACAAATTATATTGTTATTGAGGAAAATGTGTGCATGCGTATGTGTATCTGCCTAGAAAGCTATATCGGGGTTTGATTTTATAAATGTGTGCATGTGTATGTTTTCGATTCTTTCAAATACTATACCTCACTAGATGTGGGTGAATTTAATTTTTAAAAAACCAAATATAATACGATGGCTATTAAGTGGTCCATGTTATTGTAGTTTACCATTAAGTCTTATACTCTTTTTTTTTTTGTTGTACAAAGTCCCCAGGAATTGTCTACCATTTTTTTCTCTCATGTTTGCTCCAATTGATACATCTCCACCCTTAAATAGCCTACTTCCTTTATTATGTTATCAACACACTCTTTCTCCCGGTTTTTGATGAATGGAGGAGATGCAACTGGAGACAAAATTGGCTGGAGAGAATCTGTATACTCTTTTTGCTTATCACAAATCTATAATTATAGTTACCTAAATCTGGAAAAAAAAAACTGTAGTTCCTTTACCGGATCAACATTTTACTTAAAATCACATTATCATATAAATTGCTAGGAAAAATAACTAATCATAATTTTAGTACCTCTTTTTTTTAAAATCATTATTAAAATAATTTTATCATAAATATATTTCTTTATCTTAATAATTTAAGTACTCCTTTCTTTAAAAATTGAGTTTTGCTATTTATTTTTTGTGTGAAATTTTGCAGGCCAAGCTAATTTAATTCTACATTTGGATTGTGAGGAGTTGCTTCCCATGTTTATTTTAGCAGAGAGATAACACAATTGTAATTAGTTTAATCTTAATACATGTCATAGTACTTTTAAGTTTTCTTAGGATTTCTTACTGTAAAAGTTGTGTATTTTAATTTACTTTGGTGTAAAATTTTGTGCAGGTGATGCCAATTTGATTATACATTTGGGTGTGAAAAGTTGTTGCTTATGTTTGTTTCGACGGGGAGATAACATAGTTACAATTAGTTTAATACATTGCATGTCAGATTTTTTAAAAAAAATTTCTGAGTACTCATTTCTTTAAAAGTTGTGTTTTGTTCATAATTGTGATCATACTAACTATGAATAGATTATATGAAAAAAATTATATTTTCAGTTATATCACTTCCTTAATAATTTCTCAACAAATAGTGTAATCTTACACATTTTATTTTATAAAAATCTCTATGATTCTAAAAAATGGTAATTTATTGTCGCAAAACTTTTTCACGTGTATCGCGCGGGTCATGGTTTAGTTATTGTTAATTTGTAATCACAACAGTTTGGGCCCAAAAATAGGACTAGAAGAGCTGTTCATACTTTTTAATACCTTATGCATTCGTTATGTGTTTAATGCCTTAATATATTTTGACTTCTTATTGGTTAATTTTTACTGAAGATATGCCACGATTGCATTCTCATGTCAGCAATTTTTAAATCGATAGACCAATGAAAAATGACAGAGTGTAAAACTCATTGTGATTATTTCATGTAAGCTTGCCATTTGCGAGTTTCCTTTTTTTAACTTTTTCATGGTGGTATATAGTGTAGATAATTCATTAATTTTTATATATTTTATATAAATATATATTTACATATTTTATATAATAATAATAATAATAATAATAATAATAATAATAATAATAATAATGAATTATTATATAAAAATGTAATAATTCATTATTATTATTATTATTATTATTATTATTATATTTTTTTTTTAGCTTCAGAGTTATTTGGCGGTAAAGGCAGTCGTTCAACCATTTCAATTTTTTCACAATAACTAACTCTCCCTCTCCCATTCTTTCAGAGGCTCTGAGACTCGAATCATTTTTCTCCCTCTCCCATTCTTTTCTTTCAGAGTTCGATTGGGGTAACCGTTTTTTTTCTCTCTCTCTCTCTCCCCCCCTCATCCTCTCCCTCTCCCTCTCCCATTCTTGATCTTTCTATCTCACTGTTTCTTCATCGTTCACAATACAGATGGCTAGAAAATCACTTCTACAGAGAATAGCGAACCTCAAAACGAAAATTCAGGAGAAGGAAGAAAAAATTGAACATTTGATTTCCAGTAATGGCCAAGCTGAGTATGGCATTAAAGACTTGAGGAAGAAGATCAAGAGATATCAAGAATCTGAATCTGGTAATTTCTCCTCTCTCTTCTTCTTCCTCCTCTTCCTCTTCCTCTTTTCTTCGTTCTCTTCCTCATTCTCTTTTCTTCCTCCTCCTCCTCCCCCTACTCTTCTTCCTCTTTTTTTTTGCAGATAACGAAGACTTGATCCAGGTGCACAAAGCTACTCTGAAATTGGAGAGAAAGAAGCTGAGGAAGGACGAAAAATCTTTGGCAAAAGCTCAGAAAGATTTGGCAAAACTGGAAGCCAGGCGGGAAAACTACAGGATGAAGCATTACGTGGACTAAGATACATCATTCTACATGCTTGCTGTGAGGCTCTTCTCTTTTCAAGATGTTAATACCTTTGTGATTCGATTCTCTTTACAAATTGTGATGTTCCTGTGAAAATCTCTATCAATTCTCTTTAAAAAAAAACTGTGATGTTCATCCTTTTGTTAACTGTTACAAATTATATTATTATTGAGGGAAATGTGCGCATGCGTATGTGTATCTGCCTAGAAAGCTATATTGGAGTTTGATTTTCTAAATGTGTGCATGTGTATGTTTTCGATTCTTTCAAATACTATACCTCACTAGATGTGGGTGAATTTAATTTTTAAAAAACCAAATATAATACGATGGCTATTAAGTGGTCCATGTTATTGTAGTTTACCTTTAAGTCTTATACACTTTTTTTTTTGTTGTACAAAGTCCCCAGGAATTGTCTACCATTTTTTTCTCTCATGTTTTCTCCAATTGATACATCTCCACCCTTAAATAGCCTACTTCCTTTATTATGTTATCAACACACTCTTTCTCCCTGTTTTTGATGAATGGTGGAGATGCAACTGGAGACAAAATTGACTGGAGAGAATCTGTATACTCTTTTTGGTTATCACAAATCTATAATTATAGTTACCTAAATCTAGAAGAAAAAAAACTGTAGTTACTTTACCGGATCAACATTTTACTTAAAATCACATTATCATATAAATTGCTAGGAAAAATAACTAATCATAATTTTAGTACCTCTTTTTTTAAAATCATTGTTAAAATAATTTTATCATAAATATATTTCTTTATCTTAATAATTTAAGTACTCCTTTCTTTAAAAATTGAGTTTTGCAATTTATTTTTTGTGTGAAATTTTGCAGGTCGGGCTAATTTAATTCTACATTTGGATTGTGAGGAGTTGCTTCCCATGTTTATTTTAGCAGAGAGATAACACAATTGTAATTAGTTTAATCTTAATACATGTCATAGTACTTTTAAGTTTTCTTAGGATTTCTTCCTGTAAAAGTTGTGTATTTAAATTTACTTTGGTGTAAAATTTTGTGCAGGTGATGCCAATTTGATTATACATTTGGGTGTGAAAAGTTGTTGCTTATATTTGTTTTGACGGGGAGATAACATAGTTACAATTAGTTTAATACAATGCATGTCAGATTTTTTTAAAAAAATTTCTGAGTACTCATTTCTTTAAAAGTTGTGTTTTGTGCATAATTGTGATCATAATAACTATGAATAGATTATATGAAAAAATTATATTTTCAATTATATCACTTCCTTAATAATTTCTCAACAAATAGTGTAATCTTACACATTTTATTTTATAAAAATCTCTATGATTCTAAAAAATAGTAATTTATTGTCCCGAAACTTTTTCCCGTGCATCGCGCGGGTCATGGTTTAGTTATTGTTAATTTGTAATCACAACAGTTTGGGCCCAAAAATTGGACTAGAAGAGCCGTTCATACTTTTTAATACCTTATGCATTCGTTATGTGTTTAATGCCTTAATATTTTTTTGACTTCTTATTGGTTAATTTTTACTGAAGATATGCCACGATTGCATTCTCATGTCAGCAATTTTTAAATCGATAGACCAATGAAAAATGACAGAGTGTAAAACTCATTGTCATTATTTCATGTAAGCTTGCCATTTGTGAGTTTCCTTTTTTAACTTTTTCATGGTGGTATATAGTATAGATAATTCATTAATTTTTATATATTTTATATAAATATATATTTACATATTTTATATAGTAATAATAATAAATATAATAATAATGAATTATTATATAAAAAAGTAATAATTCATTATTATTATTATTATTATTATTATTATTATTATTATTATATATATTTTTTTTTAGCTTCAGAGTTATTTGGCGGTAAAGGAAGTCGTTCAACCATTTCAATTTTTTCACAATAACTAACTCTCCCTCTCCCATTCTTTGAGAGGCTCTGAGACTCGAATCATTTTTCTCCCTCTCCCATTCTTTTCTTTCAGAGTTCGATTGGGGTAACCGTTTTCTCTCTCTCTCTCTCTCCCCCTCATACTCTCCCTCTCCCTCTCCCATTCTTGATCTTTCTATCTCACTGTTTCTTCATCGTTCACAATACAGATGGCTAGAAAATCACTTCTACAGAGAATAGCGAACCTCAAAACGAAAATTCAGGAGAAGGAAGACGAAATTGAACATTTGATTTCCAGTAATGGCCAAGCTGAGTATGACATTAAAGACTTGAGGAAGAAGATCAAGAGATATCAAGAATCTGAATCTGGTAATTTCTCCTCTCTCTTCTTCTTCCTCCTCCTCCTCCTCCCCCTGCTCTTCTTCCTCTCTTTTTTTGCAGATAACGAAGACTTGATCCAGGTGCACAAAGCTACTCTGAAATTGGAGAGAAAGAAGCTGAGGAAGGACGAAAAATCTTTGGCAAAAGCTCAGAAAGTTTTGGCAAAACTGGAAGCCAGGCGGGAAAACTACAGGATGAAGCATTACGTGGACTAAGATACATCATTCTACATGCTTGCTGTGAGGCTCTTCTCTTTTCAAGATGTTAATACCTTTGTGATTCGATTCTCTTTACAAATTGTGATGTTCCTGTGAAAATCTCTATCAATTCTCTTTAAAAAAAAACTGTGATGTTCATCCTTTTGTTAACTGTTACAAATTATATTATTATTGAGGGAAATGTGCGCATGCGTATGTGTATCTGCCTAGAAAGCTATATTGGAGTTTGATTTTCTAAATGTGTGCATGTGTATGTTTTCGATTCTTTCAAATACTATACCTCACTAGATGTGGGTGAATTTAATTTTTAAAAAACCAAATATAATACGATGGCTATTAAGTGGTCCATGTTATTGTAGTTTACCTTTAAGTCTTATACACTTTTTTTTTGTTGTACAAAGTCCCCAGGAATTGTCTACCATTTTTTTCTCTCATGTTTTCTCCAATTGATACATCTCCACCCTTAAATAGCCTACTTCCTTTATTATGTTATCAACACACTCTTTCTCCCTGTTTTTGATGAATGGTGGAGATGCAACTGGAGACAAAATTGACTGGAGAGAATCTGTATACTCTTTTTGGTTATCACAAATCTATAATTATAGTTACCTAAATCTAGAAGAAAAAAAACTGTAGTTACTTTACCGGATCAACATTTTACTTAAAATCACATTATCATATAAATTGCTAGGAAAAATAACTAATCATAATTTTAGTACCTCTTTTTTTAAAATCATTGTTAAAATAATTTTATCATAAATATATTTCTTTATCTTAATAATTTAAGTACTCCTTTCTTTAAAAATTGAGTTTTGCAATTTATTTTTTGTGTGAAATTTTGCAGGTCGGGCTAATTTAATTCTACATTTGGATTGTGAGGAGTTGCTTCCCATGTTTATTTTAGCAGAGAGATAACACAATTGTAATTAGTTTAATCTTAATACATGTCATAGTACTTTTAAGTTTTCTTAGGATTTCTTCCTGTAAAAGTTGTGTATTTTAATTTACTTTGGTGTAAAATTTTGTGCAGGTGATGCCAATTTGATTATACATTTGGGTGTGAAAAGTTGTTGCTTATGTTTGTTTCGACGGGGAGATAACATAGTTACAATTAGTTTAATACAATGCATGTCAGATTTTTTTAAAAAAATTTCTGAGTACTCATTTCTTTAAAAGTTGTGTTTTGTGCATAATTGTGATCATAATAACTATGAATAGATTATATGAAAAAATTATATTTTCAATTATATCACTTCCTTAATAATTTCTCAACAAATAGTGTAATCTTACACATTTTATTTTATAAAAATCTCTATGATTCTAAAAAATAGTAATTTATTGTCCCGAAACTTTTTCCCGTGCATCGTGGTCATGGTTTAGTTATTGTTAATTTGTAATCACAACAGTTTGGGTCGAAAACTTGGACTAGAAGAGCCGTTCATACTTTTTAATTCCTTATGCATTCGTTATGTGTTTAATGCCTTAATATTTTTTGACTTCTTATTGGTTAATTTTCTTGAAGATATGCCACGATTGCATTCTCATGTCACAATTTTTAAATCGATAGACCAATGAAAAATGACAGAGTGTAAAACTCATTGTCATTATTTCATGTAAGCTTGCCATTTGTGAGTTTCCTTTTTTAACTTTTTCATGGTGGTATATAGTATAGATAATTCATTAATTTTTATATATTTTATATAAATATATATTAACATATTTTATATAATAATAATAAAAATTATAATAATAATGAATTATTATATAAAAAAGTAATAATTCATTATTATGATTATTATTATTATTATTATTATTAAATTTTATTTTTATTTTTTTTGCTTCAGAGTTATTTGCCAGTAAAGGCAGTCGTTCAACCATTTCAATTTTTTCACAATAACTAACTCTCCCTCTCCCATTCTTTCAAAGGCTCTGAGACTCGAATCATTTTTCTCCCTCTCCCATTCTTTTCTTTCATAGTTCGATTGAGGTAACCGTTTCTCTCTCTCTCTCTCTCCCCCTCATCCTCTCCCTCTCCCTCTCCCGTTCTTGATCTTTCTATCTCACTGTTTCTTCATCGTTTGTACCACCCCAAATTCCTCAAGCTTGGTTTGATGTGTGTGCATAAGCTTAGTATGGCTTAATGATGAACTTTAAGTGATTTTATCATTGATTGTTATAATTGAATATTTGAATATTGTGTTTGGTGATTTTTGCCCAGTGTGAATCGATTCCCAGGCCCTGTGAATCGATTCAGGGCTGTTGGGCTTGCTGGGACTCGATTAGATTTGTTGTGAATCGAAGTGTGAATCGATTCACATAAATTGGCTCTCTGTGAATCGAAGCGTGAATCGATTCACAGAAAGTCAGTTCCCTGTGAATCGAATCTGGGAGCTGCAGGAATCGATTCATTCACTTAAAACTGCGATTCCTGTCATTTTTACACTGAGTGAATCGATTCACCTAGGCTGTGAATCGATTCTATTTGCATTAAAACAGAATAACTTCGTGAGAAAAAGGACGAACACGTTTTTGAGAGAGGGTTAGAGAGAGAATGGGATAGAGAGAAGGAGGAGAGGGGATCAAACACCTAGGGTTCACATTTTAAGGGGAAAGCATGGATTCATGCTAGATTTTTCATCAATCTTAGCTTGAATCCAAGTTGGGGAGTATTCACTCTTGGTTTGGAAAGTTGGAAGGAATCCCTAGAAGGAAAGCTTGAAGGAGAAGAAGAGGAAGGAGCTGAACTCTAACTTTGGGAGCTCGAAATCTTACATTGATGGTGAGTTCTTCCTTCTCTTAGGTGATGGGCACCCATAAGTCCCACATTAGGGTTCTCTTGAAGAAAACCCTTGAAGGTTAGAATTTCCCAAATCCCTCTTATTTTTACAGTTTTAGTGTTAAATAGCTATGCATGTGTTATTGGGACTGATTAAGGGGGTTAATGTTGTACCCAAAACCCCCATAAACTGTGAGATTGATGTTTAACCATTGGGAACTCCATGGAGCTCTAATGGAAGTGTGTCTTGTCTTGATATATTTTCCTTGACTGAGCATGATATATGTTTCCATTTGAATATGAAATGTATCTTTTTACATGAATATGTTCAGTTGCATGTGAAATTAGAGGAGCACCTAATTGTATTCCTATTTTTGAATAAGGCATGCATTTAAGGATATAGTTATGAATTAAATTCCCTAAAAGACACTAAGATGCCTTAAAAAGGGGGTGATCGATATGGTTAGCCGTGTGGGACGCCCTCGAACGGTTAAGACGTCTAACCACCATATCGAAAGCGTATTTATGGGGTTGTATGGACGTAACCATACAACGCTACCCATGAATACGAGCTAAAGATGAATTAGAAATTCATAGTAAGAATATGCATTGCATAAATGTGTGATATTAAGCCTTGCCTGATAGTTCATTATTTGAGTTGATGGTGAGGAGTCGAAGGGAGGATTCACTGAGATTATTATCTCACCCCGCTCCTTTATTTAATTATTTTTACAGATGCATAGGTTTCAAAGGAAGACTGACAGCTGCTAGCTCTTGGAATCTTGTTATTTTGTAGTAGTCTTAAGTAACACCTTGAAGATGTAATTTCTAGAGTTATGTATTGGTGTTGTACCGTTATGAAACTTATGTATTTGAGTTTTAGTCTTTTGTGGTATTTGGACTTAATGTTGGACCTTAAGTTTGAATTGTTATTGGGAGGACTGTACCTAATGATAATTATCCTATTTTCAAGTTATTGAAAGTAAGGTGTTACATTATGGTATCAGAGCAGTTCGATTCTAATCGTACTGTAGGGATTACTAGGAATAGTTTCGTGAATTTCTTGAGTCTGCTGTTGTTTTCTACTTATTATGCTAAGAGATATTGAGCTTGATCAACTCAATGCTTGGTGCATTCTATGCAGAATTATGGAGTCAGGTTCTGGAAGGCGCGGGAGACCCAGGAGGAATGCTACGATGCCTCAGAATCCACCAGGATCAGAGCATACTGCGATACCTCTGAATCCGCCAGGACAAGAGAATGCTTGGCTACAAGGGATATTGCAGGCTATTCAGAATCAGAGTATTGCAACTAACAATCTTGCGGCTCAGTTAGCCCAACAACAGCAGCACCAAGCCCAACCTCCCCCGCAAGAGGAGGATGTAGACCGAAAATTCCTTAAGTTCCTCAAGACGAAGCCACCAACTTTCAATGGAAAAACAGAAGCCATGGCATCCCAACACTGGCTGGAAGCCGTGGAGAAGAGTTTTAAGGTTGTCCATTGTACCGAGGAGCAAAAGGCCGAGCTAGCTACTCCTGTGCTCATAGAGGATCTTTGAAAATCGGTGGAAGGGGCCCGAGCTTATATGGTGGCTCAAGGGACACCAGAACTTGGGCGAACTTTGGAGGGTCTTCTTGGAGAAGTACTTTCCTGGCTGTGAAAGATATGATGGATAGAGAGTTAGTCCAACTTCGCAAGGAAAGTCTCTTGTTTCAGAGTATGTGAACAAGTTTGAGGAGTTGGTAAGGTACTCATCTGTTGCTCAATTTGCTCCGAATGATAATTGGAAAATCAAGCAGTTCAAGTGGGGACTGAGGCCAGACATCCAGAACAGCATTTCACAAACTGAATACCTCGAGTTCGCCAAGGTAGTCCATCAGAGCTACGTGGCTGAAGCAAGCTTGAAGAGGATGTATGAGGATAGGCAAGCGAGGTGGTAAGATAAGAACAAAAAGAAGGATGAGGATAAGAGCGCTCAACGCATGAGACCAAAAGGAAATCTTTTCAAGGGAAAGCAGGCTCAAACCTCCGAGTCTGCTTATCATGCATGCTCGAACTGTGGGAAGGTGCATCAGGGAGAGTGTATGAAGGGCAAGAATGTTTGCTTTGTTTGTCACCAACCAGGGCACATGGCTAAGGAGTGCCCCCAATACATTAAGGGAAAAGGAGCCAAGTCTGGTGATCCTAACCAAGGGAGAGTCTTTACTCTTGACGCCAAGAAAGTAAAGGGAGCGGAAAATCTGATGAAAGGTACTTGTTTCTTTCAGGATGAACCTCTAGTTGTTTTGTTTGATTCGGGAGCAACACATTCCTTTATCTCTTGTAAATGTGTTCAAAGGCTAGGGTTGTATCTTACTTCTTTACAATTTCCGTTGCATGTGTATACACCCACCGAAGGTAGCATTTCTACTTCCTTGATATGTGAGAATTGCCCTCTCATAATTCAAGGGAGGATGTTTTTAGTAAGCCTTGTGTGTCTACCTCTTGAGGGAATGGACATTATCCTGGGTATGGATTGGCTTTCCGCCAATCAAGTTGTTTTGAACTGTTTCTGTAAAACGATTGAGTTTCCAAACGTGCATTCTATTATTGAAGAGTCAAGTTATGTTACACAGAGTAATGATCTTCTATTGAGTCGCTGTCTAGTGGAAGGTCTTGCAGGATATATGATCTTACTTTCTTCAACTGTAGAGGTCAGCCTAGATCTGGACACTATCCCTATAGTGAACGAATTTTTAGATGTGTTTGCTAACGAGGTAGCGACCTTACCCCCTGAGAGAGAAGTGGAGTTCTCAATAGAACTGGTTCCCGGAACGGGACCAATCTCCATGGCACCTTATAGGATGTCACCCCTGGAGTTGAGGGAACTAAAAACACAGTTGGAAGATTTGATTGCTAAGCAGTTTATTAGACCTAGTGTGTCACCTTGGGGCACACCTGTCCTTTTGGTAAAGAAGAAAGATGGGAGTATGAGGTTATGTATTGATTACCGAAAAATCAATAAGATCACAGTGAAGAATAGGTACCCCTTGCCCAGGATAGATGACTTGTTAGATCAACTTAGGGGAGCTTCGGTTTTCTCTAAGATTGATCTAAGATCTGGTTATCACCAGATTAGAGTTAAGGTAGAGGATGTTCCAAAGACGGCATTTAGGACTAGATACGGGCACTATGAATATTTGGTTATGCCTTTTGGTCTGACCAATGCTCCAGCCGTATTTATGGACTATATGAACCGAATTTTTAGGCCTTTCCTTGACAAGTTTGTAGTGGTCTTCATAGACGATATCCTAGTTTATTCTAAGGATTCTCGAGAGCATGAGGAACACCTTAGGATTGTTCTAAGTACCCTTAGAGAAAAGAGCCTCTTCGCAAAACCTGAGAAATGTGAGTTCTGGCTCAGTGAAGTTAAGTTTCTTGGTCATGTGATTTCTAAAGCGGGAGTGTTGGTTGATCCTAGTAAAGTAGAAGCAGTCCTTAGTTGGGAACGACTAACCACAGTCACAGAAGTTAAGAGCTTTCTAGGATTAGCTGGTTACTACCGAAGGTTCATTAAGGGATTTTTGCAGATGGTACTTCCCCTAACAAGGTTAACCCGAAAGGGGGAGCCTTTTGTGTGGACTAAGAGCTGTGAGAGTAGTTTCCTAGAGCTTAAGATCAGGTTGACTTCCACCCCGGTCTTGATTATCCCTGACCCAGCATTGGGATTTGAAGTTTATAGTGATGCCTCTAAGAAAGGGTTAGGATGTGTTCTCATGCAAAATCGACAAGTTGTAGCCTATGCATCTAGGCAGTTAAGGCCCCATGAGGAGAACTACCCTACTCATGACTTAGAGCTCGCAGCCATTGTCTTTGCTCTAAAGATTTGGCGACACTATCTGTATGGTGCTCATTTTGAAGTGTTTAGTGATCATAAGAGCTTGAAATACCTTTTTGATCAGAAGGACCTTAACATGAGACAGAGAAGATGGGTTGAGTTCCTAAAAGATTATGACTTTCAGTTGAAGTACCATCCGGGCCAAGAGAATGTGGTCACTGATGCCTTGAGTAGGAAATCCTTGCATGTGTCTTCACTGATGATAAAAGAAATGGAGTTGTTGGAGTCTTTTAGGGACCTTAATCTTGGAATTTTCCCATCAGTGAACAGTCTCATGCTTTACCATCTAGAAATTTTCTGCAATTTTAGGGAACAAATTAGACTTTCCCAGAGCTTAGATGTAGAGTTGCAGTCTAGCAAACACCGCCCCAGTTTTTCTGAAGCTGAGGATGGCACTTTATTGTTCCATCAGAGAATCTGCATACCAAAGGATAATTCCATTAAGCAGCAAGTTCTAGGAGAAGCCCACAAGAGTGGATTCTCGGTACACCCTGGCTCCACCAAGATGTATCAGGACCTTAGACAGAGGTATTGGTGGCCAGGCATGAGGAATGATGTGGCAGAATTTGTAGCTCAATGCTTGATTTGTCAGAAAACCAAGATAAAACACCAAAAGCCTTCAGGTTTTCTCCAGCCCTTAGAAATTCCCGAGTGGAAGTGGGATAGTATAGCAATGGACTTCGTGGGAGGGTTACCCTACACTCAGTTAGGATATGACTCTATGTGGGTTATAGTGGATAGATTAACCAAATCTGCTCATTTTCTCCCCATAAAGTCCATTTACAAAACTGCCCGGTTAGCTGAGATCTACATCAGAGAGATTGTTAGACTCCATGGAGTTCCAACTAACATTGTCTCTGACAGGGATCCAAAGTTTACCTCTCGGTTTTGGAAGGCACTTCATCAAGCCTTAGGGACGAGGTTGAGTCTTAGCACAGCCTACCATCCCCAGACAGATGGCCAGTCGGAGAGAACCATTCAAACTTTAGAGGATATGCTCAGAGCCTGTGTTTTAGAGGATAGCGGTAGTTGGAGCAAGTATTTGTCATTAATTAAATTTTCATACAACAACAGCTATCACTCTAGCATAGGAATGGCACCGTACGAGGCTCTCTACGGTCGCAAATGTAGGACTCCTCTATGTTGGTTTGAAGTGGGGGAGAAACAATTGTTAGGTCCCGACCTTGTTCAAGAAACCACTGATAAGATTCGTATGATTAGGGAGAAGATAAAGACTGCTCAGAATAGGCAGAAAAGTTATGCAGATCGTAGGCTCAAACCCCTTGAATTTGATGAAGGAGAACATGTATTCCTGAAAGTCACTCCCACTGTAGGTGTTGGTAGAGCCCTTAGGGCCAAAAAGTTGACCCCTCGGTATGTGGGTCCTTTCCAAATCCTCAGTCGAATTGGTCCTGTCGCTTACCAAATTGTCTTACCTTCTTCTTTGTCAAATCTCCACAATGTTTTTCATGTGTCTCAGCTTAAGAAATACATTCCGGATCCATTCCACTCTATAGACCATGAGTCTATACAACTTAGGTCAGATTGCACGTAAAAGCCCGAACCGGCCCAAATAGTGGACCGAGCTTCCAAGGCACTCAGGAATAAGACTATCCCTTTGGTCAAGGTGATCTGGAAAGGATCCACTCCCGAAGAAGCCACTTGGGAACTCGAAGATGAGATGCGAAGCCAATATCCGCAACTTTTCCAATAGGTATGTAAGTTTATCAAATTTTGAGGACAAAATTTTTTAAAAGGTGGGTAGTAGTGTAACACCCCAAATTCCTCAAGCTTGGTTTGATGTGTGTGCATAAGCTTAGTATGGCTTAATGATGAACTTTAAGTGATTTTTTCATTGATTGTTATAATTGAATATGTGAATATTGTGTTTGGTGATTTTTGCCCAGTGTGAATCGATTCCCAGGCCCTGTGAATCGATTCAGGGCTGTTGGGCTTGCTGGGACTCGATTAGGCTTGTTGTGAATCGAAGTGTGAATCGATTCACAGAAGTTGGCTCTCTGTGAATCAAAGTGTGAATCGATTCACAGAAAGTCAGTTCCCTGTGAATCGAATCTGGGAGCTGCAGGAATCGATTCATTCACTTAAAACTGCGATTCCTGTCATTTTTACACTGAGTGAATCGATTCACCTAGGCTGTGAATCGATTCACAGCTGCATTAAAACAGAAAAACTCAGCAGAAAAAGGACAGAACACGATTTTGAGAGAGGGTTAGAGAGAGAATGCGATAGAGAGAAGGAGGAGAGGGGATCAAACACCTAGGGATCACATTTTAAGGGGAAAGCATGGATTCATGCTAGATTTTTCATCAATCTTAGCTTGAATCCAAGTTGGGGAGTATTCACTCTTGGTTTGGAAAGTTGGAAGGAATCCCTAGAAGGAAAGCTTGAAGGAGAAGAAGAGGAAGGAGCTGAACTCTAACTTTGGGAGCTCGAAATCTTACATTGATGGTGAGTTCTTCCTTCTCTTAGGTGATGGGCACCCATAAGTCCCACATTAGGGTTCTCTTGAAGAAAACCCTTGAAGGTTAGAATTTCCCAAATCCCTCTTAGTTTTACAGTTTTAGTGTTAAATAGCTATGCATGTGTTATTGGGACTGATTAAGGGGGTTAATGTTGTACCCAAAACCCCCATAAACTGTGAGATTGATGTTTGACCATTGGGAACTCCATGGAGCTCTAATGGAAGTGTGTCTTGTCTTGATATATTTTCCTTGACTGAGCATGATATATGTTTCCATTTGAATATGAAATGTATCTTTTTACATGAATATGTTCAGTTGCATGTGAAATTAGAGGATCACCTAATTGTATTCCAATTTTTGAATAAGGCATGCATTTAAGGATATAGTTGTGAATTAAATTCCCTAAAAGACACTAAGATGCCTCAAAAAGGGGGTGATCGATATGGTTAGCCGTGTGGGACGCCCTCGGACGGTTAAGACGTCTAACCACCATATCGAAAGCGTTTTAATGGGTTGTATGGACGTAACCATACAACGCTACCCATGAATACGAGCTAAAGATGAATTAGAAATTCATAGTAAGAATATGCATTGCATAAATGTGTGATATTAAGCCTTGCCTGATAGTTCATTATATGAGTTGATGGTGAGGAGTCGAAGGGAGGATTCACTGAGATTATTATCTCACCCCGCTCCTTTATTTAATTATTTTTACAGATGCACAGGTTTCAAAGGAAGACTGACAGCTGCTAGCTCTTGGAATCTTGTTATTTTGTAGTAGTCTTAAGTAACACCTTGAAGATGTAATTTCTAGAGTTATGTATTGGTGTTGTACCGTTATGAAACTTATGTATTTGAGTTTTAGTCTTTTGTGGTATTTGGACTTAATGTTGGACCTTAAGTTTGAATTGTTATTGGGAGGACTGTACCAAATGATAATTATCCTATTTTCAAGTTATTGAAAGTAAGGTGTTACATCGTTCACAATACAGATGGCTAGAAAATCACTTCTACAGAGAATAGCGAACCTCAAAACGAAAATTCAGGAGAAGGAAGACGAAATTGAACATTTGATTTCCCGTAATGGCCAAGCTGAGTATGACATTAAAGACCTGAGGAAGAAGATCAAGATATATCAAGAATCTGAATCTGGTAATTTCTCCTCTCTCTTCTTCTTCCTCCTCTTCCTCTTCCTCTTTTCTTCTTTCTCTTCCTCATTCTCTTTTCTTCCTCCTCCTCCTCCCCCTGCCCTTCTTCCTCTCTTTTTTTGTAGATAATGAACACTTGATCAAGGTGCACAAAGCTACTCTGAAATTGGAGAGAAAGAAGCTGAGGAAGGACGAAAAATCTTTGGCAAAAGCTCAGAAAGATTTGGCGAAACTGGAAGCCAGGCGGGAGAACTACAGGATGAAGCATTACGTGGACTAAGATACAACATTCTAGATGCTTGCTGTGAGGCTTTTCTCTTTTCAAGATGTTAATACCTTTGTGATTTGATTCTCTTTACAAATTATGATGTTCCTGTGAAAATCTCTATCAATTCTCTTTAAAAAAAACTGTGATGTTCATCCTTTTGTTAAGTGTTACAAATTATATTATTATTGAGGGAAATGTGGGCATGTGTATGTGTATCTGCCTAGAAAGCTATATCGGGTTTGATTTTCTAAATGTGTGCATGTGTATGTTTTCGATTCTTTCAAATACTATACCTCACTATATGTGGGTGAATTTAATTTTTAAAAAACCAAATATAATACGATGGCTATTAAGTGGTCCATGTTATTGTAGTTTACCTTTAAGTCTTATACTCTTTTTTTTTGTACAAAGTCCCCAGGAATTGTCTACCATTTTTTTCTCTCATGTTTTCTCCAATTGATACATCTCCACCCTTAAATAGCCTACTTCCTTTATTATGTTATCAACACACTCTTTCTCCCGGTTTTTGATGAATGGTGGAGATGCAACTGGAGACAAAATTGACTGGAGAGAATCTGTATACTCTTTTTGCTTATCACAAATCTATAATTATAGTTACCTAAATCTAGGAAAAAAATTGTAGTTACTTTACCGGATCAACATTTTACTTAAAATCACATTATCATATAAATTGCTAGCAAAAATAACTAATCATAATTTTAGTACCTCTTTTTTTAAAATCATTGTTAAAATAATTTTATCATAAATATATTTCTTTATCTTAATAATTTAAGTACTCCTTTCTTTAAAAACTGAGTTTTGCAATTTATTTTTTGTGTGAAATTTTGCAGGTCAGGCTAATTTAATTCTACATTTGGATTCTGAGGAGTTGCTTCCCATGTTTATTTTAGCAGAGAGATAACACAATTGTAATTAGTTTAATCTTAATAAATGTCATAGTACTTTTAAGTTTTCTTAGGATTTCTTCCTGCAAAAGTTGTGTATTTTGATTTACTTTGGTGTAAAATTTTGTGCAGGTGATACCAATTTGATTATACATTTGGGGGTGAAAAGTTGTTGCTTATGTTTGTTTCGACGGGGAGATAACATAGTTACAATTAGTTTAATACAATGCATGTCAGATTTTTTAAAAAAAATTTCTGAGTACTCATTTCTTTAAAAGTTGTGTTTTGTACATAATTGTGATCATAATAACTATGAATAGATTATATGAAAAAAATTATATTTTCAATTATATCACTTCCTTAATAATTTCTCAACAAATAGTGTAATCTTACACATTTTATTTTATAAAAATCCCTATGATTCTAAAAAATAGTAATTTATTGTCCCAAAACTTTTTCCCGTGCATCGCACGGGTCATGGTTTAGTTATTGTTAATTTGTAATCACAACAGTTTGGGCCCAAAAATTGGACTAGAAGAGCCGTTCATACTTTTTTAATACCTTATGCATTCGTTATGTGTTTAATGCCTTAATATTTTTTTGAATTCTTATTGGTTAATTTTTACTGAAGATATGCCACGATTGCATTCTCATGTCAGCAATTTTTAAATCGATAGACCAATGAAAAATGACAGAGTGTAAAACTCATTGTGATTATTTCATGTAAGCTTGCCATTTGTGAGTTTCCTTTTTTAACTTTTTCATGGGGGTATATAGTATAGATAATTCATTAATTTTTATATATTTTGTATAAATATATATTTACATATTTTATATAACAATAATAAAAATTATAATAATAATCACTTCTACAGGGAATAGCGAACCTCAAAACGAAAATTCAGGAGAAGGAAGACGAAATTGAACATTTGATTTCCCGTAATGGCCAAGCTGAGTATGACATTAAAGACCTGAGGAAGAAGATCAAGAGATATCAAGAATCTGAATCTGGTAATTTCTCCCCTCTCTTCTTCTTCCTCCTCTTCCTCTTCCTCATTTCTTCCTTCTCTTCCTCATTCTCTTTTCTTCCTCCTCCTCCTCCCCCTGCTCTTCTTCCTCTCTTTTTTTGCAGATAATGAAGACTTGATCCAGGTGCACAAAACTACTCTGAAATTGGAGAGAAAGAAGCTGAGGAAGGACGAAAAATCTTTGGCAAAAGCTCAGAAAGATTTGGCAAAACTGGAAGCCAAGCGGGAGAACTACAGGATAAAGCATTACGTGGACTAAGATACAGAATTCTACATGCTTGCTGTGAGGCTCTTCTCTTTTCAAGATGTTAATACCTTTGTGATTCGAATCTCTTTACAAATTGTGATGTTCCTGTGAAAATCTCTATCAATTCTCTTTAAAAAAAAACTGTGATGTTCATCCTTTTGTTAAGTGTTACAAATTATATTATTATTGAGGGAAATGTGTGCATGCGTATGTGTATCTGCCTAGAAAGCTATATCGGGGTTTGATTTTCTAAATGTGTGCATGTGTATGTTTTCAATTCTTTCAAATACTATACCTCACTAGATGTGGGTGAATTTAATTTTTAAAAAACCAAATATAATACGATGGCTATTAAGTGGTCCATGTTATTGTAGTTTACCTTTAAGTCTTATACTCTTTTTTTTTGTACAAAGTCCCCAGGAATTGTCTACCATTTTTTTCTCTCATGTTTTCTCCAATTGATACATCTCCACCCTTAAATAGCCTACTTCCTTTATTATGTTATCAACACACTCTTTCTCCCGGTTTTTGATGAATGGTGGAGATGCAACTGGAGACAAAATTGACTGGAGAGAATCTGTATACTCTTTTTGCTTATCACAAATCTATAATTATAGTTACCTAAATCTAGAAAAAAAAAACTGTAGTTACTTTACCGGATCAACATTTTACTTAAAATCACATTATCATATAAATTGCTAGGAAAAATAGCTAATCATAATTTTAGTACCTCTTTTTTTAAAATCATTGTTAAAATAATTTTAACATAAATATATTTCTTTATCTTAATAATTTAAATACTCCTTTCTTTAAAATTGAGTTTTGCAATTTATTTTTTGTGTGAAATTTTGCAGGTCAGGCTAATTTAATTCTTCATTTGGATTGTGAGGAGTTGCTTCCCATGTTTATTTTAGCAGAGAGATAACACAATTGTAATTAGTTTAATCTTAATACATATCATAGTACTTTTAAGTTTTCTTAGGCTTTCTTCCTGTAAAAGTTGTGTATTTTAATTTACTTTGGTGTAAAATTTTGTGCAGGTGATGCCAATTTGATTATACATTTGGGTGTGAAAAGTTGTTGCTTATGTTTGTTTCGACGGGGAGATAACATAGTTACAATTAGTTTAATACAATGCATGTCAGATTTTTTTTTAAAAATTTCTGAGTACTCATTTCTTTAAAAGTTGTGTTTTGTGCATAATTGTGATCATAATAACTATGAATAGATTATATGAAAAAAAATTATATTTTCAATTATATCACTTCCTTAATAATTTCTCAACAAATAGTGTAATCTTACACATTTTATTTTATAAAAATCTCTATGATTCTAAAAAATAGTAATTTATTGTCCCAAAACTTTTTCCCGTGCATTGCACGGGTCATGTTTTAGTTATTGTTAATTTGTAATCACAACAGGTTGGGACAAAAATTGGACTAGAAGAGCCGTTCATACTTTTTTAATACCTTATGCATTCGTTATGTGTTTAATTCCTTCATATTTTTATGAATTCTTATTGGTTAATTTTTACTGAAGATATGCCACGATTGCATTCTCATGTCAGCAATTTTTAAATCGATAGACCAATGAAAAATGACAGAGTGTAAAACTCATTGTCATTATTTCATGTAAGCTTGTCATTTGTGAGTTTCCTTTTTAAACTTTTTCACGGTGGTATATAGTATAGATAATTCATTAATTTTTATATATTTTATATAAATATATACTTACATATTTTATATAATAATAATTATTATTATTATAATAACAATGAATTATTATATAAAAAATTAATAATTCATTATTATGATTATTATTATTATTATTGTTATATTTTATTTTATTTTATTTTAGCTTGAGAGTTATTTGGTGGTAAAGGCAGTCGTTCAACCATTTCAATTTTTTCACAATAACTAACTCTCCCTCTCCCATTCTTTCAAAGGCTCTGAGACTCGAATCATTTTTCTCCCTCTCCCATTCTTTTCTTTCAGAGTTCGATCGGGGTAAACGTTTCTCTCTCTCTCTCTCTCTCTCTCTCTCCCATTCTTGATCTTTCTATCTCACTGTTTCTTCATCGTTCACAGTACAGATGGCTAGAAAATCACTTTTACAGAGAATAGCGAACCTCAAAACGAAAATTCAGGAGAAGGAAGACGAAATTGAACATTTGATTTCCAATAATGGCCAAGCTGAGTATGACAGTAAAGACCTGAGGAAGAAGATCAAGAGATATCAAGAATCTGAATCTGGTAATTTCTCCCCTCTCTTCTTCTTCCTCCTCTTCATCTTCCTCATTTCTTCCTTCTCTTCCTCATTCTCTTTTCTTCCTCCTCCTCCTCCCCCTGCTCTTCTTCCTCTCTTTTTTTGCAGATAATGAAGACTTGATCCAGGTGCACAAAGCTACTCTGAAATTGGAGAGAAAGAAGCTGAGGAAGGACGAAAAATCTTTGGCAAAAGCTCAGAAAGATTTGGCGAAACTGGAAGCCAGGCGGGAGAACTACAGGATGAAGCATTACGTGGACTAAGATACAGCATTCTACATGCTTGTTGTGAGACTCTTCTCTTTTCAAGATGTTAATACCTTTGTGATTCGATTCTCTTTACAAATTGTGATGTTCCTGTGAAAATCTCTATCAATTCTCTTTAAAAAAAAACTGTGATGTTCATCCTTTTGTTAAGTGTTACAAATTATATTATTATTGAGGGAAATGTGTGCATGCGTATGTGTATCTGCCTAGAAAGCTATATCGGGGTTTGATTTTCTAAATGTGTGCATGTGTATGTTTTTGATTCTTTCAAATACTATACCTCACTAGATGTGGGTGAATTTAATTTTTAAAAAAACAAATATAATACGATGGCTATTAAGTGGTCCATGTTATTGTTGTTTAGCTTTAAGTCTTATACTCTTTTTTTTTTTTTTGTACAAAGTCCCCTGGAATTGTCTACCATTTTTTTCTTTCATGTTTTCTCCAATTGATACATCTCCACCCTTAAATCGCCTACTTCCTTTATTATGTTATCAACACACTCTTTCTCCCGGTTTTTGATGAATGGTGGAGATGCAACTGGAGACAAAATTGACTGGAGAGAATCTGTATACTCTTTTTGCTTATCACAAATCTATAATTATAGTTACCTAAATCTAGAAAAAAAACTGTAGTTACTTTACCGGATCAACATTTTACTTAAAATCACATTATTATATAAATTGCTAGGAAAAATAGCTAATCATAATTTTAGTACCTCTTTTTTTAAAATCATTGTTAAAATAATTTTAACATAAATATATTTCTTTATCTTAATAATTTAAGTACTCCTTTCTTTAAAAATTGAGTTTTGCAATTTATTTTTTGTGTGAAATTTTGCAGGTCAGGCTAATTTAATTCTACATTTGGATTGTGAGGAGTTGCTTCCCATGTTTATTTTAGCAGAGAAATAACACAATTGTAATTAGTTTAATCTTAATACATGTCATAGTACTTTTAAGTTTTCTTAGGCTTTCTTCCTGTAAAAGTTGTGTATTTTAATTTACTTTGGTGTAAAATTTTGTGCAGGTGATGCCAATTTGATTATACATTTGGGTGTGAAAAGTTGTTGCTTATGTTTGTTTCGACGGGGAGATAACATAGTTACAATTAGTTTAATACAATGCATGTTAGATTTTTTTTATAAAATTTCTGAGTACTCATTTCTTTAAAAGTTGTGTTTTGTGCATAATTGTGATCATAATAACTATGAATAGATTATATAAAAAAATTATATTTTCAATTATATGACTTCCTTAATAATTTCTCAACAAATAGTGTAATCTTACACTTTTTATTTTATAAAAATCTCTATGATTCTAAAAAATAGTAATTTATTGTCCCAAAACTTTTTCCCGTGCATCGTACGGGTTATGTTTTAGTTATTGTTAATTTGTAATCACAACAGTTTGGGCCCAAAAATTGGACTAGAAGAGCCGTTCATACTTTTTTAATACCTTATGCATTCGTTATGTGTTTAATGCCTTAATATTTTTTTGAATTCTTATTGGTTAATTTTTACTGAAGATATGCCACGATTGCATTCTCATGTCAGCAATTTTTAAATCGATAGACCAATGAAAAATGACAGAGTGTAAAACTCATTGTCATTATTTCATGTAAGCTTGCCATTTGTGAGTTTCCTTTTTTAACTTTTTCATGGTGGTATATAGTATAGATAATTCATTAATTTTTATATATTTTATATAAATATATACTTACATATTTTATATAATAATAATAATTATTATTATAATAACAATGAATTATTATATAAAAAAGTAATAATTCATTATTATGATTATTATTATTATTATTATTATTATATTTTATTTTATTTTATTTTAGCTTCAGAGTTATTTGGTGGTAAAGGCGGTCGTTCAACCATTTCAATTTTTTCACAATAACTAACTCTCCCTCTCCCATTCTTTCAGAGACTCTGACACTCGAATCATTTTTCTCCCTCTCCCATTCTTTTCTTTCAGAGTTCGATCGGGGTAACCATTTCTCTCTCTCTCTCTCTCCCTCCCATTCTTGATCTTTCTATCTCACTGTTTCTTCATCGTTCACAGTACAGATGGCTAGAATATCACTTCTACAGAGAATAGCGAACCTCAAAATGAAAATTCAGGAGAAGGAAGACGAAATTGAACATTTGATTTCCAGTAATGGCCAAGCTGAGTATGACAGTAAAGACCTGAGGAAGAAGATCAAGAGATATCAAGAATCTGAATATGGTAATTTCTCCCCTCTCTTCTTCTTCCCCCTCTTCCTCTTCCTCATTTCTTCCTTCTCTTCCTCATTCTCTTTTCTTCCTCCTCCTCCTCCCCCTGCTCTTCTTCCTCTCTTTTTTTGCAGATAATGAAGAATTGATCAAGGTGCACAAAGCTACTCTGAAATTGGAGAGAAAGAAGCTGAGAAAGGACGAAAAATCTTTGGCAAAAGCTCAGAAAGATTTGGCAAAACTGGAAGCCAGGCAGGAGAACTACAGGATGAAGCATTACGTGGACTAAGATACAGCATTCTACATGCTTGCTGTGAGGCTCTTCTCTTTTCAAGATGTTAATACCTTTGTGATTCGATTCTCTTTACAAATTGTGATGTTCCTGTGAAAATCTCTATCAATTCTCTTTAAAAAAAAACTGTGATGTTCATCCTTTTGTTAAGTGTTACAAATTATATTATTATTGAGGGAAATGTGTGCATGCGTATGTGTATCTGCCTAGAAAGCTATATCGGGGTTTGATTTTCTAAATGTGTGCATGTGTATGTTTTCGATTCTTTCAAATACTATACCTCACTAGATGTGGGTGAATTTAATTTTTAAAAAACCAAATATAATACGATGGCTATTAAGTGGTCCATGTTATTGTTGTTTAGCTTTAAGTCTTATACTCTTTTTTTTTTTGTACAAAGTCCCCAGGAATTGTCTACCATTTTTTTCTCTCATGTTTTCTCCAATTTATACATCTCCACCCTTAAATAGCCTACTTCCTTTATTATGTTATCAGCACACTCTTTCTCCCGGTTTTTGATGAATGGTGGAGATGCAACTGGAGACAAAATTTACTGGAGAGAATCTGTATACTCTTTTTGCTTATCACAAATCTATAATTACAGTTACCTAAATCTAGAAAAAAAAAACTGTAGTTACTTTACCGGATCAACATTTTACTTAAAATCACATTATCATATAAATAGCTAGGAAAAATAGCTAATCATAATTTTAGTACCTCTTTTTTTAAAATCATTGTTAAAATAATTTTAACATAAATATATTTCTTTATCTTAATAATTTAAGTACTCCTTTCTTTAAAAATTGAGTTTTGCAATTTATTTTTTGTGTGAAATTTTGCAGGTCAGGCTAATTTAATTCTACATTTGGATTGTGAGGAGTTGCTTCCCATGTTTATTTTAGTAGAGAGATAACACAGTTGTAATTAGTTTAATCTTAATACATGTCATAGTACTTTTAAGTTTTCTTAGGCTTTCTTCCTGTAAAAGTTGTGTATTTTAATTTACTTTGGTGTAAAATTCTGTGCAGGTGATGCCAATTTAATTATACATTTGGGTGTGAGAAGTTGTTGCTTATGTTTGTTTCGACGGGGAGATAACATAGTTACAATTAGTTTAATACAATGCATGTCAGATTTTTTTTAAAAATTTCTGAGTACTCATTTCTTTAAAAGTTGTGTTTTGTGCATGATTGTGATATAATAACTATGAATAGATTATATGAAAAAAATTATATTTTCAATTATATCACTTCCTTAATAATTTCTCAACAAATAGTGTAATCTTACACATTTTATTTTATAAAAATCTCTATGATTCTAAAAAATAGTAATTTATTGTCCCAAAACTTTTTCCCGTGCATCGCACGGGTCATGGTTTAGTTATTGTTAATTTGTAATCACAACAGTTTGGGCCCAAAAATTGGACTAGAAGAGTCGTTCATACTTTTTTAATACCTTATGCATTCGTTATGTGTTTAATGCCTTAATATTTTTTTAAATCTTATTGGTTAATTTTTACTGAAGATATGCCACGATTGCATTCTCATGTCAGCAATTTTTAAATCGATAGACCAATGAAAAATGACAGAGTGTAAAACTCATTGTGATTATTTCATGTAAGCTTGCCATTTGTGAGTTTCCTTTTTTAACTTTTTCATGGTGGTATATAGTATAGATAATTCATTAATTTTTATATATTTTATATAAATATATATTTACATATTTTATATAATAATAATATTTATTATTATAATAATAATGAATTATTATATAAAAAAGTAATAATTCATTATTATTATTATTATTATTATTATATTTTATTTTATAGCTTGAGTTATTTGGCGGTAATTCAACCATTTCAATTTTTTGCAATAACTAACTCTCCCTCTCCCATTCTTTGAGAGGCTCGAGACTCGAATCATTTTCTCCTCTCCCATTCTTTTCTTTGAGTTCGATCGGAATGCTGTTTCTCTCTCTCTCTCTCTCCCCCTCATCCTCTCCCTCTCTCTCTCCATTCTTGATATTTCTATCTCACTTTGTTTCTTCATCGTTCTGTCTGAGATGGCTAGAAAATCACTTCTACAGAGAATAGCGAACCTCAAAACGAAAATTCAGGAGAAGGAACACGAAATTGAACATTTGATTTCCAGTAATGGCCAAGCTGAGTATGACAGTAATGACCTGAGGAAGAAGATCAAGAGATATCAAGAATCTGAATCTGGTAATTTCTCCTCTCTCTTCTTCCTCCTCCTCTTCTTCTTCCTCATTTCTTCCTTCTCTTCCTCATTCTCTTTTCTTCCTCCTCCTCCTCCTCCCTCTGCTCTTCTTCCTCTCTTTTTTTGCCGATAATGAAGACTTGATCCAGGTGCACAAAGCTACTCTGAAATTGGAGAGAAAGAAGATGAGGATGGACGAAAAATCTTTGGCAAAAGCTCAGAAAGATTTGGCGAAACTGGAAGCCAGGCGGGAGAACTACAGGATGAAGCATTACTTGGACTAAGATACAGCATTCTACATGCTTCCTGTGAGGCTCTTCTCTTTTCAAGATGTTAATACCTTTATGATTCGATTCTCTTTACAAATTGTGATGTTCCTGTGAAAATCTCTATCAATTCTCTTTAAAAAAAACTGTGATGTTCATCCTTTTGTTAAGTGTTACAAATTATATTATTATTGAGGGAAATGTGTGCATGCGTATGTGTATCTGCCTAGAAAGCTATATCGGGGTTTGATTTTCTAAATGTGTGCATGAGTATGTTTTCGATTCTTTCAAATACTATACCTCACTACATGTGGGTGAATTTAATTTTTAAAAAACCAAATATAATACGATGGCTATTAAGTGGTCCATGTTATTGTAGTTTACCTTTAAGTCTTATACTCTTTTTTTTTTGTACAAAGTCCCCAGGAATTGTCTACCATTTTTTTCTATCATGTTTTCTCCAATTGATACATCTCCACCCTTAAATAGCCTACTTCCTTTATTATGTTATCAACACACTCTTTCTCCCGGTTTTTGATGAATGGTGAAGATGCAACTGGAGACAAAATTGACTGGATAAAATCTGTATACTCTTTTTGCTTATCACAAATCTATAATTATAGTTACCTAAATCTAGAAAAAAAAACTGTAGTTACTTTACCGGATCAACATTTTACTTAAAATCACATTATCATATAAATTGCTAGGAAAAATAACTAATCATAATTTTAGTCCCTCTTTTTTTAAAATCATTGTTCAAATAATTTTAACATAAATATATTTCTTTATCTTAATAATTTAAGTACTCCTTTCTTTAAAAATTGAGTTTTGCAATTTATTTTTTGTGAGAAATTTTGCAGGTCAGGCTAATTTAATTCTACATTTGGATTGTGAGGAGTTGCTTCCCATGTTTATTTTAGCAGATAGATAACACAATTGTAATTAGTTTAATCTTAATACATGTCATAGTACTTTTAAGTTTTCTTAGGATTTCTTCCTGTAAAAGTTATGTATTTTAATTTACTTTGGTGTAAAATTTTGTGCAGGTGATGCCAATTTGATTATACATTTGGGTGTGAAAAGTTGTTGCTTATGTTTGTTTCGACGGGGAGATAACATAGTTACAACTAGTTTAAAACAATGCATGTCAAATTTTTAAAAAAAAAATTCTGAGTACTCATTTCTTTAAAAGTTGTTTTGTGCGTAATTGTGATCATAATAACTATCAATAGATTATATGAAAAAAATTATATTTTCAATTATATCACTTCCTTAATAATTTCTCAACAAATAGAGTAATCTTACACATTTTATTTTATAAAAATCTCTATGATTCTAAAAAATAGTAATTTATTGTCCCAAAACATTTTCCCGTGCATCGCACGGGTCATGTTTTAGTTATTGTTAATTTGTAATCAAAACAGTTTGGGCCCAAAAATTGGACTAGAAGAGTCGTTCATACTTTTTTAATACCTTATGCATTCGTTATGTGTTTAATGCCTTAATATTTTTTTGAATTCTTATTGGTTAATTTTTACTGAAGATATGCCACGATTGCATTCTCATGTCAGCAATTTTTAAATCGATAGACCAATGAAAAATGACAGAGTGTAAAACTCATTGTGATTATTTCATGTAAGCTTGCCATTTGTGAGTTTCCTTTTTTAACTTTTTCATGGTGGTATATCGTATAGATAATTCATTAATTTTTATATATTTTATATAAATATTTATTTACATATTTTATATAATAATAATAATAATAATTATAATAATAATGAATTATTTTATAAAAAAGTAATAATTCATTATTATTATTATTATTATATTTTATTTTTTTTAGCTTCAGAGTTATTGGGTGGTAAAGGCAGTCGTTCAACCATTTCAATTTTTTCACAATAACTAACTCTCCCTCTCCCATTCTTTCAGAGGCTCTGAGACTCGAATCATTTTTCTCCCTCTCCCATTCTTTTCTTTCAGAGTTCGATCGGGGTAACCGTTTCTCTCTCTCCCTCTCTCTCTCTCTCCCATTCTTGATCTTTCTATCTCACTGTTTCTTCATCGTTCACAGTACAGATGGCTAGAAAATCACTTCTACAGAGAATAGCGAACCTCAAAATGAAAATTCAGGAGAAGGAAGACGAAATTGAACATTTGATTTCCAGTAATGGCCAAGCTGAGTATGACAGTAAAGACCTGAGGAAGAAGATCAAGAGATATCAAGAATCTGAATCTGGTAATTTCTCCTCTCTCTTCTTCTTCCTCCTCTTCCTCTTCCTCATTTCTTCCTTCTCTTCCTCATTCTCTTTTCTTCCTCCTCCTACTCCCCCTGCTCTTCTTCCTCTCTTTTTTTGCAGATAATGAAGACTTGATCCAGGTGCACAAAGCTACTTTGAAATTGGAGAGAAAGAAGCTGAGGAAGGACGAAAAATCTTTGGTAAAAGCTCAGAAAGATTTGGCGAAACTGGAAGCCAGGCGGGAGAACTACAGGATGAAGCATTACGTGGACTAAGATATAGCATTCTACATGCTTGCTGTGAGGCTCTTCTCTTTTCAAGATGTTAATACCTTTGTGATTCGATTCTCTTTACAAATTGTGATGTTCCTGTGAAAATCTCTATCAATTCTCTTTAAAAAAAAACTGTGATGTTCATCGTTTTGTTAAGTGTTACAAATTATATTATTATTGAGGGAAATGTGTGCATTCGTATGTGTATCTGCCTAGAAAGCTATATCGGGGTTTGATTTTCTAAATGTGTGCATGAGTATGTTTTCGATTCTTTCAAATACTATACCTCACTATTTGTGGGTGAATTTAATTTTTAAAAAACCAAATATAATACGATGGCTATTAAGTGGTCCATGTTATTGTAGTTTACCTTTAAGTCTTATACTCTTTTTTTTGTACAAAGTCCCCAGGAATTGTCTACCATTTTTTTCTCTCATGTTTTCTCAAATTGATACATCTCCACCGTTAAATAGCCTACTTCCTTTATTATGTTATCAACACACTCTTTCTCCCGGTTTTTGATGAACGGTGAAGATGCAACTGGAGACAAAATTGACTGGAGAGAATCTGTATACTCTTTTTGCTTATCACAAATCTATAATTATAGTTACCTAAATCTAGAAAAAAAAAACTGTAGTTACTTTACCGGATCAACATTTTACTTAAAATCACATTATCATATAAATTGCTAGGAAAAATAACTAATCATAATTTTAGTACCTCTTTTTTTAAAATCATTGTTAAAATAATTTTAACATAAATATATTTCTTTATCTTAAAAATTTAAGTACTCCTTTCTTTAAAAATTGAGTTTTGCAATTTATTTTTTGTGTGAAATTTTGCAGGTCAGGCTAATTTAATTCTACATTTGGATTGTGAGGAGTTGCTTCCCATGTTTATTTTAGCAGAGAGATAACACAATTGTAATTAGTTTAATCTTAATACATGTCATAGTACTTTTAAGTTTTCTTAGGATTTCTTCCTGTAAAAGTTGTGTATTTTAATTTACTTTGGTGTAAAATTTTGTGCAGGTGATGCCAATTTGATTATACATTTGGGTGTGAAAAGTTGTTGCTTATGTTTGTTTCGACGGGGAGATAACATAGTTACAATTAGTTTAAAACAATGCATGTCAGATTTTTTAAAAAAAATTTCTGAGTACTCATTTCTTTAAAAGTTGTGTTTTGTGCGTAATTGTGATCATAATAACTATGAATAGATTATATGAAAAAAATTATATTTTCAATTATATTACTTCCTTAATAATTTCTCAACAAATTGTGTAATCTTACACATTTTATTTTATAAAAATCTCTATGATTCTAAAAAATAGTAATTTATTGTCCCAAAACATTTTCCCGTGCATCGCACGGGTTATGGTTTAGTTATTGTTAATTTGTAATCACAACAGTTTGGGCCCAAAAATTGGACTAGAAGAGTCGTTCATACTTTTTTAATACCTTATGCATTCGTTATGTGTTTAATGCCTTAATATTTTTTTGAATTCTTATTGGTTAATTTTTACTGAAGATATGCCACGATTGCATTCTCATGTCAGCAATTTTTAAATCGATAGACCAATGAAAAATGACAGAGTGTAAAACTCATTGTGATTATTTCATGTAAGCTTGCCATTTGTGAGTTTCCTTTTTTAACTTTTTCATGGTGGTATATAGTATAGATAATTCATTAATTTTTATATATTTTATATAAATATATATTTACATATTTTATATAATAATAATAATTATTATTATAATAATAATGAATTATTATATAAAAAAGTAATAATTCATTATTATTATTATTATTATTATTATATTTTATTTTTTTTAGCTTCAGAGTTATTTGGCGGTAAAGGCAGTCGTTCAACCATTTCAATTTTTTCGCAATAACTAACTCTCCCTCTCCCATTCTTTCAGAGGCTCTGAGACTCGAATCATTTTTCTCCCTCTCCCATTCTTTTCTTTCAGAGTTCGATCGGGGTAACCGTTTCTCTCTCTCTCTCTCTCTCTCCCTCTCCCTCTCCCATTCTTGATCTTTCTATCTCACTGTTTCTTCATCGTTCTGTCTGAGGATGGCTAGAAAATCACTTCTACAGAGAATAGCGAACCTCAAAACGAAAATTCAGGAGAAGGATGACGAAATTGAACATTTGATTTCAAGTAATGGCCAAGCTGAGTATGACATTAAAGACCTGAGGAAGAAGATCAAGAGATATCAAGAATCTGAATCTGGTAATTTCTCCTCTCTCCTCTTCTTCCTCCTCTTCCTCTTCCTCATTTCTTCCTTCTCTTCCTCATTCTCTTTTCTTCCTCCTCCTCCTCCCCCTGCTCTTCTTCCTCTCTTTTTTTGTAGATAATGAAGACTTGATCCAGGTGCACAAAGCTACTCTGAAATTGGAGAGAAAGAAGCTGAGGAAGGACGAAAAATCTTTGGCAAAAGCTGAGGAAGATTTGACGAAACTGGAAGCCAGGCAGGCGAACTACAGGATGAAGCATTACGTGGACTAAGATACAGCATTCTACATGCTTGCTGTGAGGCTCTTCTCTTTTCAAGATGTTAATACCTTTGTGATTCGATTCTCTTTGCAAATTGTGATGTTCCTGTGAAAATCTCTATCAATTCTCTTTAAAAAAAAACTGTGATGTTCATCCTTTTGTTAAGTGTTACAAATTATATTATTATTGAGGGAAATGTGTGCATGCGTATGTGTATCTACCTAGAAAGCTATATCGGGGTTTGATTTTCTAAATGTGTGCATGTGTATGTTTTCAAATACTATACCTCACTAGATGTGGGTGAATTTAATTTTTAAAAAACCAAATATAATACGATGGCTATTAAGTGGTCCATGTTATTTTTCTCTGATTAATTTAATTTAATATTGTTGTAGTTTGCATGCATTGACTATGACTATTGGAAACATATTGCTATTGGTTTATGACTTGGTAATGGACTTGCTTAGTGGAAACATTATGACTTAGAAGTGTTATATAATTGAAGGGACTTGGAAAACCAATGATTGCGAGGCTATTAGATTTACATAGTGGTGAGATGCTTTCTTTCGTGTTTGAAATAATATATGATATTCGACTGTGTAATTATAAACTTGAAGTCACCACTGCATATTTATGTGATGTATTGTTGTTTTAAGGGTGTTTTACGTCTAACTTGCAAAAGGTTGAGCCGATAGTTATGTTTATGGAAGTTGTTCAACAGAAATTGGTAATTTGAAATACATATTTTTGTTTGTGTTATTAGGTAAAAAACTCATTAATATGATTAAATCTGAATCATATGTTGACCGATTGAAAGAATATCAGAAAATCGAAAGAACTTGATATGGAAGTTCAAAAAGTAGTATTGTCTTTTATACAAATATATATGTCCTCTGTTTTTTAATTGCTTATGAAGTACTGCATAAACGATAGATTTTTTTTATGTCTTCCCATGAGGGCAAGTGACCTTTCTACAAAAAATTAGGATTTATTGGGGAAATAGTACAAATGCATTCAGTAGTAAAGTGCTACAGGACCAAAAGTGAGTGCCAAAAGATGATGATCTAATTATTTGAGCTATTTGTTGTTTAAATAACACAAGGGTATAAGTTGGACATGGCTTCACATAATCTACTAGAGCTGGACAAGTTTAAGTAGTGAGAAGAATGGCCATGAACCATGTTAATAAACTAAACTTTGGTATGCTTAAGGTTGTAAATTCTCAACTTGCTACTGTAGATGTCAATGGATAATATAGTAATTTTTAGGACTGCTATTGTCAATACCTTATTGGTTAGTAATGCTATTGTCATCTTAGTATTTGGAATCTTGAGGAGATTCTTTTCCCGAGGGGAAGATTGGTGCAATGCAAGACAAATTGTGTTAATACATTATAAATGGAAATTGCAAGTTGTGATTTGGATAAAGTATGTTGATATATGATGAACTGATCTACTTTGAATTCTACATAATGACACTTTCTAATGTTTTGGGAAAATATATTTGTATAGAAGTCATTCATTGGTGTATGTCAGGGGAATTGGCCTATGTATCTTAATTCAACATTTTACGGTGTTTTTTATCGTATTTATACCAATTGCAAGTTTTTAGAAAACAAAGGAAACAATGTTTGAGTGACATTTTTTTACTGGAGATTTTAGATTGAAGGGATTGGTGAACATCTTTAAGGTCTGATCCCATATAGTAAGACATTTTGTATTTTGGCAAGATGGACAGAGAAGGTATCAGAAACAAGCTTTTGTTAGGCTGAACCAGAAATTGAATAAGACGGAATCAATTGTTTCCATTGCAGTCAAAAACTGATGTTCGAGACAAAAAAAAAAATCAATAAAACCAAGTCATGGTTCCCATGTAATGTTGTTTACCTTCGAATATAACTGGTGCAACCTGATTTTGGTAGACTTTTCCTCTATATTACTATGTGTTTTTTGGTAAATTCATTTGAAGAATTTGTCGTTTACAATTTTTCTCTTCTTAAGTTGGAAAATGTAGTTTTATTTTGCTATTTTTAGCTACTAACCATATGTTGTATGCAGCAATGAAACAGTAACAGCAATGAAAAGATAATGGATAAAACACTCGAATTCTCTTACTAAACCAATAGAACAGTACAAGAGAATGAGTACAATTAGCTTCAAGCTAATAATGGAAACAAATCCAATTCGTGGAATTCAAGTACAGAAAAGCAGAAGAAGAAATTATCCTCAAAGGATCCAAAAAGGGAGAAAGAGAGCACTATATTCCCAGCTGCCAATCATTGGCAAAATCTCTCTTATTTATAGTATCCAATCAGGTCCATATTTGCTGATTCCTTTTTTCTCTCTCTTGCTCCTCCTCACCTCATGCGTGAGTGCATCACTAGCCAGCTGTCCATGTGCCATGTGCTCCTTGCCCGATTCTGTTATGCGAGATTCCTCCCCTTGAGCTGAGTCATTCCTTGCCAATTCTTCATTCATGACAATTCTTCCCCCATTAACAACAACCTTGTCCTCAAGGTTGAAATTAGGATAATTAAGGGAGAAATCAGCATAGTTTTCCCAAGTGGCCTCATCCTTGGACAATCCTTCCCATTGAACCAACAATTGAGGTACTTCCATATTATTTTGCAGAATAATTCGATGCTGCAAAATTGCTATAGGGACTAGCAATGGCCCTGTCTCAGTTGTGAGGAGTGGTAGAGGCACATACTGGGAAGTATGATCTCCCTTACACAGCTTCAAAAGGGATATGTGAAAAACAGGATGGATCTTAGCAGTAGGTGGAAGCAACAATTTGTAAGCAAGCGTGCCAATTCGCCGATAACGAGGAAAAAGGCCCAAAGTATCTAAGCCCAAGCTTTTGATTCCTGTGTAAAGCAAGAGAATGCTGCCTATAAGGTTGCAATTTAACCAACACCATATCTCCAATTTGCAACTCAAGAAAACGCCTCTTTGCATCAGCGTACTTCTTCATATATTGTTGTGCTCGAGCTAAGTTGCTTTTAAGTAAGGCCAGTACAGCATCCCGCTCAGCCAGGAGTGCCTGCAACGATGGTGGATCTGTAGTATTCAGATCATACTTCACCAGAGTAGGGGGATCGCGGCCATAAACAGCTTTGAATGGCGACATTCCAATACTAGTATGAAGTGCAGTGTTATACCACAACTCAGCCCAAGGTAATAGAGCAGACCACTTCCTAGGATTGTCACTAGTGAAACACCTTAAATATAGTTCTAGGCTTTTGTTAACGGCTTCAGATTGGCCGTCACTCTGTGGATGATAAGCAGTACTCATGGCTAAAGTGGTGCCACTCGATTTGAACAAATGCTTCCAAAATTGGCTAGTAAAAACTCTATCTCGATCAGAGACAATTGACTTAGGAAACCCATGAAGCTTTACAATTGTGTGCAAGAACAATTCAGCCACTCTTTGGCTGGTATAATCAGCCTTGAGGGGGGCAAAATGGCTATATTTGGAGAGCCTATCGACTACTACCATTATCACAGTATAAGAGTGGGAAGGAGGGAGACCTGTGATGAAGTCCATAGAAACGTCTTCCCAAATATGAGAGGGAATTGGCAAGGGCTGCAACAATCCTGCTGGTAATGCAGTGCTTGCTTTGGCCTGCTGACATGTAAGACAGTGAGAAACAAACTGCTTAATGTCCCTGCTCATTGAAGGCCAATAAAAATGAGTTGAAATCCTGGCTTTGGTTCTGGCCACACCAGCATGCCCACCTAGTTGTGATGAGTGGAATTTAGAGAGAATTTGATGAATCAATTCGGGCTTGGCTGGCACTACTAGCTTGTCATCCCAAAACAGCAATTGATTCTTCACATTATAGTGGGGCAACTGATTAGTGCCTTGAGCACATTGAAGTTTAATGTTAGCCAAAGTAGGGTCCTGCGACACAGCTGCATCAATTAAGGCAATAACAGCAGACTACGGAGAAAAAACAACCATAAATAAGGATCGAGACAAAGCATCAGCTGCCACATTGTCCTTGCCTGTTTTGTACTCGATTGTAAAATCATAACCCAGAAATTTATGCGGCGATCTTCTTTGTTGCAGTGTTTGGATTATGCCTTTCGATTAATGCCTTCAAACCGTTGATCGGTCTTAATTACAAACTTGTGACCAATGAGGTAATGTCGGAACTTAGCCATAGCTTCGGTGATAGCATAGAGTTCCCTCACATATGCATATTGCATTGCATTCTAGGGTGAGTTTCTTAGAAAAATAAGCAATAGGATGTTTGTTTTGGCTAAATCGGCCCCAATGCCTGAGCGAAGCATCTGTTTCCAAAGTAAATGGCTTGGAAAAATCGAGCAAAGCTAATATGGGTGCTTGAGTGATGCATTGCTTAAGGAATTAAAAGCTAAAGTAGCTTCATCATTCCAAACAAAAGCATCCTTTTGAGTAAAATTTGTTAATGGAGAGGCAATATGAGCATAGTTTCTTATGAACCGTCGATAGTAGCCAGATAAACCAAGGAAACCTCTTAATTGTTTGAGTGAAGATGGCACGGGCCAGGCTATGATTGCCTGCACTTTTGAATTATCCATTTCCACTCCAAAAGCGAAATGGTGTGGCCTAAGTATTCCACTTTCGCAAGGCCAAAACAGCATTTTGAGAATTTGGCAAACAAGAAATGTTGCCTCAGAATGATCAATACCTCCTCAACATGTTGTAAGTGAGCTTGCCATGAAGGGCTATAGATTAATATGTCATCAAAGAAAACCAAAACTGATTTTCTGAGCTGACTTTGAAAGACCTGATTCATTAAACTTTGAAAAGAGGCAGGGGCATTAGATAACCCAAATGGCATAACAAGCCATTCATACAATCCTTGATGGGTCCTAAATGCAGTCTTGTGCCTATCCTCAGGCCTTACCAATATTTGATGATACCCCGAACGTAAATCCAACTTAGAAAAATAAGTGGCACCAAACAATTCATCCAATAATTCATCAACAGTTGGGATAGGGAAACTATCTTTCACAGTAATAGCATTTAAAGCCCGATAGTCAGTGCAAAAACGCCAAGTCCCATCCTTTTTTTTAACAAGCAAGACAGGGGAGCTGAAGGGACTAGAACTAGGTTGTATAATTCCTTGTGCAAGCATATCATTAACCATGTTTTCTATTTGTGTTTTCTGACTATGTGGATAACGGTAGGGTCGTACCTTAATAGGGTTGCTGCCTTCTACCAAGGGAATGGCGTGATCTTGAGTTCTTTGAGGAGGGAGACCCACAGGTTCTGCAAAAACATCTTGATACTTGCTAATTAAAGCTGCTAATTCAGGATGCAAGTCAGCAGAGTTGCATCTGAGTGTCACCGGCGAAATTTGCAATTGCTTTGAAATTGTAGAGTGAATGATTCATCAATAGCATGAGTATTATGCATCCTTCTAATATGGTGATAGTGTGCTGTCCGGGAACCGTCGATGCTCCCCATGAAATGTGATAAGAGTGTCTTTATCATAGAATTTAATGGACAAGGCATCATAATCGGCAAGATGTGGTCCTAAAGTCTTTAACCAAGGTGCACCAAGGACCAAATCCGCTCACGATAGTGGCAAGAGATAGGCTGGAATACTAAGGGTGTGACCACACAACAACCAGTAGTTCATCAATAAAACCCTCGGCGATCAAGGAGTTACCATTTCAGACCAAAACCTGAAATTGTTAATTGCTAAAATGGGGATTGAAGCGTTGGGCAATGCGAGGTTGGAGAAATTATCTGAGCTTCCACTATCCAATAATATTTGGGCTGCAATGCCCTGAATGTGACCGATAAAGCATTGTACCTGCTCCATGCGACCCTTTGAAAGCACTAAAGGAAAGGTGATGCTCTAGTGGGCGATCATAGTAGTATCCTGGTGGTTCAACGGGCACATCATCGGGGATCGAGGTTGAGGCTAGGTTGATCATCCTCTACCAGTTGAAGGAACAAGAATTGTTTGTTGGGGCATCTATGAGAGGTATAGAATTTATCATCACAATAGAAACACAATCCTTTTTCACGCCTCAATTGCATTTCTGCTGGTGTTATCCGCTTAACATTGGGATTCCTTGTGGGTAGGTGAGTGGGTTTAGTGGCTGGGGTAGGCAGAAGAGGTGGTAATTGTGGTCTATTGGTAGGGTAAGGCTGGGTCGGTGTATAGGTTTTGGAACCGAGCGATGAAGGAAGGGCGAGGCTTGGTAGTGTATTTGGCTTCAAAAAGTTTGGCTAGGTGAAGGGCTTTGGGAATGTTGCGAGGCTCTGGGATAACACATCGCGTTTCAAGTCTTCCTTGAGGCCACTAATGAATAGATCTAACATGGCATCGGGGGCAATACTGTAGATCGATTGGCCAGCTGGTGAATGCGATATAATACTCACCCACCGAGGAGGTGTGGTGCGGCTTGAACAAAGTAGAGCGTGGAGCATCATAAGGTGATGGACCAAATTCCATTTCAAGGCGGGTAAAAGCGACCCAGGCTGAAATGGGTTGTTGCGGGCCATCATCACGAAACCAAGGTACCACATCCTTATCAAGGTGGATGGCGGTGATGGTGAGGCGGTCTTGGCGTCGGGAGTAGCATAATAGTCGAAGAAGCGCTCGGCTTTGAAGATCCCGCTGCGGGACATCAGGCCGTCAGCGTGGAAAGTCGACGACATTGCGAACCTGGAACGGTGGTGGTGGAAGCGGCGGAGTGGCCTGAGTTGAGTTCCCGCTACTATTGATGGCCGAAACGAGCTGCAAAGAGCCCAGCTGGGTTTCGATGCGATCAAATCGAGCATCGTGCAGAGCTTCGATGCGATCAAAGCGAGCATCACGCGCAGCATTGTCCTCCACGATTTTTTGTAAGGTAGCCTGAATATCTTTCAATCTAGTGTTATCGGCCATAGTAGGATGATGAAAGCACCAATGTTGTATGCAGCAATGAAACAGTAACAGCAATGAAAAGATAATGGATGAAACACTCGAATTCTCTTACTAAACCAATAGAACAGTACAAGAGAATGAGTACAATTAGCTTCAAGCTAATAATGGAAACAAATCCAATTCGTGGAATTCAAGTACAGAAAAGCAGAAGAAGAAATTATCCTCAAAGGATCCAAAAAGGGAGAAAGAGAGCACTAAATTCCCAGCTGCCAATCATTGGCAAAATCTCTCTTATTTATAGTATCCAATCAGGTCCATATTTGCTGATTCCTTTTTTCTCTCTCTTGCTCCTCCTCACCTCATGCGTGAGTGCATCACTAGCCAGCTGTCCATGTGCCATGTGCTCCTTGCCCGATTCTGTTATGCGAGATTCCTCCCCTTGAGCTGAGTCATTCCTTGCCAATTCTTCATTCATGACACCATATACGTATATCTGCTTTCTGGTTTCTATATGATATGGTAAACATAACCATTGACAATAATGTCAAGCGCAAAAAGTCTTCAATCGATTTAATCTTCAACTATGACGGTAAAAAGGGGGTTGGTGCAACATCATATGGTATATGTCAATGTTATTCATACGTCAAAATGCTCCTTATCTCCAATTACTCCTTTAGTTAATTTGATAAAGAGTGAAATTCAAATTTTCCTCTACTCTTTTTAGATTTTTTTTTTGGTTGGGACCCAGCCTAATTACCCACTTTGTAGCCGAGTGAGCTGACCGGAATGTCCCCACGGCTTCTGTCTTTAGGACCGATTATGAGACTAATATCCGGTTCGGGGGTCAGGTCACAACTTAAGGCGCATCTCCCCTCCCAAAGAATAGGTTCGGTGTGAATTCGAACCTTGGTCCTCCCCCACTCAACTCAACACTGCTATATCAACTGAGCCACACTCATTTGGTTACTCTTTTTAGATTTCCTTCACAGAAGAAAAACACAAAAAGAGATTACTTCATTGATTGCGATTAGCGCAGCATTATGGTATATCTCCTTGACGTACACAAATATACATTATTGTAATTGTAACTTAAAATGATTCTTTAGAAATATCATGTTTTTCTTCAAAATTATTTATTATTTAATTACCTGTTAAAATGATATTTATTGTTTTATTGCATGTGTAGATCAACAATCATTTATTAAAAATTATATTTTGAATATATATGGTCGAAATTTCATTAATACATTTCATTTGTTTCTTAAAATCCATACTCAAGATTTTTTTTTTATACTAATGTTATGAAATTTAGTTCTTTCGACAAACATACAAAGGTTCACCACATACCATGCAGAGCATGAGTCATTTTATTATTGGTATATTTAGAGTGCGTTTTTTGATAATTTTTATCCATTTTAAAATTGGTAATACCAAAATAACATTTTTATTAATTATGAGCTTTTTCTTATTATTTCTTGTTTAAGTGTTATTCTTTTATTTTATTCAGTTCATTAGTAGATTTTATTGGGTTTCAACTCAAGTTTTTGATAACGTATCTTTATGTTTAAACAATCTCCATAATGGATGTATGAATGTAATTAATTTAAGTATATGGATAAAAATATTTATGTTAAGTTATTGCAAAATAAAATTAGTAGTTGTCAATTAAATACAAAAATTTGACAATTTTATTTGTAGGCTGCACTAAATTGAAGTTATTTGATAACATAAAGGAGGTTAGGCAAGGGAAGTTATTTGGCTAAAATACACTTTTGGTCCCTTAACTTTATTTTAGTTTTTATTTTGGTCCCCTATTTAATTAAACTTTCATTTTGGTCCCTTAAGTTACGAAAGTTATGCCAAGTTCATCTCTTGTGTCTGTAATCTCTTTATTGTGTGTATAGGTTATTGATACTCAGTTTTTTTGCTCCACTACCTTTTATCATGTTACTTCATCAATAATTTCATCAATAAGAACAATGATTTCTTTTTGCTCTATTACCTTTTTTCCTAACGATCAGAAGGTTTTAACGAGACCCTTTTTTTTCTTGCCGAAAAAAATGTTACTTCATCAATAAAAACAATGATAGAAGCATGATTTTGACTTTATTGTTTACAGACGGAAGGGGCAGATGTGACATAATTTTTGTAATTTAAGGGACAAACGTGGTGTAACTTCGTAACTTAAGGGACGTGAATGAAAAGTAAAAGAGTTAGGGGATGAAAGTGGCATAATTTTCATTACTTAAGGGACCAAAATGAAAACTAAAATAAAGTTAAGGGACCAAAAGTATATTTTAGCCGAAGTTATTTTACTTGTATTTTAAAAAGTTTATTATACATTGAATTGAAGTTATTTGATGAAGTATCGAATATTTTTTGTAACACCCCAATTCCTCAAGCTTGGTTTGATGTGTGTGCATAAGCTTAGTATAGCTTAATGATGAACTTTAAGTGATTTTTTCATTGATTGTTATAATTGAATATGTGAATATAGTGTTTGGTGATTTTTGCCCAGTGTGAATCGATTGGTCTGTGAATCGATTCAGGGCTGTTGGGCTTGCTGGGACTCGATTAGGCTTGCTATGAATCGAAGTGTGAATCGATTCACAGAAGTTGGCTCTCTGTGAATCGAAGTGTGAATCGATTCACAGAAAGTTAGTTCCCTGTGAATCGAATCTGGGAGCTGCAGGAATCGATTCATTCACTTAAAACTGCGATTCCTGTCATTTTTACACTGAGTGAATCGATTCACCTAGGCTGTGAATCGATTCACATTTACGATAAAACAGAAAAACTCAGCGAAAAAAAGGGCGAACACGATTTTGAGAGAGGGTTAGAGAGAGATGCGATAGAGAGAAGGAGGAGAGGGGATCAAACACCTAGGGTTCACATTTTAAGGGGAAAGCATGGATTCATGCTAGAGTTTTCATCAATCTTAGCTTGAATCCAAGTTGGGGAGTATTCACTCTTGGTTTGGAAAGTTGGAAGGAATCCCTAGAAGGAAAGCTTGAAGGAGAAAAAGAGGAAGGAGCTGAACTCTAACTTTGGGAGCTCGAAATCTTACATTGATGGTGAGTTCTTCCTTCTCTTAGGTGATGGGCACCCATAAGTCCCACATTAGGGTTCTCTTGAAGAAAACCCTTGAAGGTTAGAATTTCCCAAATCCCTCTTATTTTTACAGTTTTAGTGTTAAATAGCTATGCATGTGTTATTGGGACTGATTAAGGGGGTTAATGTTGTACCCAAAACCCTCATAAACTGTGAGATTGATGTTTGACCATTGGGAACTCCATGGAGCTCTAATGGAAGTGTGTCTTGTCTTGATATATTTTCCATGACTGAGCATGATATATGTTTCCATTTGAATATGAAATGTATCTTTTTACATGAATATGTTCAGTTGCATGTGAAATTAGAGGAGCACCTAATTGTATTCCTATTTTTGAATAAGGCATGCATTTAAGGATATAGTTTGTGAATTAAATTCCCTAAAAGACACTAAGATGCCTCAAAAAGGGGGTGATCGATATGGTTAGCCGTGTGGGACGCCCTCGGACGGTTAAGACGTCTAACCACCATATCGAAAGCGTATTTATGGGGTTGTATGGACGTAAGCATACAACGCTACCCATGAATACGAGCTAAAGATGAATTAGAAATTCATAGTAAGAATATGCATTGCATAAATGTGTGATATTAAGCCTTGCCTGATAGTTCATTATATGAGTTGATGGAGAGGAGTCGAAGGGAGGATTCACTGAGATTATTATCTCACCCCGCTCCTTTATTTAATTATTTTTACAGATGCACAGGTTTCAAAGGAAGACTGACAGCTGCTAGCTCTTGGAATCTTGTTATTTGTAGTAGTCTTAAGTAACACCTTGAATATGTAATTTCTAGAGTTATGTATTGGTGTTGTACCGTTATGAAACTTATGTATTTGAGTTTTAGTCTTTTGTGGTATTTGGACTTAATGTTGGACCTTAAGTTTGAATTGTTATTGGGAGGACTGTACCTAATGATAATTATCCTATTTTCAAGTTAATGAAAGTAAGGTGTTACATTATGGTATCAGAGCAGTTCGATTCTAATCGTACTGTAGGGATTGCTAGGAATAGTTTCGTGAATTTCTTGAGTCTGCTGTTGTTTTCTACTTATTATGCTAAGAGATATTGAGCTTGATCAACTCAATGCTTGGTGCATTCTATGCAGAATTATGGCTTCAGGTTCTGGAAGGCGCGGGAGACCCAGGAGGAATGCTACGATGCCTCAGAATCCACCAGGATCAGAGCATGCTGCGATACCTCCGAATCCGCCAGGACAAGAGAATGCTTGGCTACAAGGGATATTGCAGGCTATTCAGAATCAGAGTATTGCAACTAACAATCTTGCGGCTCAGTTAGCCCAACAACAGCAGCACCAAGCCCAACCTCCCCCGCAAGAGGAGGATTTAGACCGGAAATTCCTTAAGTTCCTCAAGACGAAGCCACCAACCTTCAATGGAAAAACAGAAGCCATGGCATCCCAACACTGGCTGGAAGCCGTGGAGAAGAGTTTTAAGGTTGTCCATTGTACCGAGGAGCAAAAGGTCGAGCTAGCTACTCATGTGCTCATAGAGGATGCTGAAAACTGGTGGAAGGGGGCCCGAGCTTATATGGTGGCTCAAGGGACACCAGTAACTTGGGCGAACTTTCAGAGGGTCTTCTTGGAGAAGTACTTTCCACAGACTGTGAAAGATATGATGGATAGAGAGTTAGTCCAACTTCAGCAAGGAAAATCTTTGTTTGAGTATGTGAACAAGTTTGAGGAGTTGGTAAGGTACTCATCATTTGCTCAATTTGCTCAGAATGATAATTGGAAAATCAAGCGGTTCAAGTGGGGATCGAGGCGGACATCGAGCGACATTTCACAACCTGAATTCATCGAGTTCGCCAAGATAGTCCATCAGAGCTACGTGGCTGAAGCAAGCTTGAAGAGGATGTATGAGGATAGGCAAGCAAGGTGGCAAGATAAGGACAAAAAGAAGGATGAGGATAAGAGCGCTCAACGCATGAGACCGAAAGGAAATCTTTTCAAGGGAAAGCAGGCTCAAACCTCCGAGTCTGCTTATCATGCATGCTCGAACTGTGGGAAGGTGCATCAGGGAGAGTGTATGAAGGGCAAGAATGTTTGCTTTGTTTGTCACCAACCAGGGCACATGGCTAAGGAGTGCCCCCAATACACTAAGGGAAAAGGAGCCAAGTCTGGTGATCCTAACCAAGGGAGAGTCTTTACTCTTGACGCTAAGAAAGCAAAGGGAGCGGAAAATCTGATGAAAGGTACTTGTTTCTTTCAGGATGAACCTCTAGTTGTTTTGTTTGATTCGGGAGCAACACATTCCTTTATCTCTTGTAAATGTATTCAAAGTCTAGGGTTGTATCTTACTTCTTTACAATTTCCGTTGCATGTGTATACACCCACTGAAGGTAGCATTCTACTTCCTTGATATGTGAGAATTGCCCTCTCATAATTCAAGGGAGGATGTTTTTAGTAAGCCTTGTGTGTCTACCTCTTGAGGGAATGGACGTTATCCTGGGTATCGATTGGCTTTCCGCCAATCAAGTTATTTTGAACTGTTTCTGTAAAACGATTGAGTTTCCAAACGTGCATTCTATTAATGAAGAGTCAAGTTATGTTACACAGAGTAATGATCTTCTATTGAGTCGCTGTCTAGCGGAAGGTCTTGCAGGATATATGATCTTACTTTCTTCAACTGTAGAGGTCAGCCTAGATCTGGACACTATCCCTATAGTGAACGAATTCTTAGATGTGTTTCCTAACGAGGTAGCGACCTTACCCCCTGAGAGAGAAGTGGAGTTCTCAATAGAACTGGTTCCCGGAATGGGACCAATCTCCATGGCACCTTATAGGATGTCACCCCTGGAGTTGAGGGAACTAAAAACACAGTTGGAAGATTTGATTGCTAAGCAGTTTATTAGACCAAGTGTGTCACCTTGGGGTGCACCTGTCCTTTTGGTAAAGAAGAAAGATGGGATTATGAGGTTATGTATTGATTACTGAAAAATCAATAAGATCACAGTGAAGAATAGGTACCCCTTGCCCAGGATAGATGACTTGTTAGATCAACTTAGGGGAGCTTCGGTTTTCTCTAAGATTGATCTAAGATCTGGTTATCACCAGATTAGAGTTAAGGTAGAGGATGTTCCAAAGACGGCATTTAGGACTAGATACGGGCACTATGAATATTTGGTTATGCCTTTTGGTCTGACCAATGCTCCAGCCGTATTTATGGACTATATGAACCGAATTTTTAGGACTTTCCTTGACAAGTTAAGGATCCTCGAGAGCATGAGGAACACCTTAGGATTGTTCTAAGTACCCTTAGAGAAAAGAGCCTCTTCGCAAAACCTGAGAAATGTGAGTTCTGGCTCAGTGAAGTTAAGTTTCTTGATCATGTGATTTCTAAAGCGGGAGTGTCGGTTGATCCTAGTAAAATAGAAGCAGTCCTTAGTTGGGAACGACCAACCACAGTCACAGAAGTTAGGAGCTTTCTAGGATTAGCCGGTTACTACCGAAGGTTCATTAAGGGATTTTCGCAGATGGTACTTCCCCTAACAAGGTTAACCCGAAAGGGGGAGCCTTTTGTGTGGACTAAGAGCTGTGAGAGTAGTTTCCTAGAGCTTAAGATCAGGTTAACTTCCACCCCGGTCTTGATTATCCCTGACCCAGCATTGGGATTTGAAGTTTATAGTGATGCCTCTAAGAAAGGGTTAGGATGTGTTCTCATGCAGAATCGACAAGTTGTAGCCTATGCATCTAGGCGATTAAGGCCCCATGAGGAGAACTACCCTACTCATGACTTAGAGCTCGCAGACCATTGTCTTTGCTATAAAGATTTGGCGACACTATCTGTATGGTGCTCGATTTGAAGTGTTTAGTGATCATAAGAGCTTGAAATACCTTTTTGATCGGAAGGAACTTAACATGAGGCAGAGAAGATGGGTTGAGTTCCTAAAAGATTATGACTTTGAGTTGAAGTACCATCAAGCCAAGCGAATGTGGTCGCTGATGCCTTGAGTAGGAAATCCTTGCATGTGTCTTCACTGATGATAAAAGAAATGGAGTTGTTGGAGTCTTTTAGGGACCTTAATCTTGGAATTTTCCCATCAGTGAACAATCTCATGCTTTACCATCTAGAAATTTCCTGCAATTTTAGGGAACAAATTAAACTTGCCCAGAGCTTAGATGTAGAGTTGCAGTCTAGCAAACACCGCCCTGGTTTTTCTAAAGCTGAGGATGGCACTTTATTGTTCCATCAGAGAATCTGCATACCAAAGGATAATTCCATTAAGCAGCAGGTTCTAGGAGAAGCCCACAAGAGTGGATTCTCGGTACACCCTGGATCCACCAAGATGTATCAGGACCTTAGACAGAGGTATTGGTGGCCAAGCATGAGGAATGATGTGGCAGAATTTGTAGCTCAATGCTTGGTTTGTCAGAAAACCAAGATAGAACACCAAAAGCCTTCAGGTTTTCTCCAGCCCTTAGAAATTCCCAAGTGGAAGTGGGATAGTATAGCAATGGACTTCGTGGGAGGGTTACCCTACACTCAGTTAGGATATGACTCTATATGGGTCATAGTGGATAGATTAACCAAATCTGCTCATTTTCTCCCCATAAAGTCCACTTACAAAACTGCCCGGTTAGCTGAGATCTACATCAGAGAGATTGTTAGACTCCACGGAGTTCCAACTAACATTGTCTCTGACAGGGATCCAAAGTTTACCTCTCGGTTTTGGAAGGCACTTCATCAAGCCTTAGGGACGAGGTTGAGTCTTAGCACAACATACCATCCCAGACAGATGGCGGTCGGAGAGAACCATTCAAACTTTAGAGGATATTCTCAGAGCTTTGTGTTTTAGTGGATGGCGGTAGTTGGAGCAAGTATTTGTCATTAATTGAATTTTCATACAACAACAGCTATCACTCTAGCATAGGAATGGCCGTCTGAGGCTCTCTACGATCGCCAAGTGTAGGACTCCTCTATGTTGGTTTGAAGTGGGGAGAAACAATTGTTAGGTCAGGCCTTGTTCAAGAAACCACTGATAAGATTCGTATGATTAGGGAGAAGATAAAGACTGCTCAGAGTAGGCAGAAAAGTTATGCAGATCGTAGGCTCAAACCCCTTGAATTTGATGAAGGAGAACATGTATTCCTGAAAGTCACTCCCACTATAGGTGTTGGTAGAGCCCTTAGGGCCAAAAAGTTGACCCCTCGGTATGTGGGTCCTTTCCAAATCCTCAGTCGAATTGGTCCTGTCGCTTACCAAATTGCCTTACCTCCTTCTTTGTCAAATCTCCACAATGTTTTTCATGTGTCTCAGCTTAAGAAATACATTCTGGATCCATCCCACTCTATAGACCATGAGTCTATACAACTTAGATCAGATTGCACGTACCAGCCCGAACCGGCCCAAATAGTGGACCGAGCTTCCAAGGCACTCAGGAATAAGACTATCCCTTTGGTCAAGGTGATCTGGAAAGGATCCACTCCCGAAGAAGCCACTTGGGAACTCGAAGATGAGATGCGAAGCCAATATCATAACTTTCCAATAGGTATGTAAGCTTATCAAATTTTGAGGACAAAATTTTTTAAAAGGTGGGTAGTAGTGTAACACCCCAATTCCTCAAGCTTGGTTTGATGTGTGTGCATAAGCTTAGTATAGCTTAATGATGAACTTTAAGTGATTTTTTCATTGATTGTTATAATTGAATATGTGAATATAGTGTTTGGTGATTTTTGCCCAGTGTGAATCGATTGGTCTGTGAATCGATTCAGGACTGTTGGGCTTGCTGGGACTCGATTAGGCTTGCTATGAATCGAAGTGTGAATCGATTCACAGAAGTTGGCTCTCTGTGAATCGAAGTGTGAATCGATTCACAGAAAGTCAGTTCCCTGTGAATCGAATCTGGGAGCTGCAGGAATCGATTCATTCACTTAAAACTGCGATTCCTGTCATTTTTACACTGAGTGAATTGATTCACCTAGGCTGTGAATCGATTCACAGCTGCATTAAAACAGAAAAACTCAGCAGAAAAAGGACAGAACACGATTTTGAAAGAGGGTTAGAGAGAGAATGCGATATAGAGAAGGAGGAGAGGGGATCAAACACCTAGGGTTCACATTTTAAGGGGAAAGCATGGATTCATGCTAGATTTTTCATCAATCTTAGCTTGAATCCAAGTTGGGGAGTATTCACTCTTGGTTTGGAAAGTTGGAAGGAATCCATAGAAGGAAAGCTTGAAGGAGAAGAAGAAGAAGGAGCTGAACTCTAACTTTGGGAGCTCGAAATCTTACATTGATGGTGAGTTCTTCCTTCTCTTAGGTGATGGGCACCCATAAGTCCCACATTAGGGTTCTCTTGAAGAAAACCCTTGAACCCCAAAGGGTTCAAGGTTAGAATTTCCCAAATCCCTCTTATTTTTACAGTTTTAGTGTTAAATAGCTATGCATGTGTTATTGGGGTGATTAAGGGGTTAATGTTGTACCCAAAACCCCCATAAACTGTGAGATTGATGTTTGACCATTGGGAACTCCATGGAGCTCTAATGGAAGTGTGTCTTGTCTTGATATATTTTCCATGACTGAGCATGATATATGTTTCCATTTGAATATGAAATGTATCTTTTTACATGAATATGTTGATTGCATGTGAAATTAGAGGAGCACCTAATTGTATTCCTATTTTGAATAAGGCATGCATTTAAGGATATAGTTTGTGAATTAAATTCCTAAAAGACACTAAGATGCCTCAAAAGGGGTGATCGATATGGTTAGCCGTGTGGGGCGCCCTCGGACGGTTAAGGCGTCTAACCACCATATCAGCGTATTTATGGGGTTGTATGGACGTAAGCATACAACGCTACCCATGAATACGAGCTAAAGATGAATTAGAAATTCATAGTAAGAATATGCATTGCATAAATGTGTGATATTAAGCCTTGCCTGATAGTTCATTATATGAGTTGATGGTGAGGAGTCGAAGGGAGGATTCACTGAGATTATTATCTCACCCCGCTCCTTTATTTAATTTTTTTTTTAGAGCAAAAGAAAGGAAAGGAGCCTCGTTAAAACCTTCTGATGCAAAACCCTCCTTAGGGGAAAAAACATCTAGAAGGAAAAAGAGTACTCCTCCCTAAATTTTATTTAAAAAAAGAGAAGAAGATGTACAAAAAAAAACATGGGGGGACTAGACCAAAACCCATGAACAAAAACAATGTTGGCACCAAAGACATTAACAATCATCTGTAGCACACAATTATTAAAAAGGAAAAAACAACGAAGGGGGGGAAAAGCCAAACCCATAAAGACTATTTAAATCTAAAATTAGGAAGGCCGAACTTATTCCTGAAAAAATCTTCTCTGATAAAAGAAGGAATAGAATTCCACCAGGAGTAACCTTTTGAAGAAACTCCAAAAGAAGCCAACTTGTCAGCACAGTGGTTTCCTTCCCTATAAATGTGAGAAATCTTGAAAGTCATGGATGAAGCGATGTGGATGCAATTCTTCCACCTATTTCTTAAGTGCCACGGGACCAAGGCTGGACAATTGAAAGCCTGCACTACCAGAGTAGAGTCACACTCCACCCAAAGACGAACCCATCCTTTGCGACTAGCCTCCTCAATAGCAAACATTGCCGCCAAGAGCTCCGCTTCCAAAGAGAACACGATACCAAAATAGTCTGCAAAACATCCAATAACAGCACCACTCTTGTCTCTAAAAATACCCCCGCCCCCTGCCTGACCTGGGGATCCTCTAGCTGCCCCATCAGTATTGACTTTGACCCAACCACAAGGGGGAGTGATCCAATCAACTTGGATAATATCAGGCGCTTTAGGAGGATGAACCTTAATATCAAATTCCTTAAGAATCACAAATTCCTGCATAGAGGAAGACATGCAACAATTAGTCGTGTTACCTGAGAGAGAAGTGGAGCTGACAACTAAGTTCTTAGCTGTTCGGAAAGGCACCCTCTTGCTATCAAACTTCAATTTATTTCTGCTGAACCAAATCACCCACAAGATGTTAATTATAGCAGCTGCAATGACAACCTTAGTTTGCGGGCTCCAATTCAGATTACAGACCTTCACAATGTCTGTAATGGAAGCAGTATCAATGTTCGTCTTGATCACTGAGGCCAACCAATCCCAGAGGGCTTTAGCAAAACTGCAGGAAAGAAAAAGATGATTGGAGGACTCTTCAGCTACATAACACAGGCTACAAACCGAGACACAAACGCAACCCCTAGACTTCAAATTTTCCTCCGTGGGCATACGATTATGCATCAGACGCCAAAAGATAAAAGATTTGGAGGGAGGAATAGAAGCATTCCAGATAATCTTATGCCAAGACACCGCCGGCTTGGCTCGTTTGATGTGCAAATAAGCTTCCTTGTAGGAAAGATTGCCAGAACTAGAATCAGTCCAAATTAATCTGTCCTCATCCTGAAACCGAGGGATAGTAACATTGGCAATATCAGAAGCAACCTGAGGAAAGGCGTCTAGAATACTCCTAGGAATATGCCAAGAATTGTTATGAAGAAAGTCTGCCACAGAAGCTGAGAGCTGGTCATGGCAATTGTCAGGAATTTGCAGCAACTGAACGAGAGGAGTAGAAAGCCAATTATCCAGCCAAAAGTTAATAAGCGTACCATCACCAATTTGCCAAATAGAATGAGACAGGACAGTGGAGATTTGAGATTTGATACCCGGCCAAATGGAGGATTTAACATACCGGACAATGGGCTTCTTATTCTTGAGATTTAACATACCGCTCCTTTATTTAATTATTTTTACAGATGCACAGGTTTCAAAGGAAGACTGACAGCTGCTAGCTCTTGGAATCTTGTTATTTGTAGTAGTCTTAAGTAACACCTTGAATATGTAATTTCTAGAGTTATGTATTGGTGTTGTACCGTTATGAAACTTATGTACTTGAGTTTTAGTCTTTTGTGGTATTTGGACTTAATGTGGGACCTTAAGTTTGAATTGTTATTGGGAGGACTGTACCTAATGATAATTATCCTATTTTCAAGTTAATGAAAGTAAGGTGTTACATTTTTAAAATTTTATGAAATTTTGTAGAGTTGATATACTCAATAAGAACTTTTAATTTGACGGTTCGATTGATGAAATTTAGTGTCTATAGAGAATATATATATATATATATATTAAACAATATGTACACTTGATGTCAAATTGTTATATACATCTATATAGTGTAGCACTTGTATCTCCACATTATAAACTTTAAAAAAATTACTTTATAAAACATATAATCAAACTATTTTTTTACTTTAAATAAAAATTTAGTAAAATATTCAAATTTTTTATTCATTCCATTGCATGGTACATGTTTGTGTAATCATGGATGACAATACACATGATACACTCAAATACAACCTAAGAAATTTATGAAATATTTAAATAGTTGCATGTTAACGCATATATTTGTTGTTTTAAGGCATCTCATCATATCTTATAATAAGTTTGTTGCCAAAAATTTCATATAACTTTTAATATTTCAATTATGTCATATATGTTAAATCAAGTCTCTAAACTATAATTATATAACCCATTCAAAAAAAATATATAATTATATACTATTTACACATGAAATTAATTAGCTTATTATATTATAACTTGTGCAACGGGTCTTCATACTAGTCTATATCTATGTAATACACAATACAAAATGTTTTAAAAGATGAAAGTTTCAAATGACATGCTAAAACAATATTAAGAAAAAAAATCAGCACCAGATGTCATGCTAAATGCATTTCCCTGTTAAACAAAATATTATGTGGCATGACAACTCAGCTAAAACAAGTCAGGCACCGAAACTAAATAAACCTAATTAATACAATACTACTCCGGAATGATTTATAAGAAAACAAATTTCTTTTTAGATTCGTTAAAAAATGTATATATTTGGTCCAAATTTTGGACCAGATACATACAATTTTTAACGAATCTTGAAACGACTTTTTTTTCTTCTTATAAATCATTCCGAAGGGAGTACTAATTAGCAAATTTAAAAAGGAAAAAATTGTATGAAAAAAAAAAAACCGGGTAATTAATGCAATACTAACTATTAGTCAGAATTCACATTAATATAATTGATACTCCCTCCGTCCCGTAATATATGTCATATTTGCCAAAAATAATTGTCTTAAAATATATGTCACATTCAATTTTCAATACAATATTAAATGCTTGTTTGTCAATTATACACTCAAGTTCTCCACTTTGTATTTATGATAAGAGTTAATACATCAATATTTAATAAGGTTAATTTGGTAAAATTATCACTCTTTTTCTTTCATTTATTTCTTTTTCTTAAACTGTATGATTTGGTCAACTGTGACATATATTAAGGGACGGAGGGAGTATTATATTCAAAAACTTTCCTATTACGGTTGAACAATTTCACTGAAAAAAAAAATCATCATAAATATCGTTAATGTATTTCAAAAAATTACCCCTTATGCATTTAAATCCTATCATATTAGGAGGATATTTGTTTTTTATGGACAGGAGGATATTTGATCTTCTTACATAAAATAAAGAAATCGTTGAATAATCGTCATTTAAATGCATTCTTCTTTTTCTTCATCTTCTTATTCACTCTCCCGCTCTCTTATTTTGCTTGGCTGCTTCTTCTTCCTCCTCATTCCAATGAAGGACTAAATCGCCGCTGCATCCAACACAACAACGACGCGGCCATAATCAGTTCAGGAGGAGTCAATTTGAATAGCGAAGAACAAATGATAGAATTCTGGCTGAGTGGTTTTCATAGTCAAGTGGTTTCCTTCCTTACTCACCTTCCTCATCATATTTACACCATATGCACCCCTGCTTCTCTGCAAACTAGACGTGGCTCTGATACCACGCTGGCCGGGAGCCTCACATACCATGAAACTAGTCGTGATTACATAGTCAAGCGAGACACAAACAAGCCTACCACAGGCATTAAAAGGTCTCAAGCACAGACTTGTAATCAAAACTATCATCTCATGATAGAGAGGACCGTAGCATGGATCAACAGTCTGATGCGTTTTGATACACAGGATCCTCATTTTTTAGGCAAGTACAGAGCATACTTGCATCTCTGTAGAGGCATTTATGGTATAGACATGATAATTATGGTTTTCAGGAAGAAGAGAGAGAGCTTAGAAAAAAATATTCATAAAACACAAAAGTTTTATTTATCATTGAGGTTCTCTGCCCCTGAATGTTACAAGCAACCCTCCTTATATAGGGAAGGAGGTGAGTATAAGACAAGACGTCACCTTCAGTGACTCAGCACACAACTTATTACAAAAGACAAACATAGTAGTGACTCAGCCTATAATTATTACAAAAGACAAATGACTCAGCATCCTATTGATTACAAAAGATAAATATGTCACATCTACGTATTTATGGCTCAGGACACTTCGCTAGACAAGTATTTATGACCTAGGACACCTCAGGAGACATATCACATCAAGTTATTTATGGTACATGACTTGTCATTCCCAGTTTTAATTATACATTATAACACATCACATCAGGCTTTAGTAGGGTCTCTGCCCTTATGACACATCTCAGCACATGTTTTAGTATCTGTTGATGGGTGAATGGCTTGGAGACAGGTTCTGATCAGACAGGTTATCTTCACTCATACATGTCTCATACCATTGATCATTCCACCAGTCATCATCATCAATCTTCCTGTTCATGTCATCTGAGTTCAGATCTTCTGAGTTTGGATTTTCTGGAATATCTCCTTCAAGATTCATATTCTCATCAAGATATGGATCAAGATATGGGTCCAGACTGGCAAATTTCTCAACGAGCATCTGAGAGTCTTGTTGACTTGTTGAAGCTTGGTTTGAACTTTTTCCAACAATTTGACTATCATGCCACGCATGATTTGAGCTTTGACCAAAGACTTGACTATCCACTAATTGCCACTGGGGTTGATTAACAAGGTCTCCATGGCTGATAGAAATGGTAGTAACCTGCTTTTCTTTTTGTTCATGATGATTAACAAAACAGACATAATCCATTAATTCTTTTCCTAATCTTGGACAAGGAGGATAATCATCAAGTGTCTCCCATAGATATGTATGATTTCTGGACCAAAGAAGTTGATCTTGAGGATCCATCTGATAAGGCTTGTGAAGCATAAAAACAGATTTAAATTTTTTAATTACTTCAAGACTTAATCCTCAAACTCCTGCATCATCTAAAATTAATTTTAATTCATTTCTCCACCAGTCTAATGGAGAAAACCATTCTAATGCAGTCCATATGAGAGAATCATGTTTTATGGGATCTGTAAGATGTAAGAACATGGCTTATGTGGGAATAAGAACTGACATGCTATACAGGACAGTTGCACACCATAGTACCATAAATGGTCTTCTGAGAATTCTTTATTTGGATTAATCAGAAAAGGAACAAGAAACGGAGTATCTGGAAAAAAAAATGGATTTTTTTGGGAAATTTCTGGATTTGTTCATGGCTTTGGTCATGAAATGGTAAAGGTTATTTCTGGCGTATTTTTTGAGTTTGGTAGGAGAGAAGGATGAGTCAACTTTTGGTGGAAGCATTTTGTTGACTGAGGCTATAGCTAGTAATGAATTAATCATAAAAAACAAAGGAAAGTTGTGGGTTTTTGTGATGATTTGGACGGGTTTTATTGCCTGGAGAGTAGATTAGGGATTATGTTTTGATTTCCTTTGATATGTTTCACAGTGAAATCATATCTTGAAAACCAATCTTTCAGTCTGAGAGCTTAAGGATCAGGAGGCATTTTGTTTTTGAATTCAAGAACTCTAGGAAAAGAGGAGTTATCCATTCGAACTTCAAAATAAAAACCCCGCAGATGAAAGTCAAACTTTTGAATGACATATTTGATAGCAAGGGCTTCCTTATAAGTGGTATGGTAATGCATTTCAGCTTCTTTGAATTGTCCATTAGCATGACCACAATAGTGTTTAATATTGTTGACTTCTTCAATCAAAACTGCACCCCAATACTGATCACTGGCATCAGTTTGTAGAATCTTTTTGCCATTACTGGAAATCTTCAAAGCTGGTGGTGTTTGTGCAATTTTCTTCAGAGCTTTGACTGCTTCAGTTTGCTTTTGACCCCATGGAGGAGGATTTTTCTTGAGCAATTGAGAGAGTTGACTGGTATACTTGGCAACTTTAGGAATAAAATCCCTAATATAATTAACAATTCCAAGAAATTGTTGAATCTGCTTCATCGTTAGATTTTCATCAGGAAAGTTTAATAGTTCTTCAGCAATGTGAGGCTGAGGCTGATACTTTCCTTGAGAGAAGTGCATACCCAAAAAATCAATTTCTGTTTGGCCCAATTGGCTTTTCTTTTCAGAAAGCATTATTCCATGGTCTTGGGCTAGTTGGAAGAATTGGCCCAATAACTGTTTATGAGACGTTTCATCTTTTGAGAACAATAAGACATCATCAATATAGACAAGGATACTGTCGAGAATGGGCTCAAAGATTCTGGTCATGGCCTTTTGGAATAATGATGGGGCGACTTTGAGCCCAAATGGTAAGACTTTCCATTGGTATTGGGCATTTGGAATACAGAAGGCTGTTTTGGGTCGATCAGTAGGTTCAACACCTAGTTGCTAAAATCCTGATTTCATATCAAACTTGGAATAGATCTGAGCATCTTTAATGAAGATATTAAGTGAAGAGACTTTTGGAATTGGAAACTTGTCATCTTTGAGAAAATGATTAAGAGGTCTATAATCAATCACCAACCTCTTTTTCCCTCGTACCTTTTCAGATCTTTTTTCCACATAGAATGCTTGGCAAGCCCACTCAGATTTAGTGGGTTCAATTAATCCTTGTTTCATCAATTGATTACATTCCTCACGTGCTAGTGCTAGATCAGATGGACTCACTCCAGGATGAGTGGCTTTTGTTGGGTTGATGTCTTCATTAAGTTTGAAAGGAAGTTGAACAAAGAAATCTTCATTTGTCCACAAAGGTTTTGGATGAACAAATTTCTCATGACTGTCCGCACAAAGCTTGAGTAAGTTGGACTTAATTTCTTCATATCCTTTAGGAACCTCAGATAGAGAATATAATTTTAAAATATCTGAATAAGACTTGAATTCTCTTTTGAACTTGATTCTGTAGGAAGGATTTGAAGTTTATTGGCTGCTGAATAGACATCCATTCCAATAAGAATGTCTTTATTGGGAAGACTACTACCAATAACTTTTGTGCATATTATGCATTCAGGGAAAAATCTGATTCCTATTTTATCTTGGTAATCAGGTCAATCCTGAACATTTTTCCATCAGCTGCTATAAAGAATGCAGCATGTTTCACCCATGCATCTGAAGGCAGGATACTTGGATTCATCATTGTTTTCTGAGCACCTGTATCCATATAAGCTATGACTTTTTTAGGGTGAGAAAACTTGGATGGTAAGACATGGATTTCAACACAAGGTTATGGAGGAGTAGACAACAAACTGTCTATTTCTTTGAATGAGTATATAGGAAAATACTCATCATCAGATTCAGTAAAAGATCCCTCATTAGAAGAGGAATTTTGTAGAGCAAAAGCAATTTCTTCATCTGTAGAGCTTTGTTCTAAATATAAGGATTCCAGATCTCCTTCTAATGGATGCAAGGAGTTGATCAGCTTGGCAGCTTTGTCTGACTTGTTAGGACAATTCTTCGAGAAATGCCCTTTCTTTCCACAGATAAAGCATCTCTAATTTCCTCTTTTCCCACGGAATTTCTTTCTCTTGAAAAAATTGAAAGTCTTCTTCTTTTTCCCTTTTTTGGAAAATTTAGAAAACTTGGTGAATCTTTGCCAATGAGACTTCTTTTTTGTTGAACAGTTGTAGTTCCTATCTTTGCATTTGATTTCCAGATAAGGCTTTTTGCACGCCTTTGTGAACTTAGATTTTTGATTCATAATATCTGAAAAATGTTGATACAGTCTGCATAACTTGTCAAGTGCTTCAAGTGTCATTTGGTAAATTTGACCTAGAGTCAATGTCTTGATATCCTTTTGAGCCGTTGCTGCCATCTTGTGAATCTCAGGCTGGAGTTCTCGTGGTAATGAAGAGACATAAGTATTTTTGAGACTTGGATCATTAAATCCATTGAGGAGATAGAATCTCTGAGGCATCCTTTGGTAATGTCTTTCAAGATCCTTGACTTTAAGAGAACAACATTTCATCTCAAAAAATTCTTGTCTATTTTTTCTATCAAAGATATCTATATCACCAATAAATTCTTGGTGAATAACTCTAAGGACTGAGGCAGTATTTGTCAATCTGTGAAATTCATCTTGTTTGAATGCACTAAGATTGTGATACCATTCTTTTAAGGTACCGGTCACTTTGCAACAAAATTCTTCAATGACCTTGTAAGGGTCAGCACTTGTTTTCATCATCTGTGTATCAAGCCATGCACCAAAATCAAGAAGTCTTTTTCTCCAACGGCTTGGAGGTATATCATCAAGAGTGAACCACAGACCATTGGATATTTTTGGTTGTTCGGCAGAATTGTTTTCTTCCTCAGGAGATTCATCATAAAATGAACCTTCTTCTTTTATGTCAACCATGAATAGCCCAGAAACATCCATGTAATCTTTTTCAGATTTTGATTCAGTATAGGATGAAATAGGTTGTGAAGATTCTGAGGATTCTGCAGATCCAGTGTATTGAGAAGAGTCTTCTTCTTCAAAAGTGGTTTTATTATCAATTTCTCTTGGAAAATTGGTTGATTTAGGCAAATATTCTTCTTCGAAGGATTCATTATTTTGAACAGAAGTAACTGTCAAGGCTTGAGAGGGTTTATTGGAAAGTTCTTCTTTTTGGATTTTTGGTGGAAGAGTTTCAGGAACCTCTTGGGAATCAGAGGATGATATGCTCAGGCGGGCAGTTTTGTTTTTTGATTTTGAGGTGGTAGCTTGGGTATCTTTTGGTCTATAAGCTGAAGGAATGTAACGGTTATAGTCAGGTGGTGAGGTGTATGAAGGGTAAAATGGAGAAGGTCGAACTGGTTGAGTGAAATAAGTGGGAAATGATGGAGGATTAAAGAAAGGGTCTTCAATTGGTGCAAGTTGTGTAGGCTTTTGGCTGGCTTTCAAGAAATCATCTATTTCTTGTACTTGGCTTTGTAACTTTCTAATTTCTCTTTCTTTGAAATCAAAGTCTTTGCCAAAAGTTCTTTTATTCAACATCGTTCTTAGGTCATGGTCTAGCTGAGAAACCTGAAGTTTCAGACTTTGGTAATGCTTCTGCATCTTGTGAGAGAGGAGTTTAAGGTTCTCATCATTTTCTTCTAATTTCTCTGCAATTTTTTCCACCTTTTTGTCAGGGCTCTGCAATGCTTCATCCTGTTCAATAACATTTTCAGATTGCCAATTGAGAACTTCCTCTGCTTGAGTTAAGCTTTTGAGCTTTCCATCAGGTTGGACTTCATTAGGCTGTATGAAAGGTTTAGAGGACCTGTTTGAAACGAGGTCTATTTTCCTTTCAAGAACAAGAAAATTTTGCTCATAATTTGAGGGTGAAGCTGATGAAAACATATAACAGGGTATCGGCTCAACAGGTTTCAAGGTTGAATGTTTACAAGGCTCTGGAGGAGGCCAAGTAACTAGAGTTGGATCATCAGATGGTTTTTGTGAAGGCAGAAATCCTTCTTCTCTGAGAATTCTAAGAGCTTCCTCATAAATTGGAAGAGGCTCCTTTTTCTCATGGATTCCTATCCAGGGACCATTATCAGGGTCTGATCTCCTTCTGGGAGGAGGAGTCGGCTTACAGGCTCCCTTTTTCTTTCTTTTAGGAAGAATTATCTCCCTATCAATATCATCATAGTGCATCAAACAGACATATCCTGGGTCACACATACTAGGATCTACATCCCATATGAAATGACCATCAATTTTGTCAGTGTATATTGGGTCTCCTTCTGAAGTAACAGCATGAATAGGACACCAATCTTCCGTAAGAACAAGATTGATCATCATGGTTTGGAAGATAGGAGGAGAAGTTGAGCTAGAGCTTTCTTCTGGTCTCTTGAAGATGGTTTCGACAGATCCATCAGTAGATCTTTTGAAAATAACATCTTGAGACTGGATTGGCCTTTTATCAAGGTGATGCTTCTCATAATTGGTTATCCATTCAAGAGGAATGAGCTGCGTCAGTTCTTCTCGAGGAATTCTTCTTGGATTCTGAACAGTTGAAGGTATTTCATCTTCTCTATTAGTTACAGCTAACAGAGAATTAGAAGAATATCCGGAGATGGGGAGATCAATTGAGTGGTTTTGGAGACGATAAATTATCTGGTGATGAAGAGTGGCTGACAAAGCTTCTGGAACTTGATCAGCTCCAGTGATCTGAACTTGAACCTTGATCTAGTGGACAGAGTACTGTCCTTGAGGCTCACGTTATAATTTGGAAACATAGTGAGAACTACACTTCCAGCATGAAGAGTAGTAAAGCAGTCCCAGTCTGACGTTTTCATAATGAAGATAGCTCGAATCAAGAAGAGCTATTCTGGCTGAAACAAGCATACTTTTTCTCCCATGAAGTGAGAGAATTAGTTTGACAGCTCCAAAGTGTAAAGCAGCGTATCTTTGGGATTTCCAGTGATTTATGAGACTTTGAGGAATCTCCAAGTCCACATACTGCTCCTGGCTTGTGGCTCTAAGCTGGCACTGATCCAATCGGGATGACTGGATATATTCCTTCACCTGAGGTGGATTTGTGGAAATCAACTGAGTGATAGAGCGAGTGAATGATCTTCTTCTCTTGAAGATATTATAAGGACTCAAGAGTGGAGGCATCATTTCCTCAATTTTAGCGTCATCAGGAACATAGGAATACTCGATGAGATTTTCAATTTTGTTAGAAAGGATTTTTGTATAAGATCTAGGAAGAGACAGAGAAGAGGTAAGAGTAATAGGCTGATTTTCTGGCTGAGTGGTTTCCATGGTCGAGTGGTTTCCTTCCTTACTCACCTTCCTCATCATATTTACACCATATGCACCCCTGCTTCTCTGCAAACTAGACATGGCTCTGATACCACGCTGGCCAAGAGCCTCACATACCATGAAACTAGTCGTGATTACATAGTCAAGCGAGACACAAACAAGCCTATACCATAGATGCCTCTACAGAGATGCAAGTATGCTCTGCACTTGCCTCAGAAATGAGGATCTTGTGTATCAGAACGCATCAGACTGTTGATCCATGCTACGGTCCTCTCTATCATGAGATGATAGTTTTGATTACAAGTCTGTGCTTGAGACCTTCTAATGCCTGTGGTAGGCTTGTTTGTGTCTCGCTTGACTATGTAATAATGACTAGTTTCATGGTATGTGAGGCTCCCCGCAAATGAAGAAAAGGGAGAAGAAGATGGAGATGAAGAGGAAGAAGAACCAACCGGATCTGCACCCACCCCTAGCCAATCTTCTAAAACCCTTTCACTAATCTCAGCCATGTCGATGCTTACCTCTCCCACGCCCAAACCCTTCAAGAGCAGGTTCCATTTTCTTATTCTATTACTCTTTTCTCTTAATTTATTTATTCTTTTTTAAATTTATTTTTCGTGTTTGGTTGGGTGAGGAAACATAATGAAGTAAATTATAAGTTCTATTGATTCAAATTGAACAAGTATGACAAAAACCAATATCAGGTGAGCAAAATTTTTTATGTACCGAAATGCTTTAAATTCCTTAGACATTAAACTCCTAACTCTGCTCACATAAATTTTCGTATGAAGATCTTCCCTGAAATTTTCACCCTTGATTTTAGGGGAACCAAACGGACCTTAAAATGAAAATGACAAGGTCTTGCAAACATGGCAGCAGGGATCGAAGTATGACCCAAACAATCAGGAGTTGCTCGATGGGATTAAAAGGTATGTATTTTGCTACATTTCTGCTATTTGTGGGTTGATTATTTCTACTTTCCTATGCAACATGATAATGTAAGTGCCTAAACATGCAATACACATTTCAGATGTGTAGAACAAATTAATGACGCTAGCTGCAGAAATTTAAGTTCCGAGATATGATGAAATAGCTTCTTCAAATCGAACCCAACAAACATATACATGTATCTAAGTGCTTCTTACTTACCATACTCTTCACACTTTCCTACAGTTGAATTGAAGAAGCTTTTCCATAGGTTATGTATTGTTGGCTATTATTTTCCATCGTGGTTGTTACTAGATGTGGAAATGGGAACTAAGAACCAAGATGACATATAAATAATATGTTTTGTTGATGTTTATATAAAATCCCTTGCCTAACCTCATCAACCATGTGCAGATTTTAATGACCTCTAATTTTATAAACAAATAAAAAGGCACTCTAATATGACCAATGACATCTCAACTCCAATTTTAATTTTGGTATTATATGTTCTTAAATATATTTTTCTCATGGAGCCTAACAAACCTGTAACTGCAGTTGCGTTAAGATTATTAAGGTATTATTACTTTAACCTTTTATTCCTTACGTTTTTTATGTTTATTTTTTTCTTAATTTGATCAAAGTTTCTCATTAGTTGTTGGACCCTCTTCACTGAAGAAGGTCTTCAGCGACCATTAGAATTCAGAAAAACTACTTTGATTTTGGAGATTTCTATTCTCATACCATGAGTGCATGCTTAAAAGTCTTTTTATAGTGTGAAACCCTCTAATTAGAGATCTTTAAAATGCAGGGGCATGATTAATGATTATTAGTCCCCTTTGTCCATTTTAGTGCTATTTAAATAGCTCTCTTCAAATATACATTTCATGTTTCTTACCATAATTTTTTTTTCCAGGTGTGTATGTGTGTATGTGTCATCTGACAATCGAGGAGGTATGGTCCTTCCTACACTTATTACCTATTTTTCGATCAATGTTATTTTCTATTTGTTGCTTGAGCTAAATGTTGGAGAACTTAGTTAGAGAAACTTCTTATAAAGCTCTACACTATAATCTAAATTCTGGTGCAAATATCAGTTTTTTAGGAGCATGGAAGGCTTCCTCCGTATGCTTAGAAATGATTTTCCAAAAACCAAACACGATGCTATTAATATTATGGATGGATTGACATTCCATTGATTTCAATGTATCTATGTTCCTTTCTTTATGAGCTGATGCTATAAGGTAGAATTCTTCAGAGGGAAAGGTGAAGGCCATTTACAAATCAAAGTAATGTTTTTGGACACTTAATTGTTTAGGTCTAAATAGCCCCCTCCATCAAAAGCAATCACGACTGGCTTTTGTACTGTTTAAAAGATTTGATCAGGTGTATCTTACTCTCATGACAAACTAATAATGCTGCTAGGGTGATTTAAATCTTGAATAGTTAAATGAGAGCTATGTGTGTCTTATATGTTGCTATTCTTTAAACTTTTTGTTGAAAAAATCATAATTGTAACTTTTGCACTCATATCAGCTTCACTACCTTATGGTTGTTAGATTCAAGTTATTAAGCATATTTCGAGAGTGGGAAAAAGATGAACAATTAAATATAGGAAGATATACAACGATTTTATATTTTGCGGAAAACATGTAGAGCTTTTATCAGGTATTGATCTGTAACTTTATTCAAATGAATAAAAAAAAAACTAAAAGATCCGAGCCTTCAACTCTTCACCACAAGAAAGAGTGATGAAATACTTTTGAACCTGGGATAAATCCTTGAAACAAGAGGAGGAGCAACCAAACGTAATCGCCCTTATCCATGGCTTCCTAATCTCAATGGGTGGTCAGTCAAAATCCAGGACTTTGGAGGCAACATCGCCGATAGTAGACAACGATGAACCAACAACATTTGGGGAGATCTAGGGATTGCTGCCCTACGGGATCTTCATCTGCAACTAGCGAACCAGCAGCATGTGGTTCTGAAGCAGAGAACACAGCGTCGGCGCCGTTCAACGCGCTGTGAAGGCACCGCGAGTGTGTCTCGGTCGAACGGGTGTGACGGAGCATGACCATAACTAGGAGAAGGCCAGATTTGGGTTTTTCCCTTTAAGAACCTCGAATCGGAAGAGGCTGAATGTAACAGTGCAAATATCAATGAAACAGTAAAATGTAACACACACAGTGATAAAAATGATAGTACTGTTCTATTGACTTGCGAAAGGAATGACACTCAATAGTCAGTGTGACTATGAAAGAAGTACAGAAAAGAAGAAAGAATTCTGGGAGAGAGAGCAGAGAGAAGAGACAGTTAGAGGAGAGAGAGAGAGAGAGTTACATCACACATTTCATGCCTCACATATTCCCTCTTCCCACTACTTATGACCCCACACATATTCCCCCAATCTTCTAGAAGCTACTCGATTCCTATTGCCTCTCCTCACAACCATGCTCTCACTTTTATCAGCAACCAATTCTGCTGAGTCACCACTTCCACCTGGCAGCCTCATTACCAGTGTTTTAAAAACCGAACCGAACCGGACGGTTCAACCGGTTGAACCTTGAACCGAACTTATTTATGGTCCGGTTATTTTGGCGGTTCAACCGCGGTTTCGTCCCGGTTCGAGCGGTTAAAAGCGGTTGAACCATGACCCGGAAGTCTCACCGGTTCGATGTCCGGTTCGGTTTTTAAAACATTGCTCATTACATTGCCTTCCCCTTTAAAATGAATCTTGTCCTCAAGATTAAAAAGAGGGTAATTGTTCTTGATGTCTTCTACATCCTCCCAAGTAGCTGTGGCAGAATCATTGTCATCCCACACAATCAAAACTTGTTGAACATGTGTGTTACCTTTCAGCACTACTCTGGTCTTCAACACTTCTCTAGGTGATACAATCGGCCCCAACTCACTTGTAGTCAAAGGCAGAGGCATATAAGGTTCTGAAACTTCCCCTTTAAACAACTTCAGTTGTGAAATGTGGAACACATCATGAATCCTAGCTATGGCAGGCAATTTCAACTTGTAAGCTACAAGTCCAACCTTCTCTATTATCTCAAAGGGGCCAAAATACCTCATAGAAAGCTTATGGCTCTTCCTCAAAGCCACTGATTGTTGTCTATATGGCTGTAGCTTTACCAACACTCGGTCTCCCACTTCAAATTGCAAATCTGTCCTTTTCTTGTCAGCTTGCATCTTCATTCTCTGTTGAGCCTTATGCAAATTAGCTTTCAGTTGCTGCAACAACAACTCTCTATCAGCCAATTTCTCTATCACTTCTGCAGGATCCTCACTGCTGAAATTCAGTCTTACCAAGGTTGGAGCCTCCCTCCCATAAAGAGCCTTGAAGGGAGTCATGCCTAAACTTGTATGGAAAGCCGAATTGTACCAATATTCTGCCCAAGTCAGCACCTTAGACCAAGACTTTGGATTCTCAAAAGTGAAACATCTCAAATACAACTCTAAACACTTATTAAGAATTTCAGATTGGCCATCGGATTGTGGGTGGTAGGCTGAAGTCATTGATAATGTAGTGCCTTGAAGTTTAAACAAATGTTGCCAAAAAGCACTTGTGAAAACTCTGTCCCTATCCGACACAATGGACCTTGGAATGCCATGCAATTTGACTATATTATTCATAAATGCCTCAGCCACACTCTTGCTAGTATACTCAGTTTTCATTGGTACAAAATGAGCATATTTAGATAATCGATCAACCACTACCATAATAACAGTAAAGCCAAAAGAATTTGGAAGACCTGTTATGAAATCCATAGCTATATCTTCCCACACTTGAGTTGGTATGGGCAATGGCTGTAGCAGGCCTGCAGGCAATGTATTAGACACTTTAGCTTGCTGACAAATACTGCATCTCTGTATAAATTCCTGCACATCCTGCTTTAACCTTGGCCAATAAAATTGAGCAGTGACTCGAGCCATAGTCCTAGTGATTCCAGCATGGCCACCAATTGGCGAACTATGATACTCGTGCAACACCTTTTGAATCAAAGAGCTCTGGTCAGGCATCACTAATCTATCCTTCCAGTATAATAACCCATCGTGAACATTGTATTCTTTGCACTCACCCTCATTCTGCAAACATTGTTGTATCACAGCTTGCAATGCACTACTAGCTGCCACTTCTCTCCTTAATTCCTGCACAAAATTAGAATGTGGCTCAGACCAAGCCATAAAGAACACTCTTGACAAGGCATCTGCTGCCAGATTTTCCTTGCCTGGCTTGTATTCAATTTGGAAATCATAACCCATAAATTTATGAAGCCAAGCCTGCTGCTCTGGGGTTTGTAATGACTGATCCAACAAACTCTTCAGACTTTTCTGATTAGTTTTAATCACAAATTTGTGTCCCAACAAATAATGCCTGAATTTTGCTAAAGCTTCTATTATAGCAAACAACTCTCTAGTGTAAGCCGATTGTTTCTGCATCCTTGGAACCATTTTCTTAGAGAAATAGGCAATTGGATGGCCATTTTGACTCAACACTGCCCCCACGCCAATACCTGAGGCATCAGTCTCCAATGTGAATGGTTGAGCAAAGTTTGGCAATGCCAAAACAGGAGCTGCAGTTACAGCTTCTTTCAACTTGACAAAGGCTGCAGCCGCACTCTCTGACCATTTAAACCCCTCCTTTTTCAACAAATCTGTCAAAGGGCCAGCTATGGAAGCATAAGATTTAATAAATCTTCTATAATACCCTGTGAGACCAAGGAATCCCCTGACTTGTTACACATTTGTAGGTGCAAGCCACTCCTTCACAGCTTGCACCTTGCCTTCATCCATTGCCATTCCTGCCCCAGAGACTTTGTGGCCCAAATAATCGACCTCTAATAACCCAAAGGAGCATTTAGAGAGCCTAGCATACAATTGGTGTTCCTGCAATGTCTTCAACACCAATTCTAAATGCATCAAATGAGCAGCCCAAGAACCACTATAAACTAGTATATCATCAAAGAATACTAGCACAAACCTTCTTAACTCTTTCTGAAAAATCTTATTCATTAGACTCTGAAAGGTTGCAGGAGCATTAGTCAATCCAAAGGGCATTACAAGCCACTCATAATGACCATGGTGTGTTCGGAATGCAGTCTTGTGTCTATCTTCGGGTTGCAACAGAATTTGATGGTAACCGGACCTTAAATCCAGTTTTGAAAAATACTTTGCACCAAACAACTCATCCAACAATTCATCCACTGTTGGCATAGGGAAGCTATCTTTAATTGTGACTGCATTAAGGGCTCTATAATCTGTGCAAAACCTCCACTTGCCATCCTTTTTCTTCACTAGGACAATAGGGGAAGAAAATGGACTGTTACTAGCTTGGATGATCCCTTGATCCAACATTTCTTGCACCATTAATTCGATCTGCTCTTTCTGGCTGTGAGGGTACCTGTAGGGCCTCACCTTCACTGGTTTAACACCATGTTGAAGAGTGATAGCATGGTTCTAGTCTCTGTCCGGAGGCAGGCCAATAGGGACTTGAAACACCACCCTGTATGTGTGTAACAATGTAGCTAACTTAGGCTCCATGGTATCGGTTAGTTCCAACAATTCATCAGCAGGAACTTCAGTTGGCATAAGCTGCACAGCAAAACATTCACTTATAGCATCAGTATCTTGCATTCTCTTCAACTGGTGGAAATGTGCTTGAGCCGGTTGTAAATTCTTGTCTCCCTTTAATGTGATGAACCTGTCCTGGTGAAAGAATTTAATCACAGATGCTGCATAATCTGCTACATGTGGTTGATAAATCTTCATCACATGAATATTTATATAGCTTAAGTTGAGTTTTGCATGATGAATGAAGAACTTTTGAAGTCATTTATGTGCTTAAATTGATAAATTCATTGGTTCTCCTTGTTTGTTCTCGAATCTATAGTGTGCAGAGTTATGCTGGGTCTCTATCTTTGTTTTTTTTCACAGGAATTCAAGCATGAACGTTGAGCAAAAATGCCAAGAGGGAGGAGATCAAGGAGCAAAGACCAATAGAGCAAAGCCCTTCACAATACACAAGATTTTGCTCAAAATAAGTGTTTCTGTGCGCTTGAGAGCACCATAAGAGCACTTGAAGAGCAGGAAATCATTCCCTGTTGTTTGAACGCGCGTGAAGAGCATCGTAAGAGCAACCTGCGCGCAGAATTAAAATTGTTGCTGTCTCTCCGCGCGCGAAGAGCATTTGGAGCGCGTTTGGAGAGCAAAAATTCATGTCTTTCTGTGTCAGCGCGCGTGAAACGCGCGTGGAGCGCACTTGGCGCGCACCTGCTGCGCAGTATCAGTTAAATATCGCATTTTTCAGAAACGGAACCACTTTTGGACGTGGAGAAGACCTAAAAACGCCGTGGGAACCAGGGAGCACGAGAGGGGTTCACTTTTCTCCATCTCCAAGGAAGATTCAAGCTTGGGAACAAGGTTTTGAATCACCCATGGAGTCTTCTTCTTCCATTTATCAATTTTTCTGTTTTTCTCTTTTGTTTTCTATGAGTAGCTAAATTCCTTAGGCTAGGGAAGATGAATCTTGTGAACACTCTTATGTAGTTATTTTACTTATATCAATGCAAGTTTATTTCAATTATGATTGAGCCTTCAATTCTATTATTAATGCTTTTTGGTAACTGATCACTATCGAATCGATTTTGGGTTATGCTCACGATTGGGAAATTGGGGTTATGAACTTGAACTGAATTGTTGGTCATGTTTAGGAGGATTATAGGAATATAACCTTATGAGCATGTGTTCTTATGAATCATTAGTCTTATTGCTTAATCTAGCTTTAATTCACCTAAGGGATTAGGGAATTTTAGTTAAAGTAAAGGGTTTATGAGGCAAGGAATTGTCCTTAAACTAATTTTATTGATTCGAACTTCAATTATATGGAATAACTTGCGTTGGTTGTAAATTGATTGCATAAGAGTGGAAGCAAGAGGATTCAATCCCTAGTCGCTTTTAATTCTCCTTAAAATCCAAATTTTTGTTTAGTTGCTTACTGTTTTTGTCTTTTGATATAAGTTACAAATATTTCAAACACATCACTTGGTTCAATAGTTCAAATTATTACAAGTTTGTTGAGTTAAATAATTAGTTACAATCCCTGTGGATTCGATCTTTTTATTACTTGACGACGAATCGTACACTTGCGATTTGCATAACAAGTTTTTGGCGCCGTTGCCGGGGATTGTTGAATAAATTTTTAACAAGGCAAACGAGTACCTTTTTGAACTATTTCTTTTATTTATTTTCTGTTAAAAAAAAATTATTACATTAACTGTTGCTTTGCTACTGATCTTTCCCTTTAGTTTTGTGCATGCGAGGTAAACAAACAGGTGAACTGTTGTTTGACTCGGAGATCAAAAGCGATAAAGGCTTTAAGGAAGAAGGCTAAGGAAGCAAAGCAACGACAAAAACAATCCTCTACATCTACTTCTCAAGTCCCAACTCAAGAAGTGATGGGGGACCAACCACGCACTTTGGGTGATTTTGGGAGACGGAACAACCATGCAAGATTTGTCAATGCCTACCAACAGGTTGAGGCCAATGCTAATTTTGAGATCAAGCGGCATTGTTGAACACTCTCAAGCAAAGCCAATTCGCGGGGAATGAGATTGATGACCCAAATCAGCCTGGTGAGTTTCTATGAAATCTGTGACACCTTTGGGGTGTTGGAGTGTGAGGAAGCAAGAAATTGAGGCTTTTCCTTGGACCTGCGAGGAGCAGGCAAGAGATTGACTTGACACCTTGCCTACAGGAAGCATTGCAACATGGGATGATTTGGAGGAGAAATTCATGACCAAATTTTCCACCCTCCAAATTCATCAAAAGAAGAGGTGAGATTCATGGCTTCCAATGAGAACCAAAGTGAAAATTTGTATGAGGCATGGGAGAGATTCAAGCTCCTTACGAAGAGGTGTCCAGGCCATGGATATGATGATTTCAACCAAATGCAAATGTTACGCAATGGTTTGAGACCGAACACCAGAATGATGTTGGATGCCTCGGTGGAGGTACAATCAACAACAAGGCAATTTGCGAAGCAAGAACCTTAGTGGAGCAAATGGCTTCCAATGAGCAGTTGTGTCAGAATGATAGAGGTACACTGGCAAAAAGAGGAGTCCTTGAGCTAGAAACGCAAGATGCACTCTTGGCTCAAAATAAGTTAGTCTCTCAACAATTGGAGGCTATCACAAAGGAGTTGAAGGCACTGAAAGTGGGAGCCTCTTCCTCTGCTCAAGTGAACCAGGAAAATCAAAACTTGAGATCTGACTTTTGTCAAGGGCCTCATGAGAATGGAGGGTGTGATACATTAGGAGACTCCAAGGAGCAAGCTAATTACATGGGTAACTTTCAAAGGCAAGGAGGGAATCCGTATTCTAACACCTATAATCCAGGGTGGAAGAATCATCCCAACTTCTCTTGGAAGCAGCAAGATAACCTATCATCCAGCAACCCTCCACAACCGCAAAAGCAAGAGAAGCCAAATCAATTAGAAGAAGCTCTGACTCAGTTTATGAAGATGGCACAATCCAACTTCCAGAATCATGAGTCTCATTTCAAAAACCAGGAGGCTTCTATCAAAAATCTGGAGAACCAAATTGGGCAACTTTCAAAGCAACTAGCGGAGCAATCCAAAGGTAAGTTTTCTGCTAGCACAGTAGATAACCCCAAAAATGAAAATTGTAGTGCTATTTCTTTGAGAAGTGGAAAGTTGTTGTCTGAAGTAGAGAGAAAGAAAAAGAGCGAAAAAAGTGAGGTGGATGGAGTTGAAAAAGTGAGAGTGGAAGTAGAGAAAGAAGTTGAAAAAGAAAAAGGTGGAGTTGAAAATGAGAGTAGAGAAAATATTGAAAAAGAAAAAAAAAAGAGAAGGTGAGGAAGACAGAGTTGTTACTGACCAACAGCAAATACAAGAGAAGCCCAGAGTTGTTCCTCCATATAAGAAGCTGCCATATCCTCTTGTGAGCAAGAAAAAGGAGAAGGATGAACAATTCTCTAAGTTCATGGATGTCTTCAAGCGCCTCCAGATCAACATTCCTTTCGCATAAGCTCTTGAGCAAATGCCTTTATATGCCAAATTCATGAAGGAATTGTTAACTAAAAAGAAGAAATTCAAAGAAGATGAGACGGTCGCTTTGACAGAAGAGTGTAGTGCCATCATTCAAAGAAAGCTCCCTCCAAAGCTGAAAGATCCTGGAAGCTTCACAATCCCCTGCACTATTGGGAATTTAAATATTGACAAAGCCCTTTGTGATTTGGGAGCTAGCATCAATTTGATGCCGTTATCTATGTTGAAGAGGTTGGGAGGAGGTGAAGTCAAGCCTACAAAAATGACACTGCAGCTGGCAGATAGGTCAATCAAATACCCTTATGGAGTTATGGAAGATGTATTGGTAAGGGTTGGCAAATTCCTTTTTCCGGCAGATTTTGTGATCCTTGACATGGAGGAAGACAAGGAGGTCCCTCTTCTTCTTGGAAGACCTTTCCTAGCTACAGGAAGAGCCTTGATTGATGTCCAACAAGGTAAATTAATTTTGAGGTTCCAAGATGAGAAAGAGACTTTCAATGTGTTTGAGGCTATGAGGCATCCCGATGACACCGAAAAGTGCTCTAGAATTGATGTGGTTGGGCAGCCGGTTGGAGAGAATCTTGATCAAGACCGACCTTCCAAACCCTTAGAGAAGGTGACAATGAATTCTATTGAGGAGATGTCTGATGAGCTGGATGATGGGATGGAAAAATTTTAGTGCAGGAAAAAGGAAGAAAAGGAAAGAGTAGTCTGCATATGGGCCATGGAAAACAATTCCCAAATTGCAAAATTCCAAAGAAGGCACATGTAGAACCTACTCATTCTTATGAAAAGCGCACCAAACAGGCGAGGGATGACAATGTCCACCCACATAAATTCAAGAGGAGAAAACGGAGACCAATGCGAAAAAGGGAAATGATTTCCATGCAAGCACTTAGGGCTATGGGTGTGCATCTTCCCAAGGAATGTGGTGCTTCAATCTTCTTTTCCTCCTTTAAGGAGCCTTGATCGACTCCTTCAAGCGTCAAGCTAGTGACGTTAAAGAAGCGCTTCATGGGAGGCAACCCATTGGTGGTGGCGTTAGGCGGCCCACCTTTCTCATTTCAAGTTAGCGGTTGAGTCGAGCGGCTCAACACACGGGTTCTACCTTTCTTTCCCTTCTTTTGCTATTTATTTTTTTTTTAATTTTTTTTATGTTGAATTTATTTTCGTTTGTGTGTGAAGTTGATACCATGCACCCTATGACTGAGCTCTTATTCCTCTATGAAATTCCTTTTCATCTGAGAATCTGTTTGTGAACCGTACTCTTATTGTGTGCATGATGTGTATGATCAAGGAGCTGAAATTTTGTTGACATGAATCATTTTAAGCAGCTTCTTGTAACCATAACTTTTGAGAATTTCAGTGGTCATGAATCTTTTCCCATTACAAAAGCAAAATCTGTGAGTGTTTGTGCCTAAACAGAAATTTATTTATTCTTGAGTGCTCCACCATTTGTATGAATTCTTCAGAACTTGACTCAGTTCTTGATTGCTTTTACATTGCATGTGAACACACACACACAGATGATTGAGATCTTTATTTTTGTTTGAACTGATAGAGCTTTGATTGCCTACCCTTGTGGTATTATCCTTTGCTAGCCCTTTTGAGCCTTAAGCCTGTTTGTTGAATTTTAAGCTCAATACAAGCCAATAACTGGAAAAACCAATTGTCCCTTTAAATTGGAGTTGAGAGATTATTTTCTATAAAATTGGTTATTTGGTTGTGAATTAAGTTTGGGGTTGCTTGAGGGCAAGCAACAATCTTAAGTTTGGGGTGGCTACACAAAGCATGTGCATTTAGTCATTTCAGAAGAAAAAAAATGAACAAGCCAGAGGAGAACAACAATAAAAAGATTCAAATTGTAAAAAAAAAAGAGAAAAGAAAAGAAAAATCAAAGTGAGAAAGCAAGGAAAAAGTTCTCCTGTGGTTTGTTGGTACTAAAGTTGAAGGTGATTGGGGGAAGTTTGTGAATTGATACAAGGTATGGATAAGAAATAATAGAGGCATCTCTTAACTCCAATTAAGTTAGCCTAGATCCAAAGAAATATCCTCCCTTACCTAAGCCTCATTTCACCCTTTGAAAAGATCTCATAATGTGTGTGGCATTTGTGTGTTTTTGCTTTCTTAGAATTTTGTCAAGCCTATGGTAGATGATTGCATTTGGTGTGAGTTGAGTGTAAACAGTACCCTAAGACACTTGAGTGGAGTGAAACACATTATCTGGAAAGGTGTAATGGGAATTGATTTGTTGATCTGAGTAAATAAATTCATTTTGGTTACTTGAGTTATGATAATTGGAAATCATGAATACAAAAGAGTAGGTTAATTGGTTGTGCATGGATTGTCAAAAAAAATTTATGAAAAGTTCACCTAGATGAATTGGAATTATTTGAAATCCAACCCATGTTTTTAATTAAGTTTGCTTGAGGACAAGCAAAGAGCTAAGTTTGGGGTTGTGATAAATCTTCATCACATGAATATTTATATAGCTTAAGTTGAGTTTTGCATGATGAATGAAGAACTTTTGAAGTCATTTATGTGCTTAAATTGATAAATTCATTGGTTCTCCTTGTTTGTTCTCGAATCTATAATGTGCAGAGTTATGCTGGGTCTCTATCTTTGTATTTTTTTACAGGAATTCAAGCATGAACGTTAAGCAAAAATGCCAAGAGGGAGGAGATCAAGGAGCAAAGACCAATAGAGCAAAGCCCTTCACAATACACAAGATTTTGCTCAAAATAAGTGTTCCTGTGCACTTGAGAGCACCAGAAGAGCACTTTAAGAGCAGGAAATCATTCCCTGCTGTTTGAACGCGCGTGAAGAGCAGCGTAAGAGCAACCTGCGCGCAAAATTAAAATTGTTGCTGTCTCTCCGCGCGCGAAGAGCATTTGGAGCGCGTTTGGAGAGCACAAATTCATGTCTTTACGTGTCGGTAGCGTGGCGTGAAGCGCGTGGAGTGCACTTAGCCCTTTTTCTTGCGATATCGATTAAATTCGCATTTTTCAGAAACGGAACCACTTTTGGGCGTGGAGAAGACCTAAAAACGCCGTGGGAACCAGGGAGCACGAGAGGGGTTCACTTTTCTCCATCTCCAAGGAAGATTCAAGCTTGGGAACAAGGTTTTGAATCACCCATGGAGTCTTCTTCTTCCATTTATCAATTTTTCTGTTTTTCTCTTTTGTTTTCTATGAGTAGCTAAATTCCTTAGGCTAGGGAAGATGAATCTTGTGAACACTCTTATGTAGTTATTTTACTTATATCAATGCAAGTTTATTTCAATTATGATTGAGCCTTCAATTCTATTATTAATGCTTTTTGGTAACTGATCACTATCGAATCGATTTTAGGTTATGCTCACGATTGGGAAATTGGGGTTATGAACTTGAACTGAATTGTTGGTCATGTTTAGGAGGATTATAGGAATATAACCTTATGAGCATGTGTTCTTATGAATCATTAGTCTTATTGCTTAATCTAGCTTTAATTCACCTAAGGGATTAGGGAATTTTAGTTAAAGTAAAGGGTTTATGAGGCAAGGAATTGTCCTTAAACTAATTTTATTGATTCGAACTTCAATTATATGGAATAACTTGCGTTGGTTGTAAATTGATTGCATAAGAGTGGAAGCAAGAGGATTCGATCCCTAGTCGCTTTTAATTCTCCTTAAAATCCAAATTTTTGTTTAGTTGCTTACTGTTTTTGTCTTTTGATATAAGTTACAAATATTTCAAACACATCACTTGGTTCAATAGTTCAAATTATTACAAGTTTGTTGAGTTAAATAATTAGTTACAATCCCTGTGGATTCGATCTTTTTATTACTTGACGGCGAATCGTACACTTGCGATTTGCATAACAGTGGTCCCAATGTGGCTAACCAAGTGGAACCTAGAATCAAATCAGCTCCCACTACCGGTAATAAGTATACAGGAACCAACAATTCCTGGTCTTGAATACTCACTGTGAGTTGTTCAATCCATCCCTCGATTTGCATGGTTTGTCCATTACCAATCAACACTCTAAAACTTGGAAATGGCTCAACTGGCAACTTCAAAAATTGAGCAATCCTTGGTTGCAAAAAACTTTCAGAACTTCCACCATCCAACAAAATTTGAACTGGAATATGGCCAATATGACCAGAAAATCTGATAGTTCCCACTCCAGTGCCTCCTTTCATTGCATTAAGGGATAAGTGATGCTCTCCTGATGACACACCATTCGAGTTTTGGCTAATGTCAGGGGGTTTTGTTTCAGTTATGTCCACCTCCTCTTCTTCCAATTGCAACATCATCATTTGGTGTTTATTAGGACACCTATGTGAGGTTGAAAACTTCTCATCACAAAAATAGCACAACCCCTTATCCCTCCTTAATTGTATCTCGGCTGCAGACATTCTCTTAATAGCATTGTTACTTTGGTTTTGGTTCCATGGTTTAGTGTTTGGGGTAGGTAAGAGTGGTGGTAATTTGGGTTTGTTTGGGTTCAGGGTTGGTTCTGTTTTGGATTGGTTATTTGTATATTTTTGGTAGGTAGTGTTTGGGTTAGTGTTTGGGTATTTGGATTGGCTTAGGTTCAATTTAGGCTTGGTAGTGTTTGAGTATTTCTCTTCAAACAACTTGGCTAATGACGCAGCCTTCACCATTGAATGAGGAGAAAGAGACTTGACATCTCTTCGGATTTCTTCCTGCAGCCCACTCACAAAACAATCCAACAAGGCTTCAGAGCTCACCCCCTCAAATCGATTAGCTAAAGTTGTAAACTCCAAATAATACTCAGCCACAGTTCCAGATTGACTCAATTTAAACAAGTTTTCACGAGGAGAATCATAAGGAGAAGGACCAAAATCCAACTCAAGAGCTTTAGTAAATTGCCTCCACGATTGAAAAGGATTTGTCCTTTGCATCATTTGGAACCAAGGAACAACATCTTGATCCAAATTAACCGATGCAATAGTTAATCTCTCAGAATCGGGTGTGTTATAATACTCAAAAAACTGTTTCGATCTGAAAATCCAATTCACAACATTCTTTCCATCAAATCTAGGAAAATCAAGTTTCACTGACCTTACTTGAAATGGTGGTTTGCTGTTCTCATGGTTTGAGTTCCCAATGCCATGGAAGGAAGGTGACGGTGCTGGACTTCGCTGCAACAACGAAGTTATGGCCTCAGTCAGCTTGGCAATATTCGCATCCATAGCAGCTGCTCGATTAGAGTTCTCAACAGCAGCTTGTCGTATTTGGCTCTGCAAATCCACATAGTTTTTGTCCATAGTTTCTGAAATGCGTTTGACTTCTGCATTAAGCTCTTTCATCCGTGTATTATTCGCCATGGCAGTAGTGAAAGCACCAATGTAACAGTGCAAATATCAATGAAACAGTAAAATGTAACACACACACAGTGATAAAAATGACGGTACTGTTCTATTGACTTGCGAAAGGAATGACACTCAATAGTCAGTGTGACTATGAAAGAAGTACAGAAAAGAAGAAAGAATTCTGCAGAGATCAGAATTCGAGGGAGAGAGAGCAGAGAGAAGAGACAGTTAGAGGAGAGAGAGAGAGAGAGAGTTACATCACACATTTCATGCCTCACATATTCCCTCTTCCCACTACTTATGGCCCCACACATATTCCCCCAATCTTCTAGAAGCTACTCGATTCCTATTGCCTCTCCTCACAACCATGCTCTCACTTTTATCAGCAACCAATTCTGCTGAGTCACCACTTCCACCTGGCAGCCTCATTACACTGAACGTGAGAAGGAGGACAGCTTGGGCTTTCCAAGTTCTCCAATTCGTGAAAACTGTTGAGGGCTTTTGTATTCTTGGAAAAGGGTCTGGTTTGGCCTAGACCTAGAGAGAAGAGGGGAGGCCCATGAATTTCCTCCCTCCCTTCGTTAATTTTAACACATTCCCTTACGGTTAAAAGACCAAAATACCCCTAACCTCATCTTCAACCTCTTCCATCTTCTTATTCCTCTCACCCGTTCACCTCCCCCGTTCTTCTTCCTCTATCCTATCTCTCTCTCCCTGATTTTAGCTCTCTGTCTCTGTCTCACCTCTCTCTCTGTCACTCTCTTAATCTCCCTCGCTCACTCATCTCTCACCGTCAAAGGTCTCTACAACTCTCGTCGGTCTCTGCAAGTGGCACCGTCGCAGCCTCTCTCTGTTTGTCTCTCTCACCGTCGCACCCTCTCTCCTCACCGTCTCTGCTTCTTCGTCTCTGCATGTTCCACTGCTTTCCTCTACGCGCGATTTTCTTTTTTTTTTCTGCACTTTTCTAACTTCCGGAATTTAGTTTCAGATAGCCACGGAATCTTGTTTCCGGTAGTCTTTCTTCCAGATAACCTCTTATATCCACTGGAATCTTATTTCCGGTGAATCCCGGAATCGTGTTTCCGGTAGTGTTTTTTTCGGAACTTTCAAACTGTTATTCCGAATTCTAGTTTCCAGAGACTCCCAAATTCTAGTAGTCGGAAGGGTGAAAAAAAGTGCACCGCACGGAGGCAACAGCGAGGGCGAGGGAGAGCAGTGGAACGTCAGAGAAAGTGAGAGAAAGGGAGGGAGAGCAGTGAGAGAAAGGGAGGTGAGAGTGAGGGAGCGAGGTGAGAGGGAGGGAGGAAGGTGAGGGAGGGGGTATTTTGGTAAATGTATGGGATAGGGGAGGTGTTAAAATTAATGAGGGGAGGGGGGAAATAAAAGCCCAAGAGGTGGCCATGGGAAAGGAAGAAGAGAGAAAATGAAAGGGTCTTCAAATCCCTAAAACAATAAACTCGGGGTGTGATCTTTTTTAACATTGGGATAGGGTTTTCCATTTACCCATCTTTCTCATCTATGTTACAAACATGGATGAAATTCGTATGAGATACGTGCCAGGTAGTGATATGTTTAAGAATAATTAAAAGGTTAACATAATATATACATGTTTACAAAAAATCATGTTGACTTATATATTTTATTATTTTGTTTAATTATTTATTATCTTTCTCAAATGATAATTTATACCAGTAACAACAAAGAATCAAAACAGCTATACAAAATCAATAAAAAATAAAAAATTGTTTCTATAATGGGAAATATAATAAATTCGATTCTACGAAATAGGAAAGTATTAAATCCATAACAAAACAGTGATTGATTGACTATAAACAGTATTGATCACATTTTAATTTATAAAACTGCCGCCAGTCACAAAGTAAACGTGATTAAAAACTAAAAAGGAAATCCATTTACCACAAAATCATAAAACAAATACACACAGGCAAATTTTATTGTAGAAAATGTTACTATAATGGAAATTTAAAATCTTAAACACAATACATATACTGCATGTTCGATTATTAACTGAAAAATAATTTAAAAATCGATTATCGAAATCATATCATAAACAAAAATAAATGAATTATTGTATCTATAATTTACGTGTTCTTATCTACTGTATTATATAAAATAAATTTTTACCACATGTGATTATGCCATGTGTCACTTTCATATTCATCTATTTTTTGGCCTAAAACAAAATTTAATTTTTAATTATTATTATTTTAATATAGTCACTATTACATTATCTCAATTAATTGTCATCAACAATCAGAAATATATTTTCTTAAATAACTTGCTTATTTTAAATTATAATATATCATTCATCTTTATTAATCATCATTTATTATATTTAGAACTAATGACGACATAATCATATATTAACTTGCCTTACAAAGTTAATTATAACGCCTCGTCTCTAATCGAAGAATTACCTACTAAATTAACTGGGATTAATGAACAATACGAACAATACAAAAATTTTCGCTTTGACTTAATGAACAATATGAAATTCATTCTTTGAGATACATTACTGTGGCAAAATAAAACCTTTGAATCCACAAAGCATCAGGCTTTTATAGAAAATTACAACCAACCCTTTAACAAAAGACTTTCATTAAATATTACAATCTAATATAAAAGACTCAAAATAATGACGACTCGACTCGTGATCTGGTACTCAAGGTCTCGTGTGGCAGTAAGACCAAGCATTCTGACATGCTCTAGGCTTCTCCAATTGCTATATACCTGAAAACAATGCCCCAACATAATGAGTTTACAAAACTCAGTAACATAGGACAAACATAAATCATTTTACCACTGTTTTCAGTCATACTTTGTGTGCGAAGTATGAAAAACTCCTCTGTACTTAAATACAATCATCAACTGTGCTTAAGTATTTGTACAAGCATTTATTCATGGGCATCTATGGCATATATGACAATCTTATACTATTTCGTAACAGCCAATGATTTATCACTGGGTATTAATTGACCATTGGGCTTTACCCCATGTCGTACAACAATTTTACTATAGCCAAAGATTTACCACTGAATCTTGACCACTGGGCTTTACCCTGCAATATATAACTATTCTACTATAGCCAAGGATTTACCACTGGGTCTTGATCACTGGGCTTTACCTTGCACTATACAACTATTTTGCTATAGTCAAGGATTTACCGTTGGGTATTACTTGACCACAGGGTTTTACCTGCACTATACAACTATTCTACTATAGTCAAGGATTTACCACTGGGTCTTACTTGACCACGGGGCTTTTACCCTGCACCAAACAACTATCTGGAATAGCCAATGATTTACCACTGGGTATTAATTGACCACAAGGCTTTACCTTGCACTAAACAACTATCTGGAATAGCAAAGGATTTACCACTGGGTATTAATTGACCACGGGGCTTTACCCTGCACTGTACAACTATTTGCAACAACCAAGGATTTACCACTGCGCACTGTACAACTATTTGCAATAGCCAAGGATTTATCCCGCACTGTACAATTATTCTGTTAGAATCATTATAAATTCAATAGTTCTAATAACATATCTTTAAGGGTTTTATTCAAACTTTGGTTGAATTAACCTTCTAAGGAATTCTTATGAACTCTTCTTAGTCCCATAAATGTGCCTAATCATGCTATCATTTCCTTTCATAAGAAATCTTACTCTAAAACTTTCAATTTGCTTACTCATAGACTTTTACATTTCATTGCCTTGACTATGTACAAGAACACAGCAAGCAAAGATGCTCAATCATAAGCAAACATATATCAATCCCATTTCATGATCCTCAACGACTCATGCTCAGAAATCAAGAACACACATAATTATGGTATTTGAAGGATTCCTAAGATAAATTCTTCTTTTGGACATATCTCAAACATCATGCGCACAATATACCAAGATTCAGAATACACTCATTTGACATCAAAATCATGATAAATGACATATTTAAAACGTCATAAAATTCATCATATTAATCATCAACTCCTGGAAATCATTTCCCCTATCATGCTTTTCCTAAACCCATCATGAACAAGGAAAACATACAATCAACATAAGGGAAAAAGAAACACTAAAGGCGGGTCTTATGGTTGCCCAAACCTCTAAGTGAGAAGAACTCACAATTTATACATTTAAACATTAACTCATTCTCATGGTTCACAACTTCCCCCAATTGGAGCTCTGTGGAACTCACAATGGGGCAAACATCCCACATATTTTTGTAGGGAGGCTGGGGACATCAGCCAACCCTTAACCGATCCCACTAAAATATTATAACTTCTACTCATTAAACATCCAACATGAATAATTTGAATAAAAACCTAAGCACACCCTAATCAGATGTTTTTTAGGGGAATCCTTTGTTATCTTTGCTCCCAAATGATTTAGGATAAAAACCCCCAAATTCTAGGGCTTGACTTCATCCTCCATTAAAGCTTGATTTCAAGCTTCCTATTCAAATCAATCTTCCCCATTTGAGTCTTGGTTCATCTTCATCTTCTTCTTCTTTTCTTTTCGAGCACTCTCTCTTTCTCTCTGCTTTCAACCTCTCTCGTTCTCTGTTTCTCTCTCTCTCTCTCTCTCTCTCTCGCGCGCGCACGGTCTCCCGTTCCTCTGCTTCTCCCACGTGCCACCACGCACCGGCGCACCTTAGGCTGTCGTGCCGCTCACCCTTCTTCCTTCCCCGTGCGCCCTTCCTCCTCTTTCTCTTTGCTTCTCTTTTCTCTCTCTTTTTTTTTCTTTTCTCTGTTTCTATTTCCTTTCTTTTTCCCTGCAGTGTGTGTGTGTGTGTGTGTGTGTGTGTGTGTGTGTGTGTTTAAGTGAGGAAAAGGTGATGGAACTAGGGTGGGAACAATGGAAATGTGATGCACGGTGGGGGTAAAGGCATAGATTTAATAAAAATAGACCAATTAACCCCCATTTAAATATCATAATTTACTCGTTGGTCCTCATAGGAACCTCGGGTAAATTAAACAATTAAATATTACTCACGAATAAGTAGTCTCCCATTTCCTTAATTATTTAGAAAATTACTATTTTACCCCTGAGTTCCAACTTTGCGTTGAAACACTAGATTAAAGGTTATGAATCTCATTAATCCTTAGGGATTAAATCCCCTTTTTCACTTAGTATTTTTAATCACCAAGCTTTAAAAAGTTGGGGTGTTACATTAATAATTATTATATATTATACGACAACGATTATTTTTGTGCATTATTACTTAATTTAATTAATTAATATACTAGTATTACATAATAATACACGTTTTTTTATGGTACATAATAATACACGTTGAATCTTTTTTTTTTATCTACAGACGGAGTGGCAAGTACCACCCGTAAACTCACACACACAAAGTGGGGATCTCGGGCTCGAACCCAGGCAACCACGAAAAATATCCAGCCTAACAACATCGGCTTACGCCAGTTGTACTAGGCCTTACGGATAATACACGTTGAATCTGATATGGAATTCAAAATATCTGCTTAAGTAATACCTAAATAACAGTTTACTTTCCAATTAACAATGATAATAAATATACAAATATATTATCACATTAAAACTTCTATCTTGAAATGATAGGTCTCTCTCACGGTTTGCTATTTATAATACATCTAACAATATGTAGTGTTCTGATATTACATGATAATATCATCAGAATAAAGTCAGAGTAATTTACATAATGGATTACAAAATATTTTATTAAAAAGATATCTAAATAACATATTTTGACCAAATATATTACCTTCAATTATAGTCTACTTTCACCAAATATTAACGTTAAATAAAAAAAAAATATTCAAATTTAAACTTCTATTTTTACCAAATAGTCCTCAGTTACAGTTTGCTGATTAGGTTAGTTCTACGGTGCACAAGTTTCACATCAAGCACGACCGTTGTCGTCAGGTCAAATCGTTGCCAAATAGCAAATTTATCATAAATGAATGGCTAAAAGGCAGGTTTTTATTATAACGTCATATCAGCAATTATGCTTGAATGTAAACTAAAAAGGCAAGTTTCTACGTAAGAGACAAATCACAATTATATGATTGGTATTATGCATGAATCTAGACTTATAACGTGCTACATTCAGGTTCATCAATATATGATTCTATATGTCAACGAAATCAATTAGCCTAATTGATTGGCAATATTCTTACAGACTGCCCCGCCAAATCGCATTCATACATACAATTTACGGATATAAATTAAGACCCATAGCGTATGGTTTAGTGATATTACGGGGTCCTGTACCTGATAGATAACGATTACTGTATCTATTAACTAGATAGTGGACTGCGTTAACTACTTACATGAATTGTGTTAACCATTTACATGTCTGTATTAACCAGTCAGTGGATTGCATTAACCACTTACATAAACTGCGTTAACCACTTACAAAAATCTGTAAAAAAAAAATGTATCTGTACGGATGTCTGTACTGTTCCATACATGTCCATATCATACGGACATACGGTGTCCATACGGGGTGTCACCAAAAGTGGTGTTCATCTATCACTACTCTTTTAATAAAGGGACAAGAAAATGAGAGAGATATTTTGAAAATCCATATTGCAAAAAAGAGAGAGAGGATGAAGAGTGAAGAAGAACAGCAAAGCTAGAGAAAGAGGAGAGAGAGAAAGGAAAGGGGGAGAGAGAGAGCGAAAGGAAAAAAGGGAGGAAGAGAGAAAGGGTGTGAGAGAGAAAAAAATGGATGTCGGTAAAAGCTTGAATTTTTTCAAAATGGTCCTCGAAATCTAGTCATTTTGGTCCTTTTGAGGTGGTAGCCACGTGTGGGCCTTTGTGGCTATCACTCAGACATTTAACATGTAAACTCAATCTTTTCAATGATGTTAGATCACAACAGGTAACAGAAGCACTAATTTGATCAACGGTTTTCAAATTCAAGAATTATTTTATCATTTATTTATTTTACGAATTAATTTGACTGACCTCTACAATTTTAGGGACAAAATTAGCAATTCACTCATAACTCCTTAAATCATGCATGACACTAAGCTCACTAAGTTGTATACCTAAAGATACTAAAGAGGGCATATGGTTCGACAAAAGACTTCAACGAGGAGAAGCGAGAATTGACACTTTGACCAATTTGGCAACATTGTCAAACAAGTATTAAAAACCACAAATTTTGGCTAATGCTGGACTACTACTGATAAGGAAGCGAGACATCGACAGTCGGAGTGCCTAGACTTAGGCTTTAGGAAAAAGTAGCAGTTGTAATTGTTGCTTGTGTCGAAATACATGGCATTCCAACAGGTAGGTAGTTACACAAAAATAGCAGTTGTAACTGCTGCTTGTGTCGGGAAAGTTGTCTTCCATTGAAACTGCACTGGAAAAGCCATGTCAAAATTCGAACAAACATAAACCTGGATTCTAAAACCTAGATCCTTCCGGATTCTTATTTTCGAACACAAAACGAACTATCGGATTGTAGACTCCGGAGATATCCAGATCGTAGAAATCAGAATCATCAAACAATTAATATGTGAATATGCACGTCCGGATTCACTACTAGAATGCAGCTATTTAGAGTCGAAAACGTAACGTAGGCCCCGACTCCGACGCTAATAGCGTCGATGTAGCGTCGGCCAAGCCCACGCTAAGAGGCTGAACTCCTTTTTATAAATTTTTAATTTGTTTTTAATTTTGTTAAAACTATAGCGTCGGAGACTCCGACGCTAATCCCTTTAATTAAACATCATTCATTTCGTTCTCTTTGTTCCTTCTTTCCTTTGTCTTATTTTCTTCTTTTCTTCGCCGCCTGTGCCCCCTCTCCGCTGCGCCGACCCTTCGTCCTCCCTCTTGGGGTCTCTGTCACATCTTTATCAAAACCCCAACCCCTTTGCCTCTCTTCCTCAGTTGATTGGAAAACACTTGATTTTCTCGGTTTCTCTCTCTCCTATCTCTTCGTCTTCTCCATCTCAATTTCCCCCTCGGCCACCCCTCCCTGCTGCGAGCAGCGGCGCTGAGCCACTGCGTGGCCTTCACGTGGAGACCTTTGGTATCTCTTCTATCTTTGTCTCAACTATTGTTTTCTCTTGCTCGTTATCGGTTTCTCTTTTCTCGGTTGTCGGCCACGCCACTCGCTGCACCTCCATCGTCATCACTTCACTATCGCACTCGCCTCTTTAACCCATGGAACTAAAATATAATTAAGCCTTTTTTTATTCGAGCTCTCATGCTGCTACCGCTATGGTTCTCGTTCCCTTTCGTTGTGTGCCCTAGAAAGGTTTGCATCTGCTTCTTCACAATCTTTGCTGATCGTTTGAATCGTTTTCAATTTTTGATTTTTGATTCTCAGTTGCATAATTTCCTTCTCTCAATTCAATCGTTTTCATTTTCTATTCGATGAGTGAAATTGATGTATTTTTTTGTTAGGGTTCGTATTGATCTATCTTTCATGCCTTGGAATTTCTGGATTTTCTGATTCTGTTTTTGTATATATCTGGATACATTGAATTCAGTTTGATAAATACATTGAAATAATGCAACGATGGGATGCTTAACCATGAGATTCTTGCAGCGGGTGAGGTGTTGGGAGTACCGTCGGCAGCCTTCCATTGTCCGTGTCACGAGGCCTACTCGCCCAGTCAAGGCTCGCCGCTTGGGTTACAAGGATAAGGTGTAAAGAACCTGTATGTTTATATGAAGTGATTTAAGAGGTTAATTTTCTATGAAGTATATGACAAAGAACTGGTTTTGTTTTTATTCAAACAACTAAGTTGTCTAAAACTTGGCAATGCTTGTGTCAGGCAACAATAGTAGTGGGGGTCACTTGCTCAAGGCAATTACAATAGAGCACTTCATCTTGAGGCTTCCTTATCACCTGAATTTTGTAAGTGCATAATTTACTCCTTGCTCGTGCTTTTAGGCGTTATGGTTTTTCTAATATTCCTTGTCATGCTTTGTAGACTACAATTCATCCCTTGATTATCATCTTTGCTTCCTGCGACAGACGTGCCCAAAAGCTGCAAATTATTAATGTTACATGCTGGACTTTCTTTCTTAATGTGAATAAATTCATAAATCTATGTTTTTCCTCGGTTGGTTGAACTTGAATTGATGGAACAAATATGATTTTATTTTATGAAGGTGAGGGTGTACACAACATCATAAATTGATAATGAGTTAGAAGCAGCAAAGAGAGATTATTTACAAAAACAAACAAGTTAATAATTCCAAAGTTACTTGACTGGTATTTACTTGATACTTGATCCGTTTGTATATATGGCTTAATTCTAACTTTTTGTATTCTCGCCGCTTCGCCGCCAACTCCGTCGTCAAAGCTAAAGGTACGGTTGGTGCTGTCGTAAAGAGTTCAAGTTGTGTGTCGGTGCAAGATGGATGAGATCAATGGGAATGATGCTCTTCCAAATAACAAGCCACCCAATCGAGCAGTACAAACTCAGCGAGTTATATGGTCCATTCAACTTGTGTTTCTATGTTCCTATATCGTGCAATTATTAATTGATAGTTATGAGTTCTAAACCAAACCTTTAACTGTAACGGAAGAAAAAGTGAGGATGTCTTGGATTGAATCTGGCTGAATCAACTAACTACTAAGCTTCTGGACTCTGCCGATTGAGAATTAGGGATTATCCTTTGTTTCCGTCAATTTCAGTGATTGTCATAATTGGATTTTAATGTTTTTTTTTAAGCAAGGGTTTTAATGTTCTAGCATAGTTTTGTTTCACTTTATTAAGGATAAGATAGAGCGTGCTTCTTATTCCCTACATTGCTTTGCAGGACATTACTGATGAGCTTGACCTGAAAATAAAGAAGTATCTCAGAGGAGAAGGTGCTAATTTGGAGGTATAAAGTGTTGAGCTTACGGAAATTGAAACGATGGTACTCGGTAACATTGTCTTTTAATTTTAATTTGTGAACCATGATTTGCAGGCTTTAAAGGATAAAAAGCTAAAGAGTTAGTTAGCTGCTAGAGAAGAATTATATGGGAAATCTACAAAAGCTGCTGCCAAGGCTGAGAAGGTTAGTAATTGTTAATGTGGCTTTCCTGTTTGCTTAACCGAACTCATTTTTAGTTTTATTTCATACTAACACATCATGCATAATTGAATTATTCTGAAGTTTTTCTGTGGGTGTGGCTGACAATCTAAGCCCTTTGCAAAATGATTGATGTGGTATAATTCGTTGCATATTTCAATTGAAGCTGTGGTTTATAATTGAAGCTGTGGTTTTACTTCATGGTGGGTTATACTTGAGCCTGGCCAAGCCAAATTTTTGGTGGCATGGCTTTACTTGATGAATAAATGAGTTGAAATTTAAGCTGAAAACTGGTACAAAAAGAATTTAATTTAACTCGACTTATGTGCAAGATCAAATCAATATAATTTAAGGATAATTTAGTCTAACAAATTTGTTAACTAAGATTTTAGGGTGTGGCCAACATGGTTGTTTTTTTAGTCAAATGCCATTCCTACCCTTATTAAGCTTCATTTGTTTAACTTGAGCTTGGACTTATAGTTGAGTAGTGTCTATTATCCCAAATTCGATCTTTATATTTGTATCCCAATTTCATAAACTGCACGGTCTACATAATCATATTGGATATAATTTCATTGGTTAGTAGGTTATTTTTGTTCATCGTTTGTGCTTGAATGACTGTCAACCATATCAGGATCTAACACACTTCAAATTTTTTGTTTAATCCATCAAGAGAAGATCTTACATCAACCATATCAGGATCTAACACACTTCAAAATTTTTGTTAAATCCATCAGGAGAAGATCTTATGTAGAGTTTCCTTCGAAGAGCAGATTAATGTGGTCCTCCTTCTCTGCAAGCATCACATTCTTTGCAGGCTAATACACTACTATCACTACACTGTAAGCATAATTCAATTACTTTTTCTATAATGCAATACTGGAGCAAGAATATTGTGGCAATATCACCTTTTAACGAGGAAACTTCTAGCCATGTGCTATTTTCAAAAAAAAATCTATTTATTAAATTGTATTCTAGTATTTAATATTAATATGGTGTTACATCAGGGACTTGTGCTTTCTTTTTTTGTCACTCTTGTTTGACTTCTGATGCGGATAACAACACTTGCTACCAAAAATGTAAGAAGTGCCCTATCTGCCGCAGCACCATTGAAGAAAGGATGCCTGTATATGATGTGTAAATAGTAAACTGAGTTCACTGTAAGATATATAGGTATCTCACTCACCATACAACTTGTTTTTTTTAGATGACGCAAGCACTGAGAATTATCAATTCGTCCATAGATTTGATGAAAGTTGTACATAATTTCAAACATTCAATTCAAGTACCTCCCCCAAAATTAGTGCATTCTGTATTCTTTGATAGATGCTTTGTCATTTTGAATTTTGGTATGTAGACCATGCAATATGATTGTTGGACTCCATAGGAACTAAGAATATCGTGCAGTTTAAGAATTATATCCAATATGATTGTGTAGACCATGCAGTTTAAGGATACCATGCAATATGATTGTGGAGATGATTTTGATGTCTAAATTCTGTATTTAATTGATTTATGTGACTAGTGGCAGGGATAGGATTAGTAGAGGAATAATGGCTGCAGAAATTGAACAATACATTTATTATTGCACGTTATGTAAGACCAAATGGAATCAGTAGAGGATCAAGAAGTTGAGACTAAATTTTTTTTAAAAAAATCAGGTTACTAGCGTGGACTACCGGCCGACGCTAAAATTAGCGTGGGACATTTTCTTGGGACTGGCCGACAACAATTAGCGTCGGCCCCTCCATTAGTGTCGGTGTTAGCGTCGGCTAAGCCGATGCTAATTAGCGTCGGCCTCCAAATAGCGGACGCTAAAAGTTAGCTTCGAGCGTTTTAATGTCGGCCACGACGCCGACGCTAGGCCGACGCTAATCGTGATTTAGCGTGGGCTTTTCACAATTAGCGTCGGCTTTTGGCCTACGCTAAAAAGCAACATTCTAGTAGTGATTCTTATTGTCGGATGATATCGACAATAGGAATCTGGAAAACCAGAGATCTCAGAAAGGAAAAAAGATACGAACGCACCTCAAATCAGACGACAATGGTGGAGGAGATAGAGCGAAAATGGCAATAGAGAGAGAGGGGCAGGTATATAGAGAGAAAGAGACATTGAGAAATGAGAAAGATTGAGAGGGCGAGAGAGATAGAGGAGGTGAGGTTTGAGAGAGAGATGCTGAGATGTGAGGGAGGTGAGAAAGAAAAGAGAGATAAATGAAAGGAGAGATAAAATTGTAATTGCAGCAAGGACAAATTTGTATTTTAAAAAAAAATATGGGAGGTGTCAAAATTAATGGGGAAAGCCCCAAAAATAAAATCAAAGGCAAAAAATGGTGCATTTTCGGCTAGCCCGTTTAGCCCGACCAAGTAACCTGCTTCGGGGTGGACTGTCCCGGTTAATTATAAAATTAGCATAGCAAGTAACCTGTTTGTTGTTAGACTAGTCACTCGTGGCTTGCTTTTTCGGTTTTTCCCCCAACCCCACCCCTAATTTCCACTCGGCTGCCTCTCTCTCTGCGCTGCGCCGCTGCCTCCCTGCTAACGGCGGTAACACGGTGCCTCTCTCTCTCTCTGCACTGTACCGCTCGTCTAGGTACGTACCTCCTCTCTTCATTTTCTTTCTTCTCTTTCAAACTCTTTCTTCCTCTCTCAGGCTCTCTCGATATTTATTGCTCACAGGCTTCTTGTAATACGCGTATTTTCACGATGCGTTAATTAGCATTATTTAGTGTATCTTGTCGTATTTACGCTATAATAAAGCAAATTCTTGTTCCCTAAGTAAGTGAATTAATTAAATCAAGATCAAACTATACTTGGGAATTAATATTTTATATTAATTCACGGTTCGAGTATCGTCAAAAAATTCTAACGAAATTTCGTCGCGCTTCGAATCGCCGAGCAGTTTTTGCCGCAGATAAAATTTAAAATGAGCCCCGATTTCGATGAAAATCGAATCATAACTTGTTATGACTATTTTTGAGTGCTTGACATGATTTTTATTATTTATAATTAAATATTATCACGCGATGAATTAATTTCTCGTTAAATTAATTTTCGCGAGTTTATCGGTAACGGGGGTATTTCGACGCCGTGTTTTAACAACCCCTAGACTCTAGAATTAGTGGGTAATCATGAGAGATATAAGATTAGATAGGTAGGATTAGATGATGTGATTAGCATCTCTTAAAGGTGATAGGTGTCACAAAGTGTGTGATTTATTTCAAAAATTTACTTTTACTTATTTTAAATTATTATTAATTATGTGTTTAATTATTTTAAGTGAATAAAAGGTGGAGACCCCCCCCCCCCATTTCAACCCAAAACCCGAACCCCCTCCCCTCACTCCCTCCTCTCATCTTCTTCATCTCCTTCTTGAGAAAGCAAGCTTCCATGGTCTTGTACCTTCCTTTTCTTGAGTTTTAAGCTTCCAACCTTCATCAATCTTGATCATAGGCTTCATCTATCTCTAGTTCTTCACTTCCTAACCATCTAAGTAAGTGGAAAACAATTTTTCTCCCCCCTTAAACAGCCCCAAAAACAGCCCCCCCTCCCCTTGTTCTTGTTCTTATTTTGTTTTGATTTCTAGTCTTGATTTCTTGTTTGTTTGATGTTGTTTATTGCTTGGTTATGATCAAGAGGAGATGAAACACTCTCAACCCCTTTTCTTGAGCTCAAGGGCGAAACCCTAAGGGGTGAAAAGAGGGAAGTTGTGTGATCCTCACTTGAATCAAGCAATTGATTGTTTCATTGAGTTATTATAAGTTGTTTGATGATTGTTTGGGTAATAACTTTGTGATAGCATGCCTAACTTGTTGTTTCATGGTTTTTGCCTATTCTTTAAATTGGGAATAAGTGAGTTTATGGTGTTGAATCATGCATTGAGATGTTGGATTAAATGTTTTATGTGGTTTAATTGCTAATGGAGTAATTATGCATGAGTTAGCATAAGTGTTAGGTTATGTTTTGTGCAAAACTGATACTTGGAGGACTAGATTGACATGTGAAGCATGATTAGGTTGTTCTTTAATTTTTAGTTTGACATGAACATGATTCTTAGCATGATTATGACCATGAATGCAATGATTTTGGAATTCTTTAAATTGGCCTTGTATTGTAATTGATTTGGTGAAATGATTTAGGCCAAAGAAGTTGTGGAAAAACTATTGTTATTGGTATTGTGAAGATGGTTTCTTTGATGCTGGATTAAGTTTCAAGATGTGCTTAAGTTATGTTGATGTTGTCTTGATGTTTTGATGCTTGAAGTGTATTTGAAAATGACTTGGAATTGTGTAGTTATGAAAAGGAGTTTTGCAAAAAAAAATTTGAAAGGAAAAGAAGTTGAGGCCGTGAGGCCATAGGAGGAATTGGAAAGGGAATTTTGGTTTGTTAACTTGTATAAATGCTTGTATGAATATGTGTTTAGACCTTGAAATTTATGAAAATGGTTATTTGCATGATCTTGCTTTGAGGTTCAAGAAAGACTTTTAGTTTCAAAAACTTTACTTTTCAAGTAAGTTAAGATTTCTAAATTGTTATGTGATAAGTTAATTTTCAAGAAGTGTTTTGGTTTTAAAACCTTATTTCTTTTCAAGTAGTTAATGATTTAAATGCTTGAGTGGATTGTTGGTTAGAAAAGGGTTAAGTTTGAGAGCTTAAGTTAGTTTGGAATTTATATAATGTGCTAATTTATTCGTGGTGATAGGAATCGTAATACCGGAGACCGAGCGACGCAGACCTGAGGAAGTCGGAGCTACACTAGCGACAGCTTGTGGTAAGGGCAACTTTTAGATACGATAGGAATTTAATTTCAAGTATTTAAGCGAAGAAGTCTGAGAACCTCAGGGTTCGAAGTGAGGGTCTTATACCCCTTCGTTTTACTTTTTTTGATATACGGATTATTTAGTGGGCTTGTCTGTAAGCGGTTGGCAGCTGTCCCCAACCCCCCACACTTGTTGCACTTCTCTGTCAACTCCATCGAGTTTCAGAGGGATGGATTCCATGATGTGATGGTCAATGATGTTGAGTTATACATTTATTTAAAATGTGATTGAATAACTGTCGTGAATTGCTTATGTATTGAATTGTGTTTCACCATGTGAACTGTTTATGCTGCTTATGTTGTTGAATTGCGTTTCACTTAATAAGCTTGCTATAAATTATTTGATATGCGGTCGAATGATTATGCGAATTGCTCTTTGAATTTCGTATGCGGCGAATTGTTCATCGAGTCTGAGAGCTTAGTCGAGTCGTCGAGACGTTTTTGAGCTATGAGCCAGACAACTGAGGGTGCTAGGTTCCCTTCGTTCATGGTGGATTAGCTAGGCATCGCAGCGTTAAGGAACCGGAGTTGAATGTCCTAGGGAGAGCGAAGATCCCAAAGCTACGGCTGGTATTCAGTGGATGGATCGACATCTGCTTTCCGGAAAAATTGTCGAGTCGAGAGAAAATGAGTCGTGAGTCGAGTTTTGAGCGAGAATTTTGAGCTGAGCCTTGTGAATTGTATACAATGTTGTTTGCTTATTGCTTTGCGAATTGTTATATCTTGATTTGTTGAGAAGTTGACCCTTTCCGGTGGTACCTTCGATTCATGATGACTACCTAGGTGATGGCGAAGAGCATACTGATTCCGGCGATGCGGACGTCGCCGGAGATCATCTTTGATTTCCCCGACATCGAGCAGCCCGCGGCGATGGAGTTTGACCCCATCTCTCGCCGTGTTGTATATACAGGGGATATTGAGCAGACTTTCAGAGAGGACGGTGTTGTTGTGAGACAGGAGGTGTCGCGGCGTACAGTGAGTTTCCCTATACGGACTATGCAGGTGGTTGATACTTGGAGGACTATCCAGTGTGAGGGGGCTATGCCGACCTATTCTTCATCTCCAGAGGGACCGGTTGAGATTCCTAGAGCTACTGTTTCCAGGATTTTGTCACGAGGACGTGGTCGAGGACCGAGGGTGAGATGGACCGCTTGTAAGAGCGTGATTAGACGAGGATCTGCAGGAGCGTCTACCTCGAGGGCAGCTGCTGTTCAGAGTTTTCCAGTAGGACCGAGTTCTCCTTCCGTTGTTAGGATCCCCACCCCACTAGTGGATCCACCGCTTGGCGCTGTGCGGAGAAAGTGATCGTTTCAGGTGCACACCGATGATGATGCGAGGCGAGGAAATGCGTGCCGAGTGACGTGCCAGAGGACGTGCCAGCTGCGACACCTTTCATCGATTTGACAGGCGAGGATCCGATGGAGGACGAGGAGGAGGAGGATCCATCGGAGGATCTGGATAGTGATTTGTAGATGCTGCGTTATCTGACTGCTGTTATGTTTCTTTTGGGATGACTGTAGTATATATCTTTTGTGTACAGTTAGTTGGTGACCAGTCGGGCTAGTGATGTTTCTTTGTCACGAGGTAGACTGGTGGTTCTACTTTTGGAGCAGCCCTCTGCGTGGGTGTCTGCCTGGAGTACCCCCAGGGTATGATTACTCTCGCGAAGGTCTTCATATCATAGGTGTATTCTCTCATACATTACTACTCTGTTTTATTTTGTACGTACTGTGTATGTAGATTGTATATGTTTATGCGTGTATGCATTTCCAGTACGTAACTTGTGTCCTAGTTGCACCATGTTTCGAAACGCTGTAAGTACTCTGTGTGTGCTTTGTGGGCACTATAGTTTTTTTTTAAAAAAAATATACCGCATTTTCTGAAGGACACAAGAGTACCGTTTTTAAAAATCCATCGCATACAGGTTTAGTTTTAGCTTAGTAGCGGTCCGGAAACTGGTCGTTACACTTCTGATCCAAGTGATATCAGCAGTGAGTTTTCGTAGTCCAGGCTTGAGAGAGACACAGCTGGGGAATCCTCATTCAGATTTCACGACTTTTCCTTATCCAGTAACTGGGTATGATATACATACTTGAATGTTATGCTACTGTTGTTTTGTGATTGTACATAGTATTATATATATTGATTTGGTCCTAATTTGTTTTGCTTCTTAGTTTGGCCACATAAAAGCAGAATAATGAAGCATATAGAGTTGGTTACTTGGAAAAAAAATATGACCATTGTTTGTTTGTTCTGTCTTTGTAGTTTTGGGTCTGGACAATGTACTCTCTAGTCTAGCATAGCAAGAAATTTTCTACTCAGTAGTTAACCAATTTTGAACAGGCTAGAATTTGAATTAAAAATGTGGATGTGTTTTGTCTACTTGCTCCTACTATAAAATAATATCTTGATTAGAATTAGAAGATGTTTCTTCTGGTTGACAGCTAGTCTGCTGATGTTAATTATAAAGAAAGCATATTATAGCCATTTAGAAAAATCTGAATCCACGGGAAATCTTCTAGTTGCTTCTGCTTGAGTTTTGCAACCTATGAATACTCATATTTATTGCTCACAGGCTTACCACTGCAATGCAGTGTGATGAGACAAGCTCTATCTATCTAGATTAGCGTCCTAAACAGTTCTGAGTTCTGTAGATTATATATGAAAATATTTTACAAATTTTATGATATTTATTACATGTTTTATATGAAGTATTGTTCCAGAACCCAGTTAATTGATTTTGTTTCATTTAGTAATCTATATGTGTGATTATATGTATTTTGCAAAAATGTATTGAACAAGTAAGCGCATTTAAGTGATGTAGGTGGTAATATTTTGAGGAAATTCCACTTTGTGGATCGTTCAGCTTTAATCTCGAGTAGCAAATACCTGATCAGTGGTGAATCGTTCTATACAATCAGGAAATTCCACTTTGTTTTGATCATCCAGCTCTTTTGCTTTTATTGGTGGAATCCATTTAGATGGCATTGATACTTCATGTGATTCAACTTTCATACCTACCTATAAAGCCCAACAATAAGCACACATGTACACTGGTCTGGTTAAGGACTGTCTGGAAGCGTGCATCCAGATGCACTTCCAGTATCCTCTGGAAGCGCGCTTTCAGACACAGTTCAGATGCGTACCGAAAGCGCACTTCCGGAGTCCGACCGAAAATAGAAACTACCCTAAAACACGAACAATGAACAAAAAATAAGAAAGATGAGTAAGTAAATTACTCTTATGTGTAGTTTAATGCTAATAGGGGAGCTAATGGAATAGCTTTGAGAGAGATGAGAACTTGGTGAGAGAGAAAGAGAAGAGACGGAAGCAAATGGGGAAGAAGAGAGGAGCTCACATGTTTTGATTTCTGATTTGGATTGATCCGGATGTGTGCATCTGGACGAATCTTGTCCGGAAGGGCGCTTCCGGTAAGGGGCGAAACGGGAAAAAAAGATCTTGGGGGGTTTCTTAGCAATATGGGGGGCTGGAAAGTAATACCCATTAGGGGATGGAAAGTGACACCCTAACTGTTTTGGGCTAGCCCATAACTACAAACTCAAACGCACAAGGAGGCCCACAAACAAATCATGGCAAGCTCGACCAAATAAAAACTATGCAAGTACTAGATCCGCTCTTGAGAATAACACAAAAATCTAAACTAAGCTAGCATTTAGATACACCATACAAATATGTCCCGGATCTAGAAAGTAGAAACCCTAACTCTCCTCCAGCTTCTCCTCGATCGATTTCAAGCCGCCTGCTGTCATTTATGTTTGTTCATCACAATCACAATCTTTCCCAGCCAGAACTTAACAACTTAGCACCTCGAAACCCATACATACTCCTTCATGTAACCAACGGATTGAAACTCATTATTCACAGCACTCTAAGCCTGCCTCTGAGATCAGATGATATTCAGGGTCTTCAGTTCTCCAGTGTGGTTTGTTTCCCCCTATTATTGCTAGGACTGGATTCAATCAGTCGTTGTGTTCGTTCCTGTCTCTCTCCTTCTTCTTCTTCAAAATTTGTTCTTCTACTGGCCATCCACGTGCATTGTACCTGTTGTTTCCTTCTGTGTGTGTAGCATCACGATCAACAACAATCAAACAACATTGAGAGATTTGATAGATACTCCAGTGCCATTTTTGTTTTGTTCTGAGGATCTGCAACCCCAACCAAGGGAATTGTGTTTGAACTCACAAAACAAACACACACAGCCTGTCGTGCCGTGCCATACAAGGAGTCTGTCTAACCATCACAACTGTTGTCGGTCCAGAAAAAACAATTTATAGGAGACATTTGTAAGTAAATAGCTAAACTCCTAGCACCACTAAGTTTAAAAAGGTCAGGTCCTAGCAAGCAAGCTTTCATGAGTTGACAGTCACAAACTCACAATTGGTATATCAGGGAGGGATAATTATAAATAAATAAACAAACAAACAAACAAACAATAGCATCATTATTTATTGTTTATGGAATTAATAAAATCCAACATAGTTTCGTTTGGTTGATTGATTATGCTATTAATTAATTAATTAATTCAAATTCTTGTGCATTTGTGTTCATTATTGCAGCAGTAGCAGCAACAATGTCGAGGAGTGAAAAGAAGCCCAAGAGTGAGTTGCCTGACCATGTTATATCGTATATCTTTTCCAAGTTAAGCATGAAGGATTTGGTGAAAACCAGCACATTGTCTAAACGATGGCTTCACGAATGGGAATTAAGGATGGACCTCAACTTTGATCTCCAAAACATGTTTGACTATAATACAATTCCAGAAAGCAGTAGCAACAGCCTTCCAATCTTTAAACGGCTCCAATCTGAATTTGCCTCAAGATTGGATCAATTCATGTTGCATTATCAAGGTCCCAATATCTGTTCACTCCGAGTAAATTTTCCATTAGGTAATAAACACAGTGATATCATTGGTAGATTGATTTCCCAAGGAATTGCTAAGGGTGCTGAACGTATTGAACTGCTCTTCTCATACAAAACTATTTTTACTGATTTGATCTTGAGAAAAAAGCCATGCAAATTTTCCTTTACTCTCTTATCTGATACTGATTCTTTGAAGTATTTGCACCTAGAAAACTGTCTTCTAGTAGCACCTATGGAATTCTCTGGACTCAAGAATTTGAGAACTCTTGTGTTGCATCTAGTTGATGTAAAGCAGGATCTGCTTCTGGGACTGTTTTCCAACTGCATCCATCTTATAGACCTCACCCTTGATGACTGTAAGCTCCATTCTGACTTAAACATAATTAGTCCAACATTGTGTCATTTGAACATTGCTCACTATGGCCGTGGTATTTTGAGGGAGATTTTTGTCTTTGCATCAAATCTCTCTTCCTTTGAATATTTTGGTCTTCAATATGCAAGACACAACATTAACATTAAGGCGGCTCCTAAGTTATCCAAGTTTAGCTACACCGCTTTTGCATTGCCACGACCTTTTGAGCTTTCTGGATTGAAAAATGTGACCACAATTGTGTTGGATAGACTCCGTGATCTGCTGGATGATATCATGCCTTGTTTGTTTTCTGATTGTCTCCAACTTGAGGATGTCACCTTTAAGGACTGCGCGTTCGTATATGATTTGAAAATTATCAGTCCAAAGTTGCGTCATTTGAACATAATTGATTGCGGCCTTGAGGATTTCCCCTTTCCCAAGAAGATAGATATTGATGCATTGAATCTTTCATCCTTTGAGTATAGTGGTCGAATGAGGATATCCTCTATTAAGGCTCCATGGTTATTGAAGGTTTTCTGGAATGCAACTAAGAGAGAGAAAAAATCATGCCCCTTTGATGTGATTGCAAGTTTGCATCGGCTTGAGAATTTAGCTATGATCATGAGCCATTCACAGGTGAGTGGTGAGTTAGAACCCATGTTGGTTGATGTTTATTGTTGCTATTAATCAAGTTACAAGTTGCTCTTAATTCACTTTAATTATTACTTGGTATAAACAGATAGCGAAATTGCCGAGGGTCTTGGGTGCATTTCAAACTCTTAGACAATTGGAGTTATTTATAGAGGGAACACATAATCCTGATATGGACTACCTCTGGATTTTAGATATTGCAATGGTTTTTGTGCATCTCCAAAAACACTCTCTCACGGTGAGTTTTTATCAACTCTTTAATTTTATGTTTTTCATTTTTCATTTTTTATATTTCTATTTTTTTAAAATGTTTTAATTTAACTTTTGTTATGAATAATACTTGTATAAATAGTTAAATGTAAATCACTTGTTTAGGTAGTTGAATGTGTAACATAGGAACATAGATATTACAACTTGTTGAAATTAGCAGGATTTAAACCCAATTACCCTTGGAAAGAATCAAGCCTAATATTTCATTGTTTTTCAATCAAAATAAACAACCCTTGTCTCAACTAAAATAATGAATAAGTACTGTGGTAGTTTAATACTAATCAAACCTAAAATTTCATTGTTTTTCAATCAAAATATAAAACCGCTTATCTCAACTAGAATAATGAATAAGTTTTGTATTAGTGTAATATGTTTGATAGAATTTTTAACATTTTATATATGTAATATCATGACCGTTATTTTTTAAATTTCAGATTAGAAATTCACTTCTGGAAAATTCACACATGGTTGCATTTCATCGGCAAAGAAGTGGACGAAGAGGACATGCCGGGTTTTTTCATAATGAATTGAAATATGTTGAGTTACGTGGTTGTGTTGGCAATATAAATGTAATTGAGCTAACTAGTCATTTTTTGAGGAATGTGAACTCGCTTAAGAAAATTACTTTTAGTTCTTGTGATAGATTTTATATAGGTGCTGGAAGATGGACTAAGGGCTCTGATAGATGTGGTTGTTTTGAACGTAATTTGATTCGTGAGAAGCTAAAAGATGAAGTCAATGAACAATGTCAGCTTATAATTTTGTAGTGTTATTATTATTTTTTTTACAATGAATTTTGTAGTGTTATTAGTTAAGGGGAACTTTAAACATTGTATAATTTATTTTGATACGAATTATTACAATATTAATTTTCCTTAAAGCTTTTTTATTTTTTGATATGAATGGATGTAGTGTTAGACATGTAGGCCTGCATGGCTATATTTCCTTTTTGTTATATTTTCTATTTTATTAGAGAAAGAGTTTACATAAACGCTTATTTAAGTTGTTTACACAGGCAGGCCTGTTGTATAGATAAGTATGGATTGGAAATTAAGTAGGTGTAGATTTTGACACAGACCTCTTCGCTGGCAAAGCCGACGTAGGAATTGGTGTGGGGTTGAAGTACTGAGATGTGGAGTTTCAACTTTCAACTGGTGGAAGGTGCGAGTGTACATGATGTTTGCTGAGCTTATTTGGTTGATTAACACTTGTCACACTCTGTAGTCTGTCACTTCTATTGAGATAACCATGGAGTATTTGTGGTTAAAGGTGACTCCTTCAAAGTTATTTACACAAATGCACATTTTTCTTTCACAATATGCTTAATCTTATTCTATTGTTTGAGTATAATGCTGTAAAATGAATTTGTGTAAAACTAGGTATTTATAGAACTCAATAAATATTTAGAGTAATCATAAGTTTTTTTTTTTTTTTTTTGATATTAGTAATTATAAGTTTTTTAAATAATAACTTATTTACATATTGAAATTATTTTTTTACATCTCAACTTTTTATAAGATTTCTCTATTAACTTCTTCATAACACTTGTACAAGTTTATAAAGTATATTCATAATTAAATAATTATAAACTTCTCCCAGGAGATTTTGAATATTTGTACAAATATATTAATTTGTAGAGCGTTGAATGCAACACTTGCTCTTAACTCATAAAAATAATTTTATAAAACAACTTTGAAAGACTTCTTATGTCTTTCTGTTATAAGTTATACCTCTTTCCACACTTCAATACTAAACAACTTTGTGAGTTTTCTCATGTCTTTCTCTTTCCCATACTTAGATATATTATCTGGTCTAGCTTCTTCACCATTATTCATTATCTTTAATATTTCTTTTACCACAAAAGGTCAAATACTTGTGTAGTAGGAGCAACCTTTAATTTTTTTTAATTACGAAAAGGAACAACCTAGATTCTTCTCTATGATATTAAGTTAGTAAAGTTTATAAAATAATTATTCTCGATCAACATGTTTAAAATTAAAAGTAGGGGCTATTATATAAAATCACAAGTGAATAGAATGCAAAAAGTAAACACATGACGAGACTAATAAGAGTAAAATGAATAAACCATAGTAAGTTTATACAGTGCTGGAGAGAATTGTGACCAGCTGAGATGAAACATGTTAAACCTTGACAACAAGCCTCATTTTCTCCTCCGTACTTAAACTTGAAACACCATCCTCTCGTCTCTTGATCTCTGCAACCCATCTGATGAATTCTTCAATATTAAATGGCAGTGATGTGAATATAACTTAAAGAACCTTATGAATGGCTTTCACATCCTCTGATTTTAATAGAAAAGGGACATCATCCATTAGCAATTTTGTACTTGTCCAACTCTCATGTTTGCAGCTCTGCAATATCAGCACAAGTATGTGATAAATTCAAACCAACATAAACAATACAAGGCACACAAACATACTTCAAATTACACCATCATAAACAATGAAGAACACAAGCATACTGCAAATCGCGCACACAAGTTTTACATTCACGTGATTTCAGAATTCATAGTCAAATTAAGAAGGAGATGATTACAAGAAAAAGATACATGATCAATCACACACACTGTCCTAACCACAAAGCGCAAATTGTCTTTCCATATGAGCTTACCAAAGAAAGCATATCCATAGAAACCTTGCTCAACTTCTTTTAAAATCCCAACTGACAGTGAAATAATGCCAAGGCAAAAGTATCTAAATGGATGTTTACAAATAAAACATTGTTATCACGGCAATATGATAACATACAAGGTATCTTTTGACTACAATCTCCCCATGTATCTCGAAAAATAAACTAACATATCCTTCTCTATTACAAAAAAAAATTACTTTATTCTCTGCTCGGAAATAGAAATTGCAGTTCACCATAAAGGTGACTGCTTGTCAGAAGATAAAATAAACTAGAAATAAACCAACATGCTCCTAAGGGAAAGTTCATGAATCACAAAAAGAGAGAAGTTTGCACAATAACTCTAAAGGATCCCTGCGCCTACACCTGTGGATACAAAAAGAAATTTATCCAGCAATGTAACACCTCACACTGATGTTCTTTACTATATGCTAAAGTGTCAAATTTAGACTCACTACATAAAGGAAGGAAAAATACCAGAGTATAAAGCATGCCAGGTTCCCTATGAGGCCTTGATATAAGCATGAACCTGAAGAGGATTATTAGCAAAATCACATATATAATTAACTTAAAAAGATGACCAGACAATGCTTAAACCATCTAATGAATAGAAAAACCATGAAGTTTTCTCGATGCTTAAATTGGCCAGGTCAATTCAATTCTTTTGAAAATATTATTCATTAGCAGCAACCCTTGGGCAAAAAGGATTTGCAATCATTGATCTCAGCATTCAAAAACATTCTAGAAGTAGGATTAACTAGATTACAAGGCCATTGGAAAATTGTATAACATTTATTCAAGAAAGTTTACCTTCTGGATTCTCCAGTGGATTCATCAGCATGATTCATGCCTTCCCAAAGAAGTGTAAGAGGAACCCAATGGGGAGGGTACTTAAAACATGAAACATCCAAACTAAGTGCCATGTCCTTCCCAACATGATAGCCTCCAATAGGAGAAAAAGGACCATTTCATGTCTTTCATGAATAATCAAGTAAACATGGTCAACATTTTTCATAGAATCAAATATATGCACACCAAAATAAATATTATAGGAAAAAGCAGATTCAATAATGAAGTTTTGTATCAACTAATTAGCATGCAGTGTGGCAATAAAAGAATGACCAAACCTAGAAAGTCAATGTTCCATAGACCACAACACATACATGTTTGAGAGCAGCTTCGTGGTATGATGAGATCACATGATAATAATCTGAAGTTGAACACTTCATGACGTATTTACGAAAATCATCAACGATGCTATGGCCGGCATGAAAGGCTTCAACTTTTGCTCCAGCACAATGATCCAAGCATACATGTTTGCCTCTAGCTTTGACCATTTCTAATGGTTCATGTAACATCCTGGACTGCTTTAGGGATTGATGAATGTCCCCACAAACCAACACGAGTCTTTCTAGTGTGTTTTGTCTTCACTCACACACATCCTGAGGTGCTTCCCAGAAGGTCACCCATCCTATAAGTGATCCAAGTCAAACAGGCTTAACTATGGAGTTCTTTTGTTCCAGGCTCCCGAAAAGATAATGCATTTGTTGGTATAGGTAATACAAATCAATTCTTTTAAGCCTTTCTTCAACTGCACAGTTGCACAGTCTCAGGATCTCTCTCATTCCAATGTCTATTCAGTTCATTCACGTGCCCTTTTGCTAGAAGCCTGCCAGGAGCCGCTTTTTGTTCGTGCCTCCTATGGATGCACCGAAGATCACTCCCTGCCCTCGTCAGCCCCGGATGTCACAGTTCACAACAATCCAACGTGAGATTTTAGAAGTTTGCAATGTAAAAAGGCATTTTTGTCACAGACAAGATATTAAACTAAGCGATTGGATAGAAAAATTAACAATACTTACACTATAAAAAAAGCAGCAAAATGTGGGTGATATAGAGTATAGGATGAATGTGACAGTCAAAGTTAATAAGGGACAGAAGCGATACGTAAATGGAGTTGCAACTAAGGTTTTAATCAAGGTCTGTGACCCGAACCTGGGCCATGACAATAAGGTTTTTGAGGTCTCTGCGACCGCAATTAAGGCCACATTTGACCTCGATTCTCTGCAATATCAAGGATCACGACGCCATAACAACTGCGATTTAAAACCTTGTCGGTAACCATACATTTCCATTTAATATGAATGCATATAATATAATAATATGCAAAAGTAAATAGTGAATGGTAAGCATACCTTTCCATTTCTGGCCAGGATCAATGGCAAGAGCAGAGGACCATGGAGAGGCCTTCGAGGCCACAAAAGGCAGGCTCAGATTGCGTTTGGAAATAGGAGACCTATTGGAATTATTGTAAATAATTAAGACAAATTATCTAACTAGTTTGTTGCTGTTACCACTAACTCTATAATGTGTTCTACACATTCTATGGTTGTCCCCATATTTCTGTATAATTTTGTCTGAACTCATGTCTTCTGTGTTGGGCAGAAGGCCCATAAATAGAGTGCATTTTCGTTGGGTACCCTAAGCCTGATTTCCTTTCATTTAGATGTATGCATCATAGTAGTGTCAAGGATCAGAGTATTTCGCACGCAGACGAATTCCAAAATATACACCAGTACATACTCAAAATAAAATACACCAGTCATACGAAAATCCTAAAACCTAGAGTTGACTCATATCCGTGATGCATCCTGGCAGCTCCTGTCAAAGGACTTAGGCCCAAAAGTCATACTGTACAATATAATAACTAGAGTCTAACCAACTGACTCTATCTAACTATGCTGGCCCATACGTAACCTGAGACGCTTGCGAGGGGGAAACCCCGCACGATAGGTCCTCGACTCCATGCTAGCAGGCCCCGATGCCTCTGAAGGATCCTCCTCCTCCTCCTCCTCCTCCTCTCTATCAATCACTACTCTATCTCTGGCTGTCCATTCCCTAGTGGTCCTACACCCATTGATTGGGTCTCCGACCGTAGGAATTGGAGGCAAGGGATAAGAACAGTGAGGACAGTGAATACAAGATGAGGGAGGACTACCCGCAGGTGCAGCAGGTGTCTCCAATGAAGCTGTCGGTATAGCAGAAGTAGTAGCAGTGAAGATGGGAGGAGTTCCAATGACTCCAGTCGAAGGTGGATGTGCACTCGAACTCGGTATCATGGATAGATGTGAAGGGTCCACGAACGGATGGGTCACAACAGTCGCGGGTCGGTAGTGTAGTAAGTAAACTAGGTGGAATGAAGATGTGAATCGTCTTACTGCTGAAGCGTATAGCAGTAGAATACTCCTCATCGTCGTCGGTCTCCAAAATTAATCCCGTGTGTGTCAAACGCCCAGAAATAGGATTGACGACCCACGCCGAAGGGCTCTTCCCCTGAGGGAACTCATACGTCGTATTCCCCATGTGCCTCATCGGGATCGACAACATCTAAGTATCAGTTTCAAACATAAACATAAAACAAAAGGAATGCAAGGGTAAATTTATTGTCCACGAGTTCATCACAGGCTAGTTGCAAACAAACAAGATATATATATATATATAGTACATCAGGATATCATTATATACATATACATACATATAGATTGCATACAGTGTCATGACATACCAAATATTTGCATGCGGGCAGGCAAATCAACAACAATTCAATGATCAATCATCAATATCAAAATGTGTTTAGTCATGTATGCCAATGCAGTATGACCAGTTTGTGTATACACCTGCAACCTTGATAGGTCAGCAATATGACGGGGACTACTTTCCCAACGTCCGAACAAGATAGCCTCTACTTAGGCTTGCCACTACTTAGGCAACGCAGGGACAACTCGTCTTTTGAAGTATGTAAGACCAATCAAATGCTCCGAGTGTCCATGCTCAATGGTTAGAATACAAGTCAATTAATCAATGCTGATTGACAAACCTCACTCACTCTACTTAGTGAATTTTCATGCTTCCCAATATTGTATTACCTGTGTATGGTTATACCTAATAATTTATTGATGGAATCATGTTTTCGGTTTGTGGAATCGCATCAGATTTACCGATGTAAATCGTCAACCAATCAATAATCGATCGTCGCATCATTAATTAACTTATAACACAATAACAATCCTTTTATGCTCTTGCATACTTCAATCAGTATCAATTCAACAACAAATCAAGCATGATTTAAGGCATTCGACAACATTTATAATTGTCACTCAAGATCAAATAGAGCACGCCACTACATTTCACATAGCATCAAACATTTCAACATATTACGGCATGTTACCGCATCACCCTAACACTTAGTGATACTACAATTACTACCACCAATATTCATTCAGTCAACCACACAACATACAAAGCAAAGAGCCTAAAATCATTATATAGAAATTTCCCTTACCTCGAACAAGCTCCGAATAAGGAATTTCCAACTCGTCGACGGCACGTACCTCGCTCGAATCTTAACAATACAACTTAACAAAATTAGAACCAACAACTCAAGCCCTATGGCCTTAGGGCAGCCACGACCTTGGTCCTAAAAGACCTAAAAATCTTGATAACTTAACCTATTTGGATCACACCTAATCATATATTACATTACAAGTTCAAGTCATGCAAATTTTGAAATTTTCCTTAAGTCTACACACTTAGAAAAACTTAAAACCAAATCTTACCAATTGAAATAGTGTTTTACCAAATGAATAGTATTTTGTCAACTTTAAACCACATTTAAAAACCTTAGATCGTGCCTAAAAATTTTAGAAACAAGTTAGATATAAGTTTAAGACAATCCTTAAAACATAAGCTAAGTTTTTTTTCCCAAAATCAAACTTCCTTGAATTGTTTTGTTAAATCAAAGCCTAAATCAACTTTTACCACATTTTATAAACATAAAACAACTTAAAACAATGCTTGAAATTGGCATAAGGGCCACGGCCTCAAAGCTTTCAAAACAACCCAAAATTTCAATTTTTCTTTCATTTCCAAAACATGCATCACACCACCCTTAGATCCTTGAACCTTAAACTAACTTCCTCAACACTTAAATCACCTTGAAAACAATTTAAAACATCCCCTTAAATCATCATTAAGGCCACGGTTTTCAGCCCGCTTTTTCACAAAAATTTTATTTTCCAAACATCTTGTAATATGCATATATGACTAGTATCCAAACCTAACTAACATAACTCATCAAAACTAGCTCCAAAACCACAAAAACAAGTCAAGAACAAAGCTTAAAATGGTCCTTAAGTTTCGTCCAGCATAGGGTTAGGGTTTCTCCAAACTTAAAACACCAAAAACAAAGTGAATCATGGAAGGACATAAGGAGTTATGGAGCTATACATGCAATACTAGCCAAAACAAGCACTAAAATTCAAAAATAGCTCCTAAAACTTTCAAAACCCATATCATGGAACCCAAGAGAGATGAGAAAAGGTTTATGGAGCTTACCAAGAGTATAGATGATGATTGAACAAGGGTGGAGATGAAAGGAAGCAAAGGTGCACACTTTGATCTCCAAAACTTCCAAAATCACAACTTTTTTTCTCTAGGTTTTTTTCTCAAGTTCTTCACTAATGGAGGAATGAATGGTGCTGGTGTCTAATGAGGAAGAGGGCCACGAAATTTCAGGGGCAAAAATGAAAGGAAAAGCTCATTTAGTTAGAAACTAACTAACTAAGTCCTAAACTAACTAAACTAACTAACCACCATTTACTTAATTACCAACCACAACTTGACACTTGTAAACTCAATCATTTAAACCCACATTCAGCTCCCCTAGTGGCTGGTGAACCGCCCCTCAGCCCGACACTTGTAAACTCAATCATTTAAACCCACATTCAGTTCCCCTAGTGGCTGGTGAACCGCCCCTCAGCCCTAGTGTCAAGATATTTTCAATTCGTCGCGTTATCGCTCAACCGGGTGCGCGGCGTTTCGCGTATGTTAGGGTCTTTGCACTAAAAGCTTCAAAATAATACTAATAAATTACTATATAATTAAAAATTATTAATCACTCAAAATATCCACAAAAGTATTAGAAGTTTTACTATGAACGTCGTTTTCTCGATTTACGAGCTCAGCGTCACCGTTAAGCGGTTCTTGGGCAATAGAAAATACCCTATATATTTTCTGATACCCAAAAATTTCCAAAAATTTCCAATAAATCATAAATATTAGATAATGCTTAGATCTCAAATTTTGTAAAATTTGGATAACATTTGGGCAGGTTTCAGTCAAAACTAGCCCTACAGTTCAATTTCAGCGTTTTACGGCAGAATTCGAACATTGCAAGAAAACCCTAAATTAGTAATAAGTAATAATCTCTATTATTCCTATCAAATAGAATAAATCTCAATAATACAAGTATCAACATAATTTTATTAACCAAAAATTCATATTAGAAACGACAGAAAACAGATAATTACTAAGTAGTTAAACATTGAAAATTAGGGTGTTATAAAAGGCAGCACAAGAGGATGTTATGGTTAGTTTCAAACCAAGACGGAAGTGCAAAAAGGGGGGGGGGGGAAGAAGGGAAAATGTTGCATGGAGGATAAAAAGATATATCTTGGATATTCATAAGATTTCTCTTTGTTTTAAACGGCTGTCTATTTGGATTGAATTGTTGTTGTATCAATTCGGCTATGGACATAGATTTGCATCAATACAATAAATTCTCAGTGGCTCACCATGTGGTCTTCATTCGGAGATACAAAAACAAAATCTACGTTGATGTTTGACCATGACTTTACAATTAACCATGGGTCTGCAATTGTACAGTGAAAAAATTGAGATTAGGGATTAGGGAGGAAGAAGAAGAAGAGGTTCGTGACAGGGACTAATATGTCCCATTCCCATTTTTGTCAGGGATTAAAACATCATAATTCAGGTTTGGACAAAAAAGGGCCAGCAGGTGGTGATTTGACAGGGTTAACGTTGACACGCCAGTATTTAACGTGACACGTCAGCGCGTTAACTGACGGATTTGAAAGGAGATGAACGGAGGGACTAATGTGGCCCTGTTTTGAAAATGTCAGGGACTATTTTTAGACTTAATATTTGTCAGCGACCAAAATAAGGCGCTCAAAAATTGTCAGGGACTAAAATATGACTACTCTAAAAACAAATTGCGAACTTCTCAGTCTTGAATCCAGAACACGGCTAATACAGGTAGCCCGAGTAACCATTGGGTCCTATTATTCATGGTTTGTTATTTATTATTCTGTTTATAATTATATGTTTCTGTTTTGATATATTTTGCGTATATAAATATTAGGAATATACTTATTTTGTGCAGAGAATTCTATCATGTTTTGATTTAAATTATTCTCTTAAATTCAGGTTTTATTGTCTAAGTGGTCTTTATAATCTATTTATACTATATAATTTCTGAAGCGCATAATGTATGGTCGCCATTCAGCAATCAACTATTCTCCATTCCATCCAAGTTGCTGATGTGTCAATTCCTTTTATTTTCATATTTTTTCTTTGATAATTCTTTTATCCATTTTTCAATGTCTTTCCACCTACACACCAAAAAAAATGTCTTTCCACCTACCAAAATATACACATTAATTACCCATTCACTAACCATTTATTACCATTAAATGGCCGGTTTCTCTATGTTACCTATTCATTGGGCCTAGAGTCTTTTTGCGATCCTGTCTTTGCTTGGTCATAGCCTTGGTAAAACAATTATTTCTGCCAATTTTTTATTGCAACCAATATGGGATTGATAAAGCTACATTTGAGTCATTCCATGAAATGTAAGAGTTGAAACACTCCTATGTGGAAGTCAATTTTGGTCCAACAATCCGTAGATGGATGCATGTCACCCCAAGTTTTTGCAAGTACTCTTTGTAACTATTCTGTTCCTGATGAGAACATAGGAGGACACATAACCAACGAAGGCTGCATGGAGGATTTACAAGGCCTTGGAGGTCCAATGACAAGGTCAAAATCAAAGAAAGCAAAGGAGGCTTTAGATAAAATGATTTCAAGCTTATTGGAGGCAAAGCCCATTCAAGAACACAAAGAGCCAAAACTGGTGCAATTCATTCAAAGAGCAGATCAAGAATATTAAGTTCTTTTTGCTAGGGCTTGCCCACTTTTAAGTTACTGATAATAATGTAAATGGGCCTTGGACTTATGTTATTTTCGTGTAGCCCATAACCTATTTTCTGGTTGTTTAGTATTTCCTTATTTTTTGTAAGTTGAGGCTTATTTTTGGGCCCAAGTGGTGCTTGTAATCTGTTTTGGAGAGATCAGATTTGGAATTTGGAGGTAATACTCTTTTTGGGTGAGACTTTCTCTCCTAGGGTTCTTACATGAACCAACTTTGAGCTTATCAAGAATTTCCCAATTCTTGTGGCGATATCCTTTGGCTTATCAAACATCCTTGTTTGTGGCGCCTTGTTCTTGATCCTTTCTCCTCATCTCTATTCAGTTCTTTTTGCTTGTTTCAGTTCTGAATTTGATCCTTTCACCATTCTAGGGTTCATAGTCAATTTTCTGTTTTCAAACTCCCAAACAATTTCATGCTGTCCAAGTCCTAGTAAGGTCCGAAGGTGATTAGTGAGGGTCAAATCTCATCAGTTCCACTCTTTGCATTTCATTGCCCTTCCCTGTGAACATGCTAGCTGTGAACATGGTTTTAAAAGGCGTTTAAAAAGTTTGGCAATTCAAGGAAACATGTTAGAGGAGTACAAGATCAGATAAACGCCTCAAGGTCCATATATTCCTCTTCTTTCGCCTAATCTTCACTTTCTGTAAGTTGTCTTTTTAGTTAATATTGATTTTACAGGATTTATTATAATTTGTTTAATTTACGTATTTTTAAATAAGATAAATACATAGTCACTAAGCTCGGAGAAAATGAGGCAGCTCTTCAAGGAACAATTGATCTAGAGGATAGAGCTCAGTTGAGGTGTTTTTCGGTATGATTGTTACAATAAACCTTATTTGTCAATGTCTGATGTAATTAAAGTTTTGATTAAGATTTAATTTTATGTTATTTTATGTTAATTTTGGAATATTTTGCCCAACTTGTATAATACACTACAACATTTTTTTTTCTTCTGGTAACATTTTTTTCCCCCAACAAGTAAAAAGTGTTGCCTAAAATTAGATTAGCCAACATTTGACACCTGTTGCCAAAAAAAATTATATTTTGGACAACACTTCTCTGACAACATCGAATAACTATTCTCTTATACACGAATAGGAGCAGTTTTCAACTGTGACTCCGATGTTATTTTTTGCAACTTCGTATAACTGTTCACGAGAAACAGTTTTAAAATGTAGTCATAGTTATGGTAAAAGGCAACATTTATACCGGTGTTCCCTCTAGTCTTGTAATTAAACGTGAGTGCAATGTTTATGGCGCTAAATTATTATTTTTTTTTTCTCTTCACTTCTCTCTGAAATGAATAAAATTTAATCCCTACTATAATACAATCTGGATGATGTCCTCAACAGTATTCCCACCAGTCCGTTTTTTCATTTTTTTTTCAGCCCTTTCCTTTGTTGTTATTTTCTTTCTCTCATTTCTTGGCTCTCCGGTTCTCATCTCATGTTTGCCCTCTCTTCGCTATCCGGTCCCCCCACCCCCCTCCACACTATTCACACCTGTTCTCCATCTCAACGCCGCGTTTCGTTCCCCTTTCTTCTTCCGAAACGCACCCCTCTTTCTCTCTCTGAAACACACCTCTCACTCTCGCTCTCTCGCTCTCTGAGTCTTGCTCCTTCTCATCTTTTGATTTCTCTGTGAGGTTTTCTTTTTCCCTTTGTTCTCGAGCTCCTTGCAGTCAGAGAAGGGGGGTTTAGGGTTTGTAGGTTAGTTTATTTATCTCTTGCTTTTGGATTTGATTTGATTATGAAAATGTGCTCCCATAGGGTGTTTGCGAAAATGTCTCAGCACGGGAAGCTGATGCCGAATCTGGACTAGCAAAGCTTGAAGCTTCTGAGGTGAGATCCTGTCCAAGGTTCAATAATTTACTGCTTCACTTTTATTTTTCAGTGTTTTTAACATGTTTTGCATTGTTTTACAGTAATTTGCAATTTATTTAACAATATTTCATTTCATAGTAATACATATTTGACCATTTAAGGCAAGCATACCTCTCTGCTTTATGCTTAATGATTTTTGTCCTGCCAAGACACCCCCGTTATCCAGCAATACAAAATTTCTTCTAATCCGAAGGTACTCTCATCATTCATATTTCCTAATTTGGTTGTTGGGTTTCAAAAAAATTGCAGCCATTTAAAAAAAAAAAAAAACTATACTAGCTCAATCAAAATTGTTCAGCCATATTTCCATACATTGAGAGTTGTATTTTCGATTCTCTTTCTTGTAGTTATAGTCCTTTGAAGATTGATTATCCTTCTCTTGCAAGATAGACCATTGCGTTATTCAAAGTTAGTAGTAAATTCTTATTTTGTTATTTCTTTTGACTTATCTTCTCATTTCCTTTATGTATAGCATTGTTATTTTTAGACTGTTTTCATTTTGAGTTACTCTATAGCATTGTGTCAAGGGTTTGTCTAGATCATTTTGATTTTGATTTGTGCAGTTTTTCTTCATTTTATTTCCTATTGCTTCTGTTTGTGTTTCTTGATCTATGTTTTAGCCTGGTGAAGTTAAATTTGATGTTGTAGATACAGTGTGCAGGGAGGGACATCTTTGTACCTTCTTCAAAGGAAGAGAATCCAGCAATACAAAAATTCTTCTAATCCGAAGGTACTCTTATCATTCATATTTCCTAATTTGGTTGTTGGGTTTCAAAAAAATTGCAGCCATTTAAAAAAAAAAAAAAAATCTATACTTGCTCAAACAAAATTGTTCAGCCATATTTCCATACATTGAGAGTTGTATTTTCGATTCTCTTTCTTGTAGTTATGGTCCTTTGAAGATTGATTATCCTTCTCTTGCAAGATAGACCATTACGTTATTCAAAGTTAGTAGTAAATTCTTATTTTGTTATTTCTTTTGACTTATCTTCTCATTTCCTTTATGTATAGCATTGTTATTTTTAGACTGTTTTCATTTTGAGTTGCTCTATAGCATTGTGTCAAGGGTTTGTCTAGATCATTTTGATTGTGATTTGTGCAGTTTTTCTTCATTTTATTTCCTATTGCTTCTGTTTGTGTTTCTTGATCTATGTTTTAGCCTGGTGAAGTTAAATTTGATGTTGTAGATACAGTGTGCAGGGAGGGACATCTTTGTACCTTCTTCAAAGGAAGAGAAGCTTGGACTGTCAGATTGGCACTTGATATTGCTAGGTATTTGAATATTTTCTTGTCTTTTAAAAACATTGTTTCTAGAAGGATTAAGTTTTGAAGATTGAAACATGTTCTGTTTATCAATACTTGATATTAAGTTTCTATACTATTAGGATTTTCTTTGCTATCGTGTAAAATTTAGCTTTTCATTCATATAAGTTAATGAGGTTTTAATATTCTTAATGGACCATATGATTTTAATCTATGGCTTCACTTTTAATTTCATTTGCATGCACATCGTTTTGTATAACGTTTTGACATGTATAGTGTTTAGAACCCATGACCGCTACGCAGTGTATACCATAGTGCCAGTGTTTTTATGGATATACACAGGAGAAATTGAAAAGTTAGAGACATGTTTTTATCTATATTGGTATTTTACCATGGTTTGATATAATTTAGCCTTGACTGGATATTTGCTTTGTGTGTTGGTACATTCACCAGCAAGTAGCAACTGCTTCAAATAGCTAAAACGTCTAGGGATGTAAGTCATTGATTTGTTTTGAATTGAATCAAAATGTACTAACTTTTTTTCTTTAATTAACCATTGTAGTATTTTCCCCCCTGATAATAGACTTGGACAATTCATGAATGTAACAGGTTTCTTTAATTATCTGCTGCATGTTTTGTTAGATCACGAAGCTACTTGATATTTTACTGGTTTTCATTTATGCTTGACATCTAATGCTCACAAAACTTTGAATACTATATTCAGTGGGTGGTGGTATTGGAGTTTCACCCTTCCTTGGTATCTTAAGTGATATTTTAGTTGTTTGGGCAATGAAAGAAATCAAACGACCTTCCACTTATTTCAACCATTGACATGGGAACAATCTGCCCACGCCTATCTGATAAAGTAAATATTGATATACATATTTGTGTCACTCAAGAATCAGATCCTCCAGTGGTTAAAATAACATTCTTTCTACAAATTTGTACTTCCTTCCAGTGGTACTTTCTAATTATTTTTTTATTTTTTTATTTTTTCAATTAATTGCATTTGATTGTTATTATCTGCATGGATTTTTTTTTTCAGTTACTTTCTAATTATGTTTTTGCGCCGTGAATATCTCCAAATCGGATAATCAACGCCCTGCGCTCCTCGTCGTGCATAGGAGGGCTTGCTCCGGGGTTCCAAAACTTATTTATTTGTTAACTTATATTTCACTTTATAGTTTCTTTCTTCAAATCCTTGTATGGTAGTAGTGCCTAAATGTAGAAATGGTGATTAATTATGCAGCTGGTCAAGAGAGATTCAAAACATTGACATGTTCTTATTATCAAGGTGCGCAATGGATCATTATGGGTGAGCTTCAATTCTTTGTTTTAAATTTTCATGTTTTGAAAATAATTTTGAATTTCGTGTCCCACGGTAAAAACTAAAATTTATGCACATGCAAAAAAAAAAAAATTAGAAAAAGGAAATTTTGACAATAATTTTAAGAGTTATTCCAACCACATTGGATGTCAATTTTTGTGAGCCTTTCTTGTTATGTACTGTAGCACATGGCATTATAGGCTCAAAAACCTCAAGCCTATTGCAGTGATCGATATGAATATTTTTTTTAAAAATGATTTGATTTATATTCAAGTGTATTATTAGATTTTAAAAATTGCAAAATTGGTAGTTGTTCTGATTTCCAATGTGATCTTTGTTAGCTACTAACCTGCTACGATCATTTGTATCTTTAGTTTGCTTTACAGCTTGAACAAACTAAATTTGAGGAGAAGAAGAAACATAAGAGCAGGATTTCTCTCAATTAAAGAAAGATAAAGTTGGCATCAGATCTCTCATTGAAGCAAGATATGGAAATATGGTAATGTCCAAAAGAACACATGAAGGACATGTTTCAGGACTAGAATTGCAAGCTTCTGAATATTAGAAAAGGATAGAGGAACTTAAGCGTATCTTGCTGATGCGAGGTAGCAAGTGAAAGAATTGGAGATATTTTCGGTATCCTGATATTTGAATTGGAAGATCAAATTATAGTGAATGAGAATCTAAGATATGTAATCTTAGATTACATATCTTGCTGATGCGAGTTGTGTATGGAATCTTTGTCAAATTATATATATGTAAAAATCTAAGATTGAATTAAAATAAAATGAGAATGTGAATGAGTTTTGTATGGATTCAAATTTTGATTATATTTATAAAATTGTAGGTTAAATTATGACTTTGTAAATTTATGGATTATAATACTAAGGTAAAATATTTCAGTAATTTAATAATTATTTAAAAAAAATTGAAATTAAAATAAAATTAAGACTACAACTATAAAGTGTTGTCTCTGGTCTTTTAGGCTATAATCGAAAAATGTTGCTTATAAGCTATGGTAACAATTTTAAAATGTTGTCATTTTATGTTTAGGGAACAGTTGCGACATGTAGTTAAATTCAGCAACATTGACCAACTGTTGTGTTAAGTTCGCGTGATAACTGTTGCCTATTCGTAACCAATAGACAACAGTTTTTAGAAGTGTGGCTAAAAAGTATGAAAAAATGTTGTCTTAAACAATAGGTAATGCTCATACAGAGCCCTTGAAAACTGTTGTCTATATGTTAAGACAACATTTTCTATAGTTTTGCCTACACTTTTCAACTGTTGTCAAAAAGCAAAAATGTTGTAGTGAGTTGTGAACCATGAGAATGAGTTGATGTTTAAATGTATAAATTGTGATTTCTTTTCACTTAGAGGTTTGGGCAACCATAAGACCCGCCTTTAGAGCTTCTTTTTCCCTTGTGTTTATTGTGTGTTTTCCTTGTTCATGATGAGTTTAGGAAAAGCATGACAGGTGAAATGATTTCTGATAGGCCCCCTTTGGTGAAGGTTTACTCAAGAAGGGGGAAGGGACACGTGGCAAAGGGAAAGAAGGGAGAAGAGTGGAGTAATCAGTATTATGAATGTGGGAGTGAGTGGGGGAAATAATCGCTTGGGAAATAATCAGATGGGAAAATAGAATATAGGAGAGAGGAGGAGGAAAAGTGGGGAGGTTGGTTTTATGTAAGTTATGGTTTGGGTAGTCCGAGTAAGAGTGGGTTGCTCTTCTCGGCGGTGGTGACTTAATTGCTATTTCCATCTTGTAAGGAGTATTTACTCCATTCCATTTGTTCTCGTTTCATCAATTATCAGCCTCTAAACTCGCCGACGATTTCTTTGAGTGTTTCTAATTGATCGTATCATCTATTTTGTGGGTTGTCTGGTTTGGTTCTTAACAATTTGGTATCAAAGCACTTCCTGGGTGCGTATGGTATCAACGAGAATGGAGGCAAGAGTCGAGGCATTGGAACAGAGGATGGTTACCATGGGGCGGGAGTTACTGGAGGAGATGCGCACTACGCCGCCCTAAGAATGTAACGATAAGGATTCCGAGTCCGAGTATACCGGAACAGGAGGGCGCGAGACCGCGCCAATGATCGAATGAGAAGGTTGGAGGTACCCTACTTTTCTGGTGAGGACCCTTATGGCTGGATTTATCGTGCGGAGCGGTACTTTGAGATCAACTAAATTCCAGAGGAGGAGAAGGTTCTCGCCGCGTCGATCTGTTTGGAGGGGAAGGCATTGAATTGGTTCCAATGGTGGGAGGCGAGAACAGAGAGAATCACCTGGTTGATGTTTCGAAGACCTTTGTTGGGTCGTTTTGAGCGATGTCGTCGAGAGAATCTCACGGTGTTGATGAGCCTCCGGCAAAGAGGAACGGTGGGGGAGTATATCGAGCAGTTTGAACTTGTGTCATCCCCACTGAGGCACGCCGACGACGAAGTGCTCTCTGGAGCTTTCATGAACGGGCTTCGGGAGGAAATTAAGGCGGAGGTCCGGTTGCATCATGTTGGAGGATTGGAGGAGATGATGAAGCGGGCCACAATGGTAGAGGAGAGAAACCGGTTGATTGAAAATAAGGAAGAAGAAAAGGGGCTCACGAAACGGGTCGGGTCGAACTTCAACCGACCCGCTTTGGGAAGCAGATGGGCTGGGCCAAATGAAACTACAACCCGGAACGAAAGTGGGCCAGAATTCAACAGAAATGGGTCGCGAGGGCCAACAACTGGTTCGAGCGCAACCTGGGGGGGAAACTCGGGTCGCAGAGAAGCCCAGGGAAGTGCGAGTAGCGTGAATAACCGACCGGAGGGGTCTGGAGGTGCTGGAAATCGCCGTAATGCGCCGTTCCGGAAGTTGACTGAGGAAGAAATGGAAGACAAGTTTCGCAGGAGAATATGCTTTCGATGTGATGAGCCGTTCACGCCTGGTCATGTATGCCGTAATAAAAGTTTGAGGGTGCTGGTGCTTGGAGAGGGAGAAACAGTTGAGGGTGAAGAAGAAGAAGACACAGAGGAGGATGAAAGGCGAACTGAAAATGTGGGCATTAATTGCATGCGTCTGAACAGTGGAAGTGTGGCAGGAATGACTTCCAAAAAGTCCCTTAAATTATGGGGGACCATTTTGGGAAAGAAGGTGTTAGTGTTGGTAGATTCGGGTGCCTCTCATAATTTTGTTTCCAGTGATGTCATCACGCCATTGAGTCAAGTTTGAAGCAGCTGAGGAAGTTGTGGTGGAGGTGGGGCATGGACACAAGGTGAACAATAGGGGGGTATGCAGAGGCATGGAGTTGCAGCTACCTAACCTTAAGGTGGTGCAAGATTTCTATATGTTCAAATTGGGAGGGGTGGATGTCGTTTTGGGCTATGAATGGTCAGTCGGATCGGGAAGATCAAGGCAGCATTTTGGAGAGCATGTTATGTGGGTGAGAGATAAGGGAAGAAGGTGGAGGTTGTAGGATCCAGATCCGTCCCCGCACCTTGGTTTCAGCAAAAGCCATGGTCAGGGAGCTTGTTAAGGGGGTTGAAGCGTATTATGTGGAGTTGGGGGCGATAAGTAAAGAGGAACATGGAGGACAAGGGGAATGGCCAGGGGTGGAGACAGTGTTGGAAGAGTATGATAATCTTTTCAGAGAGGCTAATGAGATGCCACCTAAGAGGTGGTGTGACCATGGAATTGTCATCAAAGAAGGAGCACAAATTCCAAACATACGACCCTACCGCTATCCGCATCAACAAAAGGATGCAATTGAGCAATTTGTCAAGGAAATGCTAGCTGCAGGTTTGATAAGACCAAGTGTAAGTCCTTACTCTAGCCCTCTTATATTGGTGAAAAAGAAAGATGGGAGTTGGCGTTTCTGTACTGATTATAGGGCCCTAAACAGTGTTACCACACCAAACAAGTTCCCAATTCAGAATTATTGATGAGTTGCTCGATGAATTGTGGGAGCAACAATTTTTTCTAAATTAGACTTGAAGTCCGGGTATAATCAAATAAGAATGAAGGAGGAGGATATTCATAAAACAAATTTAGAACTCATGAAGGGCATTATGAGTACTTGGTAATGCCTTTTGGGCTGACGAATGCCCCTTCTACATTTCAAGCCTTGATGAACGAGATTTTTAGACCTTTTTTACGGAGGTTTGTGTTGGTATTCTTTGATGATATCCTTATCTACAGTGACACACAGCAGGCACATGTTGAGCACTTGAGGATGGTGATGGAGGTGTTGAAGAAGCATTCTTTGAGGTTGAATCGGAAAAAGTGCAGCTTTGGCATGGACCAATTGGAGTATTTGGGCCATATTGTTTCAGCCAATGGCATTTCAGCAGACCCACATAAAATTAAAGCAATGGAGGAGTGGCCTATTCCAACGGATGTGAAGAGCCTGAGAGGTTTTTTGGGTCTGACGGGGTATTATAGGCGGTTTGTGAAAGATTATGGAATTATTGCGAGACCTCTTACACAGTTATTGAAGAAAAACAGCTTTCAATGGGGAGAAGAGGCTATGAAGGCATTCCAAAGTTTGAAGAAAGCTATGGTGGAAATTCCTTTACTGAATATGCCCAATTTCAAATTGCCATTTGAGATCGAAACAGATGCTTCTGAATGGGCATTGGTGCTTTTCGATGCAAAGCAAGGTAAGCCTCTTGCATTTATTAGTCAAGCATTGTCGGAGAGAGCACGAAAAATCGGTCTATGAGAGAGAATTAATGGCCATTGTTTTTGCGGTGCAAAAATGGCGACAATATCTCATGGGGCATCATTTTATTATTAAAACGGATCAACGAAGCCTTAAATACTTGTTGGAGCAAAGGGTGTTGGATGGTGAGCAGCAAAAGTGGGTGTCCAAGTTGCTTGGGTATGATTTTGAAGTGCAATATAAACCGGGCAAAGAAAACAGGGCAGCAGACGCCTTATCCCGGATGCATTGCAATGCTGTCTCTATAATTGTGAATGAGGAATGGGAGAAGATGATGGCAGAAATTGGGGCGGATCCGGCATTGGTCAACGTGATACAGGACTTGAAGAGGGACCCTCAAAGTCATCCTGGATATTCCTTTAACATGGGCTATTTATGGTACAAAGGTAGGGTGGTGTTGTCTTCTAAATCAGCTAGTGTGTGGACCATATTGGAGGAGTTTCATTCCTCTCCTTGGGGGGGCCATTCTGGAATTGTGAGAACCTTTAAAAGAGTGGCAGCTGTCTTTTATTGGAGGGGTATGCGAAAGGACATTGAGAAGTTTGTGCAAGAGTGTGCAACTTGCCAACAAAACAAGTACCAAGCTCTTAAGCCTGCAGGTATGTTACAGCCGCTCCCTATTCCCTCTCAAGTTTGGGAAGATGTATCCATGGACTTCATTGGTGGGTTGCCTAAATCTAGGGGGAGAGATACAATCATGGTAGTGGTAGATAGACTCACAAAATATGCACACTTCATTCCTTTGAGTCACCCTTTTTCAGCTATGGAGGTAGCTGAAGCATTCACTAAAGAAATAGTTCGCTTGCATGGGTTCCCTAGATCTATTGTGGCGGACCGGGATCGGGTGTTTATGAGTAATTTTTGGAAGGAGCTATTCAAGATGGCGGGGACCAAATTGAAGTTTAGTTCGGCTTACCATCCTCAAACGGATGGACAAACCGAAGTCATAAACCGCACTTTGGAAACTTATTTGCGGTGTTTCATACATGGCCATCCAAAACAGTGGGTTAAGTGGATTCATTGGGCAGAATTCTGGTTTAATTCTGCATACAATGAGTCAATTAAAATGTCTCCGTTCAAGGTTTTATATGGGCGTGATCCACCTACAGTTTTGAAGTATCAGGCTGAGGCTACAGTTGTCCAACACGTGGACCAATTGTTGATGGAACGTGATGCTGTGCTGGAAGACTTGAAGAATAATTTGTCCCGTGCTCAAAATAATATGAAGCTGTTAGCTGATAAGAAGAGGAGAGAGGTCGAATTTAAAGAAGGTGACTTGGTTTATTTGAAGGCACAACCCTACAGGTTTAAATCCTTGGCTAAAAGAGTGAATGAAAAGCTTAGCCCAAGATTCTATGGTCCTTTCAAAGTGTTACAACGTGTGGGCCCAGTTGCTTATAGATTGGAGCTGCCTAGTGGATGTAGAATCCATCCTGTTTTTCATGTCTCATAGCTGAAAGGAGCCATTCATTACGTGGCAAGACTAACCATTACCTGCAGCTTTAACAGAGGAATGTGAGCTCAAGGTGCGACCATAGGAGGTGCTGAATATTCGCAAGTTGCTGGATGGAACTGCACAAGTTTTAATCAAATGGGCTGAGTTACTTGACCATGAGAGTACTTGGGAGGATTACAGTGTGATTGAGGATGTCTTTCCAGACTTTCACCTTGAGGACAAGGTGGCACTTCTTGGGGGGGGTATTGATAGGCCCCCTTTGGTGAAGGTTTACTCAAGAAGGGGGAAGGGACACGTGGCAAAGGGAAAGAAGGGAGAAGAGTGGAGTAACCGTATTATGAATGTGGGAGTGAGTGGGGGGGGAAATAACTGTCGGGGGAAATAACTGTATGGGAAAATAGAATATAGGAGAGAGGAGGAGGAAAAGGGGGAGGAGGTTGGTTTTATGTAAGTTATGGTTTGGGTAGTCTGAGTAAGAGTGGGTTGCTCTTCTCAGCAGGTGGTGACTTAATTGCTATTTCCATCTTGTAAGGAGTATTTACTCCATTCCATTTGTTCTGTTTCATCAATTAACAGTCTCTAAACTCAGTCTCTGATTTGCTGAGTGTTTCTAATTGACTGTATCATCTATTTTGTGGGTTGTCTGGTTTGGTTCTTAACAATTTCCAAGAGTTGATGATTAATATGATGAGTTTTATGATGTTTTAAATATGTCATTTATTATGATTTTGATGCCAAATGAGTGTATTTTGAATCTTGGTATATTGTGTGCATGATGTTTGAGATAAGTCCAAAAGAAGAGTTTATCTCAGGAATCGTTCAAATACCATATTTATGTGTGTTCTTGATTTCTGAGCATGAGTTGTTGAGAATCATGAAATGGGATTGATATATGTTTGCTTATGATTGAGCATCTTTGCTTGCTGTGTTCTTGTACATAGTCAAGGCAATGAAATGTAAAAGTCCATGAGTAAGAAAATTGAGAGTTTTAAAGTAAGATTTCTTATGAAAGGGAAGGATAGCATGATTAGGCTCATTTATGGGACTAAGAAAGGTTCATAGCAATTCCTTAGAAGGATAATTCAACTAAAGTTTGAATAAAACCCTTAAAAAATATGTTATTAGAACTATTGAGTTTAATGGTTCTAACAGAATAGTCGTACAGTGTAGGGTAAAGCTCAGTGGTAAATCGTTGACTGTTGCAAATAGTTTTACAGTGCGGGGTAAAGCCCAGTGGTAAATCCTTGGCTGTTGTAGATAGTTGTATAGTATAGGGTAAATCCCCGTGGTCAATTAATACCCAGTGGTAAATCCTTGGCTATTCCAGATAGTTGTTTGGTGTAGGGTAAAGCCCCGTGATCAAGTAAGACCCAGTGATAAATCCTTGACTATAGTAGAATAGGTGTATAGTGCGTGGTAAAGCCTCGTGGTCAATTAAGACCCAGTGGTAAATCCTTGACTATAGTAGAATAGTTGTATAGTGCAAGATAAAGCCTAGTGATCAAGACCCAATGGTAAATCCTTGGCTATAGTAAAATAGTTGTACGGTCCAGGGTAAAGCCTAGTGGTCAATTAATACCCAGTGGTAAATCCTTGGCTGTTGCGAAATAGTATAAGATTGTCATATATGCTATAGATGCCTATGAATGAATGCTTGTACTAACATTTAAGCACAGTTGATGATTGTATTTAAGTACAGAGGAGTTTTCCATACTTCGCACACCAAGTATGACTGAAAACAGCGGTAAAATAATTTATGTTTGTCCTATGTTACTGAGTTTTGTAAACTCACTATGTTGGAGTGTTGTTTTCAGGTACCTAGCAATTGGAGAAGCTAGAGCATGTCAAAATGCTCGGTCTTACAGCCACGCGAGACCTTGTATGCCGGATCACGAGTCGAGTCGTCATTATTTTGAGTCTTTTATATTATATTGTAATATTTAATGAAAGTCTTTTATTAGAGAGTTGGTTGTAATTTTCTATGAATGCATGTTGACATAAAATTAGTGTTATGATGCTTTGTGGATTCAAAGGTTTTATTTCCCCACAATAGTGTATCTCAAAGAATGGATTTCGTATTGTTCATAAAGTCAAAGCGAAAATTTTTCTAAGATTTACTTTAATCCGATAATTCTCCGATTAGAGTCGGGGCGTTACATTATGGTAACAGAGCAGTTCGATCTTATCGGACTGTGAGTTATGCGTGTTTAGAAGTGATCCGGTTTAGGAAAGTGCCAGTTGTGTCTGTGAATCCGATTTCTCTACGTTTTTTTTACAAATTATTGAGACAGGCCACCTCAAGGATTTGTCTAAGAAATGAAGAAAATGAAGACTAGCAGAGTATAGTCTAAGTCTGTTCTCGTTTTGTGAGACTTTCTCGTACATGTTTATATTTATACATATAGTTTTAGAATTTCGTAATGATCGTCCAATTGTAGTTCAGGTTGTGAGTTCTGTGACATGCCAAGAATTTCCAAAATTTCTAAAAATAAATGACTAAGATTTATAATTGTAAAAAGAATAACTAATATGGTATTTCCGGAAAATTCATAAGATATTGTGGATATTAATAAAAAATGTTAATAAGAATAATTTCATAAGTGTTATATACATATGCTAGTAATAAGCAACAATAGTGATAAGTAAAATAATTCTTACTAAATACTAAATAATAATAGGTAATAAGATGAAGAGGAGAATGAATTGAAATGAATCCCTGGTATCCTTGCACGAAGCCATGTCTGAAACGGGAGGAACAGAGCTTAAAATCGACGAAAATGGTAAAAAAATGCGACTGCAGCGTTTTAAAGAAGCTGCTAGAAAAACATACGTCGCGACGCAATGGGACACAACTGAAGCACCACGCGACGCGATGGTGCCAGGATTTTGGGGAATTCTAATTTTGTTTTATAGATAAAATAGATTAAAAACTTTAAAAATGATTTAATAAATATGCAGGTTAACTTATATATAAGAATCACAAATTTATAAATCAAATACCACAGAAGAAAGGTGATCGAAATAATCAAGAGAGAAGAGAAATAAGAAAGATCTATACTAACTACCAAACCCTGAATATTCGAGGACGAAAATCATTTTAAGCGGGATGGTAATGTGACATCCTAAGAGTTTCTAAAATTTCTAAAAGTAAATGCTTAAGATTTATAACTGCAAAAAGATTAACTAATATGGTATTTCTGGAAAATTCATAAGATATTGTGGATATTAAACAAAAATGTTAATAAGAATAATTTGATAAGTGTTATATACATTAATATGCTCTTAATAAGCAATAATAGTAACAAGTAAAATAATTCTTACTAAATACTAAATAATAATAGGTAATAAGATTAATTGGGTTAGATTAATTTAGTGAGAAGTGTTAATTAAACATAGTTTATAAGTAATATGTAACTTATATAAGTAAATAAATATTATTGTAAGTTATAGCATATTAAATAAAAGGTAAACCACAACAATAATGAGATTAAATAAAATAATAAAGAGATAGTAATTAAATTGGATTAGTTAAGTGTTAATGATGATTGATTAAAAATAAGAGTAATTATTAGTATTAAACTTATAAAATATAAATAGTTTAGTTAAAATAAAAGAAACTAAAATACAACAACAACAATAATAATAATAATAATAATAATAATAATAATAATAATAACAATAATCATGGGGTCTGCAGAAATCCAGAACCCAAATTAAAATACTCAAATATCTTGTGTCTATCGCGACGCGATGGACAATAGCCTAAGACACCTTGCGACGGTACATGTCAGAAAATCCCCATATGCGCTTTGACACGTGTAAAGCTGACCTGTGCATCGCGACGCGACGGACCCAGTTCTGCACCTATAAATAGGTGGTCCTACCACCACCATTTCAACCAATCCTCATCTCCCATTCCCTCTCTACTATAGTGCTGGGTCTCTAGGGTCGCGGGTAGCAGAGCGTAGGAGCATAGCAGCGAATGAGAACGCAAAAGAAGGAGCGATTCTTCTATTCAGGTAAGGGAGACTGAACCCTATCCATTAGAAAATAATAGTATTAAAATAAATGTAGAATAGGTGTAGGGTAAAGACTACTAAAAAACTTACTAACAAAGTGATGGACTAAATGATAGCAACTAGTTTGAAACACGCTATATAATCAAAATTCATGCCATTAATGCACACCCTTCAGTTTATCAGGCTTCATTTAACATTACCTCACTCTTTAATATAATGATATACAAAATTGTAAACAACACCAATCAAGTTGAAATTTCAGAAAAAGTACATGAACACTTGTAAGGAGATAATGCTCCAATCAAGTTGAAATTTCAGAAAAATACAGAGTGTCAGCTTTCTTCAAATATCTTAATAATGCTCCAACAATTGGTAACAACACTAATTTTGTGGTAGCATATCCTGTTCAATAACAAGTATATATGTATTGAATCTATATAATTTACGTTTTGAGTATCATATCGTGTTGAGATTATGTCATGTAATTCCATTCCTCTATTCTCAAGTAGCACCCACACATCAAATTCCTGCATTGTCCTAACCAATTTTCAGGCAAAGAACCTGTATCCAAAACCAATGGGTAAACAATATGTATCAACAGTTAATAGTGCGCTAGAAGAAGAATAATAAAGCACACAATCAAAAAGAAAAACAGCGATAAAAGTAAAATGAAATGCAAAGAGAGGGGAAACATCCCCTGTGTGTAGTGTGTTAGGTACCAGAGTAACGGAATGGTGTCACACAGCTAAAATAAGAGACGAGAAAATAAGGAAATGAACACACAAAATTTACGTGGAAAACCCTAAACGAATAAGGGAAAAACCACGGGACAAGGCCAGAAGAATTTCACTATGTGGGAAAATATTACAAGAATACCTCTCACAAAATACCTCACAAATACTCTCACAATACTCAAATTGAGTATAAGAAATAATAAAAGGAAGAAGAGAAGAAGTGATTGGGATGATTTAAACATCACACCTTGGCCTCCTTTTATATACTACAAAGGAGCCAACAAACTAAAATCCCACCGATGTGGGACTTGAGTTTCAACAATTCTCCCACTTGAAGATTTTGATTGAGTCAATCATATCTTCACACCACTCTTTCTGCCTTGCCATTCCATGTAAACTACGTTTCGATAGGCCATAGGAGGATCGACACCAAATAAACTTGTCGGCATTGATTGGCCGTCATCACATACGCTAGGTTATCTTTGGTGTGAATCTTTGCATATCCACGGTTCCTTTCTCTACCACTTCACGAACAAAGTGATCTTGGGTATCTATATGCTTTGTCCTGGAATGAAAAGCTGGATTCCTTGCAATGTGCAAGGCACTGACTGTCACAATACACAGAATCATCTGCTGCTTATGCCCGAGTTCCTCCATTAAACCTTTAATCCAGGATAGCTTCCTTGCAAGCCTGGGTAGCTGCCATGTACTCGGCCTGTAGTAGACAAAGCTACAATGCCAGAATTTAGATAACCAGACTCACCGCCTCGCAATTGTGAATACATACCCGGTAGTGGATTTAGTTTATCAAGATCACCGCAAAATCTGAATCAACATAACCCACGACAATGAATTACGATCCTCCGTAACATAATGCAACATCCGAGGTTCCTTTGATGTATCTAAGGATCCTCTTAACATATTCCAATGCTCTCTACTGGATTTGCCATAAACCGACAAACCGCTCCCCATCGCTTGTGCAATGTCCGGTCTTGTACATATCATGGCATACATAAGGCTTCCCACCGCTGATGCATACGGTGCTCGAGACATTTCCATCCTCTCCGCTTCATTGCTAGGACTCATACACGAGGATAATTTAAAATTGACAGAAGCGGGGTAGAAATTGGCGTCTGATCTTGCATGTTGAAGCGCCAAGACCTTCCTTAGATAATTCTTTTGAGAAAGCCAAATCTTCCTATCATTTACATCTCGGTGAATTTGCATCCCTAAAATCTTATTTGCGGGTCCCAAGTCCTTCATATCAAACTCCCTAGCCAATTGTGCCTTCAATTCCTGGATTCGATCTTTGTTGGGGCCTACCACCAACATGTCATCCACATACAACAGTAAAATGATGAAATCATTATCATCAAACCTCTTGTAGTATGTACAATGGTCTGAACTCAGTCTGTTGTAACCAAGGCTAATTATGAAGGAATCAAATCTCTTGTACCAACATCTGGGCGCCTGCTTTAGACCGTACAGAGATTTGGTCAACCTACAAACCAAGTTTTCTTTTCCTTGTTCTTTAAAGCCTTCTGGTTGGAGCATATAAATTTCTTCTTCAAGTTCTCCATGAAGAAAAGCAGTCTTTACATCCAACTGTTCAAGATGTAAATCAAATGCAGCACACATTGCCAACACTACCCTAATAGTAGTAAGTCTGACAACTGGAGAAAATATCTCGTCAAAGTCTATCCCTTCTTTCTGAGCATAACCTTTGACTACAAGTCTGGCACGATACCGTTCCACTTGATCATTGCCGTCTCATTTAATTTTGAACACCCATTTGTTCCCGATGGCTTTCCGACCCTTTGGAAGTTCAACAAGTTCCCAAGTCTTATTTCTATGTAGGGCTTCCATTTCTTCTGCATTCTTTGTCATCCATTGAGAAGCATCCGAATCTGTTCAACGCTTCTTGAAGAGGCGATGGTTCACCTTCTGGTCAAAAGGCGGTATGCATCATGGCGAGCCATAACATAGTCTGAGTGCCATGATGGTGCCGTTATCGGCGTGTTGATCGTCGAACTCCTTCATCATTGACCTCATCTGGTTCTTGTTCTATGTGCTCGTTACGCTTCTGGAAGAATCATCTTCTTGAGTCTTTCTCTCCAACCGCACTATAGCGATCTCCTTGGAAATCTTTGTCATTTTTCTCGCTCACTTTGCAGTTCATTTTCTCGCAAAGACTACATCTCTGCTAACAATAAGCTTGCGGGTAGTGGGGTCCCACAAGCGATACCCTTGACATTGTCAAAGATAACCCAAGAATATACATTTTACGGATTTTGGATCCAATTTTGTTCTTTCTTGGGAGTTGTACATTACGTCACGCAGGACATCCAAACACATGTAAAGAAGAATAATCTACCGCTTTCCTTTCCACATCTCCATTGGTGACTTCAAACCAATCATTTGTTGATGGCGATCGATTTATCACGTAACAAGCGCTTTGATCGCTTCGCCAAAAAGATTTGGCCAATCCCGATGTTCTCAAAGATAGCTCTTGTTCTTTCTAGGAGAGTCTGTTCATCCGCTCTGCTACACCATTCGCCGAGGTGTATGTGCAGCGATGTTGAATTGTCTCGTAATACCCTCTTGCTTGCGAATGATAGAAAGTTACCATCTACATATTCTCCTCCATTATACGTCCTCAAGCACTTGATTTTCTTCCCATTTCAAGCTCTACTTGTGCTTTGAACTCCTTGAATATCGGAAACACATCGACTTCTTCTTGATTAGGTACACCCACAATCTCCTGGAGTAGTCATCAATGAATGATACAAAATACTTTGCTCCCCATGGATGTTTCCGCGACTCCACACATCAGAATGTATCAAGTCTAGTATGCGTTTATGCAGTAGCTACTTTTGCAAATTTCAATCTATCTTTGCTTACTTGTCACCACGAAGGCTCACGAGAAGGGTAAAGTTACCGTCTTGAGCAGGGTAAGAGATTGCGTTCGCAAGAACTTTCAAGCCACGCTCTGACATATGGCCTAGCCTACGATGCCACATCATCGTTGATTCTTCATGGCTCGCTGATGCAACTGATGCATCCGCCTCTTGCAACGTATCTCCCAAAGCATGTATAGATTGCTTGTGATCTTTTCTGCTTTCATCACCACAAGGTTGCCCTTCACTACTTTCAAGACTCCACCTTCAATATGGATCTTGCACCCGAGGTCATCCAATTGCCCAGTGGACAATAGATTCCTTTTCAAGCCATTCACATGCCGTACCCCTTGTATCTTACAAACAGTACCATCTTGCATCTTTATTCTGACAGTACCGATTCCAACAATTTCTAAGGCGTGATCATTTCCCATAAACACGGATCCTACCGAGACAGGCTCGCAAGTACAAAACCAATCACGGTGTGAAGTCATGTGCCATGTCGCACCTGAGTCCACTATCCAAACATCATTGAGTTTCCTTCCACCTTTAGGACTTATCGCCCGCTTATACTGATTTCTCCATCATCTGAGGTACTTGCAACACAACCTTGAGAGATTGATGCTCCTGAGGTCTTCTCTCCATTCTTCTTGTTCCAACACTCCTTCTTCAAGTGCCCTCTCATGCCACAGTTGTAGCATTTGAGATTCTTTCTTCTTCGAGATTTTGATCTACCATGATCTTGGCTCCCACTTTGGGGCCACGTTAGATTGATCGCCTCTGGTCATCGATAAAGCTTCTGCTTGCTTCGAACTTTCTGACCTTTTCTCCTTATTCTTGCGCCTAGATTCTTCTTCAAGAATTGCAAGCAACATCATCAAAGTGAAGAGTGTCAAAGAACATTATTGTTTGTAATGTTGATGATGAGTTGATCATCTGAATCTGGTAAACTCGAAGTAAAAGTTACGCACGTTCATTTTACGCTATTTTGAAATCGATCTTTGTGGTGAGCAAATAGCGTGTTCAGGGTGTTAATGTGATCCGTCACCAATGTGGATTCACTCATTCGAAGAGTGTAGAGTTTCCTCTTCAAGAATATTCTTGTGTGAAGTGACTTAACCTCGTACAATTTGTTAAGTACATCCCAAATCTCCTTTGCAGTCTTGTTTTCTGCAACACTTGACAAAACTGAATCCGCCATTGCTAGGTGCAAATTGGCAACAGCATTGCCATCCTTCTCTTTCCACTTTTCATCAGTCATATCTGCAGGTCTGCCTTCAATTGCTTCCAAGCAATTATCCTTCCTCAAAACTGCCGCCACCTTCAATTTCCATAGGGAGAAGTTACTCTCGTTGAACTTCTCTATCTCAAATTTTGCTGCCATGGTTGTACACGAACCAAACCGGATTACACTATTTCACCGTGAATAGTATAGTATACGTGAACAGTATTGTACGTATCCTGTACACCAGAACAAATCTAGTATATGCTAACAATTACTGTAAAAGTATACAACCACATGTATAAATAGTAACCGTATATGGGAATAGTATCGTATACTGGAATAGTGACTGTAGACCGTAAATAGTACACCAGGTAAGTTCCCAGGAAAGAGAGGTGGGTCACCAATGGACACGCTTAAATACCAAGTCTTTCCTTAGCCAGAACTTTTCCTAGACATGCACTTCTACACTACCACACTATTTCCAGCAACAATTCTTTTCTGATGTGGAAGATCAGACAATGCTGCAACCACAGAGCATACTAAGAACCGACACCTTCCTAGAGTGGCGTTGGTGGAATAGTATCACCAACCTTGGAGCTCGATACCCTTTGTTGGAGTACCAGTAACGGAATGGTGACCCACAGGTAAAATAAGAGCAGAGAAAATAAGGAAATGAACACCCAAAACTTCCGTGGAAAACCTTGAACGAATAAGGGAAAACCCACGGGACAAGGCCAGAAGAATTTCACTATGTGGGAAAATATTACAAGAATACCTCTCACAAAATACCTCACAAATACTCTCACAATACTCAAATTGAGTATAAGAAATAATAAAAGGAAGAAGAGAAGAAGTGATTGGGATGATTTAAACATCACAGCTTGGCCTCCTTTTATATACTACAAAGGAGCCAACAAACTAAAATCCCACCGATGTGGGACTTGAGTTTCAACATAGTGCAGAGTCGCATTCCAAGTCTATTGCCGTAACAGATAGAGATGAGAGGGATGATAGAGAAAATGAAAGATAAACAAAGATGGAGGGAGATCCGAGGGGGTTGGACGAAGACGACGACGGAGAGAGGGAGGAGGCCTCCCTTGGACGCGGAGACGAGAGAGACTGGCGAAGAGAAAGAAAGATCGCGTGAGGGAGACAGAGATGGGAACTGGTTATGAGTGAGAGTCGGAGCGGTGGCGAAGCGTCATCACGGCGGCGGAGGGGAGGCATCAGATGAGCTTCTCTTTGGTCTGTTTCTGCATTTTCTTTTCTGCAAATAAGTTTTACGCTATTTTTTAGAAGAGGGGTAAAAAAAATAAAAAAGGAAACACGTGGCGCTTTCTAGACCTTTAGACTGATCTGACGGACTAGAAGCAATGAAAGGCAGCGTGCCTTTCCCGGGTTAAAGGCAAACAATCCATTTCCGTTTTGTTCTTCACCCTTTTCCTTTTCTTTTCTCTTTCTCTTCTCTCTCCATAGATCGTGGCTATGACTATCAGCCCAATGTTGCCCCTATGCCTCTCATATTATGCAGTTTTTTTAGGTAACTATTTTTATTGTGCGTTTGTGGAGGCTTACTTGAAGGGTATTTCTAGCAAAAGAAAAAGTTACACCAAACTTAGGTATCCCATTATATTATGTTATAGATGTTATAGATTATAGATTCTTTTTTAGGTAACTGTTTTCATTGTGCGTTTGTGGGGGTTATTTGAAGGGTATTTCTAGCAAAAGAAAATGCTATACCAAACTTGGGTATTCCCATTATATTATGTTATAGATGTTATAGATTATAGATTTTTTTAGGTAACTGTTTTTATTGTGCGTTTTTGGGGGTTACTTGAAGGGTATTTCTGGTAAAAGAAAAGGCTACACCAAACTTGGGTATTCCCATTATATTATGTTATAGATGTTATAGATTACTAAGAGGTTAACATCATAAAAAACCTCTTTAGCATAAATACTCTTATCAAGAAGGTAAGTCACTTGTACTTTGTGTTGCTCCTTAATTCTTTTAGCCCTTCCTCTTGTTATTAGTTCTCCCAAGCCTAAGTCTTGAATGTTCACATCTTTAGCTTCCCTTGGTTGGTCCGTATTACTATCTCTCTCTAATCTCTTCCCCCGTCTCTCTAATATTTACGTTAACATCGTTGTTTTTTGTTTATTGCATATTTTGTTAATTTGCGTCAAACACTGTTAGATATTACATTACATATACAATAAAAATATTATTATTATTATTATTATTATTATTATTATTTCTATTTATTTATTTTATTATTATTATTTTTATTATTATTTACATAATAATTATATAACTTAATCTAATAATATATTTTATTATATATTACATATACAATAAAAATATTATTATTATAAATATTATTATTATTACTATTATTTATTTTATTATTATTATTATTATTATTATTGTTATTATTATTATTTACATAATAATTATATAACTTAATCTAATAATATATTTTATTATATATTATATATTATATATTTTTGACAATATAATATATTATAAAATACATAATTTATTACATCAAATATGTATATTTTATAATACCTATATATATATATTATACATATTTTTTATAATAGAATATAAAATATTATAATACATATTTTGTTCATTTGCGTCAAACACTGTTAGATATTACATTATATATACAATAAAAATATTATTATTATAAATATTATTATTATTACTATTATTATTATTATTACTATTATTATTATTATTATTGTTATTATTGTTTACATAATAATTATATAGCTTAATCTAATTATATATTTTATTATATATTTTTTGACAATATAATATATTATAAATTACATAATTTATTACATCAAATATGTGTATTGTATAATACCTGTACTGTATATAAAATATTATACTCATACAATTCGTCAATACGATGTAGCCTTTTCTTAACCGTTGTTTCTTTCAAATTGTTGCGTGATTCCTTTTGCCAAAACTAAACATTGCTATCCCTTGTGTATATAAATGGGCAATATTTTTCATCTAATGTCATGGTCTTTCTCTTGATTCAAGTTTATAAACTTTTCAAAATGGTAATATTTCTTGGTGTGCATGTTACGCAAGCTACAATGAACTAAATTATTATCTATAAACGTACATCTTCTGAATCTTTTTGTGAAATTTTTCTTTTGGGGGCCGTAGGGGAGGGGGTGCAAATTGGTTTCATTACATTCATGTTGTAGAACTTGTGAGGGAAAAGGTTGGAAGTTAAATATCATTACCTCATATCATACTCATAATGATTGCATGCACTAAACTCTTGTTTGTCCACCATATTTGTCTGATCAGTAGTTATCTGCTGATGTAATTTGTCTCATCTTTAATTGGTATTTAGAAACAAATACTATTTGAATGTATTAGTATCATTGAAATCTGTTAATTGCTGGGAATACAAGGTTATGAAGCGTAGATTGTCCTTGTGGAAGAACCGTAACTTGTCTTTTGGGGGATCGCGTGGTCCTTCTAAAATCAGTCTTGTATGCTGTCTTGGTTTACTATCTTTCCTTCTACAAGGCTCCTCTAGGTATCATTTCTCTCATTGAATCTATTTTTAAACAATTCTTATGGGAAGAGAGTGAGGAATCTAGACGAGTGAATTGGGTGAAATAGGAGAAGGTGTGCTGTGAGCAGGAGGAAGGAGGGTTAGGAATTAAAAATTTGAGATCTTTTAATCTAGCATTATTAGGAAAATGGCGATGGAGAATGAGGGTGGATAATCAGGGGTTGTGGTACAAAGCACTATTGCAGAAATATGGGGAGGGGTGTGGAGAGTTACGGGGGCGAGGGAGGGATCTCTGTGGTGGAAAGATGTGTTTTCAATTGACGAAGGGATAAAGGGATTCAACCGGTATTGGTTTTCAAATTCCATGACAAAGAGTGTAGGGAATGGTTTAGACACGCACTTTTGGAATCATCCTTGGTGCGATGGCGGACCTCTAAGGAATCTCTTCAAAAGACTATTTGGGATTACTAGCAACAAAGATGCAGTGGTGGCAGATATGAGAATTTGGGGGGGGGGGGCAGAGATGGAAATGGGAATGGCATTAGAGGAGGAGACTATTTCAATGGGAAGAAGAGTTGGTGAAACAAGTAGAGGAGGCGATAGGCATGTTGGATCTCAAAGAGGGGGTAAAGGATTTGTGGGTATGGAAAGAGGAGACGTCGGGATTATATACGGTGAAATCGACGTACAAGGCCATCATGAAAAAAGATAACCAAGGTACGGAGGAGTGACATCAAAAGGCGTGGCATAAATTTGCACCGTTGAAGGTATCTACATTTGTATGGATGCTGTTACAAAACAGAATTGCTACCAAGGAAAACCTTTTTAAGAGAGGTATCATCAGTAGAGAAGCACAAACTAGCCATGGCTGCAGAATTGAGGTGGAGAGCGTGACACATATTTATTCTTTGGGTGCAGTTTTTCTCATAGGGTGTGAATGGAAATTTATAATTGGATAGGGATCTCTACTATTTACTACTTCGACAAACAGCAGGCACACGTTACAATTCGAAGGTTTGATTCAAGGTGACATTACAAGTTATTCAGAGATAGGTATCGGACTTTATGGTTCGCATGCATCTGTTTAATATGGAAAGCAAGAAACAAAATGGTATTTCAAGCAAAAAGAACAAAGGTAGCTGAGATTGTGGAGGAAATCAAGTACCAATCTTGGAATTGGATATTTACAAAATGTGAGGATTCGAAATATGCATTAGCACAATGGCTCTTGAATCCAACAACTTGTCTTGGCATTGGAGAGGAGTTCCAAAGGGCATAGAATTCACAAGGACAGGTTGGGCTGGAATACTGGATAAAGGCACTTTGAGACTGTCATGAAATGAAGGGGAGAATCGGAATCGTAGGATGCAAGTTGTTGTGGACTTGGCCAATTGAAGTTACTATGCAGCACATTATTTTCTGCTGCTGCGAGTTTGTTTCTGCTATATTCACGTGCTGCACAGTTGGTGGTGTAACTTGTGGTCATACTATTCTCTTGGTGCATCATATTTTGCATTAAAATTTCAGGTGCTTGTTAAATAGTTATTAAGTGGATAGATGCATGGTGCCGGCTTTGGTAAGGAGCAACGTAGGAACACTATGGCAGAAGAGGAACAAAATTTTGTGACAACAGCAGGGTATGCTTAGAGGCAATTAGTGAGGAAACAAATGCTGTTCAGCGTTGAAGAGTGTTGGAACCTAAACGATTGAAAATTTTAGACCCTCATTAATTTTGATGATAACAAAGTATTTGCAAGTGAACAATTTAACTTCTAATAAGTCTTGAAGTGTGCAGAAATTGAAATCATTTATGATTTATAACACACTCAAGCAAGAATAAGTATTTTACAAGAAGTTGAATACATTCCATATGTGTCTGCGTCCGGTTCACTCCAGCATCTTGTTCATAG